>OY740809.1:27891804-28531804 GCA_963514005.1 Raja brachyura | reverse complement strand
TATAACTTATGAAAAGGTGTTGGTGTTGGCTTCTTGAACTACTGCAGATCAGGTACTGAAGATGCTCTCAAATGGGAGGCGTTGTCCGAGTCTTGCATGGTGCAAAATAGATGGACACCCCATTCTAGTGAATTTCCCCCTTGAGTGAATGAGGCTTCTAACACTATTGCCTAAAAACTGGCCATTGAGTTATATTGATGCATTGTTTCCAATCATCTCCCATCAACTCTTACTCTCTCTTTAGATTAAGACCTCACCAGCAACATCACAGGAAAAACATACTTGGAATCTAAAACAAACGGGGTTCATTTATTTTTCTTGCTAACGATGAAAAGCAGCAGTGACAGTTTTATATTTCCTTCTGACTCCATAGTTGTAGCCAAGGAACAAGAAGCGAGCTGCTTTAATTATGTCTGTGAGCCTTGTAGTAAAATTAAAACAACCCTCAAGGATGTGTTCTGCTCCCCTTCCTCCGGCAGTCTTTTCACTCCAGCCTTGTGCGAGACTTAATTCATCACAGATACACACAATCCAAGCTGCCCCGACACTGACAGTAGGTCAAAATTAAAGACGCCATCTGGGTTCATGCTACGTCCCATCGCTAGAGCCACAGTTAAAATCCAAGCACGCCTGGTTGACTTGAAGCCAAAGCATTGATGTAGTCCAAGGAGTCTGATCCCTTCATATGGGATCTATTTGGAAGAAGCCCCAGTTCCTCACCTCCCTCCCCCCACCGCCAAACAAACAGAGGGTTTGCCTGCACTTCCCTCCAGACTTTACACAGATTTTGTGCATTTAAGGAGGCGCCACTTGACACTGGGGAATAGGCCGAAAATTAAACTGTTGGCTGCACTCAAAATGCCTCAGAGAAGGAGGTCATGGAATCTGTTACAATTTTGTTGACTTTACTAAAGGAAGTAATGGGAAGTAGCTGTTTTAAAGCAAATTGTTGAATAATGCATCTGACAAAGTTAACTGGGCAAAGGAAAGGTGCCAAAAAAATCCGTGTTAACTCTTGCTCAGCCGGCCAACACTGAGGAGAACTCTCAAGGCCAAGTCAGAAGGATAAGCAGTCATACCTGACGCTCTGAGAGATATACTGAGGGTTGCTACACTGATGGAGAATTCTCCTGACAGGGATGCTATCCTGCAAATGAATTGAGGTTATAAATTGAGGAACTATTTAGTTGGTTTGTTTTTATGTTTTTTGGGGGATGATCTTATAGAGGTGTACAATATCACGAGGGGAATGGATTAGGTACACGCACAGAGACCCTTGCCCAGAGTAGGTGAATCAAGATACAGAGGACATAGGTTTCAAGGTTTCAAGGTCAGTTTATCGTCTCATGAACTAATTAAGGTACAGTGCAATTTGTGTTACTATACACCTATACTAAGTGAAAAGCACCAAGACACACAACCACATAAAAGGTAACATAAATATCCATCACAGTGGATTCCATATTCCTCACTGTGATGGAAGGCAATAAAGTTCAATCTTCTTCCTCTCGTTCTCCCACAGTCGGGGCAATCAAAGCCCCCGCAGCCCACGATCAAAGCCCCTATCGGGGTGATCGAAACTCCCGTGTCGGGGCGGTTGAAACTCTCCGCGGCTTGGAGCTGCCGAGTCGGCCTCTTCTTACCAGAGACCGCGGGCCTCACGGTGCTAAAGTCCACAAGCCCCGCGGTTGGAGCTTCCATCCCCGGCAAAGGGATCGTAAGCTCCGCGATGTCCCGCAGACTCCCGCGGCTTGGAGCGCCCGTCGGTCTCCAGGAAAAGCTGCCAACTCCACGATGTTAGGCCGCGGTGGGGACGGAGATATAATATGGGGAAAAAAATCGCCTCTCCGTCGAGGTAAGAGATTGAAAAAAACTTTCCCCCAACCCCACCCCCCACATAAATCAAACCAAGGAACACTAAAACATACTTTTTAACACATACTAAAAATAACAAAAAGAGAAAGGACAGAGAGACTGTTGGCGAGGCAGCCACTGGTTAAGGTGAGGGGGGGAGATTTTAATAGGAACCTAACGGGCATTTTTTTTACGCAAAGGGCGGTAGGTGTATGGAATAAGATGTTGGAGGTAGTTGAGGCAGGTATTATCACAATGTTTAAGAAAACTTTAGACAGGTACATGGGTAGGACAGGTTTACAGGGATATGGGCCAAATGCATTCAGGTAGGACGAGTATAGATGGGACATGTTGACTGGCCTGAGCAGGTTGGGCCATACAGCCTTTTTTCCCACGTTGTAAGACTCTATGACTGAACTTCCCTTTGTTGGCTCTATGTTGCCGCAAGTAAGAATTTAATTGTTCAATTTCGTGACATATGACAATAAAACCCATTTGACTACTCTTTCAGATGGTCCTAAAAGAGTAATTGTACATTAAACAATGTATAGGATATTGGCGAGGCCACATTTGGAATATTGCATTCAATTTTGGTTACCAAGATGTTGTCAAGCTGGAAAGGGTGCAGAGAAGACTTACGAAGATGTTACCAGGACTCGAGGGCCTGAGCTTTAGCGAGAGGTTGAGGAGGCTAGGACTTTATTCCTTGCATAGCAGAAGGATGAGCGGTGATCGTATGGGGGTGTACAAAATCATGAGAGGAATAGATCGGGTAAATGCACAGAGTCTTTTGCCCAGAGTGGAGGAATCGAAAACAAGAGGACTGGTTTAAGGTGAGGGGGAAAGATTTAATAGGAACCTGAAGAGCAATCTTTTTACACGAAGGGTGGTGGGCATACGGAACAAGCAGCCAGAGGAGGTAGTTGAAGGAGGTAATATCATAAGGACAGGTACATGGATAGGATAGGTTTAGAGGGATATGGACAGGTGGGACACTAGTCCTACAGATGGGGCTTGTTGGTCGAAGAGCCTGCTTTCATGTTGTTTGACTATGACTAAAATCCTGCAGCAGACTTCAATCACTATCACAGAGTGGCATGTCATTGCAGTTCATCCTTGGACTGCAATTAAGTTGGCCAAATAAGGGACATAGGTGGCGTGCCGCGGCGGTGTGGGTATGGTGCTCACCCGGGATGAAGTGAACTGTGTTAGCCTTTCTGTGTGAGGAAGCGACGAGGGAGGGACTTGTGAGGATGGTCTGGGTGGGGGTGGGGGTGGGGTGTGGTGGGGTGTGGTGGGGTGGGGTGTGGTGGGGTGTGGGCGGTTGAGAGACGGTAAAGAGATTCATAATTAAAACGTGGAAATTAAAAACATTCCCAGAGGCAGAGGAATGAAGAGGAGAGAAAGGAAGGGTGGGGGTGAGGGGGAACTAACCCAGAGAATGAAAACCCACAAGCGCCTGGTGGTCCAACCCTGAACACTCTGGTGATGGTAGGTTAGGTGTATTAAATGTATTTTCGACTTAAGATATTTTTGATTTACGATGCGTTTATCGGAATGTAGCCCCATTGTAAGTTGAGGAGCACCTGGTAGTAGCAGTCAAATATGGGACAAGGGCGGTCCCGTATGGGACAAACCAATTTAGCCCAATATACGAGATGTCCCGACAAATACGGGACAGTTGGCAACACTAACTGCAATAGTGATTGTACTTCAGAAATACTTGGCTGTGAAGTACTTTGGGACATTTGAATGTTGTAAAAAACATCATAAGGAATGCAAATTCCTTTTTAAAGTTTTCTGGCAACTGCCACGTGGACGAGATAGATGCACCTGATTAGGTTCTCCTGAATACCGCACGGTGACATGACAGAGAACCGCACAGACTGGAGGTTCCCACTGCCGATTCATCTCATTGACAAGCCAGCAGGATTCAGACTGATACCGTGACTCACTGGGCAGTTTATTGGATGCAAGTCAGTATGTTAATACCAATGGTGCCCCGCTCCGAAAATTTCTCTTGTGATCTGTGCATGTTGGTGAAAAAGACATTTTAGATGAATGCTATATAGTTTATTTAGTTTAATTTAGTTTAGTTTACAGATACAGCATGGAAACAGGGCCTTTGGCCCACCAAGTTCACAAGTTATAAGAGTAGAATTAGGCCATTCAGCCCACCAAGTCCACTCTGCTATTCAGTCATGGCTGATCTCTACTTCCTAATCCCATCTTCCTGCCTTCTCCCCATAACTCTTCCTTAAAAATATCCACTAATTTGGCCTCTGCAGCCCTCTGTGGCAATGAGTTCCACATATTAACAAGGACAATTCTAAGCACGCCCATGGTATCGATTGCTTTTGTCCTGTCTCCCACCTTCCTGAATCTAGGGTGGGCGAAACCATTCTTAGTTTAGTTTAGTGTAGACATTCAGTACAGTACGGAAACAGGCCCTTCGCCCCACCGATTCCGCGCAGACCAGCGATCCACACACTCTAACACTACCCTACACACACTAGGTACAATGTACATTTGTACCAAGCCAATTGACCTACAAACCTGTATGTCGTTGGGGTGTGGGAGGAAACCGGAGCACCCGGAGATATGTTCTCCCCACGCAGGTCATGGGGAGAACATATAATACCCGCACAGACCGCACCCATAGTCAGGATTGAACCCAGGTCTCTGGCGCTGAAAAGCAGCAACTCTACCGCTGCGCCACCATGCGGCCCATGGAAGGGATATAAGAAATTGCAGATGCTGGAAAATATATAAGCAAAAAATAATTAATTGCTGGAGGAACTCAGCGGATCAGGCAGCATCAGTGGAGGGAATGGGCACACAGTGTTCCAGGTCTGGACCCTTCTTCGGACGCCTCTTGATTCTTAAGGAAGGTCCTGACCTGAAGTGTTGCCTGTCCATTCCCTCCACAGATGCTGCCTGACCCGCTGAGTTACTCCAGTCCTTTGTGTTTTGTTCAAGATTCCAGCATCTGCAGTTTCTTGTATCTGCTTTGAAACAGTTTATGCGCACTCAGTGTGAGGTTCCCCTTGTGTGAGGTCTCCGCTCACCTATCTGATCAATCTACAGATAAAATAGCAAAAAAAAACACAGTTTCTGATGCGATTACAAAAATAGAACATGCTGAAAAAACTCAGCTAGTCAGGCAGAGAAGGAAAGAGAAGCAAAGTTACATTTTTTGTGTCTGCGGCCCTTCATCAGAACTGGGAAAGAGAGAGTTGGGCAAGTTCCATGAGGAAGGAAGCTTCCAATGTAGGGGACCCTTACTTGAATAAGGAGCTCAATACATTCAGCGAGAATCAATTTTGGGGATCTGGGTAAACAGCAGGAGAGTGGGTCTCGTTGAACTGTCAGCAGAACGCGGGACAAAAAGATCTCTTTGCTATTCCACGGTACTGTGACATACTACCAGTCATCCTGCATTCACCACCTTCCTAAAAGCATTTCACCATAGGCGGCTTGGTGGCGCAGCGGTAGAGTTGATGCCGTACAGCGCCAGGGAGCCGGGTTCGAAGCCTGTATGGAGTTTGTATGTTCTCCCCGTGACCTGCGTGGGCTTTCTCTGAGATCTGCGGTTTCCTCTCACACTCCAAAGACGTACAGGCTTTAGTATCAATGTAAACTGTTCGTAGTTGTGTAGGATGGTGTTAATGTGTGAGGATTACCGGTCGGCGCGGACTCAGTGGGCCAAAGGACCTATTTCCGTGTTGTATCTCTAAACTAAACCTGTATCCACCTGCCCTAATTATGGGTCCCCTGACCCTGTAAGGTATTGTTTTCTCCATGGTGTGCTGTTCTTGCTGTAGGCAGAGTGTGGTTCAGCAGCCAGTCCTTCACTTTACCCTCCCACCTCCCCCTCTCACCCCCTACCCACTACAACAAACAATCCTTTTTGTGACTACACTCACAGATCATGCCTCATTGTATCACTGACAAGAAACGTCAGAGGTAAATGAAACTTACCGTGTGTTTTTTTTCCCCCTCAAAATCTGCAGGGATTGGGATTGAAATTTATAGAATGAGTCTTGCTCTGCTCAAACTAAAAATAATGTTCAGGTGGTTAGAGAAAAGGAAATCATCAAATGCAGATGGCTTTGATAAGGATAGTGTAGACAAATTGGATTAGCTAGTAACAGGGCAGAATAATTTCATAAAGTTAACATTTAATGTCATTTCCAAAAATAGTTTTGCATCCTTTACAAGTTCAGGAGTCACATTGTTGAACTCTATATATTTTAATATATATATATATTTATATTTTATCCTGAATAAAGTTTATGTTTGGATATTAAAATATATAGAGTTCAACAATGTGACTCCTGAACTTGTAAAGGATGCAAAACTATTTTTGGAAATGACATTAAATGGAGAGAATGCCACAGATAATAACACAAAATTTATTCAGGATAAAATATAAATATATATATATATATAACTGTGCAAAAACTCTTCCGATATTGGTAGCGGTGGACTTGCTGCCGCGCAACGCCTGAGATCAGGGTTCGATCCCGACTATGGGTGCTGTCTATGCAGAGTTTATTTGGTCTTTCTCTGATCACATGATTTTCCTCTGGGTACTCTGGTTTCCTAAGACATGCAGGTTTGTAGGTTAAGTGAAGGTAGACAAAAGTGCTGGAGAAACTCAGCGGGTGAGGCAGCATCTATGGAGCGAAGGAAATAGACAACATTTCGGGCCGACACCCTTCGACAGGTTAAGTGACTTGTGTAAATTGCCCCTAGTGTGTAGGATGCGCAAATGAGATAACATAGAACTTGTGTGAACGGGTGATCGATGGACTTTGTGGGCTGAAGGGCCTGTTTCCGTGCTGTATCTCTAAACTCCAAACTCTCAGCATCTGTATATTCATGACTATTATATTCAATAGTGCTTGCAAGCTATCCTTAAACCAAGACAAAATTAAAGGCTTATGTGGAATAGGGTGGAACGTTGAATAGTGAGACGGTGTCACAGGACCTAATGGGACTTGAATCTACAATCTTACATCTGACAGGCTAGAGTCCTATCAATTAGCCACAGTTTACACCCACAATTATCAGAATATGTAGCCCCTCATGGTCATTCCCCATTCAATGAGGTGATGGCTGATTATTGCCAGAGCCTTAAATTGCCTTCTTACATGAAATGAGTGAGAGAAGTAAGTAATGAACTGGGATAAAAAAATCAACTTTTTTTATGGAAACATGACCCGCAAGAAAATGATAGGCTGGGAATCTGACACAGAAGGTCAAAGCACCAAAGCTGGTGTTAATTCAACAATCACTGCTATCATCTGTGATTGGATTAACGCTTTTTAAAATAATTGTTAAATCAGCCAACTTTAGAAGGAGAAATCTTCTCATCGTGCTCCAACATATCGGCCACAGACAATATTCCCAGTCTGGCTACATATTTGTGTTCTTTAGCCAACATCTAACGGGGATATGAAACAGATTGAACTAAAACGGAAAGCTTTAAGAATGGTTGACACAAGAAACTGCAGGTGCTGGACTCTTGAACAAGATACAAAGTGCTGGAGGAACTGAACGGGAGGGAATGGACATGCAACGTTTCGAGTTGGGACCCTTCTTTAGATCGACAGAAGCAGGGAGGAGCAAGTTGGATCAACCTATTGCCAAGCTTTGGCCTGCCCCACATGTCTCTTATCCAGCTTTCTCTCCCTTACTTCAATCAGTCTGAAGAAAGATCACGACCGAAAATGTTGTCAGTCCACTTCTTCCCCAGATGCTGCCTGACCTGTTGAGATCCTCTGTCACTTTATGTTCTCTTTAAAGGGGCTGTCCCACTTGGGCGACCAAATCCGCGAGTTAAGAAGAGTGTCCTCGACCTTCAAACTCGCCTGGAAAGCCTCAAGCTGGATCGACCGTCCATGTTGAAACCGCGAGCTGGATCGACAGACCGCACACACACACATCGCGAAGGCGGGGGCCAGGGAAAGCGCTGTCTGCGCGATGAGGGGGCAGGTAAACGGCTGCCGCAGTGTAAGGTGAGTCCTTTAGAGAGCGCGGGGGAGGGGATAAGGGGGATAGAAGGGGGAGTGAAGGAGGGAGAAGGAGTGGAGACACTTTAAAGAAGTATAATAAATGCTGACCAAATATTACTTGCAGACCTAGGTGAGGCCACGAGTATTCAGGAACTTCCCTCGAGCATGAAGGAGAGTTCCAGCGACCTCATAGGACCTCCTGGAACCATGTGTCGACCATGCTGCAAGTTTAAAGGTCGAAGACACTCTTCTAAACTCACAGATTAGGCTGCCCAAGTGAGACAGCCCCTTAAGAATGGCTCTTATGGTAAAGTCTCTAATGCTCATAAGTTCATAAGTTATAGAGAAAATGAAGAAGGATCTGATTAAGAGTCTCGATCCAAAATGTCACCAGTCCCTTTTCTCCAGAAATGCTGCCTGAGCTGCAGAGTTACTCCAGTACACCCAAAAAGCATGAGATCAGATGAAATCCTGAAAGTTGAGGTGAGGTAAACACGTGGTTTTACTAGAGTTAGCATGAACCAATGCTATAATAAAATGTATGTATGACACATACCAGCTATTTTTTTTCTTTTCGTCAGATTGAAACTATTTTTTGATTTGATTTTTTTTTTGAGGGATGTTTGGAAGTTAAATATTTATTCCTGAGTAAGCCAAACTAATGCAGGAATATAGAAACAAAATGCTGGAGTACCTGAGAGGGTCAGGCAGCAACTTTGGGGAAAATGGATAGGTGGCGTTTCGGGTTGGGACCCTTTCTCATTTTCTCCGGAGATGTTGCCTAAGTAGCGGAGTTCCTCTAGCATTTTGTGTCTATCTTTGGTCTTAAGTTCATTTTTATTACAATGCAGTTGGGTTAGATTCCAATTTGAGACTAGGTTTTCTGACCGAGAGCCGATACCACTGCAGAAAGCTGTTTCTACAGGAAGCCACTGAATATTTGGGCACCAATGACTTTCTGGGCTACAACTTTTTACTTACCAAGGGCATATATTTAAAGCACACAAACACCCCTTACACGGTCATCATTTCATCACCAAGTCACCCTTATGGTCTAGTTCTTGCACAACTAGCTCAATTGCTTTTCTGTCAGTTGTTTCAATGAACCACAGTTCAGTGCAATGCAAGGGAATTAATTGGAGTCACATGTAAATCTCAAATAAAAGCAATTGAAAATTCCTTGCTCTTAATTTGTTACAGCTGTTACATCTTCAAGAGTTCAGAGAAGGCCATGAAAGCAGAACTGAAGAGTAGTTATTCATAAGATCATAAGTGACAGGATTAGAATTAGGCCATTCTGCCCATCAAGTCTACTCTGCCATTCACTCCTGACTGATTTATCTCTCCCTCCTAGCCCCATTCCCCTGCCTCTGGCACCCATACTAATCAAGAATCTATCTATGCTTTAAATATATCCACTGACATTGCCTCCACAGCCTTCTGTGGCAAAGAATTCCACAGATTCACCACCCTCTGACTAAAGAGTACGGCTGTCAGTGAATGTCGCTGAGTCTAATTGGCCCAGGGTATCTTCTGCGAAGATTGCAACCTTCACGTGGTCCGCCCTGTTTCGACTAATGCAATCAACTCAACGTGCACAAACGGAAGAAGAAGAAGGGTATCTTCTGCCAGTTTTTACTTTAGTTTAGATTAAGGGTTCCCAACCTGGGGTACATTTACCCCCGGGGGTCAATTTCACCGACCCAAGGGGTAAATTTGTTGATTCTGGATTTTTACATAATTTTTTCTCATTGACTGACTGTGTTTGGTTCTGGTATACCGGTATCTGTTCATCATTAGTTGTTCATAAATAAGTGAAATAACATTGTATTGTGCTATTAAAGTTGCCAGGGGTAAACGGGACGAAAAAGTTTGGAAATTCCTGGTTTAGACAAACAGCATGGAAACGGGCCTTTCCATCCACCGAGTCGCATACGTACCATCGTACGTACCAGCGATCCCCGCATACGTACACCATCCTACACTAGGAGCAATTTACAATTTTCCCAAGCCAATTAGCATGGGAGGAATCCGGAGATCCTGGAGAAAACCAACACAGGTCACGGGGAGAATGTACAAACTTCATACCAGCACCGTAGTCAGGATCGAACCTGGGACTCTGGCGCTGTAAGGCAGCAACTCTACTGCTGCACCACCGTGTCGTCCTAGCCAGCTTTTCTTGAAGCGATCTAAACCATATTTCAATGCCCTGATGCCTCTGCCTACATTCTCTGTTACTTTATTTACGGATTAAGGATTGAATCTATTGTGCTGATCACTTGAATGGCAAATTATTCCCTATTACCTACAGTAAGAAATCCTTATTTCCCTCTCCCTTAACTTTTACTGTTAAGTACCTTCCTCTGCCCACTCACCTACTCCCTAATCAGAGGGTACACAAAAAGCTGGAGAAACTCAGCGGGTGCAGCAGCATCTAAGGAGCGAAGGAGATCGGTGACGTTTCGGGTCGAGACCCTTCTTCAGACTGGGGGAATAGGTTTCCCAGGCAGCTATTAAAACAAAACTCTGCATCATTAAAAAATATATATCTTACCTTCTCAACCTAATATAATACATCCCAGTATCTCAAGCCTCTTTGTTATGAACAGTAGATTTCCATTCCTGATATCTTCTCAAGGTACTTGGAATTGTTTTAAGATACTTTCTGTAACAAAGTGCTCGGGATGAATGATATCATTCTAATCCATGGCCTCAGCTGTTCTATGTGAATGCTCTACATGGCCTCTTGATTCATGCATTGTGAGGGAGGGAATATTCTTGTGGTTCCAATAAATGCGGTGCTTGATTTTGTCACTAAGTTACTGTATGTGCAAAACCAGGGTGTCACAGTCGATTAAAGGAGTCTATTTCTGACATTTTGATTTAATTTTAAATAAAATCTCTCTATATTTTGTTTTTTTTTCCTCCACAGGTGTTGCCTGACTCCTTGACCAGTCATAGAGTAATTGAGCATTGAAACGGGGCCTTGGCCCAACTTGCCCACGCCGACCAACATGTCCCATCTACACTAATCTCACCTGCATGCGTTCGGCCCATATCGCTCTACATACACCTTTCCTCTCCATGTACCTGTCTACCTGTGCACTGAGTACCTACTGATTCCAGCATTTTCAGTTTTATTTGAACCTGAAAGTTTCCTCATCCATGCTCTGCATTGTCTAACCAATCTACTAATATTCTGACTATTGCAATATTTAGTGTTTTGGCAGCAACTCTACCGCTGCGCCATGGTGCCGCCACAAATTGTCGTACCATCCCTGTCATTTCACTGACAGCTTAAGAACCTTCCTGCGTTTGAATTCAAAATATCTTCACTTTGATGACGGTGATGCATCAATTTATTCCAGAGATTCATCATTCCAGCCCCGCTTCCCAGTTAAACTTTAAACTTCCTGTCAGTCGATTGTTTAACCGCACTAGCACACTTCCTCCTGCACAATGTGCCAACAATAAGATATTCTCCTTTCCAACCTTTATGTCATCGGTCTCAAAATCCATGTTAAGATTTGTTTGATAGTCCCCACCAAACACCTTGCCATTTTACTGCGTTACAAACTCTGTACGGAGTTTGTATGTTCTCCCCGTGACCGCATGGGGTTTTCTCCGAGATCTTCGGTTTCCTCCCACACTCCAAAGACATACAGGTTTGTCGGCTAATTGGCTTTCTATAAATGTAAATTGTCCCTAATGTGTGTTGGATAGTGTTAATATGCGGGGATCGCTGGATAATCGGTATTCCGCGCTGTATCTTTAAACTATACTAGACTAACTCTGATGCAAGAAGCTAAACCTATCACCCGTCTTCTATGTAAATACCATCTGCAACTCTTTTATCTATTCAAATGGAAACAATGATAAAAAGAACAATTGAGTTTATTTTCTTAATCATTCGTTATTTTCTACCAGCTTTGTGAATTGTGCCATTTACCATTGATCGTGAATGATGTTCTTGTCCAATGCATAAATTCGGAGGAATATTGAATGTAAGTCAGAGATGGAAGATGACCCATGTTTGGCCTGTTCCATCATGTATTCTTTATTTGATAATAAACATGATTTACCTTCATCTCTTTCCTATTGTAAATGTATAACCTTGTGAGGAGTAACTCATTTTGCCTGTCAAGGTGACACAGCTGGTATATCAGCACTGCCGGTTGTACTTGTATATGAATTGATTATATTCATGTGTAGGATCATTTGACTGGATAGCAGGTAAAAACAAGTTGCACTGTATCTCGGTTCACGTGACAATAATAACCCAATACGAATAGCTGTTGTCCCACAATGCGATAGATTCAAGTTCGTTCCTAATCGTCAAAGCTCTCTGTGTGGAATTTACATGCTTCTCCCTGTAAGACTTTAGACTTACAGCGCAGAAACCGGCCCTTCAGTCGAGAGGCATTGTTCGATAAGAACCTAGACCTGCTCTTTATTATCCGCTCACGTGATGTTTAGTTTAGTTCAGAGATACAGCATGGAAACAGGCCCTCCGGCCCACCGAGTCCGCATCGACCAACGATCACCCCGTACACTAGCACTATCCAACACACGCGGGATAATTTGCAATTTTTGACCTAAGCCCATTAACCTACAAACATGTACGTCCTTGGAGTGTGGGAAGAAACCGGGGCACCCGGGGAAAACCCACGTGGTCACGGGGAGAACGTACAAACTTTGCAAAGACAGCAACCATAGTCGGGATGGAACCCGGGTCTTTGGCACTGTAAGGCAGCAACTCTACCGCTGCACCGCTGTGCCACCGACATCATCGGCAACTCCAGCCCTAATTGACCCATGAACGGGGTGGAAGATTGCAACCTTCACGTGGTCAGCCCTGTTTCACCTAATGCAATCAACTCGACGTGCACAAATGGAAGATCAAATAGAACAAGCTGTCCTACAACTTTAGGCTGTGCACGCCACACTAAAGAAGAAGGCCCATGAACTAGGTGGCTCTTGAGATCATACCAGAGGGCAGTGGAAGGGCATTCATATTGGGGGGGGGGGGGGGGGTCTGAGTCCATATAGACAGTGAGGCTGGCATTTACCCTACCCTTTGTTTCAGGGTATGCATTAATGATAACATATTTTAATTCTAGATTTATTTAATTACATGGATATAATTCCATTGCATTACTCTGGATCAGCATTCCTAGTTTCAGTCTACCAACTTAACCAATATGCCGTCATACACTACATCATTCAGGATCCATCGAATCCAGGCCGCATCAATTTGAATTTAGATGCATTTAGTGTAACAGAATGTCTGAGAGTACTTCACAAGAGCTTCTTCAATATTTGGAGTGGGACCATAGTTGAAGCCACCAGAAGGGAAGCTTGGTGTTAATGGATTGGGGAAGTCAATAGATTTAGGGATGGAATTCAAGTTTAGTACCTCCGTGGTTGGCTCAGCCATTGATGATGAATATAGGCCAGAATTGGAGGATTGCAAATCTTAGCAGCAAGGCAGAGGCACAAAGGCAGGAAATTCATGCAGCGCCATAAATGTAGTGAAAGGTCCAACAGTTAAATCAACGTCAAGTTCCAATGAGATATTAGGACAGATGTACAAATGATAGGACAAAGAGAGCAGTCCTGAGCTACTATCTACCTCATTGGGGACCCTCGGTCTATCTTTGATCAGACTTTACGGGCTTTACCTTGCACTAAAAGTTATTCCCTTTTCATGTATTTGTAAACTGCGAGTGGCTCGATTGTAATCGTGAATTATTTTTCCGCTGGCTGGTTAGCACGCAACAAAAGCTTTTCACTGTACCTCGGTGCATGTGACAATAAACTAAACTGAGTGTAAAAACTGAGTGTGTGAGAAGGAATTGCAGATGCTGGTTTAAACTGAAGATAGACATAAAAAGCTGGAGTAACTCAGCGGGACAGGCAGCATCCCTGGCGAGCAGGAATGGGTGACGTTTCGGTTCAAGACCCTTCTTCAGACTGGACGGAGTAACTGAGGGCACACAAAAAGCTGGAGAAACTCAGCGGGTGCAGCAGCATCTAAGAAGCGAAGGAGATAGGCGACGTTTCGGGTTGAGACCCTTCTTCAGTATCGCCTTCGCTCCTTAGATGCTGCTGCACCCGCTGAGTTTCTCCTGCTCTTTGTGTACCCTCGATTCTCCAGCATCTGCAGTTCCTTCTTTAACACGGAGTAACTGAGGTTGGTTTTAAGGAGATGAACGGAACCAGGAATTGGCACGATGGAATGAAGCTGAGAGCCCCTGCCTCTGGAGAGCCCTGTGTTGCTCGGCCACTGACCATGTTACAATAAGGGATGGTGAACACATGCAACAAATTAAAGATGAACAAAGCTCTGGATTTTTGTTAATGTTTCCTGTTGATTTCTGTACACCCAGGAGCTGCCTAATTTTTACCAGAATACCAACAGTTTGTGGTCCTTTTGAAAGATGTTTTGTTTCTTCACATGTTGAATTGCTTTCACATGAAAGCTTCGGAAACACGAGAAAATTTGCCTGGAACTGGGAGAAATGGGCAATTTTCCTGATTTGTGTTTTCCTGCGCTGACGTAAAATGTACAGGAGAGTGATAAAGTAAAGGATGCAATGAAATTGCGAAATTAAATACGTGAGGAGAAAAGTGATCTGACGGGCAATTCACCTGAAATTTTGTGTAATGTTGCTTGCTGGAAGTGCTGTCAGTTGAAAGGAGCATTAAAATGAATGGGCTAGAAATGTGTTGCGGTGTTTGTGTTGTGGCTCTGTAATTGAAAACGTGCTTTTCTGGGGTGATGCGCATCCCATGCAGAAATGGTGTTGGACGCCTAACATGACTCGCAATCGGAGCTGGCCAGTTCAACTTCAAGCGTGACGCGAAACGACCCAAAAATGATTGCTGCCACGTTTCAACGTGGGAACAGTGGGTTGTCAGTCATGTAGCGCTGAAATAAACACCTCTGCATGAATGAATGTCTGGGTCTTTGTGTCTTCAAGGTCTTCACGGGAATTATACAAGCTGATGGAAACCACAGGAAGAACACCAAGGGCATTGCAGAAGGTGCAAGAGTCGTGTTAAGAGTCAAGAGTGGTTTTTTTTTTGTCATATGCCCCCAAACAGAACAATGACATTCTTAGGTAGACAAAAATGCTGGAGAAACTACATTTGGAGAAAAGGAATAGGTGGCGTTTCAGGTGGAGATCCTTCTCCAGAGATGTTGCCTGACCCGCTGAGTTACTGCAGCATTTAGTGTGTATCCCCATTGATGACTGGTGCTCGGCTTTCGTTGCCACCGAGGGGGTTAACCGACAGCCACTGGATAAGGGGAGAGGTGCAGCTGACGGTCGCCGGCCCGTTGGGGAATGGGTTCCTCTGGAGTTGGAGCAGAGTTGAGCTTCTTCTCCGCGCTGGCTGTAAGCCTGGGGCCACCACTTCTCTGGGCCGGTGTCCCGTCAGTTCAGGGTCACCCCCGGATATCTTCGGCCGCCCCGGACAGGGATGGGACACTCAGGATGGGACGGGGATGGTCCAGTAGCAATTCAACAGAACTTGCAGCGCCGGAGACCCGGGTTCGACCCTGACTACAGATGAAACGCAGGTCTGCACACACGCAGCAGCTCAGCTGCCAAGAATGTCTACCTCGTGTGACCTATGACCTGGGCATGCGCAGTTGAAATACTGAACTCGCTTATTAAAAGGTATTTGGCAGGTACTTGGGTAGGAATGGAGTAGGAGGATTCATAGATGAAGTGGGCAAACGTGATTAGCGTGAATAGGCGTCACAGTTGGCACAGACGAGGTGGGCTGTAAGCTCTTGTTTCTATACTGCATCTTTCCATGATTGTACGAACACAGGGAAGGATAGAAGACAAAGAGAGAAATCGATAGATTTGCAAAGAATTGACACAGGCACAGTGGGCTGACTGACTTTCCAGGTGCTCCCTTATCATATAAATGGATGCTGCTGTTTCTGGGGAAGATTTCTGGAGTGTCGGTTAATGCAGCATTTACCATATCTAAATTTCTTATTTCTCTGAGCAATAAATATGTGGGGGTTTTTTTGCCTACCACACAGTCTTTGTTCTACAGCCTTTCTTCATTGAGACAGATAAGAACAAACCGTTTTAAAAGAAATTAGACTCTTTAAAAAGAAATGGTTCCAACTTTGTGGTTAGATTGGCTACCGTTCATTATTTAACCCTCCATTTGAAAGCTGCATTTTCTGAATATCTCAAAAACTCATCATAATTAATTTAAATGAAAATTAGCGATGAGCAAGAGAGTATTATATGGTTGGAATTCTCACGTAGTAATGCAACTATAATCTAGCTGGTTATGAATATTGATTTCTCTAACTTCAAGTAACCGCTGCATTCACTCTCTCTCTCCATCGCTCACCACCCAAGTCGCACCAGCTTCTCGTTTTCACCCAGCAAACAGCTGACCTGTTTCCTTTATCATCAGTTGTTTTTCGGCAATTACCTCGATCAAAATTTCCAATCATTCTGAACCGTGTGTAGTCTTCCCATAATTGTCTCTGACTTCTCACCATGACCATTTCATCGGCTTTTGTATTTTCAATGCTTCCTCCTCCAGGCTTTTCCAAAAACAATCTTCATTTTTCAGAGCTGTTTTGAACAGCTATGAATTTGTAAAACCATAAAAAACTGAATAGAGGACATGTTGTTTGCACAGCAGTTTTAAGTTGTTTTGTTGCCAGTGGGAGTATTTTTGAATCAGCCGCCTTTTTAAAATGGGAAACACAGCAACTACAGCTGATCCTCAACTTACCATGGGGTTACGTTCTGATAAACCCATCGTAAATCGAAAATATCGTAAGTCAAAGCATCATTAGTCAAGGAGCATCTGTAATTTGCATGGAATGTTTCCTTGAATTCCCTTTAAATTCTCACCCACACTATTTTCCTTAGGATTATTTAGTCAACAGCAAAGTTGTATATTATTCAGCATAAAAATTACCTGTAGCCTTTCTAGGTGAGGTATAATAGTAAGATTAAACGAGAACTTACCAGTTTGAAGTTTGATCTTTATTTTATGAGGAGTTACGATGAGGGATTACGTGAAGACCCCGCCAGCACGCATGCGCGACATTCTTCAAAGCAGTGGTGTGAAATCACAGAACAAACAGTCACAATGACTAATATAGTAAGATAAAAAAGAGAACTTTCATACCAGGTGATCTTTATAATAGAGGGTTGGGAGCGGAGGGCACGTAATCCCTCATCGTAACTCCTCATAAAATAAAGATCAAACTTCAAACTGGTAAGTTCTCGTTTAATCTTACTATTTTACTTCGGAGTCACGTGAGTGACTACATGAAGATTTCAAAGCTCTGTGATTTCATGCCCTGGAAGCTCCATGCTCACACACCGCTAAAGTTGGGATAAGAGGATGAACGTAATTCAGACAAGACACTGGCTGAAAAACAAAGAAGGTATTTAGTCATACCTAAAATGATATGCCCCACATTGGGTAAATCATGTAACAGAAACCCAACATATTCCCCGCAACGTCTCAGGAGCGGCCACGGGTTATAAAAGAAGTGCTGAAAATCCGTTCACTCTCCAACCCGCTGTAGCAAAGGATGTGGTCCATAGGAACTCCCATCATCCTAGCCGCTGACGTGGATGCAGCCTTAGCTATAAGACTGGATCCGTTGTGCTGTTACAAGTGCCATAAGCATAACCATATAATATGTAGTTATCCAGAGAGTGCCCCAATATTGGTGTCCATCCTCGAAGCATAGTAAATTTTATGCCTAGGTCCCATGTATGAGTGGATCTGGTCTAGGGGAAAATATTAATACCCCTCATCAGATTGATACCAGAGGGTGTGATCCTATACGCAGGTGATCACCCCCTCGGTCCAGGTTGGTAGGTAGGGCACTCCTGCAAATTTAATGGCATTATAGCTCAAACCTTCATGGAAAGAAGGGTGGCCAGAACTCCTGCAATCCAGTGATGGTGGCCGAGTCATATGAAGTGTTTGTTCTGAAGAAGAAACACTCCCATCTGCTGACATATGTCAGTGCTGTCCCTGGTGGACTCCCTCACGACGAGTGATGACATTGATCGTCCTGTCGGAGTATCCGAAGTCCAGAATGGCCTGTTCAGAAACAGCATCAATAGGTTAATGCGATCATGGCACGGATAACTTACCCGTCACAGGGTGTGCCAACAGGCCCGGCCGTTTGAGGATCCGGAAGCAGTGTTCTGCGGCCATCTTTGTACTGCTGGGGACCATGGTTGGGTAGGCCAATCGGGAACCCGAAATACCAGTTGCGGAGTCTATTAAATTTTTGTAAGACCCGACTGATGAGGCAGAAGGGGGGAAATGCTTAGCAAACAATCCCCCCAATGCAGCGAGAAACATCCATCGCTGCTGGCCCCGGTCCCGATCCAACATCCATTCATTGTTGTCGTTGAATTGCGTGACCTGGTGTTCGCCACCGTATTTAGTTTACCTGAAAGGTAAGTGGCTGAGATCCAAATCTCTCTATCCAGACACCAGTGCTAGTTGTAAAAAAGGCAATTCATCACATGATATCGATTTTATTCCACACAAAAGATTAATATAGGCCACCACTGTGGTATTATAATTTGTAACCATACATGCAACTGGTGCATATCTAAGCAGTAGGCCCCCAGGTTCCACGAATGCTTCCAGTATTTCTAGATAATTAATCCCTAGTGCTCCCAACAGGGTTAAATCTTGTGCATTCCATCTGCCACCACAACAGTGGTGGTATTAGCTGCTCCCCACCTTTAACACCGGCATCAGTCTGTAATGTAACCGAGGGATTTATGATAGTGATGGATTTGGAACAGAATTGAGCATTTCCCATCCACCAATTTAATTCAACTCTTGCCTTTTCTAATAACTTCATAGGCCTGTTGAAATGGTATGACTTTTGAGAGCTATAATTTTAGCTCTTTGTAGGTTTTGATAATGTAGTGGTCCGAATTGCACTGCGGGAAAGCAGCCACTATCTTCCCAATACCATGGCCACCTACCGTATGGATGGTCCCTGATGCCAGTAAGGCTTCTGCAAGCTTCTACCAAGTCCACCACCTTGTTCGGTGGTAAGGTGGTAGACATTTGCACCGAGTCAATGGTGAACCCCAAGTAATCCATGGTAGTAGAGAGTTCCAACTTTGATTTATCTGGATGTATGATGAACCCCAGCTTTTGAAAGAGATGTTTTATGGCTAGAAACTGCCAATGTAGCCGTTTCCAATTATCCCCGACAATGAGGATATCATCAAGATAGGCCATAACAGTATGATTTTGTTTCCTTAAATAGGCCAAAGCTGGTAATTTGTTGAACAGCCTGGGTGCTGATGATAACCCATTGGGTAAGGCTATATATTGCCATAATTGTCCCATCCAGATAAATTTAAGGTATTCCCTATGATCCTTGTGTATTAGTACTGAATAGTATGCATCTTGAGGTTAATGCATGCCATGTAGTACCCATAGCTATAAGCTGGCTACTGTGTCCATTTTGAAATGAACATACTGAACAGAAGTATTCAGTTCGGTCAGGTCTATGATTATGCGGCATCCGCCATCTTTTATTTTTGGTAAATATATTAGATACGAACTCCTGTGATTCTCTCAATAACCCCTCTTAATAGTTCAGCATGGCCCGCCGTTCTTTCTTTGTGAAAATATAACTTTCGGCTAGGCGAATGCTGGACCGGGGCAGGGAGTTCGTAAATGAATTAATTTTATAGCCCTGAATACTTCCGAATATGTAAGGATCAGAGGTAAAAGTGCAACCGGTCTCCCCCATAAGATGAATTTTAGACATATGATGTTCCTGGGGGAGGCAGACCCACCTACCTCCAAGGTATTGCCGGCGTAGTGTCCAATACCACCGTTATTTCTTCTGTTTGAGTTGATGCGTTGTAGGGGTGGCGCATTTTCCAAGAAGGCCGGGCTGGGCCATGGCCTAAAAAGGCTGTTGTGCAGGTGGGCCGGCCTTCGAGCTTTGGGTGTGTAGGGGTGCTGTAGCTGTTGGCAGTGCGCTTGGAGGTACTCGGTACCTTATCAGCCCTATGGCCTCTTTGTCCAGGTCTTTCACCTGTTTGGGGAGCTCCGCACAGCAGATATGGTGGTTGAGCGTACCTGGTTTGCATAACCCCGCAATGTGGGGTGAATTGCTCTTCCTGTAGTTATTTTCAAACATTGTTCACAGTAAGGCCAGAGCATCCTTTTCCTACCGGTAGCTCTATACCCACCGCAGTACTGGCACTGCCGAAATACCGGCGGTCAAAAGCTTCAGGATCCTCTGAAGTTTGACTCCTTGCCCTCTAATCGTAGGGCTCATGATCCCCCAAATAGGGTATTTACCGCGGGAACAATAGCGAGTACAATTATCAGGAGCAAAGTACTTATCAGCTATAGCATAGATGGCTGCTCCTGAAGCTGGTTTGTAGTCATATAATTAAACTAGCTGCCAGCTTAGGGTGGATAGGTAACCTTTTAGAAGGAACTGCATGTTACTAAAGGGCCTGTCACACTAGCGCGCGATTAGACGCGACAAGCGCGACCTACCGTGGTCGCTTTAGTCGTCCGGCCTCGCGTGACCCTGTCCCACTGCGATCGCCGGAGTCTCGTGGAGTTCCGCGGACTCGTGTGGAGCTGGTGTCGACATCGCGCGTAGTGTCCAAAAACCGACACTACTTAAAAATTACGCGCGGCAAAATCCTGTCGCGCGGAACGTGATGACGTTTTGACGTTGTGCGTCTTCAGCGTGGCGTTGCGTGATGACGTCACTGCCCGACGTCGTGCAACGCGCATGCTCATGCGCATCGTCACGTGATGAAAAATAACGTCCTTCCTTCGGACGTCGCGCGTGTAATCGCGCGCTAGTGGGACAGGCCCTTCACTCGCACCGGGATCGCCTGACCCCCACGCGACCCCCGCGTCCGAATTTGTCGCGCTTGTCGCGTCTAATCGCGCGCTAGTGTGACAGGCCCTTTACCATATCCAGAACTCTTCACTGCACCCCTGACACTGTTGGTTTGTTCAGCCAACTCCCCCTCTTCGGGTCAGCCCAGTTCTGACCCCCAATGCTCCCCTCCGAAGAGGGTGAGACATTTAGGCAGTCCATAATAGGATCCTGCCGTGGGCCTGCGAAGAGGCCCACTGTGACCCTGCCCCTGCTAAAGCAGGTCACGCTGGAGCAATTGCTCCACCATCCGCTCCATGCGGGTAAGACGACCTCCGTTGCTGCAGCGAACGGGGTGTCCTCGGGACTGGACCCAGCTGAGTCGACAGTCCCGATCGGCTTCCGGGTGGATTTACCGCCTGTCCGTGGCGAACCAGTCCCGGTGGATTTACCGCCTGTCCGTGGCGAACCAACCGCCCTCCCGGGCGGAAGTCGGGAGCTGCAGGTAGCACCTGCAGGTAGCACCTGCAGCTCGGGGAAAAAATCGGGTGGATTTATCGCCTGTCCATGGCGAACCAGCAGCCCTCCCGGGCGGAATTCGGGAGCTGCAGGTAGCACCTGCAGCTCGAGAAACGAACGGGTGGTTTTACCGCCTGTCCGTGGCGAACCAGCAGTCCTCCCGGGCTGAATTCGGGAGCTGCAGGTAGCACCTGCAGCTCGAGAAACGAACGGGTGGTTTTACCGCCTGTCCGTGGCGAACCAGCAGTCCTCCCGGGCTGAATTCGGGAGCTGCAGGCAGCACCTGCAGCTCGGAGAAAAAACGGCACGCTGCTGGCTGCGCTCTATAGCAGCAGCTCTTGCCGTTACTCTCGCCGTGCTCACCACTCTGGTGAGTCTTACCGTTCCATCGCTGGAGGAGCCCCGCTCCTCCCGACTGTCGCTTCCGCATGCGAACGACGATATGTCGCGCATGCGTGCTGGCGGGGTCTTCACGTAGTCACTCACGTGACTCCGAAGTAAAATGGGTAATAACGCAGACTATTATTTTTTTTAAATCATTATAAAAAAATGTTTTAAATTGTTTTAAGATTGATAATTCAGACAGCCATTCTCTACCTCTCCATGCCTTCTAACTGAGGTGGAATAAACTACCATCTATTCTTGTGCAGATTTATTCCAATAGTGAGGCAAAATGTTGGCATATCTTTTCTGTACATGCCACCAAACATCAACAATGTCAGTGACCGCTAGTCAGGTCTTTTTGCTATTGATACAGGTCACCAAAAAAACAATTAAACAAAAAGCAAGATGGCGCCCTAGCCAGGTGACTTCTAACTGCTGGTCAATGGAGGTGATGGGAGGGGATGCTTAAAGCTTAAATAGCTGTAACTAAAACAGTTAATTGCTGAAAATGGACTGATATTTTGATGGTGCCAATTGTAAACGTATCTTCAAGGCTTTCAATACTTCAGGTCAGATTATAGAAGAGAGATCGACCGACTGACCAAATGGTGCCAGCACAATAACCTGGCCCTCAACACCAACAAAACCAAGGAAGTGATTGTGGACTTTGGAAGGGGTAGGATGGGGACCCACAGTCCTGTTTATATCAGCGGGTCGATGGTGGAGAGGTTCAAGAGCTTCAAATTCCTGGGCGTGCATATTTCTGATGATCTCTCCTGGTCTGTGTACATGGATGCAATTATTAAGAAAGCACATCAGCGCCTCTACTTCCTGAGAAGATTATGGAGAGTCGGTATGTCAAGGAGGACTCTCTCTAACTTCTACAGGTGCACAGTAGAGAGCTTGCTGACCGGTTGCACCGTGGCTTGGTTCGGCAACTTGAGCGCCCATGAGCGGAAAAGACTGCAAAAAGTAGTAGACACTGCCCAGTTCATCATCGGCTCTGACCCCCCCTACCATCGAGGGGACCTATCGCAGTCGCTGCCTCAAAAAGGCTGGCAGCATCATCAAGGACCCACACCATCCTGGCCACACACTTATCTCCCTGCTACCTTCAGGTAGAAGGTACAGGAGCCTGAGGACTGCAACGTCCAGGTTCAGGAATAACTCCTTCCCCACAGCCATTAGGCTATTAAACTCAACTGAAACAAAACTCTGAACATTAATCAGCCATGATCACATTAAATGGCGGTTCTGGCTCAAACAGCCTATTGGCCTACTCCTGCACCAATTGTCTATTGTCTAATAGACCATTATCTGTTTATTTTCACTTTATCTGCTTATGTATTTGTGTGTGTATATATGTATATAATGGTATATTGATGCACTGATCTGTTCTGTATTCAGGCCAACTATATTCTGTTGTGTTGAAACAAAGTAAGCATTTCATTGTCTTATCTGGGACACATGACAATAAACTCTCTTGAATCTTGAAAGTTTCAGTAGGTGGCATAACACAGGATATAGAAACATACCACTCAAAATCAGTAGAAGGCCATTCAGATGAGAAATCAGGCAGCATTTGACTCAAAAACATGGAAGTCCACTCCCATGGAAATATCTATAGTCTACTTATATAATAATATAACATTTGCTGAGGTAGATAGTTTCTTGATTAGTACATGTGTCAGAGATAATGGGGAGAAGACAGGAGAATGGGGTTATGAGGGAGAGATAGATCAGCCATGATTGAATGGCAGAGTGAACTTGATGGGCCAAATGGCCTAATTCTACTTGTATTACTTATGAATCTTTGGGCCATCCCAGCAGGGCACAGGCATGTACCTTATACACACAAAGGTGCAACAGGCACTGCCAATACGCTCAAGTAGGAATGACAATAATCTTGTATAGTGTGGAACCTCCTATATCTGAAAGGTAAGGTGTCGGTCCTTTTTGATATTGATACAGGTCACCACAAAAAGAAAAGGCCAAATGGCACCAAGGCCACTCGACTCTCTGCATGCTGGTCCCAGAAGCGATTTGCAATCTCTCTGCATCATGGGATGCAGGAGGAAACCGGAGCACCCATGCAGTCACATGCAAACTCCACAGTGACAGCACCCGAGGTCAGGATTGAACCCGGGCCTCTGGTGCTGTGAGCAGCAGCTCGACTATTAGAGACAGAAGAACTAGGAAATATGAGATCTTTGCATTTAAATCATTAACCGTGAGTTTTTCCAATCAAAGCAGTTTTCGAACAGAACATGTAAACATCGTACTCTAAACAATATAATGTACAAGAAAAATAAGTTCAGTATATATATGTATACACACACATATATATATATATATGTATGCATACACAAGCCCCCCCCCCCCCACACACACACACACACACACATATATATACACACATACACATATTTATATATGTAGTTATTCAAGAACAAGCATATATATATTTTTTTTTTTTGACCACTTCCAAGTCTCATTTTGACCACTTCCTGTCTGCATTGTATATTCATTTTAGAAAAAACGCTACCCTATATAGCTATGTTTTTTGGCCATCTTACTCACAGTCCTCCTCCGCTGAGGCAGCCCTGAGGATTTTTATGATTGATGAAAAATAAAAAAAGTTATGAGTGTTTAAAAAATCTTGAGATCAGCTGATTGGTCCTCTCGCCTGTCACTCACCATGATGAAAGTAACGCCCCTTCCGGGGGGAGGGCAGGGCTATAAAACCCCAGATGCCTGGACGTGAGTCAGTCACTCTGAAAGATCATGAGGGAAAGACCACAACTCTGATTCTGCTGTGAGTCTACCGAACTTTGAGTCTACCGAACTGTGAGTCTACCCTATGTGTGCTTTATGTAGTTGTGCTTTATGTGGTTAACCCTTTATGTGCTTGCAATAAATTATTTGTTAGCCAGCAATGTGCTTGCAATGAATGATGATTTGTTAACCCTTAATGTGCTTGCAATAAATGATTTGTTTGCCAGCAATGTGCTTGCAATGAATTATGATTTGTTAACTCTTAATGTGCTTGCAAAAAATGATTTGTTAGCCCTTAATGAAATGAAATGAGTTGGTTGGCCTGCCCTGTGCTTGAAATTGAAATGGAAATGTAATTAAATGAGTTGTTTGGCCTGCCGTGTGCTTTTGCTTTTGCTTTGCCTTTGCTTTGCTTGACCTCACATGAAATGAAAGCAAATGGATTGTATTGTTGGCTGGCCCCATCTGCCTGGGTTTTTGCTTATGCTTTGCCTTTGCTTTGCTTGAGCTCAACCAAAATGAAAGCAAATGGATTGTATTGTTGGCTGGCCCCATCTGCCTGGGTTTTTGCTTATGCTTTGCCTTTGGTTTGCTTGAGCTCAACCGAAATTAAAGCAAATGGATTGTATTGTTGGCTGGCCCCGCCTGCCCTGTGCTTGGCTTGACTTGACTTGAAATGGATTGACTTGACATGAAATGGATTGAAATGGATTGTTGGCCCTGCGCTCACTGTGCTTAACTTGACTTGACCCACAACACCCATGCTAGCGCTCCAGAACCCCCCCCCCCCCCCCCACTGGCCACCAATATTGGAATTGGTGGAGAAGTAGAATATTGCGTTGGGGGACCAGCCCTCCCGTGTGAACCCATTTATATATGTCACTAATTTCTCTCTGTAGAAATTCTACAGCAAGTATAGTTCTTGTCAGCTCGCTCAAGTATGAAGGTCAGGCTGATTGAGGTTGGAAAATGCATTCATTCAGGACAAATGAGGAAATCTGAAAAAGTCATTTCTGAAGTATCGAGTTTTACTCTACACCTACCTACTCCAGAAGATGCTGTTTCTCCGCATTATCATAGCATTCATACAGTCATCGAATTAGACAGTGTGAAAACAAGCTTTTCGGCTCAACTTGCCCATACTGGCCAATATGTCCCAGCTACACCTGCCTGCATTTGTCCCATATCCCTCTAAACCTGTTCTATCCATGTACCTGTCTAACTGTTTCTTAAATGCTGGGAGAGTCCCTGCCTCAACTACCTCCTCTGGCAGCATGTTCCATACACCCACCACCCTTTGTGTGAAAAAATTACAGATTCCTGTTAAATCTTTTCTCCTTCACCTTGAATCTGTGTCCTCTGGTCCTCGATTCACCTACTCTGTGCATCTACCCGATCTATTCCTCTCATGGTTTTGACACTTTGACAGTCTCTTGACAGTTTAGTTGCCATTACAGGCAGAAAATGTGTATGCTTTTAGATGCAACCAGTTTTACCTGCTAACCTTATTCTGTGAGCTCTTGGCTGGACTATATGCTGAGAATGAAGATGTTCCAGTTGATAGGGGAGCTGATTCTGCAATTTTGATCATCAATCTTTACAGATCTCCCCATTGACCTGTTTACAATGTGCAAACTTCATTTAGGTAATCTCCTAAATTACCATCTGCAAGACAGCTTCTGAGAATCTCAACCATTATCTTTGACATACTGTTGATTTTGCACTCTGAAGACATCTATACTTTGATATCAGTAGCTTGCTAGTTCACAAGGACACTCGGTATTTGTGAACAGGGAAAAAACTTGAACTCAATGTAGTTATTCAAGAACAAGCATAAAGTTTGCTCATTGCAACACCGAACATTAGAAAATTACAGAAGATAGACACAAAAAGCTGGAGTAACTCAGCGGGACAGGCAGCATTGCTGGCAAGAAGGAATGGATCCTTCTCTCCAGAGAAGCTGCCTGTCCCGCTGAGTTACTCCAGCTTTTTTTGTGTCTATCTCCGGTTTAAACCAGCATCTGCAGTTCCTTCCTATACGTAGAATAGTACAGCACAGGAAAAGGCCCTTTGGCCCACCATTACTGTGTTGGTCATGATGCCAATCTAAATGCATCCCATTTGCTTGCATGTGGTCTGTAACTTACTACTCACTGCCTGTTCATGTGTCTGTCTGAAAGCCTTTTAAACATTGCTATCATGTCTGCTTCTACCGCATCTCGTGGTAGAATATCCCAGGCACCTCCCACTCTATGTGTAAACAACTTGCCTTACAAATCTCCTTTAAACTTTCCCCCTCTCACCATAAATCTGAGTTGGGGAATCAAGAGCCAGAGGACATAGGTTTAAGGTGAGAGGGAAGATATTTAATAGGAACTTGGGGGGGGGGGGGGAACCTTTTTCACACAATGGGTGATGGGTGTATGGAACGAGCTGCCAGAGGCCAGTACTATCACAACATTTAACATATATTTGTACAATTGCATCGATAGGAAAGGTTTAGAAGGATATGGGCTAAATGCAGGTAGGTGACACTAGTGGAGAAGGGACATCTTGGTTGGCATTGGGCAAGTTAGGCCGAAGGGCCTGTTTCCATGTTGTATGGCCCTATGACGCAATTAAGAATTTATAGATTAGTTGGTCTTATTGAGCATTGGGCTGACTAAAACCCTTTGGTAACACTCATCTGACCTCATTTCAATGCCCTTCATGGATTTTGGGTGCAACCTATTTTCTCTTTTCACAAACAATACTTAAACTAATCCATTTTAACTTCATACCTCAGTCTGAAGAAGGGTCTAGACCCAAAACATCATCCATTAGTTCAGTCTTAAGAAGGGTCTCAACATAGAAACATAGAAAGTAGGTGCAGGAGTAGGCCATTCGTCCCTTCGAGCCTGCACCGCCATTCAATATGATCATGGCTGATCATCCAACTCAGTATCCTGTACCTGCCTTCTCTCCATACCCCCTGATCCCTTTAGCCACAAGGGCCACATCTAACTCGCTCTTAAATATAGCCAATGAAGTGGCCTCAACTCCGTTCTGTGGCAGAGAGTTCCACAGATTCACCACTCTCTCTGTGAAAAATGTTTTTCTCATCTCGGTCCTAAAAGATTTCCCCCTTATCCTTAAACTGTGACCCCTTGTTCTGGACTTCCCCAACATCGGGAACAATCTTCCTGCATCTAGCCTGTTTCTATAAGATCCCCCCTCAATCTTCTAAATTCTAGCGACTACAAGCCAAGTCTATCCAGTCTTTCTTCATATGAAAGTCCTGACACCCCAGGAATCAGTCTGGTGAACCTTCTCTGTACTCCCTCTATGGCAAGAAGTCAACCCGAAACATCATCCATTCCTTCTCTCCAGAAATGCCGCCTGTCCCGCTGAGTTACTCCAGCATTTCGTGTCTATCTTCGGTTTAAACCAGCATCTGCAGTTCCTTCCTACACTGATCCATTTTAATTTCATCTACCATTGGTTCTGTGCACAGACTTATTTTTGTCCACTTCACTCTGTGTTTTCTGGGCTCCTTTCGACTAATTCCACTGTCTCACCAGTTTGGTATCTGTCGGCTAATCTGTCCAATTTGCATTGAGTTCAAGTTGTTAATGTAAATTAGAAACAGTAGTGGTGGAGACACTGAGCCCTCAGGCACGGTCTAACTGCCTCCCCCCACTAGCACATAACACCTCGACAATTGTTCAGAATTTGCTACTCTTTAACCAACTCTTATCCTTTCCCAAGGCTTTCCTGGAATCCACATGACTTGACCGCAGATTTTCCTTCAGAACGTTGCCATATGCCCTTTGCAGATTCTAGTTACAACATATCAATGATCGGACCGATAGAAGCATGTAACATTAGCAGAGGCCCCCGGCAGGGCGGACAATCCGAATCCTTTTTTACCAGTAGTGCAAATGTAAAAGACCAGAGTGTATGGCTTTAAGGTGAGAGCTGTAAAGTTTAAAGGCGAGAGGTAGATGTTTAGAAAGTGCTGCCAGGGGTGGTAGAGGGGGCAGAACAAATAGTGGCATTGAAGAGACTTTGAGATAGGCACATGGACATGCAGGAAATAGAGGATACACATCATGTGCAGGAAGATGAGATTAGTTTACCTAGGCTTCATGTTCAGCACAGACATTGGGAGCCGAAGGGCCTGTTCCTGTGCTGTATCTTTCTATGTTCAGTTCAACTTCCTAAAGTCAACACAGGTTGGGGGGGGGAGAAAGCATAAAGTGGGGAGGTAGGATATAAAGCTTGGAGGTCCACCATATTGTTACACAGTATGTAGTACAGCACATGAACCAGCCTTTTGGTCTACAATGTCTGTGCCAAATAATATGTCACATTTGTTGGCATATTGATGCTACACTTGTCCCTTTACCTCCCCCATTCAAGGACCCAAGCAGTCGTTCCAGGTGCGACAGATGTTCACCTGCATCTCCTCCAACCCCATCTATTGCATCCGCTGCCCTAGGTGTCAGCTGATCTACATCGGTGAGACCAAGCGGAGGCTTGGCGATCGCATCGCCAAACACCACCGCTGGGTCCGCATTAACCAACCTGATCTCCCGGTGGCTCAGCACTGCAACTCCCCCTCCCATTCCGAATCCGACCTTTCCCCTCCTATTCCGAATCCGACCTTTCTGTCCTGGGCCTCCTCCATGGCCAGAGTGAGCACCACCGGAAATTGGAGGAGCAGCACCTCATATTCCGCTTGGGCAGTTTGCACCCTAACGGCATAAACATTGACTTCTCCAATTTCCGGTAGCCCTTGCTGTCTACTCCCCTTCTCAGCTCTCCCTCAGCCCTCACGCTCCTCCTCTTCCTTTCTCCTTTCTTCTCCCCACCCCCACCCACATCAGTCTGAAGAAGGGTTTTGGCCCGAAACGTTGCCTATTTCCTTCGCTCCATGGATGCTGCTGCACCCGCTGAGTTTCTCCAGCACTTTTGTCTACTGTCAAATGTAACTAATCATTTCTGCCTGCAGGGTTACACTAAAAGCTGGAGAAACTCAGCAGGTGCAGCAGCATCTAAGGAGCGAAGGAGATAGGCGACGTTTCGGGTCGAGACCCTTCTTCAGACTGCAGACTGCATTTCTGCCTGCACATGGTCCACTTCCCACCATTCTCTGCATATTCATGTGTCTATCTAAAAACCTTTACGCCCCACTCTGTATCTGCCACCATTACTAGCCCTGGCAGTAGACGTCAGGAATATATCACTCTATCTGCAAAAAAACACGCCCAGCACATTTCCTTTAAACTTTGACTTGTACCTATGTCCTCTGCTATTTGACACTTGCAGAGCAAGTTTCTGGGTAGGAATGTGCAGGAAGGAATTGCAGATGCTGGTTTACGCCAAAGATGCTGGAGTAACGCAGCGGGACAGGCAGAATCTCTGGATAGAAGGAATGCGTGACGTTTCGGGTCGAGATCCTTCTTCAGGCTGAACGCGGGCAACATTCTCAGCAGCACTTATTTACTGTGACCTTTTAAGAGCTAATACATTTCTAAGAACTGTTTCAATTCTTTTAATCTGACTTGGCAGCAAAAGAAGACACAAAATGACACTGTGGTGAGTCGACGGGTCAGGCAGCATCTCTGGAGAGCATGGATGAGTGAGGTTTTGGGTCAGGATCCATCTTCAGGCTGATGTTTACGTTATCTGTCATATTTCTTTCCACAAATGCTGCCTGGCCTGCTGAGTTCCTCCAGCACTTTGTTTTTTGAATATCTCCATGTCCACACAAGCAATGGAAGAAGAAAATTAAATGCTCTCCAGTAGGTGACAGTGGTGGCCACAAGACCCTATGGAATTCAGGCTTCGGTCTGTTGCTCCTGGCTACCGCTCACACAATTGTCTGCTTCAACCATTTAACTTTTTTAATTATTGCTGATATTCCACATCTATATCAACATCAGCCTTATGTAAAAGAAACCACTCTGTGTATACCTGGGTACATACCGCAGGAGTGCAGAATGAGCAATTGTAACGCATTTATCTTCATTATCAAATAGTAATTTAAGCATACTTTAAAATTGAGCAAGGTTTGTGAGTCCTGGCACAACCCTGAACATCAAGCAGCTTCCTTACTAACACAAACCAATTTAACCAGTAAAGGGGACCTCAGACTAATAAGTTTCATCTGTAATAATATCCAAGAAATACCAGTTATTTTAATGAAATTGCATGCACATGGGTGACCACAGGCCTCTCCCTTGCCGTCCTCATTGTTGCTAGGCTCTTTGTTCCATTGGCAACAAAGGATTCACCCATCTGCACATCAAGCATTAGCACCTCCCACCTGTGGTGGAATAGGGTGGCACGGTGCCTTAGGGTCCACATCACAGAGGATCTGACATGGACAACACACACTGCCACACTGGTGAGAAAGGCAAGGCAGCTGAGGAAATTCAGTCTCTCTGAGAATCCTTCTACTCTGGTGCTGTAGAAAGCATCCTGACCAGAAACAAAGGGTCTGAAGAAGGGTCTCGACCCGAAACGTCGCCTATCTCCTTCGCTCCTTAGATGATGCTGCACCTGCTGAGTTTCTCCAGCTTTTTGTGTACCCCCCTGACCAGAAACATCTCTAGGTAGACAAAAACTGCTGGAGAAACTCAGCGGGTGCAGCAGCATCTATGGAGCGAAGGAAATGGGCAACGTTTCGGGCCAAAACCCTTATTTCCTTCGCTCCATAGATGCTGCTGCACCCGCTGAGTTTCTCCAGCACTTTTGTCTTCCTTTGATTTTCCAGCATCTGCAGTTCCTTCTTGAACAGAAACATATCTATCTGGTTTGGCGACAGCTCTGCCCAGGACAGGAAGGCTCTGCAGAGAGTAGTGTGCACTATGGGAACTACAGTTCCACCCTCCCCCCCCCCCCCGGCCCCCCTTGCAGGACCTATACACCAGGAGGTGCAGATCCAGAGCCTGCAGGGTCATGGAGGACCCCTGTCACCCCAGCAACGGACTGTTCCAGCTACTGTGGTCAGGCGAGCACCTCCGCTGTCACGCAGCAAAAACAGAGAGGCTGAGACTGAGTTTCCTCCCACAGGCCTTCAAGTTCAAATTTATTTGTCACATGCACCATAAGGTGCAGTGGAATGTAATTTACCATGCAGTGTTACAATTAAAAACGGACACAATAGACAACTTAATTCAACACAGACATCCACCACTGCATTCTTCACTGTGGTGGAAGGCAATACAGTTCAGACAGTCCTCCTCCTCATCTTCCCTTGTTCACCCGTGGTCGGGGCCCTGATCCTCTGTAGTCGCCGCTACGGACGGCCGGATGTCCAAGCCCTCTGGTCGGGATGGTCGGAACGCCGGCGTAGGGACAGATCGAGCACACCCCGCGGCTCGGAGCTCCCAAATTGGCCATCTCCTTACCAGAGACCACGGCTTCCAGATGTTGTAGGCCCTGTAATGAATCTCTGATCTCACCAGGGTATAAATACTGTTGCGTCTTTTTTAACTTAAATACTGGTTCTGTTCAGTTGTTTTGCACAATCCCGTAAGCATTACCACTTTCATTTCACTGTACATCTTCTATGTGTATGTGACAAATAAAGTTGTCTTGACTTGACTAGAGCACCAGAGAACCAGTTTCGATCCTGATTGCGGATGCTGTCTGTACGGATATTGTATGTTCTCCTTGTGGCCACACGTGTTTTCTCCGAGTGCTCCGGTTTCTTCCCGCGAACATACAGATTTATAAGCTAAATTAATTTCATTTTACTTATATATATATAAATCTATATTTATATATGTATGCGTGTGTATGTATGCATGTACAGTATATATGTGTGTGGGTGTAAATATATGTATATTATATATGTGTGCGTACGCTTCTGGGGTGTGAATATATATCATACATTAGATATTGTGTGTGTGTATATATATAGTGGCTTGCAAAAGTGTTCATACCCCTTGAACATTTCCACATTTTGTCACGTTACAACGTAAATGTATTTTATTGGGATTTTATGTGATAGACCAACACAAAGTGGCGCATAATTGTGAAGTGGAAGGAAAATGATACATGGTTTTCAAATTTTTTTTACAAATAAAAAACTGAAAAGTGTGGCGTGCAAAAGTATTCAGCCCCCTTTACTCTGATACCCCGCAATAAAATCCAGTGCAACCAATTGCCCTCAGAAGTCACCTAATTAGTAAATAGAGTCCACTTGTGTGTAATCTAATCTCAGTATAAATACAGCTGTTCTGTGAAGGCCTCACTTGTTTGTTAGAGAATATTAGTGAACAAATAGCATCATGAAGCCAAAGGAACACACCAGACAGGTCAGGGATAAAGTTGTGGAGAAGTGTAAAGCAGGGTTAGGTTATAAAAAAATATCCCAAGCTTTGAACATCTCACGGAGCACTGTTCAATCCATCATCCGAAAATGGAAAGAGTATGGCACAACTGCAAACCTACCAAGACATGGCCGTCCACCTAAACTGACAGGCCGGGCAAGGAGAGCATTGATCAGAGAAGCAGCCAAGAAGCCCATGGTAACTCTGGAGGAGCTGCAGAGATCCACAGCTCAGGTGGGCGAATCTGTCCACAGGACAACTATTAGTCGTGCACTCCACAAATCGGGCCTTATGGAAGAGTGGCAAGAAGAAAGCCATTGTTGAAACAAAGCCATAAGAAGTCCCGTTTGCAGTTTGCCACAAGCCATGTGGGGGACACAGCAAACATGTGGAGGAAGGTGCTCTGGTCTGATGAGACCAAAATTGAAGTTTTTGGCCTAAATGCAAAACGCTATGTGTGGCAGAAAACTAACACTGCACATCACCCTGAACACACCATCCCCACTGTGAAACATGGTGGTGGCAGCATCATGCCGTGGGGATGCTTTTCTTCAGCAGGGACAGGGAAGCTGGTCAGAGTTGATGGGAAGATGGATGGAGCCAAATACAGGGCAATCTTGGAAGAAAACCTGTTAGAATCTGCAAAAGACTTGAGACTGGGGCGGAGGTTCACCTTCCAGCAGGACAACGACCCTAAACATGCAGCCAGAGCTAAAATGGAATGGTTTAGATCAAAGCATATTCATGTGTTAGAATGGCCCAATCAAAGTCCAGACCTAAATCCAATTGAGAATGTCCGGCAAGACTTGAAAATTGCTGTTCACAGACGCTCTCCATCCAATCTGACTGAGCTTGAGCTATTTTGCAAAGAAGAATGGGCAAAAATTGCAGTCTCTAGATGTGCAAAGCTGGTAGAGACATACCCCAAAAGACTTGCAGCTGTAATTGCAGCGAAAGGTGGTTCTACAAAGTATTGACTCGGGGGGCGGCTGAATACTTTTGCATGCCACACTTTTCAGTTTTTTTTATTTGTAATACAATTTGGAAACCATGTATCATTTTCCTTCCACTTCACAAATATGCATCACTTTGTGTTGGTCTATCACATAAAATCCCAATAAAATGCATTTACGTTTGTGGTTGTATCGTGACAAAATGTGGATAGGTTCAAAGGGTATGAATACTTTTGCAAGCCACTGTGTGTGTGTGTGTGTGTATATATATATATATATATATATATACACACACACATATATATAGAGATAGATAGACAGACAGACAGACAGACAGACAGACAGACAGACAGACAGACAGACAGACAGACAGACAGACAGACAGACAGACAGACAGACAGACAGACAGACATATTTATTTTAATAAAACACAAACAAACAATAATAGCGCAAAGACTCGTGACCACCTGGAATATTTTCTCTGAGTTACTGGAAGATGAGAAATAAATGTCCCTAATTTCTATGTCCTTAGAATGAATGGAATTAAAAACCACCCGTTCCACAATTTTCCTCAGGGAAGGAAACGTCATCCGTTCTTAAATTAAACTACATCTGAGCTTTGTGCGTGTTAAACAGTAAGTCCTTGGTGTAACAAGTTGACTGTTGGATCAACTAAGAAAAATGCCGCCATTACAAGGGCCCACTGTGTTTGCAAATGAGATACAGATAGACAATAAATGCAGGGACAGAACAGTCAGAGAGCATCTTTTCAATAAGGTCTTGGTCTATCTCGCCCCACGTGCATATCTTAGGCTGATTGAGAATAACTGTAGTATCTCTTCCTTAGTCTTTCTTCCTTTCTTGCTCAGCAAATCCAAGATCATGGACACGGAAATAGTCCCGCATTTTAGCTTTAAAACTTCCATCCTTTGGTTAAGATGTTGTTCAATCTCTGGCCTCTCAGGCCGAGTAAAAGATGCAGTGCCATTGTTTGAATGAAAACCAGGAAATTCTCCTGTTTCCTGGACCTGAAAGTTATCCCTGAATAAAACATTCCTGAACAAAATGGAATAGAAAACGGAAATTCTGAGTTGAGTTGAGTTTGGTTTATTGTCACTTGTACCGAGGTGCAGTGAAAAGCTTTTGTTGCGTGCTAACCAGTCAGCGAAAGACAATACATGATTACAATCGAGACATCCACAGTGTACAGATACATGATAAAGGGAATAATGTGAATAACGTTTAGAAACATAGAAAATAGGTGCAGGAGTAGGCCATCCAAAATCAGTACCCCTTTCCGGGTTTTTCCCTATATCCCTTGATTCCTTTATCCCAAAGAGCTAAATCTAACTCTCTCTTGAAAACATCCAGTGAATTGACTTCCACCACCTTCAGTGGCAGAGAATTCCACAGATTCACAACTCTCTGGGTGAAAATGTTTTTCCTCATCTCAGTCCTAAATGGCCTACCCTTTATTCTTAAACTGTGACCCCTGGTTCTGGACTCCCACAATATCGGGAACTATTTTCCTGCATCTACCCTGTCCAATCCTCTAAGAATTTCATATGTTTCTATGAGATTCCCTCTCATCCTTCTAAATTACAGTGAATACAGGCCCAGTCGACCCATTCTTTCATCACACGTCAGTCCCGCCATCCCGGGAATTAACATGGTGAACTTCTCAATAGCGATAATGTCCTTCCTCAAATTAAGAGACCAAAATTGATACAATACTCCAGGTGCTGTCTCACTGGGGCCCTGTATAACTGCAGTAGGACCTCCTTGCTCCTAGAGCAAGATAAAGTCCAGTAAAGTCCAATTAAAGATAGTCCAAGGGTCTCCAATGAGGTAGATAGTAGCTCAGGACTACTCTCTCGTTGTGGGTTGGATGGTTCTGTCACCTGATAACAGATGAGAAGAAGCTACGCCTGAATCTGGAGATGTGATGGTATTCAGCAAGCCTGCAAGCTTCTGTCGAGGGAGAAACAGAATCCATTTTTCAGTGAAAGACCTTTCATTGGAACACTTTAACATAAATAATCTAACCATCATGCCGTATACTATGATGGAGTTCAGAAAAGGTAGTAAAGCATTCCTTCGTGAAAGCTATTTTGATAACGGAAGTTCACTCACCACTTCTTTGTAGCTTATCACAAAGAATGAGCCCTGAAACCATCCTCCCTTCTGCACCTGCCTGCTTTCTGTGCAAGTTGAGGTTTAGACGTGCAGTGGGGATTTGGACCAGAAGAACTCAGCCAGCATTTACTGGTACAATCATCAATGACCTTGCATCTCATGCAGGGCAGCATCTGGAATGCTTTCACACCCGGATAGAGAGATTAGTGCAAATACCTACTCTAGATGTTGTTTCCGGAAGTATGTTTTGTTCATAATATGTGCAGTGAATACAATCGGGGAACAAGGTCACGAGGTCATAAGTGATGGGAGTAGAATTAGGCCATTTGGCCCATCAAGTCTAGCCCGCCATTCAATCCTGAACATCGGGCCACCGTTGCGGCGACTGCGGGGGGCTCGGGAGACCTTGGGAAACTTGTGGGAAACTTTGACTCCGCTGTGTGCGGATGTTGATGTTAAAGACTATCGTGTTCAGTGTTTTTTTTATTTGTATGGCTGTATGGTGACCCCAAATTTCACTGTACCAATTGGGGGCATGTGACAATAAATGTCTCTTGAATCTGATCAATCTCTCCCTCCTAACCCCATTATCCTTCCTTCCTCCCCATAACGTCTGACACCAATACTAAAATCCATCTATCCCTGCCTTAAAAATATCCACTGGCTTGGCCTCTACAGGCTCCTGTGGCAAAGAATTCCACCCATCCACCACCGTCTGCCTGAAGAAATTTCTCCTCGTCTCCTTCCAAAAAGAACGTCCTTTAATTCTGATGTCATCTAGCAATTCAGTATATTCGTTGAACATATGTCAACATCAGAAGTGTTTCAAACTTAAACATTACGTCAGTGAGACATCTGAGGGGCTGCTACACAGGGCCCTGGCCCTCAGTGTCCATTGGCGGCACAACGTTAGACTGTGTTCTTTCCCCACAGAGCCTTTGCAATGGCAATACTGTGTGTCCCTCAGCCTGCATTCCTTATGGTTCAACGGTTCTTTATTGTCACATGTAGATACGTTCAGTAAAGTATTACCATACCTAAACACAATCCCAGCTTAATCAAACTGTAGAAATAGTTCACTGAGACTGTTATGCAAAAGTATCCAATAGCTCCAACCTGCACTGTCAGATAAGTGAATACGTTAGAAACAAGAAACCTGTATTACAATATAACTGTTACATTTGCAAAGTAGTTCATTGACCGTAAAAGGTTTGGGATGACTTTTTTTTACAAATTGTCTTATACAAATATGAGCTTTTTATGTTCTGCTCTTTGACTGCATAGATTTATGTCTATGCATTTGTTGAGGGGAAACATTGATCCAATAAGATAAGACAAATGTTGCTGAGGTTTCCACAGCTAAATAGTGTGGAAACTCATGTTGAGAAAAGCACAAAGTGCTGGAGTAACTCAGCCGGTTAGGCAGCGTCTCTGTGTGACATGGATAAGTGATGTTTCGGGTCAAGACCTTTAATAAGACTCAAGATCTGTAGAAGGGTCCCAACCTGAAATGTCACCTATCCATGCCATCCAGAGATGCTGCCTGACCTGCCTAGTTAATCCAACACTTTTTTGTAATCCAGCATCTGCAGTTCCATGTGCCTCAACTCATGTTGATTCAGGCATGAGCATCAGTCGCCCTGCCCTGCCTTGCAGTTTCTGTGTAGGGGGGGGGGGGGGGGGGGGGGGGGGTGGTCTAATAGCAGAGCTTCTATCATGATGTTGTCTCCTTGCTTTAAATCGTTCTGATTCAGGATTCCTTTGAGCATTCTTACCTTGTATAATTCCACCACATTGATTATACTCTGAGTAAATCCTCCAACCTAATGAACTGCAAAATCACTGTGGTTGAGAATAGTAAGATTGAACGAGAACTTACCAGTTCGAAGGTTGATCTTTATTTCATGAGGAGTCGAAGTGAGGGATTTCGTGAAGAGCCCGCCGGCGCGCATGCTCGACATACTTCAAAGTAGCGGCGTGGAATCACAGAACCAACAATAGAAATGACTTCGCATAGTATGATTGAATTGACTAAGATTACCAGATGAAGGTGATTGAGGGTTGGGCGAGGAGGGCACGAAATCCCTCACTTCGACTCCTCATGAAATAAAGATCAACCTTCGAACTGGTAAGTTCTCGTTCAATCTTACTATTTCATTTCGGAGTCACGTGAGTGACTTCGTGAAGACTTCAAAGCTTCTGTGATTACACGCCCTGGACCACGTCCATGCTGACACACCACTACCAGGGATGGATGGGAGGAACAAACTGGCTCAATAGCTCATACTGCAAAACAAAAGCATATTTATTAATAACAAATCAAAAACCCCTCATGCGGGGACATCTCCACGTTCTTGACCTGCATTCAGCACGGCTTCTGCGAACTGTAGAGGAGCAGCAACAGGCTTGTTATAAAAACGCTGGAACACAGCTTCATTCGCCCATCCTGCTGTGGCGAGAATTTGGTCCATGGGCACCTCCATGACCCTCGCCGCTGACGTCGATGCAGCCCTGGTGGAATGAGACTTGAACACATTAGTGTCGATACCTGACTTACCCAAGACGACTCGAAGCCACCTGGATATCGTCTGGACTGTCACTCGATGATGAGGTCTCTTATGAGTGACAAGCAGGTATCTCTCCATTCCTCTGATGCGTGCCGTCACCTTGACATAGTGGCGGATATGTGAGGCTAAACATAGCCGAGCATCTGCGGGGTATGCCGGGAACTTCAGCTGCAGCCCTGTGCACCCAGGTCTATGCTGCTTTAGTAGCTCGTCAACGAAAAAGACTACTTCTGTAGGGGTAGATATCATTCTGTCGACACGCAGTTTGTGTAGTGTCTGTACCCTCTGAGCTGAAGTCAGCGCTAGTAACATCACCAGATTCATGGTGAGTTGGTCCAGTTGGAGCCCTTCCATGGGAGACCACGTCCTGAGCAGGGTTAATACGTCCCTGACATCCCAGGTGATATTATAGCGTGGTGTAGGCGGATTCATATTGAATATACCCCGCATGAGTCTGGACACTAGCCTGTTGGATCCTACCCCAATCTTGAGGTAGAATGATAGCGCACTTCTGGCGCTGTTGATGGCACTGTAACTTAAGTGTTCATCATGGTGCAACCCCGCGAGGAATTCCAGGACGTCGGTTATTGTCACGTCATCGTACGTGATGCGAGAGCGGCTGCAGAAGGCTTCCCACTTCTTAATATGCGAGCGGTATCTTCGCCTTGTGGACTCTCGACACGACGCCCCGATGGTATCCATGGTCCGAGCCGAGAGGCCGTATTGGACTAACGGCCTGTTCAGAACCTGCAAGCCAACAAATTTAAATAGCCATGGCAGGGATGTGGCTCCCCTGACACAGGGTGAGTAACCAATTGTGGGCAACCCTTCAAAAGGACCCAAGGTTCGTTGAGCATGTCAAAGACCACCGGATACCAAGGCTGTGTGGGCCAGTCGGGTATAATAAGGATGCCCTTGGCAGCATCTGCCTGAATCTTTCGCAATACCCGACTGATGAGGCAAAACGGAGGGAAGGCATAGAAAACCCAATTCCCCCAGTCCAGCGAGAATGCATCTAGCGCTATTGCCCCAGGATCTGGTTCCCATGAAACGTAGGCTGGTACCTGATGGTTCAACCGTGACGCAAAAAGGTCAATGTCCGGTTTACCAAATTTGGCTGTGACTTTAGCAAAAATCTCAGGGTGCAACATCCATTCAATGTTGTCATTAAATTTGCGTGACCTGGTGTCCGCCACAGTATTAAGCTCACCTGGCAAATAGGTAGCTGAAATCCAAATGTCTCTTTGAATACACCAGAGCCAAATTGAGTTAGCCAATTTGTCACACGAAACTGACCTGGTACCACCCATATGGTTTAAATATGCCACAGCTGTGGTGTTGTCTATTTGGGGACGGACGTGTGCTCCAACAAGCTTGGAACAATATGCACGAAGTCCGTGGAATGCTGCCAGCAACTCCAAATAGTTAATCCCTTGAGTCAACAACATCGATGCCTCAAGGGTGTCCCATCTACCCCCACAACTAGAGCAATTATCAGTAGCTCCCCAGCCATTGGAGCTTGCATCAGTCTGTAAATATACCACCGGATTAGCCTCCCTGACAGGCTTAAATGAGTTGCTAATGTGACACACCCACCATTGCAACTCAGTTATCGCTTCGGACGGCAGCTGCATAGATCGATCGTAATGACCAGCGTTCCATTTTAACGCAGTAATTTTAGCTCTTTGCAAATTCTGATAATGCAAAGGTCCATATCGTGCTGCCGGAAACAAAGCCACTAACTTGCCAATTACTGTGGCTGTATGCCGAATCGATGGTATATTGGTGCCAATTAAATCTCTGCACACCTTAGTGACTTCCTCAATTTTGTTAATTGGTATAGTTATCCTCATGCTCATTGAGTTCACCGTGAACCCTAGGTAATTAATTACCTGGGCAGGGCAGAACTTTGATTTCTCTGGATGGACAATGAATCCTAATTGTTGAAATATATTGACAGCAGCTGCAACACCCTGTTCAGCCAATTGCAGGGTGTGGCCCACAATAAAGACATCATCTAAATAGGCCATAACTATATGATGTCGTTGTCTCAAATAAGCCATGATTGGCTTCACCAATTTAGTGAACAATCTAGGGGCTGTAGTAAGCCCATTAGGCAAAGCCTTATACTGCCAAAGTTGCCCCATCCAGATAAATTTCAAAAACCTTCTATCATCTTTCTGGATGGATACTGAATAATATGCATCCCTCAAATCAATGCATGCCATAAAGCAGCCATGAGAAATCAATGATTTGGCTGTTTCAAACGTATCCATTTTAAAATGAGTATATGTTACAAACGTATTCAAACGGGTTAGATCAATAATGACACGACAGCCTCTATCCTTCTTAGGTCTAGTAAATATGTTCGAAACAAATTCAATCGGCTCATGCACTGTTTTCTCAATCACACCCTTCTGTTCCAAACTTAAAATTTCCTTGTAACCTGCTGCCTGTTCTGCAGCAGACAATTTGAACGTACGACCAGGCATGTGCTGGGATGGAGGAATGTCGCCATTAATAAACTCAATTTTATGCCCCTGAATATTCCGCAACACATACTCATCACCAGTAAAATTACCCCATGCATCCAAAAACAACCGTAAACGACCACCAACATGGGAAGTTAAACAGAGAGAAAAGAGAGAACCAGACCCCCTCACCTCCGTGGTTACCGGCGGTCCTTGACACGTGTGGGTGGCCGTGGAGGTGCTGGGTTGGCTTGAGGGCGCGGCGTCTTCGATTTCCAAAAAGGTCTCTGCCGACCCTGTCCTAAAAAAGACCCTTGGTGCTGGTTCTGGTGTTGTTGTCGTTGTGGAGCTAGAGGGTGAGTCCTCGTCGAGGCACTGGCCGACCCTCGTGAGCGAATGTATGGAGCTTTTGAGCCGGACGGTGTGGGGGCACTCTTAGAGCGCATGATCCCCACCGTTTTGGCTTGTTCGTCAAGCTCTTTGACTCTCTTCGAGAGGTCCTCACCAAAGAGCTGATGGGGCGGCGGCGGCGGCGGTGGTTTGCACAATCCTGCAAACTTCGGGTTGAGTGCTGGGCGGATGCTGTTTTTGCGAAACCCGTTGATTTCGTGCTGGGTCGCGCACAATAAGGCCAGAGCATCTTCCTGGTCCAAATTCAGCTCGTCCTCGTCCACCGACCGCGCAAAGGCGGTAATACCGGCCGTGAGGAGTTTCAGGATCCGCTGCAATTGTAGCTCTTGTTGACGGATAGCCGCACTGATGTTGCCCCATATTGGCGTATTGACCACAGGCACGTTGAGGGAGTTGCAGTTTGATGGAGCCTTGTGACGGCTCATAGCCTGGATGAGGACTTCTTCCTGCAGCACCTGATTATTAAGAAAGTCCACTGTGGCTGCCAGCTTTGAATTGAGAGGAAGACCAGCCGTATGTGGGGCCGCGAATTTGGTCGCCACATCCAAAAGTTCCTCCGCTGGCACCTCCACCGGAGGTGGTACGGGATCCACCAGAACCTCCTCCTCGTGCTGCTCCAGGCTGATAGTAGATGTTGGTGAAGACGCCCTGTGCCTGTTGCTGCCCTGCTGTTGTTGACGTTGAAGCAGGAGCTCCAGCAGCCGCTCCATACGGTCAATACGCCCTTCACCCTGAACACTCAGGTGGTCGGAGTCCTCCGGCTCTGAAAAGAAAACCGGGCTCCTGTCATCGGCCCGCACCTCGTCGAGGCCCTGCCGGTGCCGGTAGTTGTCGCTAACAGCCGCCGAGGCGAAACTGCGCGATTCCTGCGCGGGCGTGTTCAATCGCCTCCGTTTAGCGAGAGCTGAAGCCGCTGCCACTAAGGGCACATGCGGCGAGGTGTCGGCCCCTGCCGAAGCATGGCTGCCTGGGGCCCGCGCAGTCTTGCCGGCTGCCCACATCGTGGACGTTGCCGACGCATGGTGCCGCCCACCCATCCATGGGGGGCTCGGCGACCGCGACGAGACCCGACTCAACCGACCCGTCCCGGCGTCGAGAGTCGGGGTGTGCCGGCTGGACCTCACAGCCGCCCCGGGTCTCGCCCTGGAACCTGACCGCTCCTCCGCGACAGGCAATGCCTTAGCCCTAACAGGGTTAGGCTTCTGGGCTCCTCCCCTCCCCCTTCTCGGAGGGCTGAGTGGAACAGGCCGTGCAACGGCACGCGCCCTGCTCGAGGTCGCCAGCGAGCCCGCTGACAACCTGACTGCCATGGCAGGGTCCCCCTGCTCTGGCGGCACACCACACTCCTCCTCGTTGAACTCCTCCGAGCTGTGGTGTGCTGGCGGATCTGGACCTGTGAACACAGGGCTTACCCACATCTCCGCCTGAGTCCCGGCCTGCGCTGCAGGTACTGCCGATGGTAAAGGCCCCGGAACTGTTGACCGGCGAACTCGTCCTGACGTCCTCCGGCCCTTCGAACTCCCATCCATGTCCTTGCTGCAAGACATAATCAGACAACAAGGACCACCAACTAAAGGTGGAATACTCACCTCCGTGGCCCCTTATGAAGGGCTGGCGAGGAGCGCGCTCCACCGCCAGCCGTCGCAGCAACGCGTTACGACGATATGTCGAGCATGCGCGCCGGCGGGCTCTTCACGAAGTCACTCACGTGACTCCGAAATGAAATGGTCAGTTACAACCTAAGATATTGGGAGTGAGCCAGCGATTGTCGGCACCATCAAAGATGAGGCAAGTCAACATTCTCCAATCAGCTGAACTCCAGAACTACATTGACTGGTGGAGAAGGACCTTGAAGTGCAAGTAAGGCTAATCCGATTAACTTAAAAAGTGAAATACATAGATAACGAGGCACGAGACAGACTTTGAGATTTCATACCAGAACTGGACAACTGTTCAGCCGGAAGGCATCGGCTTTCAACTATGAATTCAGAGTCCTTGTCCCTTGGTGCATGTTTGCCTGTTAGCCTTTAATTGCCGAGCTGGTTGCAAGGGGATGGGGAGCACATCTGGAGTCTAGACACACTGGCTCTGTGGCTTGGTCTGTATCTTTATTCCGAATCACTCCAAGGCTTCCTTCTGTTTACACAGGTGCATGTGTACGGCCTGTCAAACAGATCCATACCCAGGCATCCAACCCAGCAGCACTCACCCACTGAATCAGAGAGGGGGGAAGGCTACTGTAGAACAACACCACAGAGCCCTTTTATAAAACTTATTGTATTTCATTTCACTCTAGAAATCATTACTTTAAAAAATCAAAATTTTGGTTTAGTTTCAATAAGAGATACAGTGTAACAGCCCTTTTGGACCATCGAGTCAGTGCAGACCACACGCTAACACAATCCCACACACTAGGGACAATTTGCATTCATACCAAGCCAGTGAACCTGCAAAGCAGCACGTCTTTGGTGTGTGGGAGGAAACCGGGGATCCCAGAGAAAACCCACGCGGTCACGGGGAGAACATACAAGCTCTGTACAGATGGCACCCACCTGTAGTCAGGATCGGACCCGGGTCTCTGGCACTGAAATGTAGCAACTCTACCACCACGCCCCATGCCACTCTTCTGAAAATCTGGAAAGATTCTTGTGATGACTCTTTCTTTCGCTGAATTCGGTTACGTGGTGTGCAATTCATGAATAAATACGAAAGTAAAACTTGCAGGAGGAACACAGGGGATTAGAGGATATAACTGCATAAATTGAAAGTCAAGAAATATTGCTCCATTAAACACTAAGTGCAGTTTGGATCCAATGAGAATTCAATGCCTGTCAATGTAAACGGTTTTATTGTGTGCCTTGTTTAAGGATATAATCAGAAACCAATAACGGAGAATCAGATCAGTCTAATTCTCTTACAAAATACTCTTGTCAAAGAGCCATGAAGTCCTACACCGTGGAAACAGGCCCTTTGGCCCTCCTTGCCCACATTGGCCAACATGTCATTGACACTGGTCCCACCTGCCTGCGTTTGGCACATATCCCTCGAAACCCGTCCTATCCATGGATGTGAATTGACGTTATCTCCCCAGTTTTCACCCTTTCAGTGCCATTGACTATCACTGACTCACTGAGGAGGGATAATTCATGACGGGATACAGTTTGATCACTTTTCAGTAGTGAGACCTGGGCAAAGAGAGTGAGGAAGGTCTATTTAATTCTGGGAGTTATCACTACTTCTGCCCTCAGATTGTTCATGGTCTTGGTTTAGCCTTTGACTTTGCACTGAGCTTCCAACCCAATACCTGCAAAACCACTAAACTCCTTGCTTTATCCCTGTAACATTACCTGGCTTTGATCTTCACAAAGCCCCTGTCCGTTCAATTGCTGGCCCAGAATTAAAATTCCCATGCACTTCCAGCAACTTCCAAAATTCCACTATCCAAATATCTGCTGCCCAAACCCTAACCAATACCAAGACTGAGTTACTCATCGCTCTTGTGCTCACCATCTTGCTTTAGGTCCTCTCATGCAAATGAACATTTTATCTCAGTCACATCCGCCATCTACAACCCTCCGGGATCTTTGTACCGCTCCAATTTTAACTTATTGCTCTTCTCTGATGCTAATTCCACCATTATTGTCAACTAGCTTTTAAGCACTGGAATTCCGACCTTAATTCCCTCCCTTTCGTTGTTCAAGATGGCCCTTGAATCCATGTTTTTCTGCCCAACCTTTTGGCCGTATGTCCTCATTTCCCCTTGCACCTTTTGGTGTTTGAGAATGCGCCTGTGAAACATCTTGAGATGTTTTACGAAGTTAGTTTTCTTGTCCTCATCCAAGGTCAGCATTCTCTTATGTTGTCTGGCAGTGGTCTCTGTAGAGAGACCAGATAGAGGGGACCAAGGGGTCTAAGAGTTCCATTGCACACAAAGGATGAACAAGAGCGTGGATAGCTTCCTCACTTTTTTAATCAGTACAAGAGATTTGGAGCTAAAGAAATTAGATTTCTAATCTCCAGAGTTTCAAAGAATGAGGGGGTGGCCTTATTGAACATATGAGATCCCGATGGGGCAGGACAGGGTAGGACAAATGAACAGGAGGACAGATACAGCTACTTCTACACAGACGGCTGAGGAGGCAAAGTCAACAGATATTTTTAGAAACATAGAAAATAGGTGCAGGAGGAGGCCATTCGGCCCTTCGAGCCAGCACCGCCATTCATTGTGATCATGGCAGACCGTCCCCTATCAATAATCCATTTAAGGTGGAGATTGCCAGAATCCTGATTGGTGTAAGGGGTTATGGGCAGAAGGCAGGAGAATGGGGTTGAGAGGGAAAGATAGATCAGACATCATTGAATGGCAGAGTAGACGTGATTTGCCGAATGGTCTAATTTTGATCCTATATTAAATTATCAAAGCTAATGGACACCATGGACAAATGGCAGGATGTTTTGATAAAGCTTTGCAAGTCATTGGTTGGTTTTGAGCGAGTATTGCACTTTGTTCCAGATACCACATCACAGGAAGGACGCCAATACCTTTGAGATGGGACAACAGGAATTACTGGGATCATGCCTGGATGAGATACTTCAGTTTATGGAAAGAATCCGGTGATATTTTCCATGCGCCCAAAATGATCATGAGAAGGTTTGCCAGACGTGAAAATCAAGATGGCACTCTTAGAACAACCGTTATTTCTTACTGCGGCCAAAGGGCAAGGATGCAAGGATTGAGGTAAACTTTAGAGATGGCTTTATTTCTGCAAGAGTCGTTGGAACTGGGGCAATGGAGAAAATACAGGGTATGTCAAAAGATATTTTTAAGGCGGAGATTGCCAGAATCTTGATTAGTACAGGTGTCAGCGATTATAGGCAGAAGGCAGGAGAAGGGTTTTGGCCCGAAACGTTGCCGATTTCCTTCGCTCCACAGATCCTGCCTCACCCACTGAGTTTCTCCAGCATTTTTGTCTACCTGTGTATTTAATATGATTGCTCTATCAAAGGGCATGCTGGTCTGAATGGCAAACTCTTATATTCTATAATTCTATGGTTCAGTGATTCAATTCAGCTACATTTTAAATTCACCTATGTTTTATTTACCCAATACCAGTTTAAATCAATTGCTAACAGATCATAGGTATAAATCCATGCCAGAGGCTTGAGCATAAAGTATAAGATGGCATTTGAAGGATGAGCATTGTATTGGCCGAAGGGCAACACTGGAAGAGTGCTGGTCTGTCTCAGGAACATTACTGAATCAATGTTGAACTGTTACAGCAACGCGTTTACTTTAGACTAGAGATACAGTGCAGAAACAGGCCATCCGGCCCACCAAGTTCGTGCCGACCAGCAATCCCCATACACCAGCATTATCCTACACAAAAGGGACAATTTACAATTTTTATTGAAGTCAAATTAATCTACGTCTATACGTCTTTGGAGTGTGGGATGAAATCTGAGCACCTGGAGAAAACCTACGCAGTCACAGGGAGAATGTACAAACTCCCCACAGACAGCAACTGTAGTCAGGATCGAACCCGGTTCTCTGGTGCTGTGAGGCAGCAGCTCCACTACTGCGCCACCGTGCCGTCGGCATGACTGGGATAATGTAAAACAGCCATGGACCTACTTGAAAAATAACAGAGCTCTTCCAATATCGTTACCAAATTCCCTTTCAGATTGCTATCCCTGTATTTGTACTTTTGAAGCAGATCCTAACTTCATTGTTTACGTGACATTCTTGAACTGTACTTGAGTAAAACAGTTGAAACCGTTTCCCTTAAGTCCCTTGGAGACTGAGCAGAAGCAATGCAAATGTCTTTATTTCTGCCTTTTATATCTTTCATCTAAATTGTACTAATGAGAACGGGTGTCAGTCCTTGGCACTTGCGACCACAGAGGTTGCAATAACAAAACCTACATTAATTTCAAGGATGAACAGGCTGTAGAACGAGTGGGAGAACTGCAGTGTGAAGATGGATCAGATAAACCTCTGCCTTTTCGTCTCCCTGATGCAGTCAAAGATGAAAAATGCTGAAAGCAATTTCAGTGATGGGGTGTTATACTGGGATAGAATGAATTCCACAGATTCACCACCCTCTGGCTAAAGAAATTCCTACACATCTCCTTTCTAAAGATACGTCCTTTCATTCTGAGGCTGTGCCCTCTAGTCCTAGACTCTCCCACCAGTGAAACCATCCTCTCTGCACATCCACTCTATCCAGGCCTTCCATTCTGTTTTGCTCTGGTTGAGACTTATGGTAGATGATAGGTGGAACCTGGTGAGGTAAAGAATGATGGGTGGATAGGGTCATGTCAGGGAGGGGGAAGGTGGAGTTTTTAGACAAGGACTGATGAGTGATAGGTGGAAAATAAAAATGGGCAGATGGAATCAGGTGGGGAGGTTTAGTGTCACGTGTGCCGTGGTACGGTGAAAAACCTTTGTTACATTCTATCCAGTCAGCAGAAAGACAATACATGATTACAATTGAACCATACGCAGGCTGGGAGGTGATTAGTGGAACTAAATAGATGTGGGTTGATTGGCAGTCTGAAGAATGGTCTCGACCCCAAATGTCACCTGTTCCCTTTTGCCAGAGATGCTGCCCGACCCACTGAGTTACTCCAGCATTTTGTGTCTATCTTTGGTGTAAAACGGCATCTGCAGTTCTTTCTCGCACAGGTTGGATTGGCAGATGGGAACGGATGAGGGAGAGGGTAGGAAAGGTGGACCGAGGAAGATGAGGGTGAAAGATCCAGGAGTTTGGAGCCTTTGGAGCGAGGTAGAGACCTTCCGCAGTGGATGGCAGCCAGCGGGGAAGCTGGTTCAACATGAAGTAACACACCTGAGGGGAGTAAGGACATCGGAGCTGCCAGAACAATAACTCTGACTCCACAAAGTCTAGCTCGGCATCTGGAATGCAAATCAAAGGCACCAGGCAGTTCCCAAAGAATGTACACTGTCTCCCACATTCCTGATGCAAATGTTTAACCATTGATGATGAAAGCTGAGAACACCGATTCAAAGTGCACGTTTTAATTGATTCTAGTCGCCCAGCTCCAGCTGCCAGATCTTTCACTAGGAGACACTTCTAAAAGTACCTTTCCACTCGGCTTCAGATCAACAAACATCAGAGTCAGGGGGTTTAGTTCAGATACGGCGCGGAAACAGGCCCTTCGGCCCGCCCAGTCCGCGCCGACCAACAGTCAGTCGTGCACTAGTTCCATCCTACACACTTGGGATCATTTACCTACAAACATGTACATCTTTAGAGTGTGGGAGGAAACAGGAACACCCGGAGGAAACTCATGCGGTCACATGGAGAACATGCAAACTCCACACAGTCTGCACCCGGGGTCAGGATCAAATCTGGGTCTTTGGCACTAAGGCAGCATCTCTATCGCTGTGCCACTGTGCCACGCTGGGTTCTCCAGGAAGGTGGGTTTTCAATCTTTCCGCTTATGAGAATGTCCATGCCTGTACACATCTCTATACACTGGCTCGCAAAGTATCAAGCAGCAACTAGTTACAAGTATCAGTAGCAACTAGTTGCAGTTCGCTGGCTCCGAAGCACTTCATGCTCCATCTCAGTGCAATTATCACCCTGACACGGAATGTGCACGTGTGTGTTTGTGCAAGTACACTTGTGTGTGCGTGTGTGTGCGTGTATATGTGTATGTGTATAGAAACATAGAAACATAGAAAATAGGTGCAGGAGTAGGCCATTCGGCCCTTCGAGCCTGCACCACCATTCAATATGATCATGGCTGATCATCCAACTCAGTATCCTGTACCTGTCTTCTCTCCGTACCCCCTGATCCCTTTAGCCACAAGGACCACATCTAACTCCCTTTTAAATATAGCTGTGTAGGAATGCAGGAAGGAACTGCAGATGCTGGTTTGCACCAAAGAGAAACAAAAAGTTGTTGGAGTCACTCAGCAGGACACTCAGCAGGAGTCACTCAGGAGTCACTCAGCAGGACAGGCAGCGTCTCTGGAGAAAAGGAATAGGTGATGTTGCGGGTCGAGTCTGAAGAAGGGTCTCGACCCGAAACGTTACCTATCCCTTCTCCCCTGAGATGCTTCCTGCATGTCCCTCTGAATTACTCCAGCATTTGGTGTTTATCTTCGTACGTGTGTGTATGCGTGTGCACACTACTCTTCACCCCACTGACTCCAGGGCGGTGGTAAATCTCCTAAAATAACAGAGTTCTGATGGGTGTTCCCAGACCTGCCTTTCCCTGTCTCTGTTACCTCGTACAGTCTTATCACCAGCATGTCTCGAGCGCTGGCCTCTGAATATCGCCCATTTCCTTTACATCTAGATCATGAGCCACCCATTAAACCTCCCAGTCTCTAGAATCATTTTGAGATAATACTTGAAACCCACTTATTGCAAATGCTTGTACAAAAATCTGTTTAGACTCCTTATGGAATACTCTGTCCACTTCTGCAGCCCAGGAGGGTTATATTGGTTTTGGATAGATTACAGTGCAGATATAGCAGTGTTATGCCATGGTTAAATTGGTTGAATTATGAAACGCTCTAAGCCTGAGGGATCAAGAGATCCTCCATTGTATTTTAAATTAGTCGATAAGGTAGAAAAGCAGAAAATACTAATATTAAATACAGCTCAGAGAACACCACTAACATTGATGTTCAGTGCAGAACTAAAATCAGATAACTGGTGATCAGTGAGACCAATGTGGAGCAAATATATATAACTTTAAGAAACAATTGGATGCCGCAATGTGGCGTGTTTAAAATAATTTGGATGAATGATTAAAGATAGGCTAAATGTTTTTGCATAGAGACCACGTGGAAACAGGCCCTTCGGCCCACCGAGTCCATGACGGCCCTCGACCATCTGCATGCTAGTTCTATGTTATCTCTTCCTACAATCTATGGCAATTTACAGAAGCCAATTAACCTACAAACCTGCGCGTCTTTGGGATGTGGGAGGAAACCGGAGCACCTGGAGAAATGGAGAACGTACAAACTCCGCACAGATAGCGCTCATAGTCAGGATCAGGAAAATAAACTGGCGGCGAGAAAAGGGCAGGACAAATCAAGGCTGGCATGGCCTCAGGAATGGAGGAGATCAAAGCGGCCCATTTTTGTTTATGGATAGAGGTATGGATTAGACTTGAAACTTCTCCTGTTCTTTTTCTCCAGAGATCTTTCCTAACCCACTGAGTCCCTCCAGAATTTTGTGCCTATCTTCGGTATAAATCAGCATCTGCAGCTCCTTCCTACACATATTATACGCTTTGTCTTGCCGATATAGGAGGCTACATTACGTCAAATGCAAAAGGCAAGATTGGAGGAGGTGCAGGTGGATCTCTGCCTCACCTGCATGGGCTGTCTTGGTCCCTGGATGGTGGTGGTGAGTGAGGAGGTGAAAAGACAATTGTTGCCCCTCCTGCAGTGGCTGGGGAAAATGCCGGGAGATGGGGAAGGATGAGCAGAACAGGGAGTCACAGCGGGAAGCAGAAAGGGGGAGGATGCAGAAACAAAGAACTGCAGACAAAATTGCTGGAGAAACTCAGCAGGTGCGACAGCATCTATAGAGCAAAGGAATGTTGCCTGGGTTCCAGCAACTAAGTTACAGAGAAAGGTTGAATAAGTTAGGTCTTTATTCTTTGGAGCACAGAAGGTTAAGGGGGGACTTGATTGTGGTCTTTAAAATGATGAAAGGGATAGACAAAGTTGACGTGGATAAGCTTTTCCCATGGAGAGCAGGGAAGATTCAAACAAGAGGACATGACATGAGAATTAAGGGACAGAAGTTTAGGAACATGAGGGGGAACTTCTTTACTCAGAGAGTGGTGGCTGTGTGGAATGATCTTCCAGCAGAAGTGGTGGAGGCAGGATCGATTTTAACATTTAAAAGTAACGTGGATAGGTATATGGGCAGGAAGGGAATGGAGGGGTATGGTCTGAGTGCAGGTAGATGGGACTAGGGGAAAATAAATGGTCGGCATGGACTGGAAGGGCCGAGAAGGCTTGTTTCCGTGCTGTAATTGTTATATGGTTATATGGAAATAGGCAACGTTTTGTCCCGAAACGTTGCCTATTTCCTTCGCTCCATAGATGCTGCCGTACCCGCTGAGTTTCTCCAGCAATTTTGTCTGCCTTCGATTTTCCAGCATCTGCAGTTCCTTCTTGAACAAAGAACTGCAGATACTGGTTCATACCAGAGATAGTCAAGAGTCAAGTCAAGAGAGTTTTATTGTCATGTGTCTTAGATAGGACAATGAAATTCTTGCTTGCTGCAGCACAACAGAATATGTAAACACAATACAAAACGGAAGATAAAAGTTCAATGTGTCTACGGACACAAAGTGCTGGAGTAACTCTGTGGTTCAGGCAGCATCTCTGGAGAAGAAGGGTGGTCGACGTTTTGGGTCGGGACCATTCTTCACTCAACAGCAGAATCGGGTGTGAAGAAGGGTCCCGACCCGAAACGTCACCCATCTCTTTTCGCCAGAGATTGCTGCGTCACCCGCTGAGTTACTCCGACAATTTGTGTCTATCTAAGGGGGGAAGATGGGACTGGTGGTGGAATCCTGGTGCAGCTGGTGGAGATGGCGATGAATCTGCAGTCCCTTGTGCTTCCCTCAATGTCTATGTACTGAATGGCTGGAGCCACAACATATAAAATAGTGAAAGACGGGAGTGCGACTGACAGATTGGAAAGCAATCTCATTCATGTCGGTATTTGGAATAAATAAAGCCAAGGTTCCTACCCACTTGTAGCTGTTATTACAAAAGGGTGGTTAATCATTATTGACACTTAGCAATCAGTTTACTGCGAGCTGTGTGTATGCTCTGGACGCACTGGCCTCTTTCCACTGTGCAAAACAAGATCTTTATATCCAACACCTGGTTGGAAAAGGCTGTGAATTGCTGTGGGTGGGACAGGATGTCATTAAATACAAGATAGAGCCTGAGGGGCTGCTTGGGTCAAACATTTTGAATTTCAGCACCTGTTGAATTCCATTCTGTTGGTAAAATCTTCGGCTCATCCAAAATTCCTCTCCCTCAATCGAAACTCGCCACAGATGTTCAATCCTCGCCCACTGCCCTACATTGGGTTTCTGATCTGGCAAGGCATCAATTTTAAGCTTCTCATCTTTTTGTTTTCAAATTCGACAACGTTCTCTCCCTTATCTCTGTGACCCTCCCAGCCTCGTTGCCATCCCAATTCTGGGGGTGTCTACAATCACCCCGCCGCAGACAGTCATGTGTAGGGAAGGAACCGCAGATGCTGGTTTATGCCGAGGATAAGGCACAAAGTGCTGGAGTAACTCAACTGGTCAGGCAGCATCTCTGAAGAGAGAGAGAGTAGGTGACGTTTTGGGTCAGAATCCTTCTCCAGGCTCAGACAGTCATGTCCCAGTTGCCTGGGTCATTAACTCCAAATCCTCCCTCCTTAAATCTGACATTTTAAATCTGAAGAAGGGTCTCGACCCGAAACATCACCCATTCCTTCTCTCCAGAGATGCTGCTTGTCCCGCTGAGTAACTCCAGCATTTTGTGCCTACCTCCTTAAATCCCTTCAGCCCTCTTTCTTTCCCCTTTTGACTTGTCTCTTTACATGCGCCTCTGACTAAATTTTTCATCGGCTGTCCCTATATTCGGCAAATTAGCAGAGTGTTAAGTTTCATCTGATAGAGTTTCAGTGAAGGTCTGTAGGAAGTATTTACAATGTTAAAAGCAGTAGATTAAAAAAAGCAATTGTAACAAGTCAGGATTGAACCTCGTACAAAACACACAAGTAATGGAGGAACTCTGTGTTAAAGAAGGAACTGCAGATGCTGGAGAATCGAGGGTTACACAAAAAGCTGGAGAAACTCAGCGGGTGCAGCAGCATCTAAGGAGCGAAGGAGATAGGCGACGTTTCGGGTCAAGACCCTTCTTCCAGGAGGAACTCAGCAGGTCAGGCAGCATCTGTGAAGGTAATGGACAGATGGTATTTTGGGTCGGGATCATTCTTCAAACTGAAGAAGGGTTTCGGCCCGAAACGTTGCTAATTTCCTTCGCTCCATAGATGCTGCCTCACCCGCTGAGTTTCTCCACCATTTTTGTCTACCTTCAATTTTCTAACATCTGCAGCTCCTTCTCGAACCTTCAATAGTCCAAAGTGCGGTCTGGCACAGAGGTCGCAATTCCACCTGACCCACAGAGTTGCTCCAGCTTTTTGTGCCTGTCTTCCACCCATCTCAAATATATCCACACACAAAATGCTGGAGAAACTCAGCAAGTCAGGCAGCATTTCTGGAGAAAAACAATAGGTGACATTTCGGTTGGTGGTAATGTCACCTGATGTTCCTCTCATGATTTTCAAGGATCACTGAACCTCACTCTCTCTGGAAAAACTTGTCTCCTGACAAGTTTCCTTTCGATTCAGGAAGTCCTGTACTATACAGAAATGTTGGTATCCCTAGCCGAGACAACAGCGTCTCAGTTATAGTCATCGAGTTATACAGCGTGGAAACCGATCCTTTGTACAACTTGTCCATGCTGACCAAGATGTCCCATCTAAACTCGTCCCATTTGCCTGCGTTTAGCTCATAGTCCTCTAAATTGTTCCTATCCCAGTACCCATTCAAGTATCTTTTAAATGTTATTATAGTACCTGCCTCAACTACCTCCTCCGTCTGCTCATCCCATATATCTTCCACCTTTCAATGTTATGCTTGGTACAAACACTGCTCTGAAAAAAGAGAAAAAGGGCAATATTGGTGAAATAACGAACCTTTATCCTGTTCCATGGCTGATGCTGTAAGCTTGATATTTGGATAAGAAACCACTCGTGGCCATTATGGAATCTGAGTATTGACTAAGCCTGGTTGGAAAAAATATAGAAACATAGAAACATAGAAAATAGGTGCAGGAGGTGGCCATTCGGCCCTTCGAGCCAGCACCGCCATTCATTGTGATCATGGCTGATCGTCCGCTATCAATAACCCGTGCCTGCCTTCTCCCCACATCCCTTGACTCCGCTAGCCCCTAGAGCTCTATCCAACTCACTTTTAAATCCATCCAGTGATTTGGCCTCCACTGCCCTCTGTGGCAGGGAATTCCATAAAAATGGTCTAATTATTGACAAGGTTTAATTCGGGAGCAAATCTGGCATTTGATTAGGCCTGACAACCATGTGGACCAGACTATTATATTAAATAGACCTGATTATTGTCTTGGAATAACAGTGGAATATGCCCAACGGTTCACTGGACTTCCTATCACCTTGAAAAGACATTTGGACACTTACATAGGATGAATACACAGTGTTTTTTCCCCAGGGTAGGGGGATTAACAACTAAAGGGCATAGGTTTAAGGTGAGAGGGGAAATATTTAAAGGAACCGGAGAGGCAACTTCGCACAGAGGGTGGTGGCTATATGGGCTGCCAGAGGAAGCAGTTGAGGCATGTACTATAACAACAGCCACCTAGATTCGATCCTGACTACAGGTCCTACTGTATCATGGTTGTACATTCTCCCCGTGACTGCGTGGGTTTTCTCTGGGTGCTCTGGTCTCCTACCATGTTCCGAAGACGTACAGGTTTGTAGGTTATTTGACTTCTCTAAATTGTCTGTAATGTGTCGGATAGTGCTGGTGTACAGGGTGATCACTGGTCGGCATGGACTCGGTGGGCCGATGAGCCTGTTTCCACATTGTATCTGTAAAGTCTAAAGTCTAAAGAGTTGTGTGTCTACACTATGTTGACAAAAGTTTTTGATCATTCATTGCCTCAGCATGGTCATCAGTTAAGTCTACTGGGCGCATCCCGATCAATGATGAGGCCTGAATGTTGATAAGGTCTATCTAACCCTTGGCTCTATCAGCTGGGAACCCTGCTATCATCCCTTCATTATCATTGGGACTGAGTCTTTCAACTCCTTGACCTGGCTACTGTTTGCAAAGAAATACCATGTTGATAAAACTGGTTACATTTTCTTGAAATGTCATGACATGAAACAAATGCTTTTTGTGACCTCTGATCTGCAACATTAATGGGAAACTAGTCAGGGGCAGTGAATGTTATACATTCATGTGGGCTTTCAAACAGAAATTCAAATGAAGAAATTGTGGGACGGTGGCCAGGGCCGTCTTAACAGCATTACAGGCCCCCGGGCAAAGCAGTGGACTGGGGCCCCTACACTTCCAGTTTCCTTATGCCGAATCAAATATGCCGTCATGCACTTGCGATGTTCTTCTCCGTTTTCATGTTCTACAATAACACTCTACAATACATAGATTAGCGTGCGGCCCCCATGCTCGTGGGGTCCCGGGCAACTGCCTAGCGTGCCCATGCGTAAAGTGGGCCCTGATGGTGGCGCAGTGTTAGAGTTGCTGCCTTACAGCGCCAGAGACCTGGGTTTGATCCTGACTACGGATGGTGTCAGTACGGTATTTGTGCATTCTCCCCGTGACCGCGTGGGGTTTCTCCGGGTGCTCCAGTTTCCTCCCACACTCTAAAGACGTACAGGTTAATTTGGCTTCGTTAAAAATTGCAATATGATACTGTTGGTCGGCACGGACTCGGTTGCCCGAAGGGCCTGTTTTCCACGCTGTATCTCTAAACTAAACCAGGAATTGCAGCCGCTGGTTTACACAAAAGGACACAAAGTCTTGGAGTAGCTCAGCGGGTCAGGAGAACATGGATAGGTGACTTTTTGGGTCCTGGCGCAAACCACCATTATTATCAAACTTGCATTCAAACCTTTGATTCATGAGTGTAGACCCTGCTACTGAGATTAGGAAAAACGCATCAAAATATCTCAGGAAAATGAATCTCTGTAGCAAAGGAGATAAGGATTAGTCAGTAAACAAGAGGACAGAAAATGGTGTGATTTGTCACTCATTGGAGCAATGGAATTACAAATTAATTTTGCTGGTTATATGGGTACATTTTCCGAAGAATTAATGCGCTGTGTTCCTGCAAATAAATGTGGTTGCTGATTAGTTGAAAATGAACCGAAAAGAATACAGGTTACTGGACCCAAATTGTCCACTTCTTTGTACCTTTTGCTGCCACAGGACATTCTAAAAGGGCTCTACATCCAGTGATACTCAGGTTGAAGACCCTTTATCATGATTGGGAGGGAAGAGAGGTATAGGGAAGGGTAGGGGTGGGGGGGAGAGGGAGAGATAAACGTTACCAACCCCATCCACCACATCAACATCCCATGAGTGGATAAGCTGAACAAAGATGGGTCGTCAAAATAAAACACAGCGCTGGAGTAATTCAGGTAGCAACCCTGGAGAACATGGATAGGTGACGTTACACACTAAGGCTATTTACAGAGGTCTATGTTTTGATCACAGCAGAGGGCTGGGAAATCTGGGACAATCCTGGAGATCAAGCAATCTTACGCAAATGTTTTTACGAGAATCTTCCCCACCACATCAAGGACGTTTTTTGTGCTTTCCTCTGTAAAGGCAAACAAAAAATACTTGCTTATTTTCTCTGAACCAGAGACTTCTCTTGAGATTTATGAGGATGTTGCCAGGACTCAAGGGGTTGAGCTATAGGGAGAGGTTGAGCAAGCTCAGAGAGCAGGAATATGAAAGTTAAATATAAAATCATGAGGGGAATAGATAGGTTGAATGTAGAGCGTTTTTTTAACCAATTGTGGGGAAATCAAGTGGATATAGAGTTAAGGTGAGAGAGGGAAGGTTTAATATGAACCTGAAGAGCAACGTTTTCACTCAGAAGATGGTGGGTATATGGAACGAGCTTTCAGAGGAGGCAGTTGAGGCAGGTACTATAATGCCCCTGTCCCACTTAGGAAACCTGAACGGAAACCTCCGGAGACTTTGCGTCCCACCCGAGGTTTCCGTGCGGTTCCCGGAGGTTTTTGTCAGTCTCCCTAATGGTTGAAAGTGGTTTCCGTTTTAAAAATCAGTAATTATTTAGTCGAAACTGGTTGCGATGCTAGTTGAAGGTGGTTGCCGGAGGACAAAAACCTCCGGGAACCGCACGGAAACCTTGGGTGGGGCGCAAAGTCTCCAGAGGTTTCCGTTCAGGTTTCCTAAGTGGGACAGGGGCATAACAGCGTTAAATACAGCATTTACAGTATTAGTGCACGTGATGGTCGCTGGTCGGCGCGGGCGGTGGGCTGAAGGGCCCATTTCCACGCTGTATCTCTGAAGTCTACAATGCAGATTTCCTCCAGCACGGAGGCGTGAAGTGGGGCATCGACAGCAGCGAGGCCCCAGCGGTGGTGAAATGGAGACAGCGGTGAAGCCTCGTGACGATGGGGTCTCGGCGGCAGTTAAACCTTGCGGTGGTGGCGATGCCTGGTGAGTCGACCCGTGGTCGACGGTCAATGAGATCAAATAATTTCACTGTACCTAGTATTTAAGTATTTAAGAAGGAACTGCAGATGCTGGAAAATCAAAGGTAGACAAAAGTGCTGGAGAAACTCAGCGGGTGCAGCAGCATCTATGGAGCGAAGGAAATAGGCGCAGTCAGAGAGGAGGTTGTAAAACTGTCTTGAGAGGGAGGAGGAGAACTTCTTCAAAGTAGGCATACCTGGAGCAGATTTCGCAGTAGACTTCGAGTAGACAACATGTTTAAGAAGGAACTGCAGATGCTGGAAAATTGAGTAATAAAGTATTCCTATTCCTAAAGACAATTAGACAGGTGCATGAATAAGAAGGATTTAGAGGAATATGGGCCAAACGAGGACAAATTGGATTTGTAAAAGGGGCAGATCGGTTGGCAAGGACGAGTTTGACCAAAGGGCCTGTTTCCGTCCTGTATGAATCTTCGTGGCTTTGTGTTTAGTGTCATGTTGACCCAGGTGACTGAGTTGCCATTATGTTCATGGTTAGGGTAGTCACAGTCCAGAATGATAGAGTAAGCAGTGTTACTGTGGCTGTGGCCTCCTCTGAGTTAAAGCTGTCCCATTGCACGCAGACCTCTCGAGGAGCCACAGCTGAATAACAGTGAGGAAGGTGCACAGGGGCATTGCAAGCTCTTCGTCCATTCACGCCTCAGCATCATTGAGTTCCACCTGGACAGGGAAAACAAAGCTCTGGGTTTAGCATGTCAATGAAAAGGCCAACTTATTATCTACTGCCTGTCTGAAAAGGTTGATTAAATATACAGAGTTGGCACCGAGTGCTGTGCTAAGGCAGTGTTATTTGTGCCATTAGGGGATGTTAATGATAAGGTGGGTGGAGTTGGCATTGTGCACTGGGCGTTAACCAGGTATGGATTTGTACAGGTGCACTTGGTCTTAATCTGAGAAGCAAAGGAGCATTTATTGGAAAGCTGTGTATCTCAGAGAGCTTGTATTGTGCTGTGGTTTTAGGTCAGTAAGCATTGTAACACAGGAGAACAAAAAAACACAAGAGATAAGTAAGCAAATGCTGTCAGGCCTGTTGACCTGGTTAGAGGCACAAGCTACACATAACTGGTTTGCTCAGGTGCCTTGGACAACAGAGGAAGTGTGTGAAAATGAGGGTAGCTGGCAATTAAAAGGGGCAGTGTCTCCACACCCATCTCTTAAAGTGGCAAGATTTACGAGGATTCTGCCAGGACTAGCGGGTCTGAGCTAAAGAGAGAGGTTGAGTAGGCTGGGACTCAAGCGCAGGTTGATGAAGGGGGACTTTATGGAGGTGTATAAAATCATGAGAGGAATAGATCGGGTAGATGCACAGTGTCTCTTGCCCGGAGTAGGTGAATCGAGCACCAGAGGACATAGGATTGAGGTGAAGGGGAAAAGATTTAATAGGAATCTGAGGCGTAACTTTTTCACACAAAGGGGGGTGGGTGTATGGAACAAGCTGCCAGAGGAGGTAGCTGAGGCAGGGACGTTCCCAACGTTTAAGAAACAATTAGACAGGAACATGGATAGGACAGGTTTAGAGGGGTATGGGACAATTGCAGGCAGGTGGGACTAATGTAGCTGGGGCATGTTGGTGGGTAGGTTGGGCTGAAGGACTGTTTCCACGCTGTATCACGCTATGCAGCAAGCACAGAACGCCACCGGGCATCCTTTTTCCCTGTGGCTATCAAACTGCACAACTCTTTCCCCCCTCTGCCGTGGGGTAGACTGACTCCACGTCACTTTATTTTAATGTTTCATGTATCTTGTTTTTTTTTAATGACTATTGGCAGACTAATTTCCCTCCTGGGATAAATGGAGTTCTATTATATCGTATCATATGACTCTCTGATACCATTGAATAAACCATGTGCTGTGATATCATTGTGGTCATTTATTCTGAGGTGGTCCCTGTGCCACAGCCTCACAAACACTTCTGGGTGTGTCGTTTGAAGAGGAAACATGAGTGGCATTAGTTCTCCGTAAGAGTATGTGTTGGTTCGATGGCACAATGCGTGCGAAGAAAGACGTGTACTGATTGCACTGTATTTTCTCTATACAACTTGAAACTTAAAAAAAAAACCGAGGGAACCACCACCGAACCCACCATACCGTAGTGAAAGCAAGTCATTGTCAATCTCCAGGGATTGCCTGAAAAGGAGAAACAGGCTGAAGATTTTTAATGCCACTGTGGACAAGCGCATAGGGAAAAGCACAGCGGGGGAAATTGTTAGCTAGCAATGCACAATGAGAATGGCTTTGTGAGGCAATCGTGTTCATTTTTATTTCCGTTGACCTCTGTTACTCCATGGTGAAAGCAGCTGACAGAACAATATAGAAATGTTTTTGCAAAGAATGATTCGTTCTCTTTATGGTTCTAATGAATGGTCCCAATTACCTTCAAAGTGACTCAAATGTTGTAAGACCACACTGTAAAACACGACCAGTGAAACAGTGCAGCACTGGAACAGTGCCCTTCAGTCCACCACGTCTGTGCTAGCCCAGTAGTTAAGGTTCTTGCAGAGGCAAAGAAGTCAACAACAAAAAAATCAATACTGCTGCTTTGAAAACAAATATGATTATTGTGTGTACACAAAATGCTGGAGAAACACAGCAGGTGCAGCAGCATCTATGGAGCGAAGGAGATAAGTTTTAGCCGAAACCCTTCTTCAGACGAGATAGGCAACGCTTCGGGCCGAAACCCTTCTTCAGACCCATCTGATGCTGCAGCACCCGTTGAGTTTCTCCAGTATTTTGTGTACCCTCGTTTCTCCAACATCTGCAGTTCCTTCTTTAACACTATGATCATTGTGAGTTGCCAGGTGAAATTTTCCCGTGAGCAAAAACAAACTGCTGAAGGAGCTCAGCAGGTCAGCTAACATCTGTGGAGGGATATGGATATATGATTTTTCGGGTTGAGACCCGCTTTGGTTAAGTTTAGAGAAACAGTGTGGAAACAGGCCCTTCGGCCCACCAAGTCCGCACTGACCAGTGATCCTCACACAGGAACACTATCCAACACACACTAGGGACAATTCACCAATTTTTTTTTTAGCAAGCCAATTAACCTACAAACCTATATGTCTTTGGAATGTGGGGGGAGCACCTGGAGAAAACCCACACAGTCACGTGGAGAGCATACAAACTCCGTACCGACAGCACCCATAGTTAGGATCGAACCCGGGTCTCTGGTGCTGTAGGCAGTAACTCTACCGCTGCAGGATCAGTCTGCAGAAGGGTCCTGAAGCAAAAACATCATTTGTTTTAGGTTTTTGTGTGTGGACCCTGCATTGGGCCTGAGAGTGTAGAGCGGTGTTTCCCAAAGTTGGGTACGCATACCCCCAGTGGTACACGAAAGGTCTTCAGGGGGTACGTGCCAATTTTGCAGCTATGTATTACTGAAACATAGATTCACTATTAGAAAAAAATACTGTGGTTACAAATAATTTTATACATACATATTTGCAAATAAATTATATATTTCGTATGAATTCTCCTACTCAAGTTGTGATAGCTGCTGCATTTGGGTAGTTTGCAGACTCCCACGCCACAACCCGTAAATCTTCATTCAGCCTCACTTGCCCAAATGGTTTGCACTTCACGTGCGTCAGCAACTATGAAAGAGTAATCACATTGGACGTGGGTAAATGTTTTAGTTAAGACGGTGAAGTAGATATCAACAAAAGTGCTCAGTTATTTGATAATATCGTGAGTGTGATGCTAGTTAAAATAGCGGGGAATAGGTCAGTATTACTTTTTCATTGATATAATTGTTTTAATGATACCTAGAACTGTACGTTAAAGAAATATTATAAATTGGATATTTTCCCAGCATAAGCAATTTCATCCTTCACATTGATGATAAATTATTTTAATTAAAAATGTATTCAATAGATACTTTATTCATTTTATTCCAGTGGTTATACATTATATTATAGAAAACTATTGTTTACATGCATACCTTAATCCAAAATGAAAATGTATGCAATTTTTATCGACTTTGACAATGAAATACGATTGTTTTCACGGGGGTACAAGATGCTTACGAACATTTACAAAGGGGTGTAGAGGAAGTTAGTCAGTGTATAGAAGTGAGAGGGAGGCTGGTTGTTGATTAGTGGATGCAAATTCAATGTGGGGGTGGGGGAGGGGGAGGGTTGGGGGGGGGGGGGGCGTGTAGTGACTGAGGCTGCTCAGGAAAAGGTGGCACCAGCTCAGGGAAGGGTGACAGGCAGATGGAACCAGGTGGAGGGGAGGGAATAGGGAAGGTAAACCATTGGAAAAGAATGGTGATGATGGGCAAATGGAACCAGCTAGGGGGCGAGTAATGAATCTCGGTAGTGAGGTTTGGAGGAATGGAAAAGAATGGAGAGAGAACTAACTAGAGAAGAGCAAAAGGAGAGAGAACAAGAGTAGGTTGGTGGGCATATGAAACATAGAAAATAGGTTCAGGAGTAGGCCATTGGCCCTTCGAGCCAGCACGGCCATTCAACGTTATCAGAGCTGACCATCCAAAATTAGTACCTGGAGACACGAGGAACTACAGATGCTGGAACAGTGCTGGAATAACTCAGCACGTCAGGCAGCATATGCATAGAGGATATGCCTAGGCGATGTTTCAGATCGGGACCCATCTTCTGAATCGATCTCCGGGAAAGGCTGCCTGTTTGAACAGTCGATTTGTTTAGTTTTGACAAACAACAGCCGGGCCTGTCCCTACGTGAAGCACAAACCATGCGACAGAGGGGCTACATTGAGTGATCAAGATCAGAATCTCCTGAGTTAGTTTCTCTTGCTATGGGCAGACTAATATAGCTCTTCAGGCTAATGGAATCAGGGGATATGGGGGGAAAGCAGGAACAGGGTACTAATCTTGGATGGTTACACAAAAAGCTGGAGAAACTCAGCGGGTGCAGCAGCATCTAAGGAGCGAAGGAGATAGGCGACGTTTCGGGTCGAGACCCAAGAAGGGTCTCGACCCGAAACGTCGCCTATCGGAGTCTGAAGAAGGGTCTCGACCCGAAACGTCGCCTATCTCCTTCGCTCCTTAGATGCTGCTGCACCCGCTGAGTTTCTCCAGCTTTTTGTGTAACCCTCGATTCTCCAGCATCTGCAGTTCCTTCTTTAATACTAATCTTGGATGGTCAGCTATGATAACGTTGAATGGCCGTGCTGGCTCGAAGGGCCGAAGGGCCTACTCCTGAACCTATTTTCTATGTTTCTATGACTGAAAGTGGAATTTCCCCACTTTATGTTCTGCAATTCAGTTTTTTTCCCCTCTCTCTTTACATCTCCCAGGCAATCACGTGGTTTGAATCAGGAAAGGGGTGCATATACTGCAGGTTTCACAGTCACCAAGGCAGCCTGCAGGGGGCAGGGTATTGTCAGTGATTGGATGTACCCACAGCCAGGGTCATCCCTGTCCTCCCACAGCTCTCCCCTAACATCCAAAGACAAGACAGAATGGAGGGGACCGAGGTAGTAATGGAACTATCCTGTGGCCCTTCTCTATCTTTCAGGTCACAACCCCTCTTGAGACTGAAACTTCACCTATTCCTTTACCCCAGAGATGCTGCCTGACCTGCTGAGTTACTCCAGCACTTTGTGTCTATCTTCAGTATAAATCAGCATCTGCGGTTCTTTCCTACCCAGTACGGGAACTTCTTTGTTTGCAAGGATCTGCAAAACACCACGAGGTCATGAAGGACTCACACACCAGTAAGTACGTGTTTTCCCTTTTGTCTGATATTTTTGTTTTGTTCCCCGGGAGATGAATAATGGGCAAGGCAATGAAAGTCACAAAGTGCTGGAGTAACTCAATGGGTCAGGCAGCGTCTCTGGAGAACCCAGATAGGTGACATTTCAGGTCGGGAGCCTCCTTCAGTTAACTACACAACTCACTTGACTCCCTCCAACTCCCCTCCCCCCCCCCCCCCCCCCACCAAAAGACATAAAACATGCAGGCTTGATGTTAGCATCTCCCCAGCATACTCGGTTAGTAGACAACTCGGCCCTGCCATTCAATAAGATCACGACCGACCTGTGCTGGCCTCAACTCTTCTTTGGTGCTAATACCACATAATCGGCCATTCCTCAATCTTTCATATAGTTATCTATCTCCTTAAGTATGATCTGAGGTTTATGTATGATCTCCAGAATACTAACCTCAGAGAGAAGAAATTTCCATGCAACTTTATTTTATATGTTTTTGTAGCAATTTTGTCTGCTAACTTGACTCTTCGAGACTATTAATTGCACCAAACATGACCATGGACCTTCCATTGCAATCACTGAACCCCATGCCACCCCCCACCCCCCCCACCTCCCCAATTCCCCCAACTACTGCACACCCACCAACTACCAATCCTGGTTCTCCATTTCCGTTGATATCTGCTATTAGCTCTTGACCCAAACCCACACCACTATCTCTGACTGCTCCATGTACTGACTGCCCCACTTCCAATTGCCTACCTGAGCAGGTAGGTGTCAGGCCTTTCATTGTGTATGGGATTCCATAATGCACAACGCAATCAGCAAACACTCTCACCCAATAACCCCCCCTCACCTGTATCCACCCATCACTTGCCAGGATTTGCCTGCTCCCACTCTCTTTTCTAGATTTCTCACCGCCCTTCTTACCTCCAGTTCCCTCCCCTCTATTTTCAATCTGAAGAAGGGTCTCGACCTGAAACGTCATCTGCCTATTCCCATCACAGATACTGCCTGGCCTGCTGAGTTTCTCCAACAGTTTGCATTTTGCAATAGGGCCAGCCTCATACTCATTTCTCAGAACGCAACAACCTTATGTTCCTCGGCCCTCCCACAAACCAATTGCTTTCAGTTTCAAGGGTAGCTTTAACAGTGCAGTATTTCCTAATCACTGCAGAGGAAGAGAAAGACTATTTTTAAAGTTTGGGCCACCATCTAACCCAGACTGACCCACTGAGTCACGACTGACACCAATGAAGAAGGGTCTCGACCCAAAAGATCACCTATTCCTTTTCTCCAGAGATGCTGCCTGACCCGCTGAGTTACCCCAGCTTTTTGTGTCTGTCTCCAATGTCACCGGCAAAGACCACAAGGAACTGCAGGACTCCAGACCAAGGCGACACAATGCATTACCAAGCAGTGCGACACAATGCACACCAAGCAGAATCGACACAGGAAACAAAATATCTTTTGCAAATATTTCTGAAGGTCCTCGCTGTAACTCTAATCGATCAAATGGAAACAGTCAGGGCCAACAGGTTCCCAGGCATTATCTTTCAATGTCACAGAAGTGATTAATGGGAGGATTGAGATGACGGAATTATAAATCATCTCACCATTTATTTTTATTGTACAATAAATTGTTGGAATGCACAGGGAATAAAAGAAAGACTGAGATAAATCAGTGCGGGCGTGAAGTAGGAGCGAAGGAAACGCATCTGAATTCACATTGCTCTCTCACATGTCGGTCAATGGAGAACTGCAACTGGTGCTGTGATCATTAAAATCTAATCTGAAGTGGAGAAGATTGGGTGTTTGAGCTATCCATTCAACTGTCCAATTAAAGCTGCTATTATTTCTCCAAACAGGAGCCCGGTTTATGATATCAGCAGGTTTCTCTCTGGCTATTTCTTTCCATTAACCCCTCCTCTCTGCACTGACCGATCGGTCTCCCCTCCTGCAACACCCAGTTGACTGTCATCTGCATTATCTCCAGACGCCACTGATTTTTTTTTTTTATGAGGTAACAGTTGCACAAATGGCAGAATCAATGGCGAGTCCGAGTCGTGAATGGCAGCATTGCCTGAATCAGGGGCTATCAGCTGCAGGGAGAGGTTGGACAGACTTGCACTGTTTTCTCTGCAATGCTGGAGGTTGCAGGGAAACCTGGTAGAAAGTGAATACAATTATGAATGGCAGAGATAGGGGAGACAGTCAAAACCCTTTTTCCCAGGGTGGAAAAATAATCAAATGTCAGACAGCATAGCTTTAAGGTGAGAGGAGCAAAGCTTAAAGGAGATATATATGGGGCAGGTTTTTTTACACAGAGGGTGGTGAGTACCTGGAATGTGTTGCCTAGGATGGTGTTTGAGGCAGATATGATCGTGGCATTTGACACTTTTGCATGGGCACATGGATATGCAGGGAGTGGAGGGGTGTGCAGTACATGATGTGCAGGGAGATAGGAGATAGTCTTGACATCATATTCGGCACAGACATTGTGGGCCAAAGAGCCAGTTATTGTGCTGTACTGTTCTCTGTTCAATGTTATAATTTTTACCTTCAAGTCTCTCCGTGCTCTCATCCCTCTCAAACTCCATAAGCCCTACAGGGACAACTGCATCCTCCCAATCTGGAGCCTTGTGCGTCTCTTACTCTCTCTATGAGGCGCACGGCGTGCCTTTAACAGTGTAAAATTAGCGCAAAAAAATGCAGGCCAGGACCATCTGTGCGAAGAGAAACGTTTTTGTATTAATCATAGGACATTTGACATCTTCCTGCTCCGAGCTTGAATAAATGTGTAGGAAAGAACTGCAGATGCTGTTTTTTTACCGAAAACAAACTCAGTGGATCAGGTCTCTCTGGAGAAAAGAAACAGGTGATGTTTTGGGTCAGAACCCATCTACATAAGTAGCCTCTCCCCCCCCCCCCCCTCCCCACTTGAAGAAGTTTCCGACCGAAATATCACCTGTTCCTTTTCTCCAGAGATGCTGACCGACCCGCCGAGTCCCTCCAGCAGTTTTTATTTACCTTCTGAGCCAGAATAACTTTGCTTACTTGCTTATTGCAACACGGGAGTCGTTGTCCCATTGGATTCGCACCAGCTCCCACCAGTGCAACCCCATCAGTTTCATTCACTCTCTGCTCATTTTCCTGACACCCTGCAGCTTAATCGTCATTCCCTCATCACATATCTATATACACTGTAAAGGGATCGAGTGTAATCACGTGTTGTCTTTCTGCTGACTGGTTAGCACGCAACAAAAGCTTTTCACGGTACCTCGATACACGTGACAATAAACTAAACTCTCACACGCCCATCAGGTCTGCTTTGATTCTTTTGTCCTTTCTCGACACCAAGGATTACACTGCAGTAAAAGAACATACCCTACCAGCATATCTCTTCAAGTTATCCCTCGGTTGCATTTTAATTTAATTTCGAGATTTTACTGGAGAAATTTACTTTTTCATTTTAATTTTACTCTCCCCATGTTTTTAGTTGCTGTCAAATTTAAGTGCGTAAACCGAGTGATCAATTTCCTCCCCCGGGATCAATAACATTCTATCGTATCGTAGTGTGGACAAAGCAGAGAACACGGTTTAATTTGATCATAATACCTTGGCTAAGAAGATGAGTCAGTTGCCTTCCTTTATGCTTTTCCTCTCCATTATTTAACAGAAATACACATACATAGAATATAGAACAGGACATCACAGGAACAGGCCCTTCGGCCCACAATCTCTGCGCCAAGCATGATGCCAGGTTAAACAAATCTCCTCTGCCTGCACATGAACTGTATTGTGCCATTCCCTGCATATCCAGGGATAAAAGCCATTTTCATGGTTCAATGTACAGAGCTATGGTGAAATTCCCTTTTGCGTACAGTTCAGTAAAACTATTGCCATACATATGTACAATCTTAATTAAGTACAAGTATATAAGGAAAATGCTGTCTTACTTATCCTGTTTGTAAGACATCTAATATCTTTCATAGCATCACCAAGCATTAAGGTGGATCCTAGCCAATAAATTACTTTCAAAGTGTTGCTGTCATGATGATGGTGATGGAGCAGTCACATGTAACTCCAAATAAATTTATGGACTTTGAGATGTCTGGCAGAGATGCGACAAGTCTCTGCACCTCTTCCCCAAACCGGGATGGTATCACTCAAAACGGCGCCCATATTAAATGAGCGGCAGCGAGAAGCAAGGCAATGATTGAACTCAGTGTTAAACTGATTTAAGGAAATAAATGTGTACGTTACAACTGGTGCCTGTCCAAAGCAATGAAGGATGTTGTCACTCAAACTGCATGGAATTCTTTGCAAGGCCACCCATAACAATGTCTTGTTCTGACTGGATCTCCCATCAGGAAGAATGATGGCCTGTGCTTGTTGAAAGGTTTGCACCTCCTTTGAAAGTGAAGCCAAGTCGCGTGCATTGCATGTGCCCAATTACGGTGGAGTACAGGTAGGATGAAAAATTGCTTGCAGCAGCATCACAGTCACATAGAGCCAGACAACATAACAGAACATGACAGCATAACACTTGCACTTGGTCCGCCAAGGCCTACTGGATCTCCCGGTTGCCAACCATTTTAATTCCCCTTCCCATTCCCATCCTGACCTTTCTGTCCTGGGCCTCCTCTATTGCCAGAATGAGACCACACACAAACTGGAAGAGCAGCACCTCGTATTGTGCTTGGATAGCCTGGGCTAGAACCCAAAGGTATAAACATTGAATTCTCCAATTTTAAGCAACCTCTATCAACAACCACACCCTCCTGCTTGCCTTTATCCCCCACACCACCCTTTGTTCCCCCACAACTCTCCTGTGCACCCCACCTGGACTCGCACCTATTTCACCCTTCCCTCTTCTCATTCACCTACATTCCTCCCTCTGGCTTCACAATTCGCAACCCTCCAATCCATTTGTCACACATCTTCCATTTTTCGTCTCTGACCTTTGTCCAACCATCTGGCTATCAAAACCCTCACATAGCCCATTATCACCTATTGCCTGCCGCGCTTTATCCTGCCTCTCCTCTATTTCAACTTTCTTCCCCTCCCACCCTCCCCCCCCCCAATCTACGATCAGTCTGAAGAAAGGGTCCCGTCCCGAAATGTCACCTATCCATGTTCTCCCAGGATACTGCCTGACCCGTTGAATCATTCCATTACTATGTGTCTTTTTTTGTAAACCAACATCTACAGTTCCTTGTGAATGAATGAATGAATGAATGAATGAATAAATGAATAAATGATACTTTATTATCACATGTGACATGTCACAGTGAGATTCACGGTGTTACAGACACAAGGTATGCAAAGGGCCGCCACATAAAGGGCACCAACAAAGTTACAAAATATTCCATTTAGTTCCAAATGACTCCTCTTTGTTCTCGGCTGCCCCCCCTCACCGGGTCCCCCTTTTGTTCTCTGGGCCACGCGTCCTGCACCCACAACTACACCCTTGTTTCTACACCCTCGTGCTGTTGCCCTTTCTCCAGCTGACCGTGAATTGCTGCAGTTTATCCAGTTCTATATTTGCTGCTCAGTGACTGAATGCAGTGCGCCAACAGAAGCTGAAATTAACATCTTTCTCCCGACTCTCTGAGGCTGGCCAAAGGCACTGAAGGGTAATCTGCATGAAACTAGGTCTCAAAGTGACTTTTAAGATAAAGAATTATTGCAATGAATACCAATCCATTGAAATGGACGGAGCTGGTTGTTTTATGAGTGACTTATGACTAAATAAATCACGTTTCTGAACCAAAATTGTCAGTCCTCATGAAGGACACTTGGTAAAAGGCTGGAAATGCCATGTACTTGCTACTGGCCCCATGCCAGTCACCGGCTAGTCAATACCACCTGCATTGTTGTAAGTTGATGGCTGTTCACCTCACAGGCTTGCCTCGCGACCTGACAGAAGGACATTGAACGCCTGACTAGGTTTTGCTTCATTATTTGCAACACATCAAATCGTGGAACAGTTACAGTTTCCTTTAAGCATGCATTCGGAAGACACCGTTCCCGTTCTCCTGCCAAGCGTCTCGCTGGGATAGTGAGAGGCGCGGTGAAACGCCCGTGCCCTGGTTGACCCAGAACTCAGTTCCGACCCCCCACTTTCTTTCCATCGCTGAAGAATTGACACTTCTTGAATCAATACTGTAGCTTCTCCTCTTTTAACGTTTAATCTCTGAAATCTCTACAATTCCATTAGTAATTTCATTACCTTTAGCACCGTCATCTATCATAGTTTTATTGGCTACCTGCAGCCTCTGGGAAAAAAATGTGTCATAGTCGTACAGCACAGAAACAGGCCCGTTAATGTATGCATGTCCATGCAGACCATGCTGACACACCTGCAGACCATGCTGACACAACCTTAATGCATCAAACACCTTTAATGCTCTATGCTGTTATTAGGCAACTGAATCATCCTCCCAACAACTAGAGAGCAGCCCTGAGCTACTATCTACCTAATTGGAGACCCTCAGACTATCTTTCATTGGACTTTACCTTGCACTAAACGTTATTCATGTTATTCCCTTTATCGTGTATCTGTACACTGTGGATGCAAATAGACGATGATTACAATCGCCGTTCCGTTGACTGGTTGGAATGCATTTTCTTTCCGCTGACTGGTTTTCACTATATCTCAGTACACATGACACTAAACTAAACTAAACCAAACTAAACTGAACTAAACGTTCTCAAGTAGTGCATATGGTTGTTGTAACGCTTTCATTGTACTTTTCACAGTAAAACTTCTTACTTTCACTCTGGGCCTTGGACGATGGCTTGTCCCGATGCCTTATGTGGCCAAACTCCCATGGATGTTCTGTTTAAACAAGAAACATTGGTGCCATTCATGCAGTAGAAAGAGAATGATTGTGTATTTCAATTCATATGTATTTCATTGGCTGTACAGACCTTTTTGACATCCTGAGTGATTGTAATGTGCTCTGAAAATGTAAGTCCTTCATTATGTACATAACATTAAAGTCAATGTAAAAGAAATGTAAATTGATTTTGCTCTCACAGTGAAAGCCAAATTCATCCCCAATTTCTGTACCTCCTCCAACATCAATCTCTCGTTCTTCATATGTATAAAGCCCAATTCTGGAACAACTGGCTTATATGACGCCGAGAATGTCAAGTCCATTCAGTCAAGTCCATTCCTACCACCCCCCCCCCCCCCCCCCTTCTCACCTCCACCCTCACCTCCCCATTCACTTACTAATTTCTTGCCACATATTTTATTTGGGTAAAATGGATTGCTTTAGAGATCTGTAGAAAAAAAATTAAGGGGGGGAGGAGGATCACCCCCACTGAAACCCACTACCCCAGGCAAAAATAAACACAGTCTTCTCTTCTCCCTCTACTTTTGACAGTGCAGATTTTAACAAGGTTATGTGCCACATTTAACAGGAACATAGTATAAAACAGACAGACAGTGCCATCTGTTAATGCGGAAATCAAACCATATTTTGTGAAGACGAGAGGAAAAGCACGTTTCCTTCTAATTGTGGTTGTTTCGTCCCCAGTTGCCCCTCAATTCCTCTTCCAACTTTAGTTGCATACCCTCATCCAATAAAGATTCATTACTCACGGTACTGACAGCGCCTTCAACTACAATACCTACCGACTTTTGAGGAACAAATTTCACATTTGTCTGCTTTCTAATTTCACATCTGAATTGTTACTTATCTACAGACGACCAGATGCTAAATATTACTGTGTATGAATTCTCTTGACACTGAATATTATTGGGGTAGAATCACTCTGACTGCAAAGTGTTTCTGCAGTTTTGCTTTCTGAGCCAAATATTATTGTGGTGCAGGTTCCTTGTACAGTGAATGCTACCAAAGCAAGTCTTCTCAAGGCACTAATGGGGCTGTCCCACTGTATGAGCTAATTCAAGAGTTCTCCCAAGTTTCCCCTGATTCTAACTCGGAGAATTAAGGTAATAACCGCTCGTAGTTACTCGGGGCTCTCGTGGACATTTTTCAACATGTTGAAAAATCTTCACGAGCTTACCGCGTTTCCCGATTCCCTGCCATTAGCGTTACGAGCCGCTAAGCGACGTCCCAAGCTCCGACGTACCCGCTATGTACATTCTACGTGCTTACCACGTGTTTGGATTTTTTTTAAACCCATGAGAGCTCTTGAATTAGCTCTTGTGTTAAAGAAGGTCAGAGGAGCAACCTATACCCATCCACTGACACCCTCCTCCGCCTAGCGGAGCTGGTCTTTACCCTCAATAACTTCTCTTTTGACTCCTCCCATTTCCTCCAAACACAAGGTGTAGCTATGGGCACACGCATGGGCCCCAGCTACGCCTGCCTCTTTGTCGGGCACGTCGAACAATCTTTGTTCTCGGCGTACCAGGGCCCCGTCCCCGACCTCTACCTCCGTTACATCGACGACTGCTTTGGTGTCACCTCCTGCACCCACACACAACTGACTGACTTCATCCATTTCACCACCAACTTCCATCCGGCACTCAAATACACCTGGACCATTTCCAACATTTCCCTACCATTCCTTGACCTCACCATCTCTATTGCAGGTGATACACTCCTGACCGACATCCACTACAAACCAACTGACTCCCACAGCTACCTGGAATACTCTTCCTCCCACCCTGTTTCCTATAAGGACTCCATCCCCTATTCCCAATTCATCCGTCTATGCCGCATCTGCTCCAAGGATGAGGTGTTCCACACCAGGTCATCACAAATGTCTTCATTCCTCTATAGAACGTAGATTCCCCTCCCCCGCTATAGATGAGGCTCGCACCAAGGTCTCCTCCATACCCCGCAACACTGCCCTCTCTCCCCATTCCCCCACTCACAACAAGGGCAGAGTCCCCCTGGTCCTCACCTTTCACCCCACCAGCCGGCACATACAACACATAGTCCTCTGCCAGTTTCGCCACCTCTTTGTCGGGTACGAAGATACATCTTCCCATCTCCCCCCCTGTCTGCCTTCCGCAAAGACCGCTCCCTCCGTAACTCCCTTGTCAATTCTACCCTTCCCTCACACTCCACCACTTCCCCGGGCACTTTCCCTTGCAACCGCAAGAGATGCTACACTTGTCCCTTTACCTCCCCCCTCCACTCCTTTCAGGGACCCAAGCAGTCCTTCCAGTTCTGACAGAGGTTCACCTGCACCTCCTCCAACCTCATCTACTGCATCCGCTGCTCTAGATGCCAGCTGATCTATATCGGTGAGACCAAGCGGAGGCTTGGCGATCATTTTGCCGAACACTTCCGCTCGGTCCGCAATAACCAACCCGACCTCCCAGTGGCTCAGCACTTCAACTCCCCCTCCCATTCCGTATCCGACCTCTCTGTCCTGGGCCTCCTCCATGGCCAGAGTGAGCAACACCGCAAATTGGAGGAACAGCACCTCATATTCTGCTTGGGTAGTCTGCATCCTCTGGGCTTAAACATTGAATTTTCTCAACCCTGTTAACCCTTGCTGTCTCCTCCCCTTCCCACCTCTCCCCCAGCCCTCGGGCTCCTCCTCCTCTTTTTTCCTTTCTTCTCCCAGCCCCCCCCCCACCTCCCATCAGTCTGAAGAAGGGTTTCGGCCCGAAACGTTGCCTATCTCCTTTGCTCCTTAGATGCTGCTGCACCCGCTGAGTTTCTCCAGCCTTTTGTGTACTCTTGAATTAGCTCGTACAGTGGGACAGCCCCTTAAAGGACACAAGTTGCTGGAGTACCTCAACAGGTCAGGCAGCATCTCTGGAGAACATCAATAGGAAATGTTGTGGGTCGAGACCCTTCATCAGACTCCGTTCTTCAGACCACTCAAGGGCACTGTTTGCTACAGTATATGAGTTGTCAGGGCACTGATTGTCATTGAATACCAAGCTTCCTGCGCGCTAAATGTAACTTGACTATAAGTTGCCCTGACACTGAATGGTATATGTTTTGTGAGCTGCTGCCTTTTGACTAAGTTGGACTGTGCATCACAATGAGGGAGGAATATGATGATCAGCGTGTTAAGAGGTGGCAAAGTGTAAATAAGGATTTAATGGTAGAACAGGCTGAATTAAGATCAGAATCAAACATAGAAGGACTTGAGTGGGTTTAATAATGACAGGAGGCTTGGGATCAAAACTCTGGTCAGGAGTTCAAAGATTAGCTGGAATGATGGCTGTCATTGGCTGTCAGAGTTTGACGTTCAGATTCAGATTAGATTAGTCCCAAATGCAACAAGATGCAATGAAGTTCCTTGTTCACCAGAAGCTCAGAAAGTAAACAGTACACATGACAAATCTACAGATGGCTGTGGAGGCCAAGTCAATTGATATTTTTAAGGCGGATATTGACTAATTATCATTAGTAAGGGTGTCAGAGGTTATGGGGAGAAGGCAGGAGAATGGAATTGAGAGGGGAAGGTAGATCAGCCATGATTGAATGGCGGAGTAGACTAGATGGGACGAATGGCCTTACTCTGCTCCTAGAACTTGTGAAATACAATGATGAGTGCAGTACAGTAGGGTGTTGCAGAGACTGGAGTGCAATCTGAAGTAGTACAAAATAAAAACTCAAGTGAAATGTGAAGTGGGAATATGAGGCAGCAGGGGATGTGAATGGGGTGATTGGATCAAGAGTCTGATAGCAGTGACAAGGAAGTTGCTCTTGAGTTTGCACGCCTAATCTTTCAACTCTTGTATAATCTCCCAGAAGGTAGGAGCGAGAAAGGGAATGGCCAGGGTGGTAGGCATCCTTGATGGTACTGCCAACCTTACAATGTCGCAACATACCGTGAAGATGGACTGGATGGAAGAAAGTGATGGACCTTTGATGGACCGGACTATATTTACCTCTCCCTGCAAGTTGTGGGCAGTGATGGGCGGAGCAGTTTCCGATGCCAGGCAGAGATGCATCATGTCAGCATATATTCTACTGTGCAACAGTAGAAATCTGTAGAAACTAAACTAAACTAAGTCATTAGAGTGGGTTTATATCAAACCAACATTTTTATTCAGTGTCAAGAGGGAGTCACACATGAGGATCAGCCATGATCACATTGAATGGCGGTGCAGGCTCGAAGGGCCGAATGGCCTACTCCTGCACCTATTTTTCTATGTTTCTATGTTTCTATACAAGAGTGGCAACACATACGCCCATCGGCCCAACAACTCCACCCCAACGTTAGATAGAGCTCTTAGGGCTAACGGAATCAAGGGATTATTGTACAAGGCATTGGTGAGACCAATTCTGGAGTATGGTGTACAATTTTGGTCGCCTAATTATAGGAAGGATGTCAACAAAATAGAGAGAGTATAGAGGAGATTTACTAGAATGTTGCCTGGGTTCCAGCAACTAAGTTACAGAGAAAGGTTGAACAAGTTAGGTCTTTATTCTTTGGAGCGCAGAAGATTAAGGGGGGACTAAATTGAGGTCTTTAAAATGATGAAAGGGATAGACAGAGTTGACGTGGATAAGCTTTTCTCATTGAGGGTAGGGAAGATTCAAACAAGAGGGCATGACATGAGAATTAAGGACAGAAGTTTAGGGGTAACATGAGGGGGAACTTCTTTACTCAGAGAGTGGTGGCTGTGTGGAATGATCTTCCAGCAGAAGTGGTGGAGGCAGGATCGATTTTAACATTTAAAAGTAAAGTGGATAGGTATATGGATGGGAAGGGAATGGAGGGGTATGGTCTGAGTGCAGGTAGATGGGACTAGGGGAATATAAATGGTCGGCACGGACTGGAAGGGCCGAGAGGGCCTGTTTCCGTGCTGTAATTGTTATATGGTTATATGGTTATATGATTATGGGGAGAAAGCAGGAAGGGGGTCCTGACTTTGGATGATCAGCCATGATCACATTGAATGACGGTGCTGGCTCGAATGGCCGTATTCTATGTTTCTATGTTTCCATGTTTCTCTAACAATTAAGAACCTATTTTCCCTAACGTAAACTAGTGGCACTTTGTTATCCCCACATTCCTGTTGACTCATCCCATTCATCTATGCACCGGGGCAATTTACAGTGGCCAACTGAATTATTAACCTGCACATCTCTTTGGGATGTGGGAGGAAACTGGGTCACCCGGAGAAAACACGTCATCACAGGGAGAATGTGCAAGCTCCACGAGCACGCACAATCGTAGCGTCAAGAGGGAATGGTCAAGTTCGGGTCACGGGAGCCGTGAGGTAGCGGGCTCCACCAGCTGTGTCACTCTGCCGTCACAGGCATCCGGCAGAGTCGGTGGAAGTGAGTTGGGCGTTGTTCTGGTGGAGGCCGGGCCGTGGGTGGTGTTGCAAATGGTCAGCTCTGAATAAATGAACCGGGCCTGGCTGAATGAGCGCCCTTGTCCTAGGCTGCGCTGCAATTGCCGACCATCTTACTGATGTTTTTTTGGAAAACGAGGAGTGGGCGTCGAGGAGAACACAGAAGCGTTTGTGGACACGCACGATGTTTCGAAGCGTTCGACCAGTGTGTGGAATGAAATGCTCACTCTGTCCCTGAAAGAGAGTGCCGAGTGGCAGATTGTAACTGATTATTACAGACACATGAATCTGATTAGCGACAAGAGGAAACTGAACACTGGTAAAACTGTTGTCAGATGTGACTGAGGCTTGAGTTGCTACCAGGTGCTTACTGGATCATGACATAATGCTGAGCTCTCTTGGGAATACCTGGATATTATGAAAACTACAAGACACTCGCTTCTGGAAAAATTGCCAAAGGCATAATAGTCTGTCAAAGGAATCAAAGGAATTGCAAGCACAGCCACTGTTTGGAAATGAATTATTTTTGTCCTTGGTTTACTCATAGACTAAAACTTCACAGATTCAGCACAACCAGGCTTGAGGAGGAGATTTTCAGTAACCTCATGTTAGGCTAGACTCAAAGAGTGGCAAACACACTTCAGACGTTCCGGTGTCTAAGAGTTCCCAGCATTTAAGAACACAATTCAGCCTGTGATGAATGTTGAATGGTCAAAGCAGCTAAAAAGGAACTAACAAAATGATGGAAAAGCCCAGGCAGTCAAGCAGCATCTGTGGAAAAGAAAATGTTTTGGGTCAATGACCTTCCCTCAGAGCCAGCTTGAAACATTGACTGGTTGCTTTTTACACAGGTGCTGCTTGAATGCCTGGGTCCTTCCATTTTCTGATTTTGGTTCAGTTTCCAGCACCTGCAGTGTTATTTTTTTTCCGTTACCGTCGAAGGGGAGCCCTGTCTGACTGCCAGCTAGGCATAAAAGACCCTATCCTCAAGCTGACCAGCGCGAATGAAGAATGATCGCAGCACTGCGGGAACTGTCCTTTGGACCAGCATGGGCCCAGTGGACTGAATGGCCTCCTTCCATGCTTAGACTTTGGACTTTAGAGATACGGCTCAGAAACAGGCCCTTCGGCACAGCGAGTCCGCACCGACCAGCGACCACCCTGTGCAGAAACACAATCCTATACACGAGGGCCAATTCACAATTTTACCGAAGCCATTAACCTACAAACCTGTACGGCTTTGGAGTGTGGGAGGAACCTGAGCACCCGGAGAAAACCAATGCAGTCACAGAGAGGACGTACAAAGACAGCACCCGTGGTCAGGATCGAACCGGGGTGTCTGGCGCTGTGAGGCAGCAGCTCTACCTCATGCTGTTATCAGGTGAATACATTCTAGCCATGTATTGCTGCAAGACTATCCATTTACATCCTCTGTAATCAGAGTACACTTGCACTTCAGTGTCCCGGCTAATTGATGCCTTATCAACAGAACTGCACCTCACTCAACGTGGGAAACGATAGATTTTTTCTCTTCTTCCTTTAACGAGATGCGAAGCTCAGATTTATTATAGGATCATTGTGTTAATCAGGGACCAATTATGCCTTATTGTCATTATAACAGAGTATTTGGGAGCCAGTTGTATGTGGCTTTGGGAGCTACCTGCGTATAACAGTTCATGTTGTACAGACACATCATGTAATTTGATAAAAGCAGATGGGATCTGGAGTTCTAAACAGTTTTCGTCCTGCCAATTCTGTGCCCTGACTTCTCCACAGTTCACACTGCATTGTAACCACACTGCTGACTGTATCAGTGCTGCTCCCTGTTCTCACACTGAACGAGCAACGCCTGTTGCTACCAATTCCCACCCTGCTTTCATCTCCACCCTGGTTCCCACAGCTATCTTGATTTAACTTCCCCCTTCTGCCTTCTCCGCTGCCACATATGTTCTGACGATCTCACCTTCAACACCAACGCTTCCAACATGCCCTCCTTTCTCATCAGCCATCATTTGCCTCCAGCATAATTAACGGGGCCTCTTTGTTTCACTTCCTGCCACTTTACTCTCACCGCTCTGCCCACTGCCCTGAATAAGGATGCTTTCCATCTCCTCACCCTCCATCCACCAGCTCCATGTTCAAAAGATCGTCCTCTGTAATTCCTGGCATCTCCAAAGGAATGCCAGCACCAGATCCTCCACCCCTTCCTTTTCAGTGGTCCGACGTGATCATTCCTTCCGCCTTGCTGTACTTTGTCTTTTATTTACACCAACACCTGATGATTCCCTTCCGCCAGCACGTTCTCCCCGTGACCGCGTGGGTTTCATCGGGTTCTCTGGTGTCCTCCCAAACTCCAAAGAACCACAGATTGGTAGGTTCATTGGCTTTGGTAATATTCTAACGTTTGTGGTGCGTAGGACAGTGTTAGTGCACGGGGTGATCGGTGGTCGGCACAGACTTGGTGGGCCGAATGGCCTGTTTCCTCGCTGTATCTCCAAAGTCTAAAGTGACCAGATGCACAAATCAGAGATACAAAGATGTACAGCATGAAACCACCACATTTGTGTTTACCATAACCACCCATTTTAAGTAATCCTACAATAATCCCATTAAAAGAAAAATTCTCCCCACCTTCTGATTAACCAGGTGATACCACTCACATATATCAGTCTGAAGAAGCGTCTCGACCCGAAACCTCGCTTATTCCTTCGCTCCATAGATGCTGCCTCACCCGCTGAGTTTCTCCAGCATTTATATCTACCTTCGATTTTTCCAGCATCTGCAGTTCTTTCTTAAACCACTCACATATATAGTGGGATCAATTTACAGCAACCAGCTAATCTACCAACTGCATATGGCTGCGATGTGGGAGGAATCCGGAGCACCCAGAGGAAATCCATGCAGTCACATGGAGAAGTTGCAAACTCCCCACAGACAGCACCCGGGGTCAGGACTGAATCGGGCTCTCTGGCTCTATGAGACCATGACTCTAATACCTGCACCACAGTGCCTCTTGGGATCAGGGTACCGTCAGTCTCTGAACCCTGATCCAAAGTTGCCAACTTGGACTCTTTTGGGAACCACAATGAATGTCGGTGCTGGCTCGAAGGGCCGAATGGCCTCCTGCACCTATTTTCTATGTTTCTATGAACTGTAAATTAATCTTGTGTGCATGACTACAAACTAAATAAACTGGGGGGGGGGGGGGGGGAAGGGGGGATAATACAGGCTGAGTTAAAATTAATTATTTCCATCATTTTGTTTCTTATTAATAAAATCTTTTGTGGGGTGTAATGAAAAGCTGGCCATTCATCAGTACAGATGGTGTTCACTTGCAGCTTAATGCTCTTGTGATCAACAGATAGAAGGGAGAGGGCATGTGATGAAAACAGGAGGAATGTTTCCAGAGCGTATGAAGATGTGTCCCAGTAGCAAGTCCACATCTCCGCCCATTCGAGAGCAAACTGACTAACCAGAGATTCCTGCAAGGAATTGTCCGTAACTGGGAGAGTGAGAGTTGGAGGGTTGATGGTGGGAGGGCGATTACCCACTTCCCAAACCGCAGCCCTCAGGGAACTTACTGAGAAGATAGAATCAATTTTAACTCCCGTCTCCTATGTGAACAAAACTGGACTCCATCCAGTTCAAAACCAACAAATTCCCGGCAAGGAAGTTGAACCCGTATGTGACCCAGAGGAACAATAGGTTCAACTTAGATTGGCACCAACATTCCAATCTTGTTTGGCATTGAAACACGGAAAGGAAAGGGATTGAGATTGATTCTGAATAATAACGCTAACCAGAAAAATCACGTTGGTTGACAAATCTAACACCCGTGCCATAGTTATGGAGCCATACAGCTTGGAAACAGGCATGTTGAACCAACTTGCCCACAACTACCACATATTCCATTTGTACTAGTCCCACCTGCCTGTGTTTGGCCCATATCTCTCTAATCTTGTCCTATCCATGTACCTGTCAAAATGTTTCTTAAACGTTGGATGAATAATATGTTTCTATGTTAGTTCCCAGGATCAATATCCATCCATATGTCTGGTTATCATTTATTTAATGCCAGCTGTTGGACAGACAATATTAATTGTTTGATGGGCAACTGTGTTTGCTGGAAAAGAGGACTCTGGGCTCAGCAGCACTCCAAGGTCCTTAGAAACGTCAGGGGTTTGTTTAATGGCTTTTATTGTGGCTCTCCCACCCCTGAGTCAGTGGATTTGAGGTTAGTAATCTCACTACAGGGGGATTAGCACATAATGTAGATCTCATTTACTAATCTAGTCTCACCAGCGTACTGTTAGAATTGCTGTCTATGATTGAATTGTAATATCTGGGGCATGTCTGTTGGCTCAACATGCACGTTAAACCATCCGCATGCCCCAGATATTACATTCCGATCATAGACAACAATTCCAACAGTACGCTGGTGAGATTAGATTAGTAAAATATCTGTCCGCGTTACTTCAAGCAACGTCTTCCTGATGTCCCAGCCAAAAGTCGTTAGTCAACCGACATCGAAAGAAGACCTTCACACTTCTGTTTATGGAGGCTTGCTGTGCAGGGTTTCACTACTGGGGTGCCACGTGGCACAGTGGTAGAGCTGCTGCCTTACAGCGCCGGAGACCCGGGTTCCATCCCGACTACGGGTGCTGTCTGTGCGGAGTTTGTACGTTCTCCCCTTGACCCGCGTGGGGATCTTCGGTTTCCTCCCACACTCCAAAGACGTGCAGGTTTGTAGGTTAATTGGCTTGGTATAAATGTAAAATGTCCCTCGTGTGTGTAGGATAGTGTTAATGTGTGGGGATTGCTGGTCGGTGCAGTCTCGGTGGGCCGAAGGGCCTGTTTCCATGTTGTATCACTAAACTAAACTAAACTACTGCCTTTTCAACAATATCAGCAACACAGAGAAACGCTCAAATCACAAAACCGATCAGGGGGGACAGATAAAAATAACTTGCATTTGCTTAGCACCTTAAATGTAGTGAAACATTTCTAGAGAGTTCACAAGAGGGAGTCGGAGAAACTGTGAATGTTATGAGACAGTTGTATACGCATCAAATGATCAGCACTTGGAAATGGATGCCAGGAGTGTAGGTTAGAGAAACCAACAAAGTCCCAGCAAAGAAGTTGAACCAATGTGTTACCGAGAGGAACAAGATTTAGCCCAGGTTTAACTCAGGTTGACACCACGAGTTGGGATTGGGGTAGGTTTGGGATTTGGGAGAATACGCTGCAGGTGACTGGAATTTTGGAATGCACCGTTTGCAGAAGAAGTAGGTAGACAAAAGTGCTGGAGAAACTCAGTGGGTGCGGCAGCATCTATGGAGCGAAGGAAATAGGCAACGTTTCAGGCCGAAAAACCTTGAAGAAGTAGGTTTGATTATGGACTGTAAGAAGGAATGTACAATGGAGAGAAAATTGCAATGCCATGGGCAAGAGGTGAAACTAGAGAACGGTTCCGCTCGAGAGCCAGAATGGACATGATAGGCCAAATGGCCTACTCCAGTGGTGTAACCTTTCTATGATCCTTTGATTCTTTGATCTGTAAGTATCTGGTGACAGCGAGTACTTCAGCAAGAGAGTTAGATGTAATTTTAACCCTACTGGAACCTGTCATAACAGTTCCCAGTGAAGGAGTTAATTGAGATGAAATGAAAATCAAAGAGTTCTTTGTCAGAAGGATGTGATGTGTAAGTCAATCCCGTGCAGTTTCTCAAACTGGCCCCTTCTGCTGGCACATATCTCTGAAACTTCTACACCTGTACCTAACCTCAGGCATCAAACTGAAAAACAGGATCAACAGCCTGACAGGCAAACACCTGTTGACTGGACCCTGTACAGGAGAAGAAGGGGACTCTGCAAAGTTTGACAACTATATATTTTTTTGGTAACTTTTTCCGGTTTTAATTTCACCTTGAAATTAGGTCAAGAAAATGAACTAATTTCATGAAGCAATGAGACGGTAAATGTTTTTGCTGTAACTTTGAGCTCAGCTGATCACATGCTACCTGACACATTTTCCCTGGGTTTCTGAGAGAGTTAAAGAGTCACAGTGATACAGCGTGGAATCAGGCCCTTCGGCCCAACCTGCCCACATCGGCCAACATGTCCCAGCATTTGATCCATATCCCTCCAAACCTGTCCTATCCATGTCTAACTGTTTCTTAAAAGTTGGGATAGTCCCAGCCTCAGCTACCTCCTCTGGCAGCTTGTTCCATAGGCCCACCACCTTTTGGGTGGAAAAGTTACCCCTCAGATTCCTATTAAATCTCTTCCCCTTCACCTTAAACCTGTGGTCAATAGAATGTATTGAACTACATGGTAAAAATAGTGTGCATGCATGCACAAGAGCATATGTGGTTGCATAACTGTGTGTCTGTATGTGTAGGCGTTTCCTTGCGCAGTTTAGGGTGTGGTGTGTGGGTAAAGAACGCCTGCGTGATTCTGTAAATACATTTGGATTCTAGCAATAATTGAGGAACAGTCGCATCTATACATGTCATTTATTTGGGGCAGAACTACCAGCAAGATTTGGGTGGTTATTTGGAATATCTCTCAGCGCCCCTGTGTTTCTAGCAAGTAGAATGGCCCCATAGCAGAAGCGTCCCGCGCTAATTCTGCTGCCACCATCATCTATTGCAACAAGTGATGATTCCCACTGATCGTGGCCGGAAGCTTGCGTCCTTTTCAGGACGGACGATGGCAGCGAGGTCAACGTTTGAAACATGGACGATGCACGCGGAAGAAGAAGCAAGTGGAATGGAGCTAAAATGAGAGCTCACAGTTAGCAGCACTTTGACATTTTCTTTTGCCCTGAAAGGATTCAACCACCAAAGTTGCATTGAAGTGGATCAAATACCCATTTAGTGCATGGGGCCCTTGTTAACACAAGGTTGAAAAACATAGGAGAAAAAAATGAGATGAATTAAATAGTGAACCTCAAGTGACACCAATCGTGGAATAAAAAGACATTGATTGGTCAGACCACCTGATTTCTGAACCAAATGTCCATTGTAACTACAGGGGAAGTTAAACTGGCCAATTTCACCTTTTACCTGTCCCACCATCAGGGACTTGGTGATGGTCTCGCGTAAGCAATTAAAATCTCTCTCCTGCGCTAATATATGCGGTGCAAATATTAATTTCTGTTTTCAAGCCCGTGACTCATCATTGTCTAGGTCATGCTATATACATACATGTGCAGCATCACTTTCTGAGGAGTTGCAAGTAGGATTGAACAAACAATGGGCAATTAACAGTGAACATCCCTACACCTGACCTTAGATGTAAAATGAAAGGAGCAGTGGAAGATGGTTGGGCCTAGGAGCTCTTGGAATTATATCCCGGATCTGAGGTAATAGACCCTCGACAATCACAATGAAGTATGTTCACAATGACAAAGGCAAAACATTTATAATGGGTGACTTCAATCTACATATAGATTGGGTGAATCAAATTGGCAGGGGCGCTGAGGAAGAGGATTTTTTGGAAAGTATGAGGGATAGTTATCTAAATCAACATGTAGAGGAACCAACGAGAAAGCAGGCTATTTTAGACTGGGTATTGAGTAATGAGGAAGGGTTAGTTAGCAGTCTTATTGTGCGTGCCCCCTTGGGCAAGAGTGACCATAATGTGGTCGAGTTCTTCATTAGGATGGAGAGTGACATTGTTAATTCAGAAACACTGGTTCTGAACTTAAGGAAAGGTAACTTTGAGGGTATGAGACGTGAATTGGCCAAGATTGACTGACAATCAATTCTAAAAGGGTTGACGGTGGATACGCAATGGAAGACATTTAAAGACTGCATGGATGAACTACAAAAATTGTTCATCCCAATTTGGCAAAAGAATAGATCAGGGAAGGTAGTGCATCCGTGGATAACAAGGGAAATCAGGGATAGTATCAAAGCAAAGGATGATGCGTACAAAGTAGCCAGAAAAAGCAGCATACCAGAGGACTGGGAGAAATTCAGAGACCAGCAGAGAAGGACAAAGGGCTTGATTAGGAAGGGAAAAATAGATTATGAAAGAAAACTGGCAGGGAACATAAAAACTGACTGCAAAAGTTTTTATAGATATGTGAAGAGAAATAGATTAGTTAAAACAAATGTAGGTCCCTTGCAGTCAGAAACAGGTGAGTTGATCATGGGGAACAAGGATATGGTGGACCAATTGAATAACTACTTTGGTTCTGTCTTCACTAAGGAAGACATAAATAATCTGCCGGAAATAGCAGGGGACCGCGGGTCAAAGGAGTACTTGAGTGAAATCCAGGTTAGTCGGGAAGTGGTGTTGGGTAAATTGAATGGATTAAAGGCCGATAAATCCCCAGGGCCAGATAGGCTGCATCCCAGAGTACTTAAGGAAGTAGCTCCGGAAATAGTGGATGCATTAGTGATAATCTTTCAAAATTCTTTAGATTCTGGAGTAGTTCCTGAGGATTGGCGGGTAGCAAACGTAACCCCTCTTTTTAAGAAGGGGGGGAGAGAGAAAACGGGGAATTACAGACCAGTTAGTCTAACATCGGTAGTGGGGAAACTGCTAGAGTCAGTTATTAAAGATGGGATAGCAGCACATTTGGAAAGTGGTGAAATCATTGGACAAAGTCAGCATGGATTTACGAAAGGTAAATCATGTCTGACGAATCTTGTGGAATTTTTCGAGGATGTAACTAGTAGCGTGGATGGGGGAGAACCAGTGGATGTGGTTATCTGATTTTCCAGAAGGCTTTCGACAAGGTCCCACATAAGAGATTAGTATATAAACTTAAAGCATACGGCATTGGGTGTACAGTATTGATGTGGATAGAGAACTGGCTGGCAAACAGGAAGCAAAGAGTAGGAGTAAACGGGTTGTTTTCACAATGGCAGGCAGTGACTAGTGGGGTACCGCAAGGCTCAGTGCTGGGACTCCAGCTATTTACAATATACATAAATGATCTGGATGAGGGAATTGAAGGCAATATCTCCAAGTTTGCGGATGACACTAAGCTGGGCAGCAGTGTTAGCTGTGAGGAGGATGCTAGGAGACTGCAAGGTGACTTGGATAGGCTGGGTGAGTGGGCAAATGTTTGGCAGATGCAGTATAATGTGGATAAATGTGAGGTTATCCACTTTGGTGGCAAAAATAGGAAAGCAGACTATTATCTAAATGGAGGCCGATTAGGAAAAGGGGAGATGCAGCGCGACCTGGGTGTCATGGTACACCAGTCATTGAAAGTAGGCATGCAGGTACAGCAGGCAGTGAAGAAAGCGAATGGTATGTTAGCTTTCATAGCAAAAGGATTTGAGTATAGGAGCAGGGAGGTTGTACTTCAGTTGTATAGGGTCTTGGTGAGGCCACACCTGGAGTATTGCGTACAGTTCTGGTCTCCAAATCTGAGGAAGGACATTATTGCCATAGAGGGAGTGCAGCGAAGGTTCACCAGACTGATTCCTGGGATGTCAGGACTGTCTTATGAACAAAGACTGCATAGACTCGGTTTATACTCTCTAGAATTTAGGAGATTGAGAGGGGATCTTATAGAAACTTACAAGATTCTTAAGGGGTTGGACAGGCTAGATGTAGGAAGATTGTTCCCGATGTTGGGGAGGTCCAGGACAAGGGGTCACAACTTAAGGATAAGGGGGAAATCCTTTAGGACCGAGATGAGAAGGAATTTTTTCACACAGAGAGTGGTGGGTCTCTGGAACTCTCTGCCACAGAGGGTAGTTGAGGCCAGTTCATTGGCTATATTTAAGAGGGAGTTAGATGTGGCCCTTGTGGCTAAGGGGATCAGAGGGTATGGAGAGAAGGCAGGTACGGGATACTGAGTTGGATGATCAGCCATGATCATATTGAATGGCGGTGCAGGCTCGGAGGGCCGAATGGCCTACTCCTGCACCTAATTTCTATGTTTCTATGTTACAGTGGTCACCATCGCTTAGTTTGGTTTTGTTTAAAGAGACAGAGCGGAAACAGGCCCTTCGGCCCACCAAGTCCGCGCCGACCAGCGATCCCCGCACATTAACACTATCCTACACACACTAGGGACAATTTCCAATTTACAGAAGCCAATTAATCTACAAACCTGTACGTCTTCGGAGTGTGAGAGGAAACCGGAGATCCCGGAGAAAACCCACGCAGGTCACGGGAAGAACGTACAAACTCCGTACAGACAGCGCCCGTAGTCAGGATCGAACCCGGGTCTCCGGTGTTGCAAACGCTGTAAGGAAGCAACTCTACTGCTGCACCACCTAGTAATAATGCTAGAAACCTGGCTGCCAATGTGTACCTAGCTAGCCCCCACAAACATCAATGTGACATGAGTAAGTAATATACTTTTTTAAATGAAGTTAATAGAAAGATAATTATTAATTAACTTGCCATAAAATTCTGGGCTGACATTCCGCTGTACTGTTGGAGGAAGGTGTTACTGCTGAAGTTGTCCTCTTTCAGATGACAGATTAAACCACAGGCACCATCTCAGCTCTCAGGTGATTATAACAAGGGAAGGGTTTATAGGCCTGGGTGTTCACTGTCTGCACAAGGGACTGGACATTAATGTGACTACTTTGTCCAAAATCATCTTGTTTGAATATTTTACCCACAGTCGGCATCTCTTGAGAATTATTCTCACTTCACCGAGTAGCAAGAGGCACAGCTAAAAGGTGAGAGGAGGAAAGTTTAATGGAGAGAATGGTGAGTGTGGAATTCTCTGCCTCAGTGGGCGGTGGAGGCAGGTTCTCTGGATGCTTTCAAGAGAGAACTAGATAGGGCTCTTAAAAATAGTGAAAAGTCAGGGGATATGGGGAGAAGACAGGAACGGGGTACTGATTGGGGATGATCAGCCCAATGTGAATGGCGGTGCTGGCTTGAAGGGCCAAATGGCCTACTCCTGCACCTATTGTCTATTGTCTATTGAGATGTGCGGGGCATGTTTTTCCATACTGAGGGTGATAGGGGCCTGGAACGCATTGCCAGGGGTGGTGGTGGATGTGGGTATGATAGTGGCATTGGCGTTCAGGAGGCGTAGATAGGCTCATGAAAGTGCAGGGAATAGAGGGATATGTATCGTGTGCTGGCAGATGATCACTTTAACCAGGCATCATGTTCAGCACAATCATTGTGGGCAGAAGGGCCCATTCCTGAGATGTAATGTTCGATGTTCTATGTTCCACGCCCCACGTTAATCTCAAATGAATCTCAGGAGCTTTTTCTTCACCTCCTGCAGATGTCCAAGAGAATTGGAAGTAACAGATGACGGGGGCTGTCAGATACACGGGAAAAATGAGACAGATGTCATTTCCCAATTAAATATCAGCCTGCAGGTAAGCAGAGACCTCAGCAGCCCCATCTGTTTCAATGTTCAGTCACCGTGACAAGGTGAAGATTACATCTGGCCCATGTCAGCTGTTAGTTAGGTGGAAGCAGGATTCAAGGTGTTCAGTGGGCATGGGGTAAGAGCGGCAGAGCGAGCTGATGCGATGGGAAGATGATTATCCCAGGGCAACGCAAGACTGCGTGGTCTCACTCTGCAAGGTGAACCAACGAGATAACAGCCCAAAGAAAAGCAACTGATCACATCGATTCTTCTATTATGAGATGCTCCTTCAGATTTGCTGCCTGGTTTATGCCACAATCTCTGTGTTCCTCGTAGAAATAGACTGATATTCATTTCCCTACAACACCAGTAATTCATTTGCTAAGCATTCAGAAAATGAGAGTGTGGATCCAAATCTTAAGTCAAATACCAAGGGACTTACATAGAAACATAGAAATTAGGTGCAGGAGTAGGCCATTCGGCCCTTGGAGACTGCACCACCATTCAATATGATCATCCAACTCAGTATCCCATACCTGCCTTCTCTCCATACCCTCTGATCCCCTTAGCCACAAGGGCCACATCTAACTCCCTCTTAAATATAGCCAATGAACTGGCCTCAACTTCCCTCTGTGGCAGAGAGTTACATTTGAACTCTTATCAGAAAGGTTTAATAACAACTATTTATGAGTAAATTAATTTATGAAATTTACAAATAGATACATTGGATAAAATTAAGAATGACTGGGAAAGAGAACTCCAAATTTCTCTACCTATAGAGAAATGGGAGAGGATTCTTCAATTAGTTAATACCTCTTCAATGTGGGCAAGACTCGCTCTGAGACAATTCAAGGTGGTTCACAGAGCTCATAAGTCAAAAGATAAGCTAGCTCGTTTTTATGGTCATATAAATCCTATCTGTGACAGATCTAACTCTGAAGTTGCCTCACTGACTCATGTTTTGGTCCTGCCCACTTTTGGAAAAATATTGGAAATACATTTTTGACACTATTTCTGTAGTTTTAGGTATTGATTTACAACCTCATCCTATTACTGCAATTTTTGGGCTACCAACGTTAGATTCTACTCATTTGTCCCGTTCCTCCCATCGGCTGATTGCTTTTACTACATTAATTGCCAGAAGATCTATTTTATTTAAATGGAAAGACTCTAATCCTCCTACCACACTCCACTGGTACTCTGAAACAATATCACGTTTAAATTTAGAAAAAAGTTAGGAGTGACATTGTCGAACCCTTGGTTAAATTTGATAGGACTTGTGGAAGCTTTATTCACATTAAGACACACAATATAAATTTTCCCCTCTCCGACCATTATAATAATTATTTTATCTTTATACGGTGGAACGGACTTGACGACAAACAGGGACTTAAATTGGTGAAACTCTTTGTAGCTCAGATTCTGTTTTGCTTTTTATCTAGTTTAGGGGGGTTTTGTTTTTCTCTTTTTTTCCTTTTTATCTTTTTGTTTTTATATATACACAAGTTGTCATTTAAACACTTAACTATATTTACATTATAGACCTGGAGGTCTATAGCCAATGTGTATTTTGACACTGGACTTTTACTTGGGTTATACCTGTTATTAATGTAATCCTGATCCCTATGTATCAATATTACTGTTATGTTTATCATTAGTTTGTTTTTGTGTTGCTTTGTTTTTGCATTTGAAAAAAAATTAATAAAAATAATTTAAAAGAAAAGATACCAAGGGACTGAAGATATCTGAAGAAGGGTCTCAACCCCGAAACATCACCTATCTGTGTTATCCAGAGATGCTGCCCAATCTGCTGAGTTACTCCAGCATTTTGTGGACTATCTATGGTATAAACCAGCACCTGCAGTTCCTTTTTATGACATTCCCAAAGGCCTGGAGACTTGAGTCAGGTGGAATCCAACTGGCTCACGAATCAAACCGGTTTATTCGTGCTTGAACTCAGGCTGGCTTTGGATTGATTGTGGTTGGTTCAGGACTGAGCTGGGTCGCAATTTTATACCCGAGCAGATCTCGGAGTGCCAGCACTGAGGTAGCCAGCCGATGTCAGAGGTGCCACCTCTTTATCCACTGAGACATTAAACAGAGGCCCCGTCTCGTCCCGCTTGTGGAAGTAAAAGATTCCCGTGAACGTTCATCCTCGATTAATAAACACAAAAGAAAGAAACAAATGATGAACTTGCCACAACCTTTGAAATATTTGTGGGATCTTGCTGTGGGTAAAATAGCTACCATTTTTCCTGTAGGCAACACTGATGAACTTCAGAACTAACTTTGGGTAGCACGGTGGCACAGCGGTAGAGTTTCCACCTCATGGCGTCAGAGACCCGGGTTCGATCTTGAATACCGGTGCAGTCACTATCTTCTCCCTGCGACCACGTGGGTTTTCTCCAGGTGCTTCGGTTTCCTTCCACGTTCCAACAACGTGCAGGTTAATTGGCTTTGGTAAAATTGTAAATTGTCCCTATTTCTGTCAGAACTGAACGAGGAGGAGGGCACAAATGCAGGCTCAGACACAGGACAGATCCATTTTCAGAGTTTAATCGGTCCAAGTCGCTACACAGGTAAGCAAAAACAGAGGCAACAGTATAATCTGGCAGCAGGCAAAAACAGTGGTCGAAAAACAGGCAATGGTCGAGATCACAAGGTCACATGATTTCTAGAGCTGGAACGAGGTGATACCAAGTAGCATACACAACGAACTGGCAATGAGAACTAAAACACAAAGGGCTTAAATACAGACTAACAGGGGATAATGAGACACAGGTGAAACACATCAGGGCGGGGCCAACAATCACATGAGGGTAAACGACCTGACAGGAAATGGGACCTGAAACAAGAGGAGATGTGAGACAACAAAATAAAACAAGAATGCAAACTCAAATACTAAACCCCAATAAGAAACAGAAAGTAGATCAAACGCAAGACCTGACAGTACCCCCCCCCCCCCTCCACGGCCGGCTCCTGTTGGCCCAGGATCGTCAGGATGTTGGCGCCGATATTCCCTGATAAGTTCCGGGTCGCATATGTTGCGAGCCGGCAACCAAGACCGCTCCTCAGGTCCATAACCCTCCCAATCCACAAGATACTGAAAACCACAACAACGCTGGCGCATCCCAGCAACGGGCTGACCTTATACACTGGACCCCATCAAGGAACCGGGGGGGGGGGGGGGGGCGGAGGCAGGGACCAGAGGACTCTCCTTAACTGGCTTCAGTCGGGAGACATGGAAAGTAGGATGGACCCTCATGGCACGGGGGAGTTTGAGACGAACCACCATAGGATTGATGACCTTCGATATGGGGAAAGGACCAACAAAACGAGGAGCCAGCTTCTGGGATTCCACCCTTGAGGGAAGTCTCGAGTGGAGAGCCACACCTTTTGGCCCGGTGAGTATACTGGAGCCAGCATTCTTCCACGATCAGCCATCCTCTTGTAACGCGCAGAACTGCGCAACAGCATCTGACGAGCCCCATTCCAAACCTTGCGACAGTGACGGATGAGAGCCTGAGCGGAGGGCACACTGGACTCCTTCTCCACAGCAGGGAACAATGGTGGTTGATAACCATAGGCACACTGGAATGGAGAGAGACCAGAGGATGAGCCAGGAAGTGTGTTGTGTGCATACTCCACCCAAATAAGGTGTTTGCTCCAAGTTGAAGGATTCTGTGCCACCAAGCACCGCAGTACTGTCTCCAATTCCTGGTTAAGGCGTTCAGTCTGTCCATTGGATTCCGGGTGATAATCAGATGTAAGGCTGACCGTGGCGTCCAACAGAGAACAAAACTCCTTCCAAAACCTGGACACGAACTGAGGCCCCCGGTCAGACACAATGTCTCTGGGAAATCCATGAATTCGAAAAACATGAGACAACATGGCTTCTGCCGTTTTCCTGGCGGAGGGAAGCTTGTGCAACGGAATGAAATGGACCATCTTAGAAAATCTGTCCACCACAGTCATGACTGTGGTGTTGCCTTCAGAAGAGGGCAGGCCCGTGACAAAGTCCATGGAGATCTCTGACCAGGGGCGTGAGGGGACAGGCAGTGGAGGCCAAAGGCGGGCCGACGTGAGGTCTTGTTCTGAGCACAAATACTGCAGGCGGCGACGTACTCCTTAATCCCCCTCTCCATGGGAGGCCACCAAAACCGCTGTTTGGCCACAAACAGGGTTCGGCGGACACCGGGATGACAGGAGATCCGAGACGTATGAGCCCAGTGAATCACCTGTGAACGAAGAGACTCAGGAACAAACAGACGATTAGAAGGACACCCTAGCAGAGACTGAACACCAACAGTTGCCTTGGAAACTCTCTTCTCAATCTCCCAAGTAACCGCCCCAACAAAACAGGAAGCAGGCAGAATGGGAGTTGAAACATTAGGGGACGGGTCAGGATCAAACTGTCGGGAGAGAGCATCAGGTTTGCCATTCTTGGCACCAGGGCGGTAAGACAGTACAAAATCAAATCGATTAAGGAAGAGAGCCCACCTTGCTTGGCGCGAGTTGAGGCGTTTGGCTGACTTGATGTATTCCAGGTTCTTGTGGTCTGTCCAAACTAGAAACGGCTGCTTGGTGCCCTCCAACCAATGCCTCCATTCCTCCAAGGATGCTTTAACCGCTAACAGTCCACGGTTACCCACATCGTAATTTCTCTCAGCAGGAGAAAACTTTCTTGAGAGGAAAGCGCAGGGATGTAGTCGACCATCTGTGGAGGACTTCTGGGAGAGTACGGCCCCGATGCCCACACCCGAGGCATCCACCTCAACCACAAACTGGAGTGACGGGTCAGGGTGAACCAGGATGGGGGCCGAGGAGAAGCTCCTCTTGAGTCTCATAAATGCAGCTTCTGCTTGAGGGGACCAAGAGAAAGGTACGTGGGGTGAGGTGAGAGCATGGAGTGGTGCAGCAGTGACACTAAAGTTCCGGATAAACTTCCTATAAAACTTAGCAAACCCAAGGAACCCCTGATGTCGCTTACGACTGGAGGGCGTAGGCCAGGTGGCCATAGCACTGACCTTGCCCGGGTCCATCTGTATACCATCAGGGGATATAACATAACCAAGGAATTAAATAGTGTTAGCATGAAATTCACATTTCTCAGCTTTCACAAACAGATCATTCATTCAAGAGCAAACGTTCCAGCACCTGGTGTACATGCTGCACATGGGAAGTTTCGTCTGGAGAAAAAATCAAAATGTCATCAAGGTATACAAACACAAATTTGTTAAGTACGTCCCATAATACATCGTTAACCATGTCTTGAAAAACTGCTGGAGAATTAGTAAGACCAAACGGCTTGACCCGATATTCATAATGACCACTGGGTGCGTTAAACGGCGTCTTCCATTCATCCCCCTCCCTTATCCTTACCAGATGATAAGCATTTCTAAGATCTAACTTAGTTAATACTTTAACGTCTTTTAACAGTTCAAATGCAGAGGAGATAAGAGGAAGAGGGTATCTGTTTTTAACAGTAATGTCATTGAGTCCTCTGTAGTCAATGCAGCGCCGAAGTGCTCCATCCTTCTTATCCACAAAGAAGAATCCAGCTCGTGCAGGTGAAAAGGAAGGTCTGATGATCCCAGCAGCAAGGGCCTCGTCAATGTACTTCTCCATGGCGAGCCGCTCAGGTGAAGACAAGGAATAAAGATGACCCTTAGGAGGCGCTGTACCTGGCAGAAGGTCAATGCAGCAGTCGTATGGTCTATGCGGCGGAAGAGAGGTGGCCTTGGCCTTGTTGAACACCTCCTTTAGGTCTAGATAACGTGAGGGAACCTTGGTGAGTTCTGGAAAATCCCCCTCCCTTGAACGGGGAGGCTGCCGGAGGGTGGTCCTGGAAGATCCCAGCAAACTGCTCCATGATGGATCCTTCATAGACTCAGGAGAAGAATCATGCAGATAGATGAGTTATTTCCCCAAGAAATTACTTCCCCAGTACCCCAGTTCATGTGAGGATTATGGTAAGACAGCCAAGGGAGCCCCAAAACCAGAGGATGAAGAGGACAGTCGAGGAGATGAAAACGGATGGTCTCCAAGTGATTACCTGCCACGATGAGTTGAACAGGTTGAGTTCGGTGAATCACCCTGTACATTAGGCGCCCATCCAGTGCACTAGCCTCCTGAGGATCTGGAAGCTGTTCACGTTCCAGCTTCAATTCATCAGCCAAGCGAATGTCCATGAAATTCTCATCTGCCCCAGAATCAACCAAAGCCTGCAGGGAGTGCCACTGGGAATGCACCAACAATTGTACAGTTGTGAGTTGATGAGAGGAACGGCTCATAGGAGTGGTACAGCTCACCAATGTCCTCTCTTTCATTGGTGAGCCTTGTCTTTTACTGAACAAATGTCCCAGTTCACCACAGTAAAAACACCTCCCCTCCCTCAGGCGGCGCTGCCGTTCCTCCGGGCTGAGTTTGGCTCGTCCCACCTGCATGGGCTCCTCCGAAGAGTCAGGTGGCGCTGTAGGCTGAATGGACCGGCCGAGAGGGACGAAGTCCCGACCGGAAGGCAAAGGGCGAAGTTGCCGCCACTGTTGGGAGGAGGACCGAACTGCCGCCGATCTCCTTTCCCACTCTCTTTCTCTGAGCCTAGTGTCAAAAAAAATCGTCAAATGGGACAGGCCCTAAAGTCTCTAAAGCAAAGCACTAAAGTTTGTGAAAAGTAGTGTGGACAGGAGTCTCTCACCTTGTTTCGTTTTTCCTTTCCTTGTCTAGTGTTGAGTGAGGGGGTTGAGCCTGGCTCAGGTTTATGAAGGGGTCTACAAGAGATCTTTGGAGTTGTGTTTCGGTGACCCACCTTGCTCTCCTGTCCCTGAGTACCAGGTAACATCTAAAGGAGGTGCTCCTGACATCCAGGTCCATTTTACCACGCCCACGCATAAATAATGTGCTGTTTGGTAATTCCCTTCATAGCAAGAATGAAAGCAGGGTGCAGTGCAGAGAGGAAGTGCAGGTGGCTGGCTGTGTTGCATCACTTCATTGGCACACCATGTACTCTCACAGAAGGCAGCAAGCCTTGAGGCAATGACCCCAGCACAAACTCCCTGACTCCAGCCAAGATGCACCAACAGTAAAGAGGAAATGGCACCTAAAGTGTTGGGGGCTTGTAGGATTGTTTCAACAGGCATCAAAAAGGAATTTTCCTTGGAGTTCAGTTCAGTGTCAGTTTAGTTTATTGTCACGTGCACCGAGGTACAGTGAATAGCTTTTGTGGCGTGCTAATCAGTCAGCAGAAAGCCAATGCACGGTTACAATCAATGCATTTAGAGTGTAAAGATACATGATAAGGGAATGGCGTTTAGTGCAAGGTAAATTCAGCAAAGTCCAATCAACGATAGTCCGAGGGTCATCAAAGGAGGAGATAGTAGTTCAGCACTGCTCTCTGGTTGTGGTCGGATGGTTCACTTGCTTAATAACAAGTGACTTGGTTAGGTTGGTGAGTGGGCAAATGCATGGCAGATGCAGTATAATGTGGATAAATGTGAGGTTATCCACTTTGGTGGCAAAAACAGGAAAGTAGACTATTATCTGAATGGTGGCCGATTAGGAAGAGGGGAGATGCAGCGCGACCTGGGTGTCATGGTACACCAGTCATTGAAGGTAGGCATGCAGGTGCAGCAGGCTGTGAAGAAAGCGAATGGTATGTTAGCATTCATAGCAAAAGGATTTGAGTATAAGAGCAGGGAGGTTCTACTGCAGTTGTACAGGGTCTTTGTGCGGCCACACCTGGAGTATTGCGTACAGTTTTGGTCTCCTAATCTGAGGAAAGACATTCTTGCCATAGAGGGAGTACAGAGAAGGTTCGCCAGACTGATTCCTGGGATGTCAGGACTTTCATATGAAGAAAGACTGGATAGACTCGGCTTTTACATGCTAGAATTTAGAAGATTGAGGGGGGATCTTATAGAGACTTACAAAATTCTTAAGAGGTTGGACAGGCTAGATGCAGGAAGATTGTTCCCGATGTTGGGGAAGTCCAGAACAAGGGGTAACAGTTTAATGATAAGGGGGAAGTCTTTTAGGACCGAGATGAGAAAATCATTTTCACACAGAAAGTGGTGAATCTGTGGAATTCTCTGCCACAGAGGCAGTTGAGGCCAGTTCATTGGCTATATTTAAGAGGGAGTTAGATGTGGCCCTTGTGGCTAAAGGGATCAGGGGGAATGGAGAGAAGGCTACTGAGTTGGATGATCAGCCATGATTATATTGAATGGCGGTGCAGGCTTGAAGGACCTAATGGCCTACCCCTGCACCTATTTTCTATGTTTCTGGGTTTCTAACAGTTGGGAAGAAACACTCCCTGAATCTGGTGGTGTGCGCTTTCACACTTCTATACCTTTTGCCTGATGGGAGAGGAGAGAAGAGGGAGAGGCCAGGGTGCGACTCGCCCTAGACTATGTCGCTGGACTAATTTGGAGCAACATCCTGCTGGAGGAACAGAAAATATAGTGGGATCCACTTTTTATTGCAAAAACATAATTCTCAGGCAATTCTTAAAGGTACAGGACCGTCAGGAAAGAGATGAGAGTTCATTGCAGACTCAATATATATACATCCTACCACCAACTAGGGAGCAGTCCTGAGCTATCGTCTACCTCATTGGAGACCCTTGAACTATCCTTAATTGGACTTTACCTTGCACTAAACGTTTTTCCCTTTGCACTATGGGCGGCACAATTGTAATCATGTGTAGTCTTTCTGTGGACTGGATAGCATGCAACAAAAAGTTTACTAAAAGTACACATGACAATAAACCAAACTAAACTAAACTGAAAAGGGAAACGGAGCTCTCTAGTTTGCTCGAGCTCACAACAGACACAAAACATGTAGCTTAAAATGGTTGCATTCCTTAATCAACAAAAGAAGTGTTAAGACCCATATCCAGGAAGTTGCTGTAACAAATCTCCCCTTCAGATCCTGTTCCGTAAAGCTGTGTATTTAAGCAGCACCCTTCCTTTGACATTACAGGCAATGGCAATGATGAATATTGGCAATAATTCTTGTGTCATTATCCTGCCCGTGTCACCAGTCTGTGGCAATCTGTTTTACATCACCACCTTCTGTTCCAAGAACCTTCAGTGTTGGTTCAGTGGGAGGGAGGGGAGGTTGATTGGGACAGAGGAACGGATGTGCTGGTGGCAAGGCCAATGTTTGTGATAGTGATATGTACAGTATTTGATTATCCATGCTCTCCTGAGATGCTGCCTGTTCTGCTGAGCTACTCTAGCAATTTGACATCTTTTTTTGCTTACAATAGAGGATCAGCATGGAGAACAGTGTTATGCGGCATGGTGGCGCAGCAGTAAAGCTACTGCCTCAGACACAGGTTCAATCCTGACTAGTCTGTACAGAGTTTGTTCCTTCTCCCCATGACCTGCGTGGGTTTTCTTCGAGATCTCCGGTTTCCTCCCACACTCCAAATATGTACAGATTTGTAGGTTAATTGGCTTGGTAAAATTGTAAATTGTCTCCAGTGTGTGTAGGATCGTGTTAGAGTGTGTGGATCGCTGGTCTGCGGGGAATCGGTGGGGCGAAGAGCCTGTTTCCGCACTGTACTGTACTGTATGTCTACACTAAACTAAAATAAGAATGGTTTTGCCTACCCTAGATTCAGGTCGGTGGGAGACAGGACAAAAGCAATCGATACCATGGGCTAGATAAATGTATAATTGTGAACAGGCCTGTACTGTGCTTAGAATTGTCCCTGGTGTGTGCAGGGTAGTGTTAATGTGCAGGGATCGCTGGTCGGTGCGGATTCGGTAGGCCGAAAGGCCTGTTTCCGCTCTGTATCTCTGAAACCAAAACAGTGGAGGCATTAGGACATTGTATAGGTCAGACGGAACAGTGATGGAGATCACGAATGAGGTACAAGGGTCACCTGTAACGACAAGTATGTCTTTTTGCTCAAATATTTCACAGCCTGGGACCAGCTGAGGCAAGTTCTTATTATGTAAAGATTAAGAATGCCTACAAGTATTGTGAGGGCCTACTTGTGTACAAGACGCCCGAGCCTTCTACAGACTACATACATGCCTTCCACAGTCGCAGAGCTGATGTCCCAGCATGTATCATGCTCTTAATGCCTCACTGCAGGAGTCCAATGATAGGCCCTGGAGATTGTTGTAGAGCAGAGGGAGCTAGGAATGCAAGTGCATGGTTCTCTGAAAGAGGTGTCACAGGTAGATAGGGTGATAAAGAATGCTTTTGGTACACTGGCCTTCATCAGTCAGGGTATTAAGTATAGAATATGGGACGTCAAATTACAGTTGTACAATTCGTCGTGAGGCCACATTTGGATGATTGAGTTCAGTTTTGGTCACCCTGCTTTAGTAAGGATATCAGTATACTGGAAGGAGTGCAGAGATGATTTACTAGGATGTTGCCAAGACTCAAGGACCTGAGCTTCTAGGGAGAGGTTGAGCAAGCTTGGACTTTATTCTTTGGAGCCCAGGAAGCTGATGGGGCAATCTTACAGCTGTATAAAATCATGCTTCTCCTTGGATTGTCACCTTGTTGTGGTGGAGAAGCTTGTGCGGTCCTGAGATCCTGAGAGAGATGCCGTCTTGAGCCATGCTCCTGGTAGGGCCACACATGGCGGTAAGGTCGAGGGGGAGGTCCCTGACAAAGAGCAATCCAACCAAGACCTCAACGGAGGAACAGGCGGAGGACGATGGCTGACCTTAGTGGAGCGTCACAACAGCAGGGAAGGTGGATGAAGGCTGCAGCAGAAAAGGGTCCCCGGTCGTCTTGGACTCCATGCCACTGGATCCTGACCCAGATCTGTCAAGGACCATGTGGTGGTTGTCTGTGCACCAGTCTCCCCACGTTAAAGAAAGTCACGCACAGGCATCCTCCCAAGAGGAGAGGACAGTCATACTCGTTTCATGTGACCGCTGATGATGATAAAATCATGAGGGCAATAGATAGGGTAAATGCACAGAGTCCTTTACCCAGGGTAGAGGAATCAAGAACCACAGGGCATAGGTTTAAGGTGACAGGGAGAACATGTTATGGGAACATGGGGGCAACTTTTTCCAACAATGACTGGCAAGTATATGGAACAAACTGCCAGAGGAAGTCGATGAGGCAGGTATAATCTTACCACTTAAAAACACTTGGACGGGTAAATGAATAGGAATGGTTTTGAGGGCTGTGAGCCAAGCGCAGGCAAAATGGGACTAGCTTCAATGAGGCATCTTGATCGGCCAAGGGGCCTGTTTCCTTGTATGACTCCAAGTTGGATCTGGAAGAAAAATGCCACACATCATGCATCAAACAACAACCCACTGCAATTAATCGTATACTGAAAGGGAATTAGTTAATGCTCAAGGGCAGCATGGTGGAAAGCAGTAGAGTTGCTGCCTTACAGCACCAGAGATGCGGGTTCGATCCTGACCACAGGTGCTGTCTGTACGGAGTTAGTACGTTCTCCCCGTGACCTGCTTGGGTTTTCTCCGGTTTCCTCCCACACTCCAGAGATGTACAGGCTTGTAGGTTAATTGGCTCTGGCAGCTTGTTCCATATACTTCCCACCCATTGTGGCTCGGTATAATTGTAAACTGTCCCTAGTGTGTGTAGGATAGTGTTGGTATGCAGGGATCACTGGACCAAAGGGCCTGTTTCCACATTGTATCTCCACAGCTAAAACTACTTTGGGACATTGTGAGGTCCTGAAGGGCGTGCGGGATCAATCATGACTCCAGGTCTATAATGAATACACTGGCACACACATACAGTGACGTTACCTGATGGGCTTTATTTCCATAGACAAACGAAAGGGTCTACAATCATCCCCACAACTTCCCCTCCCCCCCTCTACCTCCCCTCTCCTTTACCCCCTTCTTTACCCATTCTCCCCCTTTCCCCTCTAGGCTCCAGGGTTTATAAGTGTAGGTTACTTAGTCACATGACTCTTATGCCCCTGTCCCACTTAGGAAACCTGAATGGAAACCCCTGGAGACTTTGCGCCCCACCCAAGGTTTCCGTGCGGTTCCCGGAGGTTCCCAGAGGTTTTTTTCAATTTTTTGAAATAATAGCCGTAACATAGAAGAAGCGGAAACCACTTTCGACCATTAGGGAGACTGACAAAAACCTCCGGGAACCTCTGGGAACCGCACGGAAACCTTGGGTGGGGCGCAACCTTGGGTGAGGTTTCCGTTCGGGTTTCCTAAGTGGGACAGGGGCATAAATTGGACTTGGCTGTGGCCGGGAGAGGAGTGGACCCTGAAAGGGGACGCGTCTTCATAGGTGCTGTGGAAATGCAGTCTGACGTTCTGTGACGGCGACACAGTGCCGCACGGTGAGGCTGCATGCGGAGCCTGTCAGCGCATGCTGCTCCGCAGAGCCCCGCACCAAACGCTGATGGCAGGCATGTTGAAATTGTTGTGACACTAACTTTCCCTGTGTGAAGCCCCAGACAGCTGCTGCCAATATGCAGGAAGTGAGGCAGGCTGCTAATTAGTCCCACGGCCATGGAGTGGCGACTCCACCTTCTTCCCCAAGGAGAAGCAGGGCCCTGGTGGCATGTGCAAACTGACCACAGCTGCTGCAGTGGGAAACAGCTGGGCAGGACATGGTCACACTGCGGCAAGCCTAGCTCCTGCTGCATTGGCCTTCATCAGGCATGAGATTCATGCAACTGCAGCCCTTTGTTATAGCAAACCGCTCAGTCTTTAAAATTTAAAATTGTGCATCAAAATACACCCCAGGACTTTGTGGATTAACAGGTTCAAGGACGAATCTCCACGGAGGCTGCCACTATTTCTTGTCTGAAGTTCTAGACCACACATATACTTCCTAGATATACATACCGGGTATGTTTCTTTTAAAAGCTAAGAATTCCTGTCTCTGGGGTGGTTTCAGAAATGTTTGCTTTCTGATTGAATGATTGATTGAAAGATACTGCATGGCTGAAGAAATCATCGGGACTTCAATCGCCTCAATCGGGGATATTGCAACCAAACGTTGCGTGTCTAAGGCCAGCAGTATTATAAAGGACCCCACACATCTCCATCACGGACTGTTCACTCTGCTGCCCTCGGGCAAAAGATATCGTAGCATAAGGAGCAGAACATCAAGGTTCTGCAACAGCTTCTTCCCACGAGCCATCAGTCTCTTGAATGCCATGTAATGGGCTGCCATCATTGTCTATTTTATCTTTTTATCCATTTTATCTTTTTATCCATTTTATCCTTCTGTTTATTATTGTGTTGCTCGGGGAGCCAAATGCAACGGAATTTCGTTTAGAATTGCATATATCAATGTATTTCTAAATGACAATAAAGTTTGATTGAAATTGAAAATTGAAAAAAAAAGGAAACAGGGCCTTAGGCCCACCGAGTCCACACCGACAATTCATCACCCATTCACACCAGTTCAGCTTGATCCTCAATGGCATGCAAGCCATGATACTTTAAACTTAAGAGATACAGCGCAGAAACAGGCCCTTCAGCCCACAGGGTCCTCACCGATCAGTGATCCCCATACATTACCACTATCCCGAGGGACAATTTTACCAAAGCCAATTAACCACCAAACCTGCACGTCTTTGGTGTGGGAGAGGAAACCGGAGCACCTGGAGAAAACCCACATGGTTACAGGGAGAACGTACAACCACACTGACCCACAACACTAAGGGTTCATGGCAACAACCTACAAAACATGGAAGATGGTTTGGGCGCCAGTTGTGGATGGAGGCTGACCTCAGCAATGAAATTCACCGACGTGCCAACACGGTCAATTGAGTAAAAGGGTTTTTGAAGATCAAGCTGTAATGTTGACTGGTCTACTGGCCGGCAGCGATCAGTGAGCTCTTCTGTAAGCTCTGAGTCAGCACTACCTACAGCAGGCACCTCGAGGCATTGGAAGGATGCCACCAGCGCTGTCTGCAATGTTGGCGATTCACTGGGAGGCCCAAGTGAACCAATGTCTCCCACACCTCAAGCATCGAGGTCCTCTTTACACTCAGTTGGCTGTGTTGGGCAGGTCAATTTGTTTGGACAGCCAACGCCAGGCTCCTGGAACAGACACTCTCTCCTGAGATAGACACAAAAAGCTGGAGTAACTCACTGGGTCAGGCAGCATCTCCGGAGAAAAGGGATATGTGCTGTCGTTTTGGATCAAGAATGTCCCCGATTCCTTTTCACCAGTGAGGCTGTCTGATCCACTGCGTGACACCAGATTTTGTGCCTATCTTCAGTTTAAATCAGCATCTAATAACCATATAACATATAACAATTACAGCACGGAAACAGGCCATCTCGGCCCTTCAAGTCCGTGCCGAACAACTTTTTTCCCTTAGTCCCACCTGCCTGCACTCATACCATAACCCTCCATACCCTTCTCATCCATATGCCTATCCAATTTATTTTTAAATGATACCAACGAACCTGCCGCCACCACTTCCACTGGAAGCTCATTCCACACCGCTACCACTCTCTGAGTAAAGAAGTTCCCCCTCATGTTACCCCTAAACCTCTGTCCCTTAATTCTAAAGTCATGTCCTCTTGTTTGAATCTTCCCTATTCTCAAAGGGAAAAGCTTGTCCACATTAACTCTGTCTATCCCTCTCATCATTTTAAAGACCTCTATCAAGTCACCCCTTAACCTTCTGCGCTCCAGAGAATAAAGACCTAACTTATTCAACCTATCTCTGTAACTTAGCTGTTGAAACCCAGGCAACATTCTAGTAAATCTCCTCTGTACCCTCTCTATTTTGTTGACATCCTTCCTATAATGCATCCATGGAGAAAAAGGGTAGGTGACGTTTCGGGTCGGGTCCCAGCCCAGAACGTCACCTGTTCCTTTTTCTCCAGAGATACTGCCTGACCTGCTGAGTTACTCCAGCACTCTGTGCATAAACCAGCATCTGCACTGTGGAATTAAGACAACTTTATTCTCAAAGCTGTGCCTGAGAAGAAACGAGACACGTTGGTGTTTATTGAACATTCAAGGATTGAGTGTTGGACTCAGTTGCCACTGCCTGTTCTTGTGCTCCACTGTTCTCATCTCCCTCTAACGGTGCGGAATTAGACTTTAGGGACATTGTGACCTCACTTTCATTGGACTGAGAGCTGTGGATGCTGAGTCATTAAGTACATTCAGGCCCTAAGGCAAATAGATTGTGGACTGCAGGAGAAACAAAGGTTATAGGGATACAAAGAACTGCAGTGCTGTAGTAACTCAGCAGGTCAGGCAGCATCCCTGGAGAACATGGAGAGGTGATGTTTCTATTTGAAACCGGAAACGTCACCTATCACTGTTCTCCAGGGATGCTGCCTGACCAGCTGAGTTACTCCAGCACTTTGTTGTTCTTTTGTGTATTAACCCATCTGCAGTTTTTTGTTTCTATGCTGTTTTACAAATAAAGGACATAAAGTGCTGGAGTAACTCAGCGGGTCAGGCAGCAACTCTGGAGAATATGGATAAGTGATGTTGCATGCAGGACCCTTCTTCAGAGGGTTTGGCAGTCGTGCATTGAGGCTAAGGATCAGGTTCTTTATGATCTTGTTGTCTGGCGGAGCAGGCTTTGAATAAGCTGCATATTTCTTGTGTTTATGTTCTGGCAACCCGGAAATCCAAAAATCATAAAGGCAGAACCTTTATCTCAGTTGCTGATGCCTGTTCTTGCTGGAAAGCTTGTTCTGTATAAAAGTAAGTATGAACAGAACACTGTTTCTGAAGAAGGGTACCCATCCTTTATCTCCAGAGATGCTGCCTGACCCGCTGAGTTACTCCAGCACTTTGTGTCCACCACTGTTTCTCACAGTCAGTTAAGTGAAACTCTGGCGGTACACAAAAAGCTGGAGAAACTCAGCGGGTGCAGCAGCATCTAAGGAGCAAAGGATATAGGATACGTTTAGGGCCGAAACCCTTCTTCAGACTGATGGGAGGTGGGGGGGGGGCGGGGAGAAGAAAGGAAAAAGGAGGAGGAGGAGCCCGAGGGCTGGGGGAGAGGTGGGAAGGGGAGGAGACAGCAAGGGTTAACAGAATTGAGAAAATTCAATGTTCAAGCCCAGAGGATGCAGACTCCCCAAGCGGAATATGAGGTGCTGTTCCTCCAATTTGCGGTGTTGCTCACTCTGGCCGTGGAGGAGGCCCAGGACCAAGAGGTCGGATACGGAAAGAGAGGGGAGTTGAAGTGCTGAGTCACTGGGAGGTCGGGTTGGTTAATGCGGACCGAGCGGAGGTGTTCGACAAAAGGATCACCAAGCCTCCGCTTGGTCTCACCGATATAGATCAGCTGGCATCTACAGCAGCAGATGCAATAGATGAGGTTGGAGGAGGTGCAGGTGAACCTCTGTCGGACCTGGAAGGACTGCTTAGGTCCCTGAAAGGAGTGGAGGGGGGAGGTAAAGGGACGAGTGTAGCATCTCTTGCGGTTGCAAGGGAAAGTGCCCGGGGAAGTGGTGGAGTGTGAGGGAAGGGTAGAATTGACAAGGGAGTTACGGAGGGAGCGGTCTTTGCGGAAGGCAGACAGGGGGGGAGATGGGAAGATGTATCTTCGTACCCGACAAAGAGGTGGCGAAACTGGCAGAGGACTATGTGTTGTATGTGCCGGCTGGTGGGGTGAAAGGTGAGGACGAGGGGGACTCTGTCCTTGTTGTGAGTGGGGGAATGGGGAGAGAGGGCAGTGTTGCGGGGTATGGTGGAGACCCTGGTGCGAGCCTCATCTATAGTGGGGGAGGGGAATCCACGTTCTCTGAAGAATGAGGACATTTGTGATGACCTGGTGTGGAATACCTCATCCTGGGAGCAGATGCGGCGTAGACAGAGGAATTGGGAATAGAGGATAGAGTCCTTACAGGAAGCAGGGTGGGAGGAAGAGTAGTCCAGGTAACTGTGGGAGTCAGTTGGTTTGTAGTGGATGTCGGTCAGGAGTGTATCACCTGCAATAGAGATGGTGAGGTCAAGGAATGGTAGGGAAGTGTCGGAAATAGTCCAAGTGTATTTGAGTGCCGGATGGAAGTTGGTGGTGAAATGGATGAAGTCAGTCAGTTGTGTGTGGGTGCAGGAGGTGACACCAAAGCAGTCGTTGATGTAACGGAGGTAGAGGTCGGGGATGGGGCCCTGGTACGCCGAGAACAAGGATTGTTCGACATACCCGACAAAGAGGCAAGCGTAGCTCGGGCCCATGCGTGTGCCCATAGCTACGCCTTGTGTTTGGAGGAAATGGGAGGAGTCAAAAGAGAAGTTATTGAGGGCTTCAGTTCACATGTGAAGAAAGACATCTTGGGCAGGACGAGGAGTGGAAGGGAAAAAGTATTGTCTAATAGATGTTTTAAAATCTCATTGCCATTTTAAACTTACTGCACTTGGTGCTTTCAGAAGTATCAATTATTCTAGGATGGAAATGAGTCTCCAAGCCCTTTGCTTCTTGGTCCCGAGGCACAGCGACCCAGTTATAAGAGTTGCTGCTTCACATTTCCAGCACCCTGGGTTCAATCCTGGTCTCTGGTGCTGTCTGCGTGGAGTTTGCATGTCCAGTCTGTGAACACATAGGTTTCTCCCAGGTTGCTCTAGTTTACACCCACATCTCAAAGATGTATTAATTGACAAGTTAATTGGCCACAGCACAACCCCCCCCAACGTGTAAGTGAGTGGAGGGATTTAGGCAAGGTTAAGCGGAGGTAGGGAGAATCAAGTAGGATTAGTGTAAATGGCTGATGGATGATCAGTGGGGGACTCTATGCTGTATGACACAATACTCAATGCAAGAGGAAGGGGAGAGAAGGGGAGTCCTGACATGAGTCCTTCAACTGGGACTAGATACACACATGACACTGAGCTGAACCTCTGAAACCACAATTCTCCACGCTCCTACTTGCTTCTACATCTCATGCTTTACCCCTTTTACTGAAAGCAGTATCCATTACACACAGTTACCTTTGGACTTGACCATATATTATTACCTTGAGTAAAACACAAAGTGCTGGAGTAACTCAGCAGGTCAGGTGGCATCTGTTGGGAGACAGTACCATCTGCTTCATCAAAGACCCTCAGATTGTCTTTAATCAGAATTTACTGGACTTTATCTTGCACTAAATGTTATTCCCTTTATCAAGTATCTGTACACTGTGGACGGCTCGATTGTAATCTGCCTGACCTGCTGAGTTACTCCAGCACTTTATGTCCTTTTTTTTGTATATTTTTATCTGCAGTTCCTTGTTTCTCCACCTTGATTTTAAACTTCTCTTCTTTGTTTGCATATCCCTTCATAACCTGGCCTCACCCAAATCTGTAGCCTTCTCCAAATTCTATACTTGGTAAGTTCTCTGTGCTCTCTTAAAACAGTGTCACCCATCCACTGGCACCTGTGTTTTAGCTGTTGACATCGTAAGGGCCTGTCCCACTTACGCGTCCTTGGCTCGTAAATTACGCGACCTCGTGGTCGCTTGAGGCGTACGGGCAACTTATGGCCGCGCGGGGCAGGTCCCACTTAGAAGCGCGGAGGGGTATGGAGTTGCGCGGGGCCGGTCCCGACATCGCGCGGGGTCTGAAATTCTTGCAGTGAACAAAATCTTCGCACACCAACGGCCTGTCGTGGAATTGACGGCCAAAATGGGACAGGCCCAAGACCCTGGCGCGACGCAACGTCTCACCTCCAACAGCAGCAGAAGCAGGCAAACGATCGCCAAGCTCAGCCTGGGGCTCACGGCTGTTGCAGTCCGGATCCGCCCCCACTTCTACTCCCAGAGCAGGGCCAAGAAAATTGAAGGTATACACAAAATGCAAGAGTAACTCAGCGGGACCCGCAGCATCTCTGGAGAGAAGCAATGGGTGATGTTTCGGGTCAAGACCCTTCTTTTCAGATTGAGGAAGAGCCTCGACACGAAACGTCACCCATTGTTTCTCTCCAGAGATGCTGCCGGTCCCGCTGAGTTACTCCAGCTTTGTGTCCATCTTCAAATGACGTCATGCGCTCCAGACGGCTGTGCGGGCGCATGTAATCGCGCACGACCTTCGCTCCACCGTCTCGGTTCAACGCGACCACGAGGTCGCGTAATTTGCGTGCCAAGGACACGTAAGTGGGACAGGCCGTTTAACCTCATGATTTGCACCCACCCAAACCTTCCCCCTAATTTATCTCCTCCTGTAAGACTTTGTTCACCTTGTCTAACGTCTTCAGTGTGAACCTTTGTGCGACTGTGAGGCAACTTGGGACATTTCACGCTGTTCACGGTGAGGTATAAATGCTTGTTGTTGTCATGAGACAGTTGGAATGAAATAACTGCAAATTGATCAAAAATGAGAATGCGTGGGGAATGTATGTACGTGATGTAAAACCTCCTGAGTCAAGAAGAAACACAAAATGGGAAATGAGGACCACAGGACTTTAACCAGTGTCTCAATTGTGGTCCCATGAGAACTCCCGTATAAAGTTGTCTGTTAATACTTTTTTCATATGAGGCATTGGTTTCACAAGTACCAGTCAGCCAGTTCTGTAAGCCAAGAGGAACTGGGTCTTCCATCCCCACCTAGTATTTTGATGTTCGTACATTCTGTCCATTATGCACCCACAACTCCCCCCCTAACCCCTACTCACTCCCCCAATCTCCAGCATACTTCCCCTATATAGTCTCTCTAAAGGACCTCTCCCACGTTACTAAATATAAAGGGCCTGTCCCACTTTCACGACCTAATTCACAACCTTTTTAACTTGTGGACATTTTTCATCAGGCTAGAAAATTCCTCGACCTACTTGATGCCACGAGTACCTTCGACTAGCATCACGACCTACCTACGACCCCCTACGACCTCGTGACGACCATGCTGCGAGTATGAGTCAAGGGCAAACTCGGCAGAGGTCGTGAAAGCCCTTAAGCCAGCATCTTGTGGGAAAAGGCATTCTGTTGAAGGTTCAAAATAGGCAGATGCACTCAGTCAAGTTGCAATTAATCTCATGCTTATGGTCACCAATAACATCCAGTAATAAGTGATAAACTGCCAAGTGATACAGGTCCTGCCCAGGTTATGAACGGCCGACCTATATACAGCCCCCACATACGAACAAAGTTGTTTCCATGAAAATACTGGACATCTTCATCGAGACAACTTCAAACAAAAAAACTGCAGTAACTCAACGGGTCAGCCAGCATCTCTGGAGAAAAGGAATAGGTGACGTTTCAGGTCGAGACCCTTCATCAAACCCGAAACGTCGCCTACTCCTTTTCTCCAGAGATGCTGCCTGACCCGCTGAGTTACACCAGCTTTTTGTGTCCATTTTCGTTCTGACCAGCATCTGTAGCTCTTCCCTACACAGAAATACAGTGGAGTTGAAAATGAGCCTTGGCTGCAGCAGAGCTAAATAAAAGTAACTCTCTATCTCATTTCTGATGAAGGACTTTGAAGTGAGCTTTTCTAACTTTGTTGACATCAGATACATGGCAACACTTGTATACTGCCTAGGTGAGGTCTGCTGTACGATTATACCGGGTTGTATGCAAAACAAAGCATTTCACTGTACCTAGATGCCTGTGACCATAAAGTATCAATGAATTAATTGAATTGAATTCATTGCTTTTATTTCTGGTTCCATTGTTTGCCTGTCGAAAGCACGCCACAGTTCCTGCTTGAACGCTATGATCTCCCACATTCGGTCCGGACTGAATGATCGCTTCTCTCTGCTGCCCACAGAATTTTACGCAATCTCCTTCAAATGAGTCACCCCTCCTCTTCTTGCTCTCAGTCTTTTGCAAAGTGCAGCTTTCACATCTGTATTGCGCAGCTAGAAAAGGCAATGTTGTTACTGTTCTTATTTTAGTTCCCACAACTTGCCTTTCGTTTTATTTATCAAGCCTGAATTTGGTGTCCTTCACAAAATTATGAACGGCTGACCTATATACAGCCCCTACATACGAACAAAGTTGTTTCAATGAAAAATACTGGACATCTTCATCGAGACAACTTCAAAACAAAAAAACTGCAGTAGCTTCTTTAGTTTAGTTTAGTTGAGAGATACAGCGCGGAAACAAGCTCTCCGGCCCACCGAGTCCGCGCCGACAGACGATCCCCGCACACTAACACTATCCTGCCCACTAAGGACAATTTACAATTTTACCGAAGCCAATTAGCCTGCAAAACCTGTACATCTTTGGAGTGTGGGAGGAAACCGGAGCACCCGGAGAAAGCCCATTTGGTCACGGGGAGAACGTACAAACTCCATACAGACAGTACCCGTAGTTAGAATTGAACCCGGGTCCCTGGCGCTGTAAGGCAGCAACTCTACCGCTGCACCACCATGCCACCCAACTGTAGATAGTATGGTTCATAATGGCGAGACCAAACGCAGCCCGCCTGAACCAACGCCATTGAGATAGTAATCTGCATTCCTGTTTTTGCTAACAAAGTGGATTACCTCACATTTATCCGCATTAAACTTCATCTGCCATGCATCTGCCCACTCCCCCAACCTGTCCAAGTCACCCTGCATTCTCATAGCATCCACCTCACAGTTCACACTGCCACCCAGCTTTGTGTCACCTAATTGGCACAATGGCCAAACGCAGCCCGCCTGATCTCCCAGTTGCCGGACACTTTAATTCTCCTTCCCATTCCTACACAGACCTTCCTGTCCTTGGTCTCCTCCATTGTCAGAGTGAGGCTAAACGTAAATTAGAGGAACAGCATCTCATATTTCCCTTGGGCAGCTTGCAGCCCAGTGGTCTGAATATTGATTTCTCTTACCAGATACCTTAGCATTCCCTCACTCTCTATCCCTCCCCCACCCAAGTCGCACCAGCTTCTCATTTTCACCCTACAAACAGCTTACATTGTCCTGATTCCTTTATCATCGTTACTTTTTTGCATATCTTTCATTCATTGTTCTTTATCTCTCCACATCACTGTCTATATCAAAGATAGTATAGCGAGCAAGATAGATCACTCGACGAAAAAGACGTAGTACGGTCATGGGCAGATTCATGGGTAATTTAAGGCCCCATTTCCGTAACCGGCTTCCGTCTCCGCACCAAAGATCCCATAGGATACTAGTGCGGAGACGGAAGCCGGTTACGGAAACAACCTCGTAAAAACAAAAGGTATTTGGTAAAAATCTTCTCCTCATTTTCAGAATTTTAATTTATTAACACAAACTGTTCCCCCCACAACGCTGATTACACTGCCAATCAGGTCGGGTCCGGTCCGGTTACGGAAATGGATGAAAAAAAGGCCCACGTTCCGTTCCGTTGCGTACTACACGTCAGCCCATTGCATTTAGCAGGAGTGGTCTATCTTGCTCCGCTATAGGATCTTTGGTCTATATCTCTCGTTTCCCTTATCCCTAACCAGTCCGAAGAAGGGTCTCGACCCGAAACGTCACCCATTCCTTCTCTCCAGAGATGCTGCCTGTCCCGCTGAGTTACTCCAGCATTTAATGTCTACTGTATCTTTTGTGTATAATGGAGACGGCTTCCCTTTGCCATTTCTCCTTGCTAACCTGCTGGAGCTGCTTCTCTATAACACATCTGGACGACTCAAATAAAAAGCAGTGTTACACTGTAGAAAATTAGTTTCACCTGGAGCAGACCAATTTTGTTCACTTTGAATCTGGTCATTGTTACGTTTGACCCGGGGAACTCTGGTGCTCTGTATATTTCAGGAATAATATTTCATTTTCCAGCAGCCCTCACGTTACTCTTTGTAAATTCCCCCAATTGATTTTGCATTCCCTCAACTGCCAAGTATGGACTTGGGTCTGCTCCTTGCTAATCAGACAGAAGCAGTATTGTTCACTTTGCTTCTGCACAGGCCGTTGACACTAAGGCAAACTTGTGCCAGTTGACCGTGACCAGTGGGGAAGAGGTATTGTGGAGTTTGGTTAGGCTGAAGCCAATCTGATCGAGAAATTATAAAAATGATTTAAGAAAAAGGGTCAGTTGAGAGTCAAGTCTGTTTTATTGTCATACAGTATGCACCAAAATGGAACAACAAAATGAAGAGAGAGAGAAATTGTTACCTCAGACAATAGACAATAGACAATAGACAATAGGTGCAGGAGTAGGCCAGTCGGCCCTTCAATCCAGCACCACCATTCAATGTGATCATGACTGATCATCCCCAATCAGTACCCCGTTCCTGCCTTCTCCCCATATCCCCTGACTCCGCTATCATCAAGAGCCCTATCTAGCTCTCTCTTGAAAGTATCCAGAGAACCGGCCTCCACCGCCCTCTGAGGCAGAGAATTCCACAGACTCACCACTCTGTGTGTGAAAAAGTGTTTCCTCATCTCCTTTCCAAATGGCTCAACCCTTATTCTTCAAATCTGTCAGGTTTGAAGAATCTATATCAAGGGGCCTTAACTTTAATATTATTCAGTCAAACCACATATCACTTCCACACAAAGAGCAGTAGAAATCTGAGATGCTCTCACCTCGCTACTATGCCAATGCCAAAAGCTATCAATTCCATGGCTCGATCAAAGGTTATGGGCTGGATTTCTGTTTGGAAAACTGTGTATGGCTAAAGATTGAAATGGCAGATTGTCCATGATGTCCCTAGTGTGTAGGATAGAACTAGTGTACAGGTGATCGTTGATCGGCGCGGACTTAGTGAGTCGAAGGGCCTACAAAGAGTAGGGATTAACGGGTCCCTTTCAGAATGGCAGGCAGTAACTAGTGGGGTGCCGCAAGGCTCGGTGCTGGGACCGCAGCTATTTACAATATACATCAATGATTTGGATGAAGGGATTCAAAGTAACATTAGCAAATTTGCAGATGACACAAAGCTGGGTGGCAGTGTGAACTGTGAGGAGGATGCTATGAGAATGCAGGGTGAATTGGACAGGTTGGGGGAGTGGGCAGATGCATGGCAGATGAAGTTTAATGCGGATAAATGTGAGGTTATCCACTTTGTTAGCAAAAACAGGAAGGCAGCTTACTATCTAAATGGCGTCAAGTTGGGAAAAGGGGAAGTACAACGGGATCTGGGGGTCCTTGTACATCAGTCTATGAAAGTAAGCATTACAGCAGGCAGTGAAGAAAGCGAATGGCATGTTGGCCTTTATAACAAGAGGAATCAAATATAGGAGCAAAGAGGTCCTTCTGCAGTTGTATAGAGCACTAGTGAGACCACACCTGGAGTATTGTGTGCAGTTTTGGTCCCCTAATTTGAGGAAGGACATTCTTGCTATTGAGGGAGTGCAGCATAGGTTTACAAGGTTAATTCCCGGGATGGTGGGACTGTCATATGCTGAGAGAATGGAGCAGCTGGGCTTGTACACTCTGGAGTTTAGAAAGATGAGAGGATATCTCATTGAAATATATAATATTGTTAAGGGGTTGGACACACTAGAGGCAGGAAACATGTTCCCAATGTTGGGGGAGTCCAGAACCAGGGGCCACAGTTTAAGAATAAGGAGTAAGCCATTTAGAATGGAGACGAGGAAACACTTTTTCTCACAGAGAGTGGTGAGTCTGTGGAATTCTCTGTCTCAGAGGGCGGTGGAGTCGGGTTCTCTGGATGCTTTCAAGAGAGATCTAGATAGGGATCTTAAAAATAGCGGAGTCAGGGGATATGGGGAGAAGGCAGGAATGGGGTACTGATTAGGGATGATCAGCCATGATCACATTGAATGGTGGTGCTGGCTCGAAGGGCCAAATGGGCTACTCCTGCACCCACTGTCTATTGTCTATTGTCTCTTGTCCACACTGTGTCTCCAAACTAAAACTAAGCTAATCTAAACATCTGCCTATCAACCCCCCCCCCCCCCCCCCCCCACCTCGCATATGATCTGCCTAGCTTTGTCCAGCCCCTCCACTCTTCCAGCTTTTTTTCCCCCCACCCATGCAATCATTCCAAAGAAGGATCCCCCACCCTATCCATGTTGTTCAGGGATGCTGCCTGACCCGCTGAGACTCCAACTTTTTATGTGTTTCACCTTTATAAATATCAGAAGGCATTTCACTGTTGCCAAATAAAATTGGACACTGAGACACATGCAGGTGTCCAACAGATTGCTCAATTCGACAACCACACCTTGAAGACTCACTCTTTATCCAGGTGAAGTTGCTAAGTGGGTGTCAGCCCGTCATCATGACACTGAGGCAAACTTGAAACCAACGCTGGAGAAACAAGCAACAAGTCCAGACACCATTCCCATCCCTGCCTTGCTGAGTATCACACTCTACTGTTGATATAAAGTTAAATATACATTATGTTGATGCAACTTATAGATTCACCTTCCCATCCCAAGTTCCTTGTCAACTCCCAGGGCAAGGCCAAATAACACACAGGCGGCACAGAGGCAGAGCTTCCTCGTCTTCTTGCGTATGGCGTGCACATCCTAAAGTTGTAGGACAACTTGTTCTATTTGATCTTATTTGATTGTGCATGCCAGGTTGATTGCGTTCGTCGAAACAGGGCGGACCACGTGAAGGTTGCAATCTCCCACCCCACGCTAGAAACGCGGGTTCGATCCTGACTACAAGTGCTGTCTGTACGGAGTTTGCCCTGAGACCGCATGGATTTTCTCCAGGTGCTCCGGTTTCTTCCCACACTCCAAAGACGCACGGGTTTGTGGGTTAATTTGGCTTTGTTAAAATTGTAAATTGTCCCTGGTGTGTAGGATAGTGCTTGTGTACGGAGATCGCTGGATAGCGTGGGATCACTGGGCCGAAGGGCTTGTATTTCTAAACTAAACTAAATTAAACTAAACAAAACTAAACACAGCTCAGAGAAAGGGTAGACATTCAGAACCTTTCCCCCAGGGTGGAAATGTCAGAGACCAGAGGACACAGCTGTAAGGTCAGAGGGAGAAAGCTACAAGGAGATGCATGAAGCAAATACATTTTAACACAGAGTGTGGTGGGTGCCTGGAAATTGCTGCAAGGGGTGGTAGTGAAAGCAGACAGGAATAGGAATACTTTATTGTCACATGCGACTAAGCACAGAGAGATTCTATATTTACATCCACAATGTATACAAATAGCAGCCACCTACGGCCTTGACAAAGTTACAAAGCATATCGGCTCCCCCTTTTGTCCCCCCTCCCCCCACCACAGCAATTCCCCCACGTCGGGTCCCCATTGTCCTTTGTCGTCCACCCCCCCCCCCATTGTCCATTGTTCCCCTCACGGTAGTTCTTCACGCTCTCATAGGATAGAGGCATGTAAGAGGCTTTTAGCTGGGTGCATGAATATACATGGAATGACAGGATATGGACCGGGTCAGGCAGAAGAGACTAAACGTAAAATGGACAGCTGAAGGGAAGGTGGCAATGAGGCATATATTCAGTAACATTTCATCAGAAGGACAGTGAAACTAGTCAGGGAACTAGGATAGTGGAGGGATGGAGAGTGAGGGAAAGTTAGAGATGTCGATCGTCTACCGCTGGGTTGTAAGCTGCTCAAGCGAAATATGAGGTGCTGTTCCTCCAATTTGCGCTGGGCCTCACTCTGACAGTGGAGGAGGCCCAGGACAGAAAGGTCAGTGCGGGAATGGGGGGTGGGGGGAGTTGAAGTGTTTAGCAACAGAGAGATCATGTAGATTTAAGGGCCTGTCCCACTTGTCGATTTTAGATGTTACCTGGTACTCAGGGATAGGAGAGCAAGGTGGGTCACCGAAACACAACTCCAAAGATCTCTTGTAGACCCCTTCATAATCCTGAGCCAGGGAAAAACCCCTCACTCACCACCAGACAATGAAAGGAAAAACAAAACAAGGTGAGAAACTTCGGTACTATTTTTAACAAACTTTAGTACTTTACTTCAGAGACTTAAGGGCCTGTCCCACTTGGCGATTTTTCCGGCGACTGCCGGCATCATTGACCTACGTATCAGGTCACGGAAAAAGTCGCGGAGTGATGTGGCGTGACGCAGCGTGTTGACATATTGATGCGCAATGTTTCCTCAAGTGTCGCAACATTTTGGTTTGTCTCCGCTGGATTATGAAATGCGCAAAATCTCGCAGCGACCCGAGTATGTCAGCCAATTACTCCAGCACTCGCCGAAAAAAATTGCCAAGTGGGGCAGGCCCTTTCGGCAGACTGAGCAGAGGTGTTGAGTGAAACGGTGACCGAGCCTGCGCTTTGGTCTCACAGATATATAGGAGTCCACACCTGGAATATTCATACCGCTGGGTTGAGCAGAGCAGCGGGCTAGCATTCCCAGGGGATGAGCATGATGTCCATGCAAGCCTGCTTTCCTGTGTGAGTTCAGGGCTGCACAACATGTTGTCATTTGTCTCCCAGCTTCCTGCTGCTGCTGGGAAGATTGTTTCATCCATCAACGTGCTCTGGAATGGAAAAGGATATTCTCCCCCCCCCCCACCCCCCCTCATCCTCCAGGTGCTTCAACAAGAACCAACCCCAGGCTGAATCATTAAATGGACAGGACCTTTTTCTTTATAATGAAAATAGTGTCTGTGAATTCCCGCTGGTTTAACCCCTCCCTTCCCCGACGCCACATTTCTTCTCTCCGTTTAGCGGACACCACCCCCCCCCCCCCCCCCCCCCTGTCCTGTGGTCCGACATTGCAGGGTTTACAGTATTCAAGTCGTCAATGTGTAGGAAGGCAGTAAACCTGGTTTACACCGAAGATAGACACAGAATGCTGGAGAAACTCAGCGGGACAGGCAGCGTCTCTGGAGAGAAGGAATAGGTGACGTTTCCGGTCGAGACCATTCTACAGACTGAGAATCAGGGGAGAGCGCGACTAGAGATATGGAAGGGTGAGGTGTGAAAATGACAGATCAAAGCAGACAATGTTCAAGGAAATGTAGAATGGTTCATTGTTGGCTGAAGGGAAGATGACAATGAGGCAAACAAACAGTATTCTACATTATTGAACCATTCTACATTTCCTTGATAATCGTCTGCTTTGATCTGCCGTTTTCACACCTTAACCTTCTATAGCTCTAGTCATTCTCAGTCTGAAGAAGGGTCTTGACCCGAAACGTCACCCATCCCTTCTGTCCAGAGATGCTGCCTGTCCTGCTGAGTCACTCCAGCATTTTGTGTCTATTTTCAATTCATCACTGTTTTCTTTATGTTTCAATAATATTAACTGAGGGAAAATTATTAGCTCCGGAACACTAAGATCATCCAACTATATCCCTGATAAACGGACTCATATCTCTCAAGCCTACCTGAGAGAATGGGCAAGGCAATAGACAATAGACAATAGTTGCAGGAGTATGCCATTCGGCCCTGCGAGCCAGCACCGGCATTCACTGTGATCATGGCTGATCATCCACAATCAGTACCCTGTTCCTGCCTTCTCCCCATATTCCTTGACTCCGCTATCTTTAAGAGCTCTATCTAACTCTCTCTTGAAAGCATCCAGAGAATTGGCCTCCACTGCCTTCTAAGGCTGAGAATTCCACAGATTCACAACTCTGTGGGAGAAAAAGTGTTTTCCTCATCTCCGTTCTAAATGGCCTCCCCCTTATTCTTAAACTGTGGCCCCTGGTTCTGGACCCCAACATCGGGAACATGTTTCCTGCCTCTAGCGTGTTCAATCCCTTAATAATCTTATATGTTTCAATAAGATCCCCTCGCATCCTTCTAAATTCCAGTGTATACAAGGCTTTGGATAAGATATCATCTTAGGCTGAAGAAGGGTCCCGACCCGAAACGTCACCCATTCCTTCTCTGCAGAGATGCTGTCCGACCCGCTGCGTTTCTCCACCATTTTGTGTCTATCATCTGAAGGCTAGTTGCCCGATCGTGCAATGTTCCCTCAGCGCTCCACTGGGAAGATCATCAGCCTGGATGTTCAGAGTTAGACCCATTCACTTGATCGCACAATGACCCAGGTTGGAAGCCTTTCCTGCCACAGATACTGACACACGCCACCCTCATTATTGGGACACAGAGGCGTGCGACAAACACGTGTGTGGAGGCTCTGTCCAACATGTTTAAGCTCGACAATTTGCATGCATCTGGGTAATATATTAGGCCATACATCGCTGGAAGAAATCCAACATCTGCAATATATGCAGGCCTATCGGTTTATACTCTCTAGAATTTAGGAGATTGAGAGGGAATCTTATAGAAACTTACAAAATTCTTAAGGGGTTGGACAGGCTAGATGCAGGAAGATTGTTCCCGATGTTGGGGAGGTCCAGGACAAGGGGTCACAGCTTAAGGATAAGGGGAAAATCCTTTAGGACCGAGATGAGAAGGACTTTTTTCACACAGAGAGTGGTGGGTCTCTGGAACTCTCTGCCACAGAGGGTAGTTGAGGCCAGTTCATTGGCTATATTTAAGAGGGAGTTAGATGTGGCCCTTGTGGCTAAGGGGATCAGAGGGTATGGAGAGAAGGCAGGTACGGGATACTGAGTTGGATGATCAGCCATGATCATATTGAATGGCGGTGCAGACTTGAAGGGCCGAATGGCCTACCCCTGCACCTAATTTCTATGTTTCTATGTTTCTATCCACACTGGAATCTGATTCATGCCCTGTGAATGTGCTGAGTGAGGGTTGTTTAAGTTCTTTAAGAAAAACGTTCTGCTTTTGAAGACAAGCTGATCACCTTGAAGTGATCTTGGAGTGAGGGTGAAGTCTCAGTTTCAGGACAGTGGTGCTGAAGTAACACATTAGCCACGATCTTACTGAATAACAAAGCAGATCGAGGAAAGGGGAAGGGGGGGTGTGGGTAGAGAAAAAGACTGGCGAAATATGCCGACTTATCAGTGCCTCGGTTATAGGCAAATTCCAAGACCTTTCCCACAGGCAGCACTCAAAAGATCCCCTCGTGACGGTGGGGTATACAGTTTTTTCAGGGTCTGGGCGCCGCTCAGTTCTTCATTGTGCAACTTTCATTTGGCAAGAGAGAAAAGAGATCCTTTGTGCGGCCGGGCATTTGAATGAAGGCGCTGTGGAAAAAAAAAGAAGGGGGGAGTTGATTGCAAATTATAAACGGTGCTTGTTGATGGCCGATTGTCTTGTATGCAGCTGCACAAAGCCCGAACAACAGGGCGAAAGAAAAGAGCTGCAGACTGACTGACGCCGGGACTTAAACTCTCCCACCCAGACCACAGCAACTCCAGCATTGTTTCTCTGCCCTTGTCCCCACCACCTGATCTGCAACTGTGTGGGAAGTAATGGAATCTGAAAGCTATTGAAACTTATAGGAACTGCACTGTCTACAGATTAAAATCACAGCAAGAGCAAGTTGAAAGAGTTCATTTTTGTTACAACACAGAGCCCACAGTTAAAAGCTTCCTCTGTGGCTCACTGAGCCCTGCCCAACATGGGGAAAAGGACAAAAGGACATATGAGGTAGAAGTGGGAGCAGGCCATTTTCCTCCCCCCTCATATCTGTTCTCTCATTCAGTAAGATCATGGTCGATCTTTTACCTCAGCATCAGTCTCCCACATTAACCCACATACTTTCATTCCCAAATTATAAAAACTATTGATTTCTGCATTGAATGTACTCAGCAATAGAAACTCCACAGACCCTATGCCTATAGAAATCCAAAGATTTACCACAAGAAGATTGTTCTCCTTAACTCTGCCTTGAATATCCACCCTCTTACTGTGTAACCCTGGTTCCAGATATCCCATCAACTCCGCATCTACCTGATAAAACTGTTATGGAAAGTTGGGAGAAAGATCTTTCCAAAATATCATAGTTAGACATAGATCCTGCAAAGGGTTCTACCCCAGTATCTGTTGCTGAACACATCTAGGACGTACGGTGGGTCCAGATAAGCCGAAGACTTAAAGCCCTGTCCCACTGTTCGAGTTCGTTCAAGAGTTCTCCCGAGTTTGCCCTGATTCGAACTCGGAGATTTATGGTAATAGCCACTCGTCGGTACTCGGGGCTCTCGTGGACATTTTTCAACATGTTGAAAATTCTTCACGAGTCTTCCCGAGCTTACCGCGTTCCCGAGTACCTCCCATTAGCGTTGTGAGCCGCTAAGAGACGTCCCCGAGCTCCGACGTACCCGCTACGTACATTTTATGTTCTTACCACGAGTTTGATTTTTTTTTAAACTCGGGAGAGCTCTTGAATGAACACGTACAGTGGGACAGGGCCATTACATAGAAATACCCAGAAATAGCTGAAAGCTGGACACAAAGTGCTGGAGTAACTCAATGGGTCAGACACATCTCTGGAGAACATGGATAGGTGACATTTTGGGTCATTACCCAAAAAGGTCACCTATCAATGTTCTCCAGAGATGCTGTCTGACCCCTGATGAGTTCCGCCAGAACTCTGTGTCCTTCTTTGTAAACCAGCATCTGCAGTTCCTTGTTTCGACATGTAGCTGAAAGCTAGCAGTTCCCTTTGGACTGTTCATTCACCATCTGCTTGTTTTCACCGGATGCTCTAATTTGCTGGAGCTTATGATCAGAAATAGGCACAAAAAAACAGTTTCTGTTACAGGACTCAGAAACAAGATTACTCAGTACAGGGACCCCCTGCAAATACTGAGAATCTCCTGCAATTAGTAAAATAAATACCTTAACTTCCCCATTGAGATGGAGTCATCGAGTCATAGAGTGATACAATAGAGAAGCAGATCTTTCAAACCACTCAGTCCACACTGACAATCAACGGCACGTTTTCATTAATCCCATTTAATATGTCCCCATATTCTCATCAACACCCAGATTCTCCCAGTCACCTATACACCATGGGCAGTTAACCTACCAACTGCATGTCTTTGGGATGTGGGAAGAAACTGGAGCACCCGGAGGAAACACATGCGATCCAAGGAGAATTGTGCCAACGCCACATACACAAGACCCATGGTCAGATTTGAACACAGGTCTGTGGTGATGTGAAGTAACATTCTGAATCACACGGTGACAACTCCACTCAGCACACCAACACCTCTGCTTCCTTAGAAGGCGTAGGAATTTTGAATATGTTCCGGAAAACCTCCTCCGATATACCGTAGAAAACATTTCTTTTGGGATGCATCATGGCATGGTTTGGGAACAGCTCCATCCAAGACCAGCAAGAAATTGCAGAGAGTCATGGATATAGCACAGACCATCACGCAAACTAACCTCCCTTCCATTGACTCCATCTGCACTTCATGATGCCTCGGCAAGGCCACCAGCATAATCAAGGACAAGTCTCACCCCGGTCACTCCCTTTTATCCCCTCACCCATCAGGCCATAGGTAGTGAAGTTTGAAAACGCATACTTCCAGATTCAGGAGCAGTTCCTTCCCAGATGTTATCAGACAACTTCTCGTTCTCTCACCAACCAGAGTGCGGCCGCAACCAACCATCTACCTCATTGGAGAACTTTGAACGATCTTTAATTGAACTTTATCAGACATTATCTTGCGCTAAATAATACACCCTTTATCAGTGTGGGCCAATTCCATGAAATAGCCTGTTTTCGTGCAATATGACTCTTCAATTCTATGATACCAACTCAGCCAAACCTAGCTTTATTTATGTAACAACGCTAATTGTAAGAATAATTCCAGGGCCGGATTTCGATGAAGAGGGGCCCTAGGCTATTTCACTTGTGTGGCCCCTCCCAATCCCCCACCCCCACGACTAGAGGAAGATGGAAGAGTCCACCAGATTGACACCGATGTGCAGCCGAGCGTGGTCAATGAGATAAGGGCTGAAAAGCTGCGCTTTTTATTTATTGCCAGTGCTAGTGTCAAGTTATAAATGGAGGGCAAGGAAAACTACTGAAGTGTTGTTTAGAGACTAAAGTGCGTTGTGACAAGATATGTAAGAAAGGCCTATAACAGTGTCAAAAATATTATACATCAGGCCCGTACGAAGATTTTCAAAAAGGTGGTTGGCATAGCAGGATTACAAAAATGTTATGTGAAATAAGTGCACGCAGCGCATATCACAAGCTAAAAGCTGAAAGACCCTTGCGGCCGGGGTCCACTTAAGGGCCCTGGAAGCTCTGGGGTTTTAGATGCTCCCTGGTGCATTCTGAGCCTTATTTTGGAGCATTTTTGCACCAAATTTATGACCATTATTTCAGAAATAATTTTGGTTAAGTCAAGAGTAATGAGTGGTTGGAATGGGATGATTGGGGTCATTGTTGTATACATTTTTTTTAATGAAGAATTGAAGCTGCCCTTGTTTTAATAATGAAGTTGTACTGTAAAATGTTATGTAAAATGTTATAAAGGAGCATGCAAACACTGCAAATAAAGTATTGTAAGTTTTTGCAGTAAATAAAACCTTTTTTTAGAAAATAATTTGTGTGTTGATTTGATTGCCTGTTACTGTTCGACTATGTTAGTGTGTGCACATTAAAAATATGATGCAAAATGAAAGTCGCAAACTATGGAATTCATATATTTCAGTATTGTTATCAAGGAAAAGAATGGACTCTCAATTGTTTGATATTATTCATATGGAGGAGAAAATATGTGCTCTAAAACCTACCTTAATTTTGCAATCTCACTAAAGATAATCCCATTCCCTCTCCCCCTCTTCCTTTCCCCTCCCTCTCCATCCACCGCTCTCACCCTTTCCATCTCCCTCTCCCCCCTCCCCTTCTCTCTCTCTCCTCCTCTCTCAACCCCTTCTTTCCCCCTCTCACCCCCCCCTCTCTCTCTCCCTCCCCCCCCCCCCTCCCTCCCACACAGCAAGACTCCGATTCTGCACCGCAGACACTGCAGCCCCCCCCCCCCCACGGAAGAAACAGGCACTCCCACAACACAATATTCCACTACTTATCTGGAGTGGACACGAGGCATCGAGGTGATTGTGTGGAGTGCAAATGGAGATCTGAACCCGCCCCGGGCCCACTGCGCATGCGTGGAGAGACAGCGTCATTTTGCGTCGCTTCTGCATCACCGACTTCCCCCAACTGCGCAGGCGCGGTTGGCCACAATTTTTTTCCCCAAAACTTCCAGCGGGTCGGAACCAGAATTTCGGGTAATTTCTGTCAATGTGGAAACGCTGATAGCGCTCCAAATTTTTTTTTTCTCTGGATTTTTTTAACTCTGGGGAAATAAACACCTTGGCCGGAGGCCCCCTAGATTTGAGGCCCTTAGTTTCAGCCTATGAAGCCTATAGGTAAATCCGGCCCTGCCGAGGCCCCCCAAGATCTTGAGTCCCTAGGCTTAAGCCTATGAAGCTTATACGTAAATCCAGCCCTGAATAATTCCCTGCATACCACATCAATGCAGGTAAAGAGTCGATTTTCAGCTGATTTTATAGGTTCATTTCTGCTGCCTATTTGCTGTGGGATCTTTGTCATTAGGCCCCCTATTGGAGTCTGTTATTGGCAGTTCCACCAACTGCCCGTAAAAAAAACACATATTAACATGAGCACCCCCCACAGGAGAAAATTCAATGTCTTCATGATGTATAATGCAAAACAAAGCATGGATATCAGAAATAAAAAGCAGAATTTGTGTTTCCCATAACATTGGCAATACTCCCCCCCCCCCCCCCCCCCTCCCCTAGATGCTGTTCGATCTGCTGGTTATTCAGTGTGTGTCTCTTTGTCCAGATTCCAGCATCTGCAGTCACTTGTGTGTATAAAAGCTAATATGCTGAAGGGCTCAGTCAGTTAACAGCACATGTGGAAAGAGAAGTCAGCTAAAGTTGAACCCTCGAAGAAAAGTTTTCAACCTGAAACGTTCTTTGGTTGATCATCCTCCAACGCCCAACAATGCCTCTCATTCCACCAATACACCAGTTGCAAAAGTCTTATTCTTCTTTTCAGATCCATTCACAGCCTTGTCCCACTGTCTCTGTTGCTTTCCCCCAAAAATGGCCCCAAAATTGACAAGAGAAACATTTCACTGTACCACTACACAATGAACTAAATTAAATTCAATTCATTGATCCAATTCTGAGTTCCTGTGCATTCTGGAGTTTCATGTCTAAGTTTAGGTTCAGGTTTATTATAATCACCTGTAGTGAGGTAGAGTGTAAAGCTTTGTTTTGCCTGCTGTCCAGATTAGATACTGTATAACATACATAAATATAATCGTCAAACTGTCAAACTCAAATACAATCGAGCAGATAGAGGAAAGGGGAAGATACGATGTGCAGAATATAGTTGTTAGCATTATAGGGCATTGTAGTCCATCCGTTCTACAGGAAATGTCCAATGTTCACAATGGGGCAGAGGTGAATTAGACAGTACCCTAGCTCATGGAGGGACCATTCAGAAGCCTGATAACAGAGGGGAAGTCTGCTCCTGAGTCTGGTGACACATGCTTTCAAGCTTCTGTACCTTCTGCAGGATGGAAGCAACGAGAAAAATGAATGTTCGGGGCGTGATAAGTCTTTGATGATGTTACCGAAACAGCATGAAGTACAGACGGAGCCAATGGTGGGAAGTCCGGTCTGCGTGTTGGTCTGGTCTGCAGTTTCTCGCACTGTTGGGCAGAGCTGTTCCCAAACCAAGCTGTGATGCAACCCGATGGTTTGGTGCATCTGTAGAGGTTTATAGGAGCCGCTGGAAACATGTTGAATTTCCTCAGAATCCTGAAGAAGTAGAGACATTGATGTGCCTTCTTGGCTGTCGCATCAATATGGTTGGTCCATTACATAATTGGTAATATTAACGCCAAGGAACATGAAGCTCTCAACCATTTCCATTTTCCCACCTTTGATGCTGATTGGGACATCTACCATATAACCATATAATATAACCATATAACAATTACAGCATGGAAACAGGCCCTCTCGGCCCTTCCAGTCTGTGCCGAACATTTATTTTCCCCTAGTCCCATCTACTTGCACTCAGGCCCTACCCCTCCATTCCCTTCCCGTCCATATACCTATCCACTTTACTTTTAAATGTTAAAATCGATCCTGCCTCCAGCACTTCTGCTGGAAGCTCATTCCACACAGCCACCACTCTCTGAGTAAAGAAGTTCCCCCTCATGTTACCCCTAAACTTCTGTCCCTTAATTCTCATGTCACGCCCTCTTGTTTGAATCTTCCCTACCCTCAATGGGAAAAGCTTATCCACATCAACTCTGTCTATCCCTTTCATCATTTTAAGGACCTTAATCAAGTCCCCCCTTAACCTTCTGCGCTCCAAAGAATAAAGACCTAACTTGTTCAACCTTTCTCTGTAACTTAGTTGCTGGAACCCAGGCAACATTCTAGTAAATCTCCTCTGTACTCTCTCTATTTTGCTGACATCCTTCCTATAATTGGGCGACCAAAATTGTACACCATACTCCAGAATTGGTCTCACCAATGCCTTGTACAATTTTAACATTACTTCCCTACTCCTATATTCAATGCTCTGATTTATAAAGGCCAGCACACCAAAAGCTTTCTTTACCACCCTATCTACATGTGATTCCACCTTCAGGGAACTATGCACAGTTATTCCTAGATCCCTGTGTTCCACAGCATTCCTCAATTCCCTACCATTTACCATGTACGGCCTATTTTGATTTGTCCTGCCAAGATGTAGCACCTCACACTTATCAGCATCTACTCCCCCATGCTTCCTGAAGTAAAAAACTAGCCTTCATCTTGCTGACATTGAGGGAGAGGTTTTGGCCAGACACCATGTCACTAAGTTCTCTATCTCCTTCCTGCACTCCATCTCATCAATGTTCATGATTCGGCCCACCAGTGGCGATGCCTGGATCTGGGATTCTCTTCCTAAGTTCACTCTCCACCTTTAAGCCCAACTATTTGATCAATTTCATGCTCACCGATCTTAATATGTCCATGCATTGCTTAGTGCGAGTTCATTTTGCTAATTATTCCTTTGAATCATCTTCACGTTTACTATCTTAAATTGACCATATGAAAGGAAATAAAGCATACTGAACAGTATTGAATCTGAATTTCTAACATGCTGCAGAGAGATGCCATACAGGAAGTGGGAAAATGAAACAGTTGCCCAATAAATGTATGTTTCTTCCAAGGTGGGACCAAGGGTTGTTGGAGAATAATTTTAGAGTCATCGCCATTTATTTTTAATGTCAGCCTGGACCCACTGGTAACACTCTGGACTCTGAGCCTGAAGTCCACATGTTTAAATCCACTCACTCTGCAACACATTGCGCACTAACCTCACTGACACTCAAAAGTGCAGAACTGTTGAGTTTTTGTATGTCTTGAGCAGAGCAAGAAGGGGTGGATGGAGTGTAGGTAGACCCTTCTTAGGTCCGAACAGGGAGGTCTGGAAACAGAGCTGGAAGCCACTTGGGACAAGATGGTAGCAGAGGCAAGTGCTGAAGAAGTGGACGTGGCTGCAGTATCTGCAGTTCCTTCTGTTGCCCTGTATGTCTTTGTGGACATTAGATGTACTAATTCCCTCACTCGAAGAAGTATAGGGCAAAGGAGTTCATTCAACCCTTCAGCCACTCCATGTGATCATGAGTAATCTGTATCTTAATCCCACGTGACTTTATTGTTTTCAAAATTTTAATACACTAACCCAACAAAATGTTTCAGTCATAGTTGACAACTTCTTCTATTGATTTCTACCATCTGCTCTTCCATTCTCAACAGTTGTCCCTCCAGCTTCAATCATTCTGAAGGCAAACATTCACAATTAATGTTATTCTGTGTGAAGAGCGCAGAAGAGGTCAGCCATGAACGACCTATCACTAATTTTAATGTAGTGCGCCCTTGTTATGGATTCCCTTACCAGAGCGAAATAATTATTCTTTATCTACCTTATCAATGCCTTTGATTGTTCTAAACTGAATCACCGTGTCATGTTCAATGCCTCAGGGCAACAGAGTAATGCAGCTGGGAGAGTTGCTGCCGCACTGCTTGATCCTGGCCTTGGGTGCTGTCTGTGTGGAGTTTGCACGTTCTCCCTGTGACCGCGTGCGTGGGTTTCCTCGGAGTGCACCGGTTTCCTCCCGCATCCCAAAGATGTGCAGGTTTGTAAAATTGCCCCTAAGGTATAGGGGGTGGATGAGAAAGTGGGATACCATTGAACCAGATGAAAAGATGATCGATGGTAAGCATGGACCCGGTGGGCCAAAGGGCCTGTTTCCATGCTGTATCTCTAAATTAAACTAAACTAAATGCAACGCAGGAACATGAAAACTATCCTCACAATTTATACTTTCCTGATAGAAGTATATAAATTTTATAAGAGGCATAAACAGTCGTAACCTTTTTTTTCACAGGTGGAAATGTCAAAGACTAGAGGTCGAAGCTTTAAGGTGAGAGGGGAAAAGTTTAAATGTGATGTGCAGGTCAAGTTATTTTTACACAGATAATGGCGGGTGCATGGAATGCATTGCCAGAGGTGGTGGTGAATGCATTTGGCAGTGGCATTTAAGAGTCTTTTATATAGGCACATGGTTATGCAGGGAAGAGATGGATATGAATCATGCACAGACAGAGGAGATTAACTTGGCACCATCCTCAGCATGACAATATGGGCCAACACTTATATTCCTGTGCTAGGTTCTTTAAACTCTGGTATCAGTCTGATTATTTTACAAAGCATTGCCTACAGAGTCGACCATGCAATTCCTCATGTCCAGGTTTCTGCCATAGCTTTTCTACTCTTTACTGCTCCCGTGCCCTTGGTCGGTATAGGCAGGTTGGGCCGCAGGGCCTATTTCATGCTGTATGGCTCTATGTAATTAACATAGATAGAGAAGAAGAGCCAGCACAGATCCCTAGGGGTAGCACAAGTCAAACATCGCCAATCCCAGTATATAGTTATTATCATTACAATAAGCAAATCATTGTGGAAATATGTAAATAAGCTAACTCACCCTTTTCAAGAGAATGTCTCCAAACATATGCGCCTCTATTTTTCCATTCGTCACTTCTGTGAAAGGTTGGTATGCTGGAAGGACGTAGTTCCTCAATGAGGGTCCTGTCTGAAATGTATTTTTCAGCAACTATACCAAAAAGATCAAAAAGTCAGTGTCACATAAATGATTGCACATCACACTAGGTGATACATTTGTCTCTATGTATCCACATCACCACAGTGATTGTCCTCGAAAAGAAGATTCATTGGCCCTGATGTGTCTTGGAATAAGCAACAGCATAAAAGGTTCTTCCCTGGCATTTGACACTAACAATGAGAATTTATTGAGGAAGTATTCTCGAATCTTCCACACTCACAGCCTTCTCCCTGTTCATCTGACCTCTCAGATGAATGTGAATGAACCCTCAGCTCTGATAGACACAAAGTGCTGGAACAACTCAGCGGATCAGGCAGCATCTCTGGAGAAAAAGGATGGATGCCATTTTGGGTCTGGACCCTTTTTCAGAAGCCTTCAGAAATATCAACCAGTACATGGCTTCCTTTCCATTTATTGTGGCATCAAGCCGATACATTTATTGCATTGTCAAGTTCAGATTCAGATTCACAATGGATTATTATCATATCCATCAGAGTGCAATGAGATTGTTTGTTCGCATGAAGCTCATAGAGTAAATAGTATTCAATAATGATAGATATAACAATAAATAAACCCTCTTGGAAAAGGATGTGAAAGAGGTTTGTGTGGGAATGTGATCGGTTCAGGAATTATATCGGTGGAGAAGAATGCTCTTAAGAATGGACTTCTGCTTTCAAGCTCCTGTATCTTCTTCCAGAAGGTAGAAGAGAGAAAAAGGAATAGTCAGGGTATACAGCATTCATGATGATACTGTTTGATGATACTTCCAGCTTTCCTGATACAACACGCCATGAAAATAGACTGGATAGAAGGAAGTGGCGAGTATGTGATAGATCAGGCAGTGTTCCATACTGTGTCACTTCAGCCAGTCAAGAGGAGTTACCACACCAGGTGGAGAACCATGCCATCAACATTCTTTCTATCGTGTATTGTAGAAGCTTGGGAGAATGCTCGTGGACAAACTTTCTCAGATACCCAAGATATAAATACACTGATGGCTTCCTTGATCACCTCATCAGGGTGAATGGACCAGGTTAGGGTGTTGTTGAAATGGATGCCAAGGAATGTCAAGTGAAGGCAAGTCAAGTCAGTTTTATTTCTATTGCACATTTGAAAACAACTCTCGTTGACCAAAGTGCTTTACATCAGTGCAGGTACTAACGCTCTAAAAACAGTGGTACATACACCTAACAATACATACATAAATACATACATACAGCACTCCCTCAGAGGACCTCAAGAAACGCTTGTGAGTAAAAATAATTTTTAAGTCTGAACTTAAAAGAGTTGATGGAGGGGGCAGTTCTGATGGGAAGAGGGATGCTGTTCCACAGTCTAGGTGCTGCAACCACAAAAAATGTGAAGCTATTGACCATCTCCAATGATGAGACCATGGTTATGTTCACCCTCACTTCCTCAGGTCAACATCAACTCTTTTGGCTTGCTGTGTTAAGGGCTAGTTTGTTGCTCTAGCACCATAATACAAGGTTCTGATCTCTCCACTGCTCTCTGTCTCATCGTTGTTCATTGTTCGTTGCTGTTGAGACACCTTTGGGAAAGTGTCATTATTATTTGATCAAATTCAATTAGAAGATCGAAAGTGATTTAGTTTGATATGAAACTGAGATCTTAAATATATACAAAACAAAGAAATTTCCAAGACTACAGTATAATAACTGGGAAGAAATTAATATTAAAATTTTGGAAAGGCCCTATGACCCCCACAATTAAAATGTGGATTATGGAAATGTCGGAGACCCTACACCTGGAAAGAATCAGATTTGTCTTAAAGGACAAACAAGAACTTTTTGTTAGAATATGGTCTTCATTCATCGATTATTTGAGAGGGTAGATTGGTTCGGCACGGGAACCTAACTGAAACTTGGACTCAGGATTAGATGAAAAGTTATACTTTATAATCTTCGAACCTATCTCCAATGATGTATTATTAATAAATCATTCCATTCTTTTTTTTTTATCTTGACATTTGTGTTTTTCTTTCTTTCTTTCTATCTATAATTAATATATATATATACAAAAACTACAAAACTACAGGATGCATGTGCAGGAAATTACTTTAAAAGATCGGCAGTAAACAATCAATAACTAACAATTAAGAAATGAATGCATAATTTGCAACTTGTATTCTTTTAATGTACAAAGAGGTAAAGAGGCTAAATAAATTAAAGACTATTAGATTAAAGAAAATTTTGCATCAGAGCAATGCGTTTGAAAATTGGGTAAGATTCAGAATTCAGCAAAGGAAGACCAAAGCATTAATAGCAAAAGGGAAAGTAAATCATGAGAGGAAATTTAAAAAAAATAGCAAATGTTATTTCACAGGAATAAATATAAAAAGTTATATTGGGAAATAAGAACAAGAGTCATAGAGTCATGCGGCATACAAAAAGGCCCTTCGGCCCAACTAACCCAAATTGACCAGCACACCCCATCTACACTAGTCTGTGCTTGATCCATAACCCTATAAACCTATCCTATCCACGTACCTGTCCAAATGTCTCTTAAACCTCTTGATAAGGTCCCACTCAAGATTAGTGGCCAAAATTAGAGCACAAGGTATTGGGGGTAGGGTATTGACAAGGATAGAGAACTGGTTGGCAGACAGGAAGCAAAGAGTAGGAATTAACGGGTCATTTTCAGAATGGCAGGCAGTGACTAGTGGGGTGCCGCAAGACTCGGTGCTGGGACCTGTTATTTACAATATATACTAACGGTTTAGATGAGGGAATTAAATGTAACATCTCAAAGTTTGCGGATGACACAAAGCTGGGTGGCAGTGTGAGCTGCAAGGAGGGTGCTATGAGGCTGCAGGGTGACTTGGATAGGTTGGGTGAGTGAGTGGACAGATGCATGGCAGATGCAGTATAACGTGGATAAATGTGAGTTTATCCACTTTGGTGGCAAGAACAGGAAGGCAGATTATTATCTGAATGGTGTCAGAATAGGAAAAGGGGAGGTGCAACGAGCCCAGGGTGTGCTTGTACATCAATCACAGAAAGTAAGCATGCAGGTAGAGCAGGCAGTGAAGAAAGCAAATGGCATGTTGGCCTTCATAATGAGTGGATTGGAGTTTAGGTCCTACTGCAGTTGTACAGGCCCCTGGTGAGACCACACCTGGAGTTGCGTACGCAATTTTGGTCTTCTAACCTGAAGAAGGACATTATTGCTATTGAGGGAGTGCAGCGTAGGTTCACCAGGTTATTTCCCGGGATGGCGGGACTGACATTTGATGAAAGAATGGGTCGACTGGGCTTGTATTCACTGGAATTTAGAAGGATGAGAAGATATCTTATCGAAACATATAAAATTCTTAGAGGATTGGACAGGGTAGATTCAGGAATGTTTTTCCCGATGTTGGGGGAGTTCAGAACCAGGGGTCACAGTTTAAGAATACGGGGTAGGCCATTTAGGACCGAGATGAGGAAAAACGTTTTCACCCAGAGTTGGGAATCTGTGGAATTCTCTAGCACAGAAGATAGTGGAGGCCAATTCACTGGTTGTTTTCAAGAGAGAGTTAGATTTAGCTCTTAGGGCTAAAGGACTCAAGGGATAAGGGAAGAAAGCCTGGACGGGGTACTGATTTTAGATGATCAGCCATGATCATATTGAATGGCAGTGCTGAATGGCTTACTCCTGCACCTATTTTCTAATGTTTCTATGTTTCTAACATAACAATAATACCTGCCTCAAGGACCTCCTCTGGCAGCTCGTTCAATATAGCCACCTGTAAAAAGGTTACCCATCAGGTTCCTATTAAATTCTTCCCCCCTCACCTTAAACCCATGCCCTCTTGTTCTCGATTCCCCTACTCTGGGCAAACAATTCTGTGCAATTACCCGATCAATTCCCCTGATGATTTTGTACATCTCAATAAGATCACCCCTCATCCTCCTGTGCTCTAAGGAATAAAGTCTTTGCCTGCTCTCCTTATAGCTCAGCCCCTCGAGTCCTGGTAACATCCCCGTAAATCTTATCAGCTCAGAGAAATCTTCTCTTGTTCAGAGAAAACAAACAAGTTTTTTTTTTTGTTTGCCTTTACAGAGGAAAACACGAAAAACGTTCAAGAAATGGCAGCGAAGTACATGAATAAAGTTAACGAGGAGCTGAAAGTAATTAGCACAAGAAAATGGTGCCGGAGGAAATAAAAGATGATAAATCGGCAGATCATCTAATGACCTTCGCCGCAAGGTTTAAAAGTGGTGGCTATGGAAAGAGTGGATGAGCAGTATTGTGACTCTGACTGAGCCACATGGATCCCAGAGCTGTAGATGTAAAAGGTCTTTATTTAGCACAACAAACAGGCCTTCTGTAAGGGTCTCTTTTGGATGAATCTGAAAAGAATCTCAGTGAGCTCAAAAGTATATTGAGTTTTTATACTCATTAAGTACAAAGATAAAAGCAAGCAATTAAATACAGTTTCAGCAGTCGCAGTTAGAGTTTACTTCAATATTCTGAGTAGACACATATGGCTGTGTCCAATTACATTTACATAGAGGAAGTTCATCTCGACTGGGTTCCTCTGCATATTCAAACACCTTATATAGGAACTGCAGATGCTGGTTTACACTGAAAATAGACACAAAATGCCGGAGTAACTCAGCGGGACAGGCGGCATCTCTGGATAGAAGGAACGGGTGACGTTTCGGGTCGAGTCCCTTCCTCAGTCTGAGGATCTATATTCAAACACCTTTGTGGAGAATCCAGACATGCTGCCTGTCCCGCAGAGTTACTCCAGCTTTTTGTGTCTATCTTCCATCCAAAAGAGCCTTGTTTGGCCACTGCGTTGAGAGATGGTTCTCTGCAGACAATGGTGTTTATTCAAGCCGCCATCGCTGTCCGATATTGAAGACCAGTTTTTCTTAGTATTGAAGATAGATACAAATTGCTGGAGTAACACAGCGGGCCAGGCAGCTCCTCTGGAGGAATGGAAAAGGTGACGTTTCGGGTCGAGACCCTTCTTCAGACTGAGAGTCAGGGGAGAGCGAAAATGAGAGATATGAAAAGGTACAAAGAAGAAATGTATGAAAGGTAATGCAAAAGCCAGCAATAATGACCAAGGTGCGGAGAAGGTGATAACAAACAGTGAAACTAAGCAGGACGACAGTGAAACATCTAGGACGACTAGGGTGGGGGAGAGACGGAGACAGAGGGGATGCAAGGGTTACTTGAGGTTAGAGAAATCAATATTCATGGCACTGGGTTCTTCTTCTTTCATGTGCCGTGCACAGCCTAAAGTTGTTGGACAACTTTCGTTGATCTTCCGCTTGTGCGCGTCGAGTTGATTGCATTAGTCGAAACAGGACGGACCACGTGAAGGTTGCAATCTTCCACCCCGCCACTGGGTTGTAAACTGCCCATTGACTGGCTGCAATCCTGAAGGACGACACCCACCTAACAATCCCTAATATTGAGACACACAAAACAGCAGGTGCTGGTTTACAGAAAAAGAGCACAACATGCTGGAGGAACCTAGTGGGTCAGGAAGGATTTCTGGAGGAAAGAGGGACACAAACGTGAGGGGGGAAAGATTCAATAGGAACCTGAGTGGCAATTTGTTCACACAAAGGACAGTGAGTATAGGCAACGAGCTGCCAGTGGAGGTAGTTGAGGCTGGTACCATCACAATATTTAAAAGACATTTGGACAGGTCTAGAACACATGAGAGCTCAAGGAAAACATGATTGTTTTCTAAGCAAAATCAAAGGAGGAACTCAGTGGATTAGGCAGAATGCACAGACGACAGTTCGGGGTGGGGGTCTTCTTCAGACTGTTTGAAGAAGAGGGGTGAAAACTGGAAAAGAAGTGGGGATGGGACACAATCTGGCAAGTGATTGTCAGGAAAATAACAATCCTAACAATTCAGTTAAAAGTCTCCCTGTGATGGAGACAGAGATCAATAAAGTTTTAGTTTGGCCCACCGAGTCCAAGTCTTTGAAAGAAGGGTCTAAATCGATGGTAAAGTGGGGTATTGGTAGCCACCTCGATGTGGTTGGCAATGTAGTGGAGAAAGGATTCCAGCTCCTGCAGTTTTTTTGCCATTTGATTTTAGTAAGTGGGATTTCAGATTGGAAGGTTGCATCTCTTGAATGCCACAGCAGTTCATTATCCATATTAATGGTTTGGTTGTAAGGGCAGTGGGCAGGTGCTATAGACCTGCACGGGAAGGGAGACGCTCCCGCCCCCACGAGTCTCGGGCAGGTGGGGCTCGTCAGCCTGGGAAGGCAGCCCATCTAGGAGAGGGAAAACTCTGATTTAAAACCTCCACTGCCTTGTGGCCATATCCAGTCATGGAAAAGGCTCCTGGAGTAAACCTCAAGAAAATCCGGAGTCGGAGCCCCTAAGGTAGTTCGTCGTTGTCTACAACCTCGCTCTAGCTGCTCCTGCGACGGCGCTGGTGCCAAACTGTAACGGCCCTGCTGTTCCGTTGGATCGATCAGCGACGTGGAGAGGGGGGACGTGCTGCATGGGCAACAGCCTGTCCTCCATCTGACATCGCCCAGGCTTGCATCCGACCGCAAATCACCTGCAAACCAAGATGCATCACCCATGATCAGTCATGACCGAGGGGGGGTACTATGATTTGGTTGAGGTTCCTGACCTTGTGGAATACATCCAGAGCTCCACATGATATAAAGCTGGGTACCAGTGTGAAGTATGACGAGAAGCCTGAGGGAGATATGCAAACGCAAAGTGTATACAAATGCTCCCCGATTTACGATGCTTCGACTTACGATATTTCGACCTTATGATGGTGCAAGCGCGCAGCTCACTACCGGTCACGTGACCAAATTGCATTAAATGCGTTTTTGACTTACGGTATTTTCAATTTATGATGTGTTTATCGGAACGTAAACCTATCTTAGGTTGAGGAGCAGCTGTATTTATGGGACTAGCAGATAGTTACTAAAATACTTAGCAGATATATAGTATGAGGTCATCCACATCGATGTAATAAAAATGCAAAGTATTTTCAAATGCTGAAAGTTCAGAGGGATCTGATATTTTGTGCACAAATATCTGAAAGTTAACATGTGGGTGTAGCAAACAGTTAAGAAAGAAAGCAGAATGTAGAAATGTTGCTGGTTTACAAAAGAAGACACTTAAGGGCCTGTCCCACTAGCGCGCGATTACACACGGCAAGCGCGACCTACCGTGGTCGCTTTAGCCGCCCGGCCTCGCGTGACCCTGTCCCACTTCGATCGCCGGAGTCTCGTGGAGTTGCGCAGAGTTGTGTGGAGCTGGTCTCGACATCGCGTGGAGCTTTCAAAAACCGACACTGTCCAAAAATTCCGCGCGGCAAAATCCTGTCGGCCAGAATCGCATCGAGAACGTGAGTAACGGCTTGACGTTTTGACGTCGTGCATCTTCAGCGTGGCGTTGCGTGATGACGTCACTGCCCGACGTCGTGCGACACGCATGACCGCGACAGATAAATGCCAGCTGCAGCTGTTTCTGTGTGTGTTCCATGGTGATCACAGACAAGCAGCCTGCAGCCCACGTTTATATGATGAAAAATGACGTCACGCGCAACTTTCCCGCGGGCTTCGCACGAACTTCACGTTAACTCGCACCGGGATCGCCCGACCCCCACGCGACCCCACGCGACCCCCGCATCCGAATTTGTCGCGCTTGCCGTGTGTAATCGCGCGCTAGTGGGACAGGCCCTTAAGTGCTGGAGTAACTCAGGTGGTCAACCAGCATCTCTGTAGAAAATGAGTAGGTGACGCTTTGGGTCTGAAACATCACCTATCCATGTTCTCCAGAGTTGCTGCCTGACCCGCTGAGTTACTCCAGCACTTGGTGTCATCTTTTAGAACGCCAACAGAGGTTTGTCTTTCTTTTAAGAAGACATCTTACTGCACAGGGTAAATGCACAAAGTTGTTTAACAAGATATATGCAGCAATGTTGTTGAACAGGGTATATGCAGCAATGTAGTTTAATAGGGTATATGCAGCAATGTATTTTAATAGGGTATTTGCAGGGGTGTTGGTTCTCCTTTTTGGAGTAACCAGCTGTAACAGTTTCAAAAGAAGGGGTTGGCCATTTAGGGCACTTGATGGTCGGTTTGGACTCGATGGGCCAAAGGGCCTGTTTCTGAGATATCTCTCTAGGACGGTAATAAGAAGAGATTTGAGAATGAGATGATACGAGGGTATGGAGTTCTGTCATTAATTCAGGGTTTAAAGCAAGTTACATTTCTTACCAGAATGGGGTATGTCGCGAACATGGTTTCTGCCTCGTCCTCGCTGACATGGTGGCAGCCCACCACTGAAGAGTGCTGTGGAAACTCAATCTATTCAAGACAGGAAGCAGCTGAATTTTTGGATATTATGGTGTTAGGATTAGCACAGGAAAGTGGGCTTGAGGTAAAATGTTAGTTTATTGAATTAAGTGGCCCCATAGCAGAAGCGTCCAGGTCGCGGGGCTGCAAACTGGAAGTATCCTCAGCTAATTCTACTACCACCATCATCTATTGCGACAAGTGATGGCTTCCACTGATTGTCGCCGGAAGCTTGCGTCCTTTTCAGGACGGAGGATGATTGAATTAAGTGCTCCTGCTTTAATTTTAGACGTTCTGTAACTCTGATAGCCTGGAATCAAAACTTTCAAAAGCAAAAAAAAAATCTACTTGTTGAATACTCTCAATGCAGAATTTACTTTTGCCTCACATTACAAGATTAGCAGGCACTTTGAAAGAGACCAAATGGAAATATGCAGGTGGTCCTGCAAAAAATGATCTTCACTTCAGGTGGCATGAAGGGGTTAAGGACAAATATATTTCCTTAACCCTTGCATACTCTCTGTCCCCCCTCCCCCCTCCCTCGATTCAACTTAACTCCCTGTCCCTCCCCAACCCACGTTGTTTATATTAGTTTCCCTGTTGTCCTGGTGAGTTTGATTGTCTGTGCGACGTGTTTGAACCTAGCCCACAGCCAACAATGGACCGTTTCCTTTATCATCGTTACTTTTTTCCATATCTTTCATTCATTTGTTCTATATCTCTCTATATCACCACCTATATCTCTTGTTTCCCTTCTCCTATCAGTCTGAAGTCTCAACCTGAAACCTCACCTATTCCTTTTCTCCAGATACTGCTGCCTGTCCCGCTGAGTTACTCCAGCTTCATGTGTCTATGTTCGGTTTAAATCAGCATCTGCAGTTCTTTCTTACACAATTGGCCTCCACTGCCTGCTGTAGAAACATAGAAAATAGGTGCAGGAGGCCATTCGGTCCTTCGAGCCAGCACCGCCATTCATTGTGATCATGGCTGATCGTCCCCTATCAATAACCCGTGCCTGCCTTCTCCCCATATCCCTTGACTCCACTAGCCCCTAGAGCTCTATCTAACTCTCTCTTAAATCCATCCAGTGACTTGGCCTCCACTGCCCTCTGTGGCAGGGAATTCCATAAATTCACAACTCTCTGGGTGAAAACGTTTTTTCTCACCCCACTCTTAAATGACCGCCCCTTTATTCTAAGACTGTGGCCCCTGGTTCTGGACTCGCCCAACATTGGGACCATTTTTCCTGCATCTAGCTTGTCCAGAGAATTCTACAGATTCACAACTCTCTGGGTGAAAATGTTTTTCCTCACCTCAGTCCTAAATGGCCTACCCCTTAATCTCAAACTGTGACCCTTGGTTCTGGACTCCCCCAACATCGGCAACATTTTTGCAGCATCTCGCCTGTCATAGAAACATAGAAACATAAAAAATAGGTGCCGGAGGAGGCCATTTGGCCCTTCGAGCCATTCATTGTGATCATAGCTGGTCGTCCGCTATCAATAACCCATGCCTGCCTTCTCCCCATATCCCTTGACTCCACTAGACCCTTGAGCTCTAGCCCACTCTCTCTTAAATCCCTTAATAATTTTATATGTGTCCACGTGATATAGACATAAAAGGCTGGTGTAACCAGATGTCTGAAGAAGGGTCTTGACCTGAAACGTCAGCTATTGCTTATCTCCAGATATGCTGCCTGGTCCCCTGAGTTACTCCAGCATTTTGTGCCTATATGCAGCTTAAACCAGCATCTGCAGTTCCTTCCTGCACACTGACAGCCACGTTCCAGCCCAGTGGCTCAGCCCCGGTCGAGGGGGTGGGCCCTGGGCATATGATTGACAGCTTCGGTCAGGACGCCCGGCTCCAGTCGCCATGGAAACCGCCGCGGCGGCGCCAGCGCTGGCTCTCATGAATGGGTGACGTCACGGGGCTGGCGCCAGGGAGTCTGGAGCAGAATCTGCTGATTGCTTCTTGTTCCTGCCAATTCATCACCTGTCAAAACTAGCCCTGTTTGCCTTGAGAAAACGAATCTACCTAGATCAACACAGCTGGCAGGGACAGCCAGATGTGTAAAGATCACTTTTTACGGTCCTTTAAAAAAAAAATTTAACGACAGAATGTGTGCAAAAGTTGAAACTTTGGGAGCTTCGGAAAAAAAGTTCAAAATTTGCAAAAAAAAGTTTCAGAAACTTTCTGCGAAAAACTGCAAACTCATTTGATTCAACGATTTGTGTGGGAGGGAACTGCAGATGCTGGTTTGCACCGAATATAAGACACAAAATGCTGGAGCAACTCAGCATTTGATGCTGCCTGTCCCACATTCTGTGTCCATCTTTGATTCAATTATTTCATATTAAACTATAAATTGAGTAATAGAATGTTTATTACCACTTCTATCTGCGAGACCAAGTGTAGGCATGTCGCAGCAAAAGTTTTTTTGAAACGTTTCTGCACAAATTGTTAAGCAACGAACCGGCACCAAGCATGTGAAATATATAACATGCAAATTGAAAGTGAATTTTAGGCGTCAGTAATTCTGCAGATTGAAACGGTTTGGAACGATGCAAAAAGGCGTTTATAAAACAACTGTTGCTTTGCACAGCTGTGTGAAACCGCCGCTTGCATTAGTCACAACGAGAATTTTTTTTTAACAGCAAACGGTCTTTGTGATTTTTAATCTCTTTTTTAAGAAGGAAGGGCAGGACACAGGCAAACTGTCATGGAATCCGGATGAAAAACATTTGTGATACAAGAAGTTAAAACGACAAATAACTGGTTAAAATAAAAATGTAACATAGGAACAAAAATGAACTCAATGCAATCATGGTATTGTTTTATTTCCCTCTCAAACTACTAACAAATAGTACATTCTTAAATATGCCTCTTTTGATTCGTGAAAAAATCCAGCGGGACTTTGCAGAAAATATAACTTGACAATCATTAGTTTTCAACATACTGTTTCATTATTTACTTATGTACTCTGATACAGATGCACTCAGAAAAACGGAGGAATTTGCACTGTAAGAGCTTGTTCCACTAGATAACAACACCACCCCCTCCCTCTCTCTCTCTCTCCCAAACTATCCGGCCCTTGTCTCTTCTTCCACCGGTGGCGCTGCTCGTTCGTTCGAGGCTGTCCTATAAGCTGGGCTGTTTCTATACTATTGTCGCTCATCTTTCCAAAGACAGGTTTTCACTGGGCGCCGAGAGGAGGTGAAGTGACGTTGCATTGCTGAGTAAATTGTAGGGGTGTGGCTACAACTAGTCTGACATAAATAGAGGAAAGTCCAAAACATAGCTAGCATTTCTGCGTTTTATGTTTTTTTCAAGGAAAGCTTATTGTGTGACAGACTGCAAATTTCCCGAGACTTTCCTCCTGAGAGGAAAGATTGCAATTTCCAAGACCGTGCCCCAAACAGGATTTTTATTTTATATTTATAATTTTGTTGTTGCGAACCGTACCCAGGAGGAAATTTGAAGGAGGAGATGAAAGCCATCAGCCCCATCCGATCTGTGAGAAGCTGTCACGAAGCGGTGTGCTGTTTGGCTGATCAGAGTTTGTCCATCTCACGGGGCAAGAATCCAGTGGAAGATCCCCTTACCTTGCTGTATGACATGAATGATTGCTACTGTAAACTGATGGAGCTGGTTCCTAGCATCCCCCAGAACAGAAAAGTCAGCAAGATGGAAATCCTCCAGCATGTTATCGATTATATATTCGATTTGCAGATTGCATTGGAAAGCCAGCAACAAGACCCAGAGAATAGCAACGCATCCGGCAGCTCCATGCTAACGCTGCAGGTAACCCACTTTACTTTTATTTGTAATTGATAAAGCAATTTCGCTCTTTAAAAGCTGTAAAGTTTCTCCAGATGCTCTTGTTAATATCTCTTCTCTCCACTTTCAGCGACCGGAACTGTCAAGTGATGGAGAAAGTTTATCCTTATGTCACTGATTAAAACGGTGAGTGACTATATTAAGACTGGATAAATAATATCTAAAAGTTGGGTGCAGAGATATGTAGCCAGTGCTCAAAGCGGGACCATTGGAAATTAATCATTTTAATTCAAATATTGACAATGCTTGTTCTGACCTTGGCGATGTACCGATGTATCAAAAGATAATGACCGTGGCATAGTTCAAACGCTTCCGTGATATGTAACAATTAGATTTAAATGCTACAGTCCTGCGATGGAAAGTTATTTTGACTTGTAGAAATGATATTTGGGGAGTAAAGTAGAATGAATGAAATAATTGAGGGAAATTGAAGCGTGGCAGAAAGAAATGCATGTGTACATCCAAGAGGTTTCTTGATAATTATTTAATGATTCTTTTTAATGGCGAGGGTTGTGTTTAGCAGCAGGAAGGGGAGTTGTATAATTTGTATCCTTATTGCACGGTGCACTAAGCTCAGAGGCTGAAATACTGCAGATGTTTATCGAGATATTGCCCCAGCCCGCAGGAAGGCGCCACCAAACATTAAATGTTTGTGTTGCTCTTTCTGGGTAATTTTAGCTCCCATCTGTAAAGACTTATGGACAGCAAACGGTGCCAATTAACAAACACTGTGTGCCGAGGGGATAGGCTTATGCATGTGTGTGTGTTTAACCGGGTTTCTCTCCCCTCTGCTGATGCTTTATCAGTCGGGGGCAGCGCAGGATTCCTGTCTGGCGCCAGGCTGTCTGGCCCTTTGCTCCGCTCTCCCATACTCACACTGACTGACACGCCTCTCTCCCATTCAATCCTGCAGGTGTGCATTCAACTCGCCGCTACAACATCGCTCCGAGAGTGTCCTGCCAGCGAATCAAGACCCCACCCCCACCCTTCCCGTTTCCACTCCAAGCAGTGAATTGAACACTTCAGCCATTTCAAGGACAAATCTTTTTTTTTCAAAAGAAACAAGCCAGTGCATATCTGGGAAGCACTTTCCATTTGGCACCCAGAGCACTGAATTTTTAAACCTTGGTCGTTTTTAAAAAAAAATACATGCCACTAAAAGGACCAAAGACTTAATGGAGTCGACTGATTTCATGAAAGGTTATTTAGAACGTTAATTTGAGAAATCCTGATTCACCTTTGAGAGATGCTGGTTCATTGGAACTTGGGGAAGAGCAACAAATGTCAAGGACTGTCAGAATCATGTTATTTTAGTCGTGAAATCTTTTGATGTGACCAAAAATAGTTGGGAGTATGCCTGTTGTGCAGAATTAAGTACTAGAATGGCTTCAGCGTTCCCAATTCTAAATTGATTAAGAGCATTCCAGTCATTTTTATATAGTATTCAAAACTCTAGCCCTGTTTTTATTCACCACCCATCTGTGGCACCAGTCACATCTTCAGCTGCAGTATCTGCTGTTTGCAATGAGGGCTGTTTTTTAATATCATGGTCCACAGCATATGTTCTCTGCATTATGTGTCAATTATCTTTTTGAGATCACATCTCCAGGGCTGTTATCTCTTGGTCAGGCCACTCTTCGGCGGTTAATGTTGGGGTGACCTTCCCCTGTCTTTTATTGGAAAGGCCACTGAGTGGCTTGCATGTGCGAAGAGTAACAACTTGCCACAATGCAGCCAGGGGCAGGAGGCTTGTTGGATCCACCCATTAACCATCACAGCTTAAAACATGGTCAGGAAGGATGGCAAAATCATTCGGGTTATGCCCTGACATTAGAGAAGTGATGCATTGAAGAGAATAAATACAAGGTCTTAAAATTGACCACAAACTCAACTCTTGATTTGAATTCTCCAAACAATGAGCCGCCAATTGCACCTTTCAAAGTGCAGCAACGGCACATTCCAGCACAGGGCCTAAATTTTAAGTGTGGACTTGAGAATGTTTTTTCCCCCGTTGTCTTGTAGCTAAGCATATTCAGACGGGGAAACCTGTTTGTCAACACATCTGATGTCCCAATGCTTTACAACCCTAAACCTCTGGGCCAATCCATTTGAAAGAAAAAGGTACACAAGGCTCTTCTGCCTGCACAGGTTGTCCATGCAGCATTGCAGAGTGCCTCTTACCTTTGCAAGCCGATCTTATCGCAGTTGGAACCTTGGGAACATTTTGTACATTACCGGGATGAAATTATGTCCATTCTAGTGGAAATGCACAAATCTTGGGAGAACGGCTTCCAAGTAGATGCTGCTTCACTGATCTGTGGCGGAGAGGGCGAAGCTCCCCGACTTTTGCGGACTCTATAATAGAGTTATCTTTTGTATATTTGTGGGGAGAAATGTTCCTGCAACAATGTATTTCTTCTGACCTTTTAAAAAAAAAACTTTTTATAAAAGTTTATGGAAATGTAAATTTTATACATAATAAAAATACATTTACAGACATATTGTCAATTATTAAATGGGCATGGGTGCATGAACCCGGTATGAAGGGGTGAATGCAATGTGAGGGAGGAACAGCTAACTGCATAATTCTTACCTTTTATGTTTTGGCAAATGGATGGAGATTAATTGCAACGGGTAATATCACTGTTAGCATGTAGCGTTGAGAAGCAGGGCAAAAGAGGGCAAAATTAATGAACATTAGGTCTGGAGAAAGGTCTCGACCCGAAGCATCACCCATTCCTTCTCTCCAGAGACGCTGCCTGTCCTACTGAATTACTCCAAACATTTTGTGTATATCTTTGGTTTAAACCAGCATCTGCAGTTCCTTCCTACACATTAGGTCTGAAGAAGGGTCTCGACCCGAAACGTCGCCTATCTCCTTCGCTCCTTAGATGCTGCTGCACCCGCTGAGTTTCTCCAGCTTTTTGTGTAACCCTTAGGTATTTTCTTATCAGGCCATTTTCTCCCCCACCCAAAATTAAAATAATTGCTTACGAGAAATTGTAGGTTAATTGGCTTGGTAAAATTGTCCATAGCGTGTGTAGGATAGTGTGAGTGTGCGGGGATTGCTAGTTGGCATAGGTGGGACGAAGGGCCTGTTTCCGTGCGGTATCTCTAAAACTAAACTAAACTCTCCACAGATATTCAGGAATCCTAGTACCAATGGGAGAGGCGATTTTGTAGAGCACCCTTATTTTACTATTATTTTTCCCTGTCCATTGCACCCCCACCCCTCCTCACCGTGGACAAAAAAAAGATTAACACACTAGAAGCCACTCTGGAAACATTAAGTGTTCACACCTTGAAATATTAGCACACTGAGCAACCCCGTCAAATATTAAATGCCTCCCCAGGATTCTGTAAATTGAACTACTTGTTGCACTAAAATATTGTCCATTCCCCATTGAGATCCCATAAAATATTAACCACACCAACCATAATCTCTTAAAATATTAAGTTATCCATTCATTTTGTAAAACGTTAATCTACTCCCATTGCCTCCATGAATATTATCAGACTCCCAGATTTAGGAAAAGACTCCCGGACACCCAGGTAGCACATAAAATATTAACACAGCCTGTTAAATATGAATATGCTCCTAGTGATTAGATTAATATTTTGAAATCTTGTGTTAATATTTAATAAATTCCAAGAGAGTCAATATACAACATTCCAGTAACTCCATAAAACGTACAGTCCTAGAGTATTCTTAACACTCCCAGGAGCCTGTAAAATAAGAAGCCAGGAATTTTGCAAATTACTAAGCCTCAGAAGGCCTGTAAAATATTAACACACTGCCAAATACCCACAAAATATTACACTCCTGCAGAACCCATAGAATATAAACACATTTCCAATTATTCCATGATATATTAACATTATCCCATAAAATATTAACAACATTTCCAGCGATTACCTGAAAGATTAATAAACTCCCATGTTCTGTGTGACTGCCCATAAAATATTAACGCACTCCCAGGGAATCCATTAAAGTTTAACACTCCCTGACACTCCAGCCACCTAACGCACTCAGAAAACCCGTAGAGCATTAACAATCCCTGTGGTGCCATAAAATATTGCAAAGAAATCCCACAGAATTCATAATAAAATCCTGGCAGTTCTATTACACATTGAATGTCTCAAGGAATCCATAAATCAATCCCTGTGATTTCATAAAATATTAACACACTTCAAATGTGTCTGAAGAAGTGTCTCGACCCGAAACGTCACCCATTCGTTCTCTCCAGAGATGCTGCCTGTCCCGCTGAGTTATTCCAGCATTTTGTGTCTACCAACACACTTCAAATGATGGCTTATAATATCAGTACACTTCTAATAATTCCAGGCAATATTAACGCATCCCCAGGGGGCTCATAGAATATTACCCTGTTCCAAGTGACTCCATGCAATTAAAAACACACCTTAAGAGACACTATAAAATACCAAGGCATCTAGGGTGCCCAAGGAAAATTATCACATACCCTGAGATTCCATAAAATATTAGCACATTTCCAGTCACCTAAAACTTTAATACAACCCATTAGATCCTTTATAATATGAACACACTCCCAGAGTGCCCATAATATAATATACTTCCAGCAATGCATAAATCCCACAGAAATCGTGTTAAATATCAGCTCACTCATGGTTCTCCCACAGAATATAGCACATCCTCGGAAAGCTGCAAAATATTGAACAGATCCCAATTTCCCATAAATAATAATGCAATATACCAGGCAGCTTGTAAAATATTAACAGACTCCCTGCGATTTCATAAAATAAAAATAACCTCCCAAGGGTTCCATAACTCATCTCAACAAATCCCACAATGTATTAACAGACTCGGACAACCCCTGAAATATCAACACACTGCTGATAAGACTAAGTCACTAACACTCATAGAGGTTCCATCCCATATCAATCGTCCCATAAAGAACCTATACAATAATTGATGTAAAAAATTATAATGAATCCATGGTATATTAACGACTGTTCAGATAATACGCTCCCAGTCATTCCATCTCCTATTAACACATACCCAAGCATCCCATAATATATTACTTGATATCCAGATAACCTGTAAATTATTAACGCACTTGCAGAGATTCCATAAACTCTGACCACACTTTACATGATCATTAAATTTTAACACATTCTCTCCCGTAAGATTCTGTAAAATATTAACGCACTCTCAGTAATCCAATAAAGCATTAAACAAGCGGCCAATTATTGCACAAAATCTCCATGACTCCATAAAATATTAACACACTTGCAGATATCACACTAAATATTACCCTCGTCGCATTAGCAAAATAAAATATTAACAAATTCACGGAAATTCTGCAAAATCAAAAACACATTCAAAGAACCCATAAAAATGAATTCACAAAGATTTGGCAGAAATTCCAGAAAATGTTCACAGGTTCCCAGATATCTGACAAAAAATATATATACATCCCCCCCCAAAAAATGAATGATCTCCAAGAGATACTGTAAAAATATTATTGGCCTCCCAGGAATTCCAAGAAGCAGTAACACTTGCAATATGATCATAAAATATTAGTACGTTCCAGTGCTCCCATAAAATACGAACACACTCACAGGGCTCCATAAAATATTAACACATTTCCAGACATCCCATAAAATATTTACACACTCCCAGAGAACCCGTAAAATATTAACTCTATCTCCGTAATCCCATAAAATGTAAACACACTTCGTACAACTCCTTAAAATATTAACACACTGCCAGACACCCTATGAAGTATTATCACATTCCGAGCTACTGCATTAAATATTAACAAGATCCCAGTGAGTCTACAAAATATTTACACACTCCCTCAGAGACCATAATTAACTGACTCCCAGAGATTCCATAAAAAATGGCACATTTCCCATTGAGCTCATAAAATTTCACCAACTTCCCAACATATGCAGAATTATTAAAAGCACTCTCAAAGATCCCACTAAATAGAAACATAGAAAATGGGTACAGGAGGAGGCCATTCGGCCCTTCGAGCCTGCACCGTCATTCAATATGACCATGGCTGATCATCCAACTGTACCTGCCTTCTGTACCTGCCTTCTCTCCATACCTCCTGATCCCTTTAGCCACAAGGGCCACAACTAACTCCCTCTTAAATATAGCCAATGAACTGGCCTCAACTACCTTCTGTGGCAGAGAATTCCACAGATTCACCATTCCCTGTGTGAAAAATGTTTTTCTCATCTCGGTCCTAAAAGACTTCCCCCTTATCCTTAAACTGTGACCTCTTGTTCTGGACTTCCCCAACATAGGGAACAATATTCCTGCATCTAGCCTGTCCAACCCCTTAAGAATTTTGGACGTTTCTATAAGATCCCCCCTCAATCTTCTAATTCTAACGAGTACAAGCCGGGTCTATCCAGTTTTTCCTCATATGAAAGTCCTGACACCCCAGGAATCAGTCTGGTGAACCTTCTTTGTACTCCCTCTATGGCAAGAATGTCTTTCCTCAGATTAGGAGACCAAAACTGTACACAATACTCCAGGTGTGGTCTCACCAAGGCCCTGTACAACTGCAGTAGAACCTCCCTGCTCCTATACTCAAATCCTTTTGCTATAAATTCCTATACTCAAATCCTTTTGCTATGAATTCCTATACTCAAATCTTTTTGCTATGAAATATTTGCTAAGAAATTTGCTATAAATATTGACACCATCCAGATATCTGGTGAAGTATCAAGTTGGGCTGAAGGGCCAATTTCTGTGCCCTACAACTCTATGACTTTCAGTGTCCTGGTACTCTTGTTAGAGATTCCAGTGTTTTCCCAGCAGCAGATACCGTCTCTCCCTTCTTTCTGAAATAGTGTGCTCACATTTGCTACAGGAAAATCATCAGGAACCATTTCGGGTAACACAGAGGCACAGCTGGTGGGGCTATTACCTCAAAGCACCAGTAACCTGGGTTCAATTCTGACCACGGGTGCTGTCTGTGTGGTGTTTGCACGTTCTCCCTGCTACCGCATGGATTCCTTCCCACATCCCAAAGACAGGCGGGTCTGTAGACAATTGGCCTCTAAAACATTTTATCAAACTCCTCAAAGTCCCATAAACGATTTAAAAAGATGTACATCTGCATACACCCATAGATTGAACAAAATATCACAAGATGTCTACAGATTTCCACTGACTCTATAATTTTAAAAAAAAATCGCAGTTCCTATTAAATATGCATACTATCTATAAGCTATATATTAATGTACTCTTAAAAATTACTTAAATGTTAAAAAAAAATCCCAGCAACATCATAATGAGAGGTTCAAAAAAATATTAATGAAATGCCAGAGATCCCATGAGATATTAACACATTCCCAGCCACTCTGTAAGCTATTAAGGTGTCCCCTAAATAACCTGTTGTCTTTTAATTCACTTCCAATGACTCCATCAATATTTATATCTTCCCAGAATTATATAAAATATTAACAGACTGTCGGCGATACCATGATATATTAGCAGTCTCCTGAGTGATTCCATATTTTTACACTCACTGACACAGGCTTTGAAATGTTAACACACTTGCAGTGATCCCATAAATTATATATTTTTTTAGTTTGTGGCTCCATAATATATATATAAACTCCTAGTGATGACATAAACTATTAAGACACTCTCAACAAACTCAAAGAATATGAAGCTACTCCGTGTAAATAGGTTCATAAGTTATAGCAGGAGAATGAAGCCATTCGGCCCATCAAGTCTACTCCACCATTCAATCATGGCTGATCTATATTTCCCGCCCAACCCCATTCTCCTGCCTTCTCCCTTTCACCTCTGACTAATCAAGAATCTATCTATCTCTGCCTTAAAAATACCCATTAACTGCCTCCACAGCCATCTGTGGCAATGAATTCCACAGATTCACCACCATCTGGAATTAAAATATACCAAGCAGGTTCAGGCACAAGGTAAGATGGTTAATTAGATCCCAAGTTTACTTGGGTGGTGGAAGTTTGCTTTACTTATCAGATTTATGGTGTGGGACAGAGATTGCTGTTGGGACTCTTATTGTTTGTAACATACATTAATAACTTGGATATCAACGTTGGAGGAATGTACGTTTGCTGATGGCATGAACATTGGTGGTTTCGATTAGTTTAGGTTAGTTTAGAGATACAGCACGGAAACAGGCCCTTCAGCCCACCGAGTCTGCACCGACCAACGATCCCCACTAGGGACAATTTACACTTATATCAAGCCAATTAACCTACAAACCTGTACGCCTTTGGAGTGTGGGAGGAAACCGAAGATCTCGGCGAAAACCCACGCGGTCACGGGCAGAACGTACAAACTCGGTACAGACAGCACCTGTAGTCGGGATTGAACACGGGTTTCCGGTGCTGCAAGTGCTGTAAGGCAGCAACTCTACCACTGCGCCACCCTAATATTTTGGTTGGTGCTGAAGATTGTCTTTGGCTATACCAGGATATAAATCAGATGGAAAGTTGGTCTGAGTGTTGACAGATAGAATATAATGGAATGAAATGGAATACTTTATTGTCACATGTGACAAGGCACCGTGAAATTATTTGCTTGCACACCCAAGGTATGCAAATAGAAGCCACCTATGGCGCTGACAAAGTTACAAAATACACCGGCCGCTGCTTTGTTCTCCCCCCCCCCCCCCCACGCCAGGTCCCCATTGTCCACTGTTTCTCCCCTCCCGCCTTCACGACAGTTCCCCCACGTTCTCATTGAGCGCCGACCGCAGGTTGACCCGCGAAGCTTCGCCGCTGCCGCCGAGGCCCCACCGCTGCCGCCGAGGCCCACCGCTGCCGAGGCTCCTCCGCCGCGAGGCTTCACCGCCTCTGAGGTGGAACATAATCCTAACCAATGCCAGATATGCAATTGCAAACGTCAAATAGGATAGGGCATATACAGTAAATAGCAGGATGCTAAGGACTGGTGTGATCACAGGGATCTTGGAGTCCAAATCAATAGTTCAGTGGAAATGGCAACACAAGTAGATAGGATGGTGAACAAGACATAGACAAGATTGACTTCATTGGATGGGGCACAAAAGAGAAAAGTTGGAATGTTATGTTGCAACTTTACCAAACACCACCGAGACCTCAAGTATTATGTACTGTTGCGGTCACCATACTACAGGAAGGATGCGTTTCCACTGGATACGAGACAGAGAAGGTTCACCAGGACGCTGCCTGGATTGAAGGACTTTACACACGGGGAAAGTTTGTATAGGGTGGGTTTGATTTCTCGCGAGCAAAGGAGCTGAGGGGTGACCTGATAGAGGTGTATAAAATTATAAGAGACACGGATAGAGTAGACAGTCAGAATGATTTCCCCATGGTAGGAGTATCAAAAGTAAGAGCACATTGGGTTTAAGGTGAGAGGAAGAAGTTTTAAAGGGATTTAAGGAAAATATTTTTGTACACAGAAAGTTGTTGATACCAGGAACTCATTTCCAGGGGACATAATGGAGTCGGGAACAATCAATAGATTTAGGAGACATTTGGATGAGCATTTGAATAGGCAAATCACAGAAAGATACAGACCCAATGGGATTAGCGTGCCCAATGTTTGTATTGTACAACTCTACGACACAATAGGCCCACATATTCCTACATATTATCACACAACCAGCAATTCCATTAGATAGATTTAAATACTCCAAGAGAGACATTTAAACATTAAACATCTACCAGAGATCCTTTGAGACAAACTCCCAGAGAACCCATAAAGTGGGTGGCGCAGCTGGTAGAGCTGCTGCCTTACAGCGCCAGTCATGCAGTTTCGATCCTGACCTCGGGGCTGTCTGTGTGGAGTTTGCACTTTCCCCCTGTGATTGCATGGTTTTTTTTCTGCGTGCTCCAGTAATAATCCTCCCACATCACAAAGACATGTGTAGGAAGGAACTGCAGATGCTGGTTTACACTGAAGATAAACACAAAATGCTGGAGTAACTCAGCGGGACAGGCAGCATCACTGGTTAGGAAGAATGGGTGGTGTTTCGGGTCAGATTTTAGGTTAATTGGCCTCTATAAAATGTTGCCCCTGTTGTGTGGTGAGTGGAGGCAAAAATAGGATAACATAAAACTAGTGTGAATGGGTGATCGATGATCGGCGTGGACTCACTGGCCAAAGGGCCTGTTTCCATGTTGTACCTTTCAATTCAACCTAATATTAATGGATTCCTGGAGACTTTAACAAGCTCTCAGCAAAAACTTGAGATGTTGATAAACTTCCAGAGATTCCATGATTCCATGAATCCTTAATATTAATGCACAGCAGGTAATTCCACAAAATATAATTCTACACTCCCAGCAATAGTCCCAGAATGGCTGTAAAATAAATTCACAACTCTCTGGATAAAAAAGTTTTATCTCACCTCAGTCTTAAATGACCTCCCCTTTATTGTAAGACTGTGGCCCCTGGTTCTGGACTCACCCAACATTGGGAACATTTTTCCTGCATCTAGCTTGTCCAGTCCTTTTATAATTTTATATATTTCTATAAGATCTTCCCTCATCCTTCTAAACTCCAGTGAATACAAGCCTAGTCTTTTCAATATTTCCTCATATGACAGTCCCGCCATCCCAGGGATCAATCTCATGAACCTCCGCTGCACTGCCTCAATCACAAGGATGTCCTTCCTCAAATTAGGGGACCAAAACTGTATACAATACTTCAGATGTGGTCTCACCAGAGCCCTATACAACTGCAGAAGAATCTATTTACTCCTGTACTGAAATCCTCTTGTTATGAAGGCCTATGAATATGTCTATGAATATTCACGCAAAGACCCTACTGAGCATTCATTCACTCCAAGAATCCTATAGAATACTAACAAACAGGAACAAGGATCCACAAATCTATCTTCATCACTGGGACAGTGGGGGAGAGAGTTATAAACTTAATTCCTGGGCGTGCAAACGTCTGAAGATCTGTTCTGGATCCAGCACATTGAAGCAATCATTAAGAAAGCTTCTACTTCCTAAGAAGATTGGGGAGATTCGGTATGTCAATACTCTCTTGAACTTCTACGGGTGTGAAGTAGAGAGCATGTAGACTGGTTGCATCACGGCCTGGTTGCATTAAGTGCTGAGCACTGCCCAGTCCATCACTGCTACTGACCTCCCCACCAAGGAAGGGATCTACAAGTCGTCATATAGTCTTGGAGGCATTAATGTTTACTTTGCACTAATATTGTTTATTTATTTATTTGTGTAGTGTGTGTGTGTGTGTGTGTGTGTGTGTGTGTGTGTGTGTGTGTGTGTGTGTGTGTGTGTGTGTGTGTGTGTGTGTGTGTGTGTGTGTGTGTGTGTGTGTGTGTGTGTGTGTGTGTGTGTGTGTATATGTGTGTGTGTATATATGTGTGTGTGTGTGTGTATATATGTGTGTGTGTATATATATATGTGTGTGTGTGAGCATGTGTTTTTTATATGTACAGTATATACTTGTACATACATGCAAGAGATTCCTCAGCTGCTTACAGTGCAGGAATCAAAAATGCGTTCTACAACTAAAAATGTGTAGACATAAGGAACTACAGATGCTGGAATCTTGCATAGAGTGCAAAGTGCTGGAGTACCTCAGTGGGTCAGGCTCTGGATGATATGGATAGGCAGCCTATTTCTACGTCTGAAGAAGGCTCCCAACCTTTAGGTCAGCACAGTGGCATAGCGGTAGAGCTGCTGCCTTACAGCGTCAGAGATCCAGGTTCAATCCTGACTAAGGGTGCTGCCCGTGCGGAGTTTGTACGTTCTCCTTGTGACGGTGTGGGTTTTCTCCGGGTGTTCCAGTTTCCTCCAACACTCCAAAAATGTGCAGGTGTGCAGGTTAATTGGCTTTGGTAAAATTGTAAATTGCCCCTAGTGTGAAGGATAGTGTTAATGTACGGGGCGATCGCTGGGCAGCGTGGATTCGGTGGGCCGAAGGGCCTACTTCTGCACAATAGGTCTAAAAGACCTGAAATGTCACCTGTGCATGTTCTACAGAGATGTTGCCTGACTTGCTGTTTTACTCCAGAACTTTATGTCCTACTAAAAATGTGTACTGATTTTTAACTTTCTCTAGTTCTGATGAAAACGCATTAACCAGAAGCATTGACTCTGTTTTGCTCTCTCTACAGATGCTGGACTGACCGACTCTGCATATTTCAACCATATGGCAAGTTCTGATGCCAATGCAGAGATCAACAATAATTTTGATAATCAGAGCAAGACTTTTTATTTACTCCCAGCATTTACCAGAATAATCAGTCCCAGATATATATTCGCAGCTCACAAATAAATGTATTGGTTGTTATAGGCATAATGAGGGAAGGAACATTAAGCGATCTTCCCTGTTATTCTCCCTGTTAAGTCAGCGGGGAAGTGGTACCCCATCTTTGTGAAAAATCCCAATGACAGCAGATGCTGAAAATCTAAAATAAAAACAGGTAATTGGACAGGATAGGACAGGTTTAGAGGAATCTGGGCCAAATGCAGGCAGGTGGGACTAGTGTAAATAGGACATGTTGGCTGGTGTGGGCAAGTTGAGCCGAAGGGCCTGTTTCCACACTGTAAGACTCTGACTCAATGATATCAAACTGCGTCAGGGGGAAGAGAAACAGTTAACATTTCAGGTCAAAGACTCTTTGTCAGAACTCTTGCCAGTTTTGCCATAGGGTTCTGACCTGAAACATGAACTGTGGTACAACATCTTTGCCAGTTCTGGGAATATTTCCATTGCAAATGACATTCAAATTCAAGAATGTTAATGCAACATTTTGTGTAATCTCCACTATCTGCGATACTCTCTGTGTTTCAGCACAGTTTCAATGCTTCATTTTTTACAGATCAATAGCCTCATTAATAACAGAACAGCCTATTGGTTACGTATGCAAGGACACAAAGATGGATGCTGTTCTGTCCAGAAGTGTCATGGCAAGTTAGTCACCAACATGGAGGTTGCTCCCTCTAGTGATGGCACACATACACTGCAAGATTTGCATCAACTGCATAATGAATGAACTTATGAATCCACAAGGTTGCAGACTGCGAGGAAATTGTATTTAAGGTAGACACAAAATGCCTGATTAACTCAGCGGGTCAGGCAGCATCTCTGGAGAGAAGGAATGGGTGACGTTTCGGGTCGAGACCCTTCTTCAGACTAATTCTATTGTCGTTCTGCAGTCGCTAACAATGTAATGGGCATAGAGCAAAATAAAAGCGTTGGAGGAACTCGCGGGTCAGGCAGCACCTGTGGAGGGAATGGACAGACACCCTTTCGGGACGGGACCCTTCTTCAAGCTTTTCTGACAACAGACCAGTGGAATTCTCTGCCTCAGAGGGCGGTGGAGGCAGGTTCTCTGGATGCTTTCAAGAGAGAGCTAGATAGGGCTCTTAAAAATAGCGGAGTTAGGGGATATGGGGAGGAGGTAGGAACGGGGTACTGATTGGGGATGATCAGCCATGATCACATTCAATGGCGGTACTGGCTCGAAGGGCCAAATGGCCTACTCCTGCACCTATTGTCTATTGAAATGAATGTAAATACAAAGAAACTCGTTTGTTCAGCTCACGTTAAAGGGAAGTAATCGAAACAAGAATTCTAAGGAGAATTATGATTACTGCCAGTGGGAGGATACATAGATACAAGGATAGGGAAGGCTTAGAGGCATATGGGCCAAATGCGGGCAGGTGGGACGAGTTTAGATTGGATAATGGGCCGAAGGTCCTGTTTCTGCGCTATATGACTCTATGACAGGAATACTGGGGTGGGAGATTGCAACCTTCACGTGGTCCACCCTGTTTCGACTAATGCGATTAACCCCACGTGCACAAACAAAAGATCAAATAGAACAAGTTGACATACAACTTTAGGCTGTGCACGCCATACGCAACAAGAAGAAGACAGTAATACTCCCAATTATACTTATTTATGCACAACCTATGCAGACATGACGAACCCCATGAGGTAAATGATCAACATTTGCATGAGCCGAGCACCGAGCAAGGGAATGCAGAGAGAGCGGTGAAGTTCATGGAAGGCGGCAGAGAAAATCTCCCAGAAATAATATAAAACCAGACTTACAGCAGGTGAGGAACTCAAAGTAATTAAACTTAATAGAAATATGTCCCAACCCGAAACGTCACCTAGCCATGTTCGTCAGAGATGCAGCCCAGCCTCAATGATTCATTGATACTTTATTGTCAAATGAACTTAGGTACAGTGACATTCTTTGTTTTGCATACAACTAGGTAAAATGTTACAGCAGCCCTCACCTTGGCAGGGCACAAAAAGTCACCAAGTTTCTGGTGCCGACAAAGTTATAAAAAGTTAATCAAACAGTCGTAACTTGTGCTCGCAACGGCAAAGCAGGCCTGCTGCTGCATGTGATGGTAGGCAGCCCCCCCTCCAATTCCCCTTGTCCCCCCCGTCAACCTCGGTGAGTTACTCCAGCAGTGTGTGCCTTTTAAAAAAATTAAAATATATAGTTAAAAAATATTTTATATAAAAATATAGATCTACTCTTGTAAAGAAAGTTTTTACGTGGCTGGCTCAAGGTGACCCCTACTACATTGATTACGTGGGAACCAAGGGAGAGAATAATATAATTGAATGCCAAGGGGAATGGGTCAGGCTCTTTATTGGAAGTAATCATAGCCTGACCATTGCATGGCCCACATGTTGTCGTATATTAGACCACGTCTGCATGTAGGAAATGGTGCAGCCAATTTACCAGTCATCATTTAAATACCTTTCAGGCATTAGATAAATGCAGGATGGCACTCTAAATAGAAAGAAGCAAAGGTTAGTTGGGATTTAGTCCAGTGGGAAAAGTTTCTTAAATGGCATCTAGGTCTTGGTTTGTACGATGATAGAAAAGTACTGGCACAAGCAAGTGGCAATGGCCAATGTGAATGATCTCTCCCTTCTAACTGGAGATGGAAGCTCCCAATGGAGTCAGGTTAATGGGAAATTACAAAGAAACATTTTAGGATCTGAACAGGTCACTGAGTGAGCATCGCGTATCTCAGAGAGTCCTGCAACTCGACAGCTGAACCCAAACCTCTGATACCTACCTACAAACCTACCTCATTTAAACTTACAGAATAATGAGTGGATGTGGAAATGATGTTTCCACTGGTGGGACAGTCTAGGACCAGAGGTCATAACCTCCGAATTAAAGGGCACTCTTTTAGAAAGGAGACGAGGAGGCACCTCTTTAGTCAGAGTGTGGTTAATCTGTGGAATTGATTGCCACAGAGGGATGTGGAGGCCAAGTCAGTGGATATCTTTAACGCAGGGATAGACAAATTCTTGATTAGAATGGGTGTCAAGGGTTATGTGGAGAAGGCAGGAAAGTGGGATTAGGAGGAAGAGATCAGCCATGATTGAATGGCAAAGTGGACTCGATGGGTGAACGGCCTAATCCTACTCCTATAAATTGTGAACCTGTGAACTTTTTGATAAAAATCCTATTCATAGACACCCTCCAGTACATGACTTAGTGAATGTTCCAATATTGAGGGGTGGGGCCCCACTGAAGAGTTGGTACAACAGACAGGCCAGTGGTCCTTGTGAGAGTGAGGACATTTTAGTTTTAGAGATACAGCGTGGAAACAGGCCCTTCGGCCCACCGAGTCCGCTCCGACCAGCGACCCCCACACACACGTACACCATCCTACACACACTGGGGACAATTTACAATTATACCAAGCTCATTAACCTACAAACCTGTATGTCTTTGGAGTGTGGGAGGAAACCGGAGAAAACCCCACGCTGGTCAAGGGGAGAACATACAAACTCTGTACAGACAAGCAGTCAGGATTGAACCCAGTCTCTGGCGCTGTAAGGCAGCAACTCTACCGCTGCACCACCGTGCTGCCCCAAATGCTTCATTATCTATAATGCTATGTATTCGATATTTTATCATGCCTGATGAATGGATGGAAAATATTGAATTGATTGAAGGATGCAGATGGAATCAGGCCCTTCAACGTGCAAACCATCGATCACCCATACACACTAGTTCTATGTTATTCCACTTTTGCACCCACTCCCTGCCTCATCGGGGCGATTTACAGAAGCTAATTAACCTACAAAATGATACTATGAAAGTGGCACAGTGGTGCAACTGGTAGAGCTCTTGCCTCACAGTTGCAGAGAACCAGGTTTGATCCTGGCCTTGGGTGCTGTCTGTGTGGAGTTTGCACATTCTCCCCATGACCGCATGGCTTTCCTCAGAGTTCTCTGGTTTCATCCCGCATCCCAAAGGCGGGTGGTGTCACATGCTATATTTGTATAAAGCGTGTCAGTACTTTCCTGTTGTTGTAAATGTTTTTGGGATGTGGGAGGAAACCGGAGTACCCAGAGGAAACCCACGCACTCACAGGGAGAACGTATAAACTCCACATAGACAGTGCCTGAAGATCAGCACCCAAGGCCAGGATCACACCTGTGGCTATAGCGCTGTAAGGCAGCAGCTCTATCAGTAGAACCACTGACCCACTCTCAAACCACCATTTTGAAGGGAAAGATAATATCGTGTATTAATAATAACCAGCATTTTATACGAGCGTGTGATGCACACATTTGTGGTAGATTTATGCACTTTACAAAAGATGAATTTGCAATAAATTTTACTGGGCTCTGACAGAGCTGTATGAATGTGACTCTTTCCTTAAAATGATAGAGAGCTGTCCCCTAATGCAATACGTACAAAGCACCACCATGGATCTCTGGAACCAACTCACTTTGGTTGAAACGTGTAGGAAGAAACTGCAGATACTGGTTTAAACCGAAGGTAGGCACAAAAAGCTGGAGTAACTCAGCGGGTCAGGAAGCATCTCGGGAGAAAAGGAATAGGTGACATTTCGGGTCAAGACCTTTCTTCAGACTGAAGAAAGGTCTCGACTTAAAACGTCACCTATTCCTTTTCTCCAGAGATGCTGCCCGACCCGCTGAGTTAATCCAGCTTTTGGTGTCTATCTTTAGACGAAACTCCTTGAAGATGTTGCTGAGAGTATAAAGGAAGACAAGCTGTTGATTAAACTCAACTTCACCCAGACTTTATGAACACGCTGTGAAATCCATTCTCACTGTTTTTGCATGATGATTCCTTCCCGCTCCTCTCTCCGTGACGTGCCAGAATGCAGTCCCTGCAAGGCTCACTATCTGTAAAACCAACATCTGTAAAACCATTCATTGGACATTGTGGCTTGCTATGCACAGATGTACTGCATGATCTTCTCCCTTATTATAGAAGGCATCAGAATAAAAGGATGTACCTTTAGAATGGAGATGAGGAGGGATTTCTTCAGCCAGAGGGCCAGGGGGTGGTGAATCTAGAATTCATTGCCACAGGTGGTGATTGAGGCCAATTTGATATTTGAGATCAAAAGGTTCTTGATTAGAAAGGGTGTTAAAGATTATGGGGAGAGGGCAGGAGAACGGGGTTGAGAGGAAAAGATAGATCAGCTATAATTGAATTGCGGAACAGACTCATTGGGGCGATTGGCTTGCTTCTGCTTGCAGATCTTTTGATCCAAGAGCTAGATGCAACCATTCTCGAAGTAAACCTCCACATATCCTTCCTCTAGTTTACTGATCTGACTAAATGGAACGAATCAAGAAAGAATGTTGTCCTCATTAATCATTGGACATTATCACATTTTATTACAGAGTTACATTAAACAGACAACTAAATTAAAAAATATATTTTATGTTGGACACTAAATTTACTGCATCTTCCATTTTTACATAGTATTATTGCTTATTTGCTTATAAAATGTATTGCCATCTACAAAACTCTATAAAAGTTAATATCCTTTTTGTCCCCATTGGATAAAACAGGCAGAAAAGGCACTGTTTGGTCATATATATGTGAGCATCACAAATCGTATATAAATTGGAATTGCTTAAATAAATTCTGAATTATATCAAGTCAACTGGCCTGAGGCAGGGGTCTAATGTTAAGAGCATCAGACGTGATTCAGCAAATCTTCCACATTCACTAATTTCTGACTGACTACATTTCATGGGCACCAAGTCTCAGAGGGGTACAGCTCCACAAATTCTCACTCACACTGGGCACTCCCCCTGTGCTGCAGTTCCAGGAACTCTCATCAATTATAGTCCCACTTGAAATGGAATAAATACTCACAACCCACTACTGAGTGGAAACTCCACTTGACCTATTCCGCTGTCTGTTGTTTGTAGAAAGAATATCTTGGGCTCTGAGATTACCCTTGTGGTATAATAGTATTTGAACACAGTTTGAGCATAACAACCTCCCTTCTAGTTGCTCTGTGCAGATATAAACATGTGAACAACAAAAGGTTATTCAGTTTGTATAGAGTTTGTACGTTCCCCTTGTAATCATGTTGGTTTTCTCCGGGTGCTCTGGCTTACTCCCACACTCCAAAGACATACAGGTTTGTAGGTCAATTGGCTTGGTAAATTTGTAAATTGTCCCTAGGGTGTAGGATAGTGCTAGCGTACAGGGTGATCGCTGGTCGGCGCGGACTTGAAATTCCATTTCAAGTGCCAAAGGGCCCCGTTTCCACGCTGTATCTCCAAAGTCTAAAGTTATTTAAAATATTCTATCAAGAAGTCACTCATCACCAAGTACAATGTGCCAGAGATGCCATCCATTCATGCAACAGGACTATGTCCCAGCACACAAAACAGAGACACAGGCCATGGTACTGGGCTAATTATTCAATGGTTCCATCTTTTTGTGAAGTGGTATCTATTGAACGTGGTAACTTATGCTCCAGCAAATGTTCACATAACCCATTTGGCTCCCTAATCCCCTTCAGAAAATGGACCTGTCACCCTTCCCGCAGTTTACATGTGACTCCATTTCTACCCAATCTACCAGACACTGAGTGACTTCAAGGCAATAGGTCGAGCGAAACTTGTCTAGTTACCCATGTATCAATAATCAAAAGGCCACGGCGACTAAGTGATTTCTTTCAAAATGATTTCTTTTAAAAATGTGTTGATTCATCCCTTTAAACAGCAGAAGACTGCAACAACCCGGTTTAGGAATAGCTACTTCCCCACAGCCATCAGGCTATTAAACCTGGCTCGGAACTCTGAACATTAATATCCCTCCATCTGTTATTTGCACTTTATTAATTTATTAATTCATGGGTGTATTTATGTATAGAATTGTAGTCAATGCCTTCAATGTTCTGTTGTGCTATGCAAAGAAATATTTTCATTGTCCTGTCAGGGACACATGACAATAAACTCTTTTGACTTTGACTTTGAATGAGAAAGGGAGACGTCAATGGAAGCCTCAAGGATAGACGGTGGTAACAAAATATCTCCCAGGTGCAGATCTTTTCTGGTTGCTGTTATTTTCCAATGGATGGCAACAGTGGGCAAATGGACTTCATCCTCTTCCTTTCCCCAAGTCTCCCTCAACTCCTGCCCATCCCTTCTGCGAGGCACCACACGGCTTTGGGGAGAGAGAGCAGCTGAGAAGATGGCTAGAGAGATAGTTCCAGTCAGAAGCCCAGTACTTTGATCTTAAGGCTTGATGTGTTGTTACAACATCTGGATCTCCCACTGCTGAACTGGATTCTGTTCTTCGTATTTGCAAATCATCGCAGCGTCACGATCGTAAGATTTCCCACCTAAAGTAAAAGATGTCAGTAAGTTGACAGATGCGGTGAGCAAGCTATTCAAGTGTATGGAGGCTTTTTTATTCCTGTTTTCTCAAGACAATTACCCTGAAATTGAGTCCATTGCCTTGACCACAGGTGACCCACCTCTCAATTACTGCTTTGGGTGAGAATTCATTGAATGGCCACAGACCAAGGGATTGGACACTCTGAGACCAAAGACTAGGAGCAGCACCATGGTAGGCAGGTTTGCTGCCTTACAACACCAGAAATCCAGGTTCGATCCTGACTGCGGGTGCTGCCTGTACGGAGTTTGTACGCTCTCCCCGTGACCTGCGTGGGTTTCCTCCAGGATCTCCAGTTTCCTCCCACACTCCAAAAACGTGCAGGTTTGTAGGTTAATTTTGCTTAGTAAAATTGTAAATTGTCCCTAGCGTGTGTAGGATGGTGTTGGCGTGCGGGGATCGCATGTCTGCGCGGAATCAGTGGGGCGAAGGGCCTGTTTCCGCGATGTATGTCTACACTAAACTAAGAATCGATTCAGGTAGGTGGGAGACGGGACAAAAACAATCGATGTATAATTGAGAACAGGCCTATACTCTGTTTATAATCAGTGGTGGGAATGGGTGGCGTGCTCTCGGTAATGGGGTCAGGTGGATGTTGGCTGGATGAAGAATGGGGACTGATGGTTGGAAAGGCATTCACGTTGTGTTTTACGCACCCGCAGCTGGTAACTCACGCTCAAAAACAATATATTTTATTCTAATTAATTTTGTATAAAGTAATTCTGTTCTGAAATAAGAGACCGATGTGCAAAGCAAAGGACCTGTGTGTGGGTCACCATCAAGTTGGAAGGTGAAGGGGAGAAAAATGAATCGGGAGCAGTATTCACTATGAGAAACAAGCCTCCCCAAGATTTATGAGCTGAGTGAAGGATGTGATTCCAAGAGTACGGAAAAGGGACAGGGCTTTTTGCCATCACAGCATGTTGAGGACTGAGTAAATTCTAATCTTATATAGCCAGCATCAACAGAAGAAGCTATGCGAGGAAAATGGCAGCAAGTTGCATTTTTTTTGCAACTTTAGTAAAATCTACCAAACTCTGCCACTGGAGGGCAGCAGGTCCAAGATTGGTGAATGCATGGGACTTGGTTGAGTTACTGTACTGGGATGATTGTGGGATTTTGGGAGGCAACGGGCAAATCGGGAATATCGATAAACAAGTAACATAGGAACAATTAATGTTGATGCTGAGGCAGGAATGGATTTAGAGATGGAGCACAGAAACAGCCATTCGGCCCATCGAGTCCACGCCGACCAGCGATCCCCGTACACTAGCAATATCCTACACACTCGGGACAATTTTTACCAAAGCCAATTAACCTACAAACCTGTACATGTTTGCAGTGTGGGAGGAAATCAGAGAACCCAGGGAAAACCCAAGCGGTCATGGGGAGAGCGTACACACTCCGTTCAGACAGCACGCGTAGTCAGGATCGAACCTGGGTCTCTGGTGCTGTGAGGCAGCAACTCTACCCCTGCGCTACTGTGCTGCTGAGTTGGGCGAGGTGATCTTGACAAAGATGCCGATGCATGGTTAGAAGCACAACCTAGAATCAAATACAACAGCAAGGTTGTGCTCCATGTGGATGAGTCTTTTGCCGTTACTGGAATGAGGAATGGGGTGTTGATATCAAATTTGTACCTTGGATACACAACAGCTCCAATCTACACAATATTTTGATATTTAGGAATCAGCTGTGGCCTGAGCTGAAGGGGCCATATTCCCAAACTAGTGGTTGATGGAACACTCACCTTTGATGTCGAGCACAAATCCTTCATACAGGAGGCTGCGGATAGTGCCGCTGAATTCAAACGTCCAGCAATGCCTCGGTATTCGTGTCTCTGTCCAGAGTACCACCTTGCTGCCAGTGTCAGCCAGAGTGCCGATGGTCTGAAGGCTCACATCTGGAGCAAACTGCAAATCCAAGCAGAGGTTTATGTCAGACAAAAATAGATCACGTTCCATTTTTTAACCTACTTTTCTCATCATGTTGATTCTCACCTGTTTACTGTTATCAAATACCTCCTCTTGATAGGTTTGTCAATTAGAGTCAGAATCATACAAGGTGGAAAAGGGCCCTTCGACCCAACTTGCCCACACCGGCCAACATGTCCCAGCTACACGAGTCCCACCTGCCTGCTTTTGGCCCTTATCCCGCTAAACCTATCCTATCCATGTACCTGTCCAAATGTTTCTTAAACGTAGGGATAGTCCCTACCTCAACTACCTCGTCTGGCAGCTAGTTCCATACATCCACCACCCTTTGTGTAAAAAAGTTACCACTCGGGTTCCTATTAAATCTTTCCCTTCCTCCCCTTAAACCTATGACTTCTGGTTCTCAATCCCCCTATCCTGGGCAAGAGACTTTGTGTGTTTACCTAACGTATTCTCCTCATGATTTTGTACACGTCTCTAATATCACCCCGGCCTCCTATTCAAGGAATAGGGTCCTAGCCTGCTCAACCTCTCCCTCTAGCTCAGGCCCTCTAGTCCTGGCAACATCTCATGAAGGTCCTGGCAGCATCCTTGGAAAATCGAGTATCTTTGCATTATTTGATGGGATGTGATTTATTGTTAGCCAGTCTAACACCCAGGATGAGTGTAGGTACGAGTCTAAAGTCCTGCTCTCAGAATGAGATTTCTGCAATGCTCGTGGCACTGAGCACCAGCGAACTCCACTCGGTCCCTCTTCCAGTCTGCTAAGAAGATTCCCACTGCATTTGCCATATGTACTAGTAGATATTTTGTACAAGCTACTACCTTGTCCACTCCCCATGTGCTCCTTGTATTCTGCACTTTATCGCTTAATAGGAATTCCCAGCCCCTCGAGATCTTCTATTTGGTGTCCTCCTCTCTCCCCTTGGACTGCACCCAAACCATTTTCTCTTCAGAGGCTGCTCCTCACACATTATACTTGGCTCTGCCTGTTCCGACTCTAATTTTCCAGAGCAGATCGCTTCTGAAGAAGGGTCTCGACCCAAAACGTCACCCATTCCTTCTATCCAGATATGCCGCCTGTCCAGCTGAGTTACTCCGGCATTTTGAGTCTATCTTCAGATCTCTTCTTCTCAGTTTGGTGAAATCAGCGTTTGTCGTTTCTTACTGATGGTTTGGGGAGTGTGGAGGTCAGTGATGATCAATTCAGTGCTGACCTTTTTCCTATGACCAGCCACTTTCTGTCCCTATGCTAACACTGGGCCTGGTCATAACCAAAGTCAGGCAAGAAATAATGGCAGAACAAAGTTGGATATTGTGATCAATGACCACAAAGTCCTCACCAACTTAGTGGTCCTTCCTCATGCTATTAACCCACTCTATCACCATCCCAGCATCTTAGACACTTGCATTCCACCCAAATGCTTGAGCATTCCACCACCACTACTATCTAAAGCTCCAAATTGACCTGTCAATTTGAAACATGTTTGAGGTCTGCACATTGGAGGGAAGGGCAAATAGAGCACTTTCCTCTTCAGATCAGAGGTGCCACATTCACCATCACTGAGCTACAGAGGACCCCCCGAGGACTAGATTAAGTAACAAGCGGTCCCTACCTTGGGCTTCAATAGTCCCTTCTCAAAGAACCAGAGCTGCTCCAGTTCCTTATTCACAGGAGCAACGATGACACGTCCAGACTTCACATCGTCCTCACTGGGAAGTACTGACAGCAGATCACCAGTCTCTTTGTTCTTAACGTTGAAAAACGCTCGTTTCTGTAAACACAAAGATGTTTAGGCCTTTAGCACAGAGCGTTGGAGCAGGGAAATACATGTTCTTGCAATTGCGTTAAACGTTGCACAGGAGGGCGGCATGGTGGCGCAGCGGTAGAGTTGCTGCCTTACAGCGCTAGAGACCCGGGTTCGATCCTGACTATGGGTGCTATGTGTACGGACTTTGTACGTTTTCCCCGTGACCTGCTTGGGTTTCCCCTGGGATCTCCGGTTGCCTCCCACACTCCAGAGACATACAGGTTTGTAGGTTAATTGACTTGGTATAATTGTAAATTGTCCCCAGTGTGTGTAGGATAGTGTTAGTGTGTGGGGACCGCTGGTCGGCGCAGACTCCATGAGCCCAATGGGCCTTCTTTCCATGCTGTATCTCTTAATTAAACTAAAAGAGGAGTTTGAACAATTAGGGATGGACTGCACCCCATGTTCCTCCACGACCAGAAGCTGAAGGACAGAGGTCCTCATTGAAGAGCATCAAAAGGAAGACAGAGGGCACAAGCCAGCCAGGTACCCTTGCTGGATAGCAAGCTGGGGTTTAATGTGCTAGTTGTTTGTAGGAGGGAAGGAGAGCCAAGGACATCAAGGAGTTCTATAGATTAGATGTTGGAGAGTTCCACCAGTGAAAGCTCTGGCTACCTGGTGGTCTCATCATAGTGAGAAGTTCTCTTGATTTGAGGTCAGGTGTCTCATGGCAAAGACGCAAAGGATTCCAAATGTTAAAGGTGAGGAATTCCAGAGGCATAGGATAGCCTGTCTACCCAATGGGACTGTGGGGCTGGATGTTAGGGAGGGCCAGTTTAGTATAGCATGGTTCTGATCGGTGGCAAGGCAGAGGTGAGGGGCCAGTGAGATGTGTTTGGTCAGTACCAGCTGGATGCCGGCTTTCACTGTCCTAACAGGCATGGGCAGCACAGAGGCACAGCTTGGTAGAGCAGTTACCTCAGCGCCGGCGGCCTGGGTTCGAACCCAACTCTGGGTGCTGCCTATGTGGAGTTTGCACATTTTCCCTGTGGCCATGTGAGTTTTCCTCAGGCTGCTCCACAATGTCTCATCCCTTAAGACGTCCAGGTTTGTAGGTTAATTGGCCTCTGGAAATTAGCCCCAGTGTGAAGCGAGCAGATGCAAAAGTGGGACAACAAAGATTTAGTGTAAATGGGAGATCGATGGTCAGCATGGACTTAGTGGCTCAGGGTGGGAGATTGCAACCTTCACGTGGTCCGCCCTGTTTCAACGAATGCAGTCAACCCGGCGTGCACAATCAAATAAGATCAAATACAACAAGTTATCCTACAACTTTAGGCTGTGCATGACATACGCAAGCAGAAGACTTCGTGGGCCAAGAGGCCTGCTACCATGACGCATATTTCAATCAGAAGTGCGCGTTGACTTGGTTGAAGTTGGGCTTGAGATTGCAGTTCGGCAGCTGATTTGTAAGCTCAAGGTCTTGCACTAACCTGTGCGATTGGCATTATGGATCCGATCCTAGTGAAGCTGCTGTACTTTGGCCAGTTCGAAATCTCAATGGGTTCCAGGAGCACCTGGCGACCTCGGAAGTTGCTGTATTCATAAATAACCCAGCTGCAGACAAGGGGGAAGAGGGCCAGGGCGAGTTACAACTTGGCAAATAGGAACAAGTTCCCTCAATGCTCTTTTGATGCCTGTTCACTGTGCAATCTGCCGTTTTGCTTTAAACAAGCTTCACCTGGATACACTGTCAGCGTGGAACCACAGATTAAATATGCAGGAGATGTTGAAACAGCAGAAACATAGATCTGCAGACACTGGTTACTACACTTACAAAATTCTTAAGGGGTTGGACAGGCTAGATGCAGGAAGATTGTTCCCAATGTTGGGGAGGTCCAGGACAAGGGGTCACAGCTTAAGGATAAGGGGGAAATCTTTTAGGACCGAGATGAGAGGGACTTTTTTCACACAGAGAGTGGTGGGTCTCTGGAACTCTCTGCCACAGAGGGTAGTTGAGGCCAGTTCATTGGCTATATTTAAGAGGGAGTTAGATGTGGCCCTTGTGGCTAAGGGGATCAGAGGGTATAGAGAGAAGGCAGGTACGGGATACTGAGTTGGATGATCATCCATGATCATATTGAATGGCGGTGCAGGCTCGAAGGGCCGAATGGCCTACTCCTGCACCTAATTTCTATGTTTCTATGTTACACAAAAGGACACAAAGTCTGAAGAAGGGTTTTGGCCCGAAACGTTGCCTATTTCCTTCGCTCCATAGATGCTGCTGCACCCGCTGAGTTTCTCAAGCATTTTTGTCTACCTTCGATTTTCCAGCATCTGCAGTTCCTTCTTAAACACAAAGTATTGTCTATTGTCTGCTATAACCAAGCAAGGAATTTATGTCAACAACCTAGAGGCCACTTTGTGAAACGAGTTGTTTTCAAATTTCAAGTACTTTTTAACAGCTAAAAAATTATTTTTGTTTCTGTAAGTGAAATATACTAAAGGATCTTTGGTACATTGATTAATAGAGTATCATTGCACAATTGCGTAAGAAAGAACTGCAGATGCTGGTTTAAATGGAAGGTAGACACAAAATGCTGGTGTAATTCAGCGAGTGAAGCAAATCTCCAGAGAGAAGGAATGGGCGACGTTTCGTGTCGAGACACAAGGGTCTGGACCCGAAACGTCGCCCATTCCTTCTCTCCAGAGATGCTGCCTCACCCGCTGAATTACACCAGCATTTTGTGGAAATCATTGCACAAGTGGTGATCAAAGCAATTGCTTGTCAATTTCAATGGCCACTCGCAGTGTAACTTGCAGCCTATGTTTGCAAGGCGAGTGGTGTCTGATTACTGTGGGGACACTGTTCACTATAACCAAAGTCCGTTATATAGAGGTCCATAATAATGAGGATAGACTGTAATAAGGCAACATTCTGGTTCTGTTTTTCTGATCATACACATATGCCAGCACCAGCCCTGCTCCTAAACTCTTACTGGCTCTATAGAGTAGTTGGAGAGGGCCTCCAGCAGTTATGACTCCACTGGATGTCTTTGCTGGCCGGTAGCATAACCTTCATCCAACATGGGGCTGTTCAACTTGGCTTAGAGAGGAGCTGAACAAGAAAATATGTCAATCCTCGTGTTCATTATTAATGCTCTTTGAATCTCAATGCTAGAAGTAACCAATATACAAATACCAAAGTTTAAAGATTATATGTACACGGAAGAGTGATAATAGCAGAATAGGGCAAATCCAGAATATCTAAACCAGCCTGAAATGCTGACGGATAATAATATACATATTCCTTTCAATGCTTTCCCATCCCCTCCACTCCTCGCTCCCCCCTCACTGCCATTTCATCGGAGTTGTGCGGCTGCAACTTGGCTAGCAATACCACTGCAACCGATTGTGCATAAGAGGTATGAGACAAAGTGTCCACCTGTGCTCAGCAGGGTGGGGAGATTCCTTGCTGTACATTAAACACTGGGGCGATAGGATTATTGCAGTTGAGATCACCAGGTCAATGAAAGAGATGCTGTTCGTTAAATTCCGCTCCACACTTACACTCCACCAATGACATGGAGAGACAGGACCATGTTGTTGTAACCATCGGAGACAAGATCCTTCACTTCCGAGTCCAGTTGAATCTCCTTTCCTTCAAAGTTCTCCAAACCGTGCAGAGTGATTAAGGACTGGGAGAAGACCTGTAAAGACACAGTCAGTCAGCCTACAGACCAAATACCAACCCCATTATGACACTTTCTGTTTCAATCCCATTTGGTTTTCAGCTCAAATCTTGTGTCATACTCATAGAGTCCTACAGCACGGAAACAAGCCCTTCCGCCCATCTTGCTCTTGCTGATCAAGATGCCCCATCTAAGCTAGTGCCACCCACCCGCATTTGAACCATATTCTTCTAAACACTATCGATCCATGTACCTGTCCAAGTGTTGTTATAATATCAGTCCCAACTACCTCCGATATACCTACCATTCTCTGTGTGACAAGGTTGCCCCTCAGGCTCTTATTCAATCTTTAAGAATCTGAGGGGCAACCTGAGAGATGTTGCCTGTCCTGGAGTAACTCGCCAGGACAGGCAACATCTCTGGAGAGAAGGAATGGGTGACGTTTCGTGTTGAGACGTTTCGGGTCTGAAGAAGCCCTCATAGACAATTAATTACTTTTCGATTGTAACAAGTGTTGTCAATTAACTCATCAGGGTAAATGGGCAACACACAGTGGGATACAAATTTGCCTGCTTTACCCAACATTCCCCATTATAGGCAGAAATTATAAGGGTGGTTAAAGAGTACTGGAATGTAGATGTCTTGAAGAGGTGTGATCTACAAAGTTCAGTTCTTGAAGTGAGATTAGGTTGGAGAGCTCTTTATCAACCAGCACAAAACTATGAGCTGAATGGCATCCTTTTCAGTCACAATTATTCCATGATTTCCATAAAGAGATTCCCACTGAAGCCAAGTAAACACCTCAACGAACCACGGCTGGACATGGCGTGGACATGGCGTGGACAAGTTGAGCCATGTCCATGAACGAGAAGAATTAAACCTATCCAGCAGAGAAGGAAGAAGGAATGTTCTGTCTTTAACATTGAGGTGGCATGGTGGCGCAGTTGTAGAGTTGTTGCCTTACAGCGCCAGAGACCCGGGTGCGGGGATCACTGGTCGGTGTGGACTCAGTTTCTGCACTGTATCCCGAAACTAAACTAATATATTCTGCCTGCCGTCCATTAGAAGGAAAGGGAAACGTTTTAAATGATCCATCAGGACCACTTGTGCCATATCCTACCATAAACTCAATTAATCAGAAGGACTATTTAGGGTTGTCGACTTTAATACCCAGCGAAAGGAAGAAAGGTTGTGAGTGCGGATGCTTACATGTGGAATGGCCTTGACACAGCGGATGTGCGTTGTCATTCTGCAGCCCATCGATGGGAGGTCTGGATACTCTCCTTCACTAACCACAAAGACTCTTCCATCGTAGTCCTGGCCTTCATACAGAGCCCAGCTGAAAAATAAACCTCATTCATGTCAGTATGCACCACACCAGACTGGAACATAAGGCTCTACTTTCCTTCAAGATAGCAGACTAAATTAAATATGATTTACTGGTCAAAATTCAGGTCTAGAAATTCCATGCCATTTTTTCATAAGTTATAGCAGCAGAATTAGGCTATTCGGCCTATCAAGTCTACTCCGCCATTCAATTATGGCTGGTCTATCTTTCCCTCTCAAGCCCATTTTCCTGCCTTCTTCCCATAACCCCTGCCTTCTTCCCATAACCCATACTAATCAATTATCTATCAAACTCCACCTTAAAAATGTAAATTATCTGTTAATCTCCACCTTAAAAATATCCTTTGACTTGACCTCCACAGCTGTCTGTGGTTTATCTTCCACAAGAACGTCTTATCATCCTTCACCTAAATCAAGGAGTCTTCTATTCCTCCACCTGGTACCCACTTGGCGCCAGGCCCCTTCAACTTCACCAACACTCAGACATTATTTATCTTCCTCCTGGGTGCAAAAGCAATTGAATGATAATGGACAGTTTAACTTTACTTCAGGGTGCTGAAACACCAAGGGGAAGAACTGATGCTACATTCCTACCCAACCACAGTCGGGCACCATCTTGGATAGTGTTCAATTCTTGCCACCACTCCTCCAGGCAGTGGCCAACACAATGCTGCCGTAACAGCATCAGGAGGTTACATGGAACTGGCTTGCATTTCGTTGAATGAAAAATACTGAACTATTGAACGTTTTGCAGGGATAAAGAAATCCACCTTTCTTCTGGTGAAGGAGACCAGAATAAAGTGGTAGATTAAAAAAATTAGGCTACAGGTCATTCAAGAGCAAAATGTTGAATCCCCTCTTCACACAAAGTGTAGGGGAAAATCACTGCACTCTCCCTCAGAGTATTGTGATACTCCTGGTCAGTTGGAGCTAGCAAAACAACACTGGAGATATTTAGTTTAAGAAAGAACTTCAGATGCTGGAAAATCGAAGAAAATTGAGCCCATTTCCTTCGCTCCATAGATGCTGCCTCACCCGCTGAGTTTCTCCAGCATTTTTGTCTATTGGAGGTATTTATATTAATTAAATATAAATTATATAAATTATACCGTAATTTAGTACATACATTATAACAAAGGGCAAGAGAGACGTTTAAATAGAGTTGAGATGCAGATGCACTATAATTTGCAGAACAGTGTACGGGTTTGTGCAGCCTTCTCTGGTTGTGAAATGAAAGTCTGGCGATTGAGGAATGCAGTACATTAGAGCCTCCACAGTGAGGAGCCAATGAGCAGAGGTGCAGAAGGTTCCCCTCAGTGAGGGACCAGGGGAAACACAAGATTTTTTTCCCTTGAGCTGCCAGTGACCAACCGGGGGAGTTGAGTCTGCGGAGAGCCACATCTCCTTCTAAGCTAAAGAGCTATCAAGGAATCAATACTTCAAGACAGTCAGAATATTTTACCCAAAGTAGAAATGTTCAACACTAGAGGGCATAGCTACGAGGGTTAAAGTTTAATGGAGATATGTTGGGCAAGTTTTTTTTTATCAATGAGAATGGTGGGAACCTGGATACTATAAGGCGTGGTGGTTGAGGGAGATATAATAATGGTGTTTAAGAGGCTTTTAAGAGGCTTTTAGATAGGCGTGGAAGTGCAGGGAATGGAGGGGTATGGATCATGTATAAGCAGATGAGATCGGTTTACCTAGGCATCATGTTTGGTACAAACATTATGGGCTGAAGGGCCTGTTCCTATACTCTACTGTTCTATGTTCTACATTCTACAAATGTGGTAAAGCTTGTACTACTCCCAAATTAGCCGTACAAAATTAATGTGACCAGTGGCGTCGTAATACCGAATGCATTGAATAGCCCAGAGTAAGTCTATTAGCATGGTAGAATTAAATTTATCTCGCAAGACAGACTTGATAGAGTTACAAGTGTATGAACCGTTACAAAAACCGGGCTGGATCACAATGGATCTGGCTCACTATCCTGACCTTTCATCCGTCGATCCTGCCTGCCCACCTATTCCCACATGCAAAGGGCCAACAACCTGACCTGCGAGGACAGGGTGTGCTCCAGAAGATGAGATGGCCGCAAGTATGGATGACAAGATTGCACCCCAGAAACCCTCTGACAACCCAATGGTCGGAGACGTCGAAATAAAACGTTCAAACAGAAGTAAATAATGAAAGCATAAGTCCATTTGTGAAGAAGGTCCTGGATAATCCAGATGCTGACCTATGTAACGAAAAAAATCGCAAAGTGCTACTCTAACTCAACCGGTCAGGCAGTATCTCTGGAGGGCATGGGATCCTTCTCAAAACGTCACCTTTCAGAGATGCTGCCTGACCAGCTGAGCTACTCCAGCGCCTTGTGTTTTTTATGGACAATGCATATTTATCGGAAGGACAAACTCCATAAATACCACACTGTACTGACCATCAGTGCATTTACCTGCCACTTAGGACCCTACAGGATTGAAGCTTAAACTCTTTTGGGATCCCCATCTTCTTTTCTTCAATAACCAAGGATCGTCCAGTGAAGTTGGTCTCCGAGAAGATCTGGATCTGAGTAGTGAAAGAAAAGAAAAGATTGGTTTTACTTGCATGCCACAGGAAGCAAATATTAATACCGGAAACCAGCAAAATGGGAACTGAATGGACCCAAGAAACTTTGGGAACTTTATCTTATATTTTCCTGATGGTTTTTATCAATGTTGGATTTAAATTGAGTCGAAGAGAAAAATGACTTATTCAATGCCTCTCATTTCCTCATGACTCTTCCAAGTGCTTCCTGGCCAGTGAAGTATTACTAACAAAGGATCACAGTGGCCAATATCTGCACAGCAAACTCTTGCCTCTTGACCAGATTATTATTTTTAGCAAAGTTAGCTGAAGGGATAATAAAATGGCAATAGACAATAGACAATAGGTGCAGGAGTAGGCCATTTGACCCTTCGAGCCAGCACCGCCATTCAATGTGATCATGGCTGATCATCCCCAACATGGCCTCATGTTCAATCTAATTTTGAAGCTAATTGTAAATTCTGCCTCAATTACTCCACTGGAAGTGAATTGCTTAGCTTCAGGTTCTTGGTGTGAAGACATTTCCTTTGACCTCTGTTTAAATGAACAAGGTACAGTCCGTCACGCTTGATGCTGCAACTAATGAAGTACGTCTACTTTGAACTACTCTCCTTCATCCTGTCTGAAGTTGAGCTGTTTCTGTTTACCGTGTTGGTTGGTTGGCCTCAATTAGATGATACTTGAAGAAAAATGGTTCATGGATGCCAGGCAAAAAGCAGGAAATTGAATTAATTAGACAGACTTTGAGTCTGAAGATGGGTCTTGACCCGAAACGTCACCCATTCCTATCCAGAGATGCTGCCTGTCCCGCTGAGTTACTCCAGCATATTGTGTCTATCTTTGGTTTAAACCAGCATCTGCAGAACCTTCCTACACAATGGAATTAATTAGATAGCCTTTTGGGTGAGCCAGCAAGCCAGAACATTGAGCTGAAAAGCTCCTTTTATTCCAGGGCGTTTCTGGTATACTTTGGGCATTAAAATGTAAAATATTCACCTTCGGGGGCCCTCAAGGTCAGCAGGGGAGGTGCCAATCCCCGTGAACAAGGGCTGAAGAAGGCCGCGTAAGGAGAGGGGCGAAGGTTCGTGGGATGACTGGAATGGAGGCGAAGGCTGCAACAAACCTTTGTGGCCAGTTGCAGTTGGGACTGTAAAATGGAACCAAAATGGTGACTCTTACTTATGGACTCAGTGGGCTGTTCTGTACATTCTGTACTAACCGGGGAATTGTGCTTATGTATGACGACAGTCTTGTTGACATGTGTGCAAAAATATTATTTCACTGTACCTTGGTACACTTGATAATAAGGGAACCATTGAATCATTGAGCAATATTGTAAATTCTCTCCGTGTCCGTGGCTAGCAGTGGGAGGCCAGAATATTTTTTTTATTGTTATCTACCATTATTAAACTGTATTAGTTTCAACAACAGTGGTGCAGGGTTGATGTCATTCTTAGCTTCTATCACACCTTACAGCTCACCGCAAAAATGTGTCACAATATAAACAACCGCTCCACCCTCAATGATACACTCATTGTAGTCAAATACTTGCAGGTCGAAACTGATACTTCGTGTCAACTTGAAGTATGTTTGTATCATAAGTTCATGTCATCCATGGATAGGACAGATGTGGAGGGATATGGGCAGGTGGGATTAGTGTAGTAGGGACATGTTGGCCCGAAGGGCCTGTACCACACTATGACTCTCAGTTCTAGGAGCAGAATTAGGCCATTTGTCCCTTCAAATCTACTGAACCCTTCAATCATGGCTGATATATCTTTCCTTCTCAACCCCCATTCTACTGCCATTAGCCCCATAACCCCTGACACCCTTACTAATGAAGAATCTGTCAATCTCAGCCTTAAATATATCCATTGACTTGGCATCCACAGCCGTCTGTGGCCATGAATTCCACAGATTCACCACCCTCTGTCTAAAGAAATTCCACCTCATCTCCTTTCTAAAGGTACGCCTTTTTACTCTAAGGCTTCCACTCACCCACTAGAGAAAACATCCTCTCCATGTTCATTCTATCCGGCCCTTTGACTACTCGGTAAGTATTGGGTATTGCCAGTCTTGATTTATAAGGTTGTCAAATGTTACAGGGAGAAGGTTGGAGAATAGGGTTGAGAGGGAAAATAAATCAGCCATGATCAAATGGCGGAGCAGACTCGATGGGCCTAATGGCCTAATTCTGCTCCTGTGTCTTATGATCTTATGCAGTTCTCCGCATTATCAACTCATTCTGAGCTGCGATATTTTTAATCAAATATGCCCTCCACACCTTCTGCTCAAGGCGAGTAACACCAGCACCTTGATCTCTCTTCATGTTGGAGCCTTTCATCCCAGTACCTTTCCAGCAAATCCTTCTGCATCCTCTCCAGGGTTTTAACATCTCAGCTAAAGGGTGGTGCCCACAGTTGCCCAGTATTCTACATTCTTTACCTGGGACCTGAACTGTATTCTGTAAAGGCTCAGCTTAAATTCCTTCCTTTTGTAACTCCCAGGCAACTGACCCATCAGGCAACTGACCCATCCCATCGACACGAGAGAGCGGTCCTGAGCTACCACCTACCTCATTGGAGACCCTCGGATTATCTTTAATGGGCCTTGATCTTGTGGACAGCTCGATTGCGATCTTCATTTATAGTCTCTCCGCTGACCAGAGAGCACGCAACAAAAAGCTTTTCACTGTACCTCAGTACACGTGACAATAAACTAAACTAAATAAAAAGGAATAAACAGAACAAGCTAAACTAAATTGAACTTTGCCTCTATTAATGAAGACAGATTATTCTCATTTATAAGTGAACACAACCAACTTGCATCGAGATGATTCTTACCTTTAGGCTGAAGTGATGATCATTTGACTCCACCTGAATACACAAACCACAAGAGAGCATCATTGCAACAGTTGCTGGACGTAAACACCACACCTCTTCCACCCACAAATTTGTCAGAGGATGATAGAATATTAAACGTGATAGGTAATACAGAAAACAATAAGGTGCAAACTTGTTTAGGTAGATTTACTGCATTACAAAGCATTGCATTGTACCGACAGTGGGCACATGTGACAATAAAATTTAACTGAATTGAATAATTGAATTGGATTTTGATAATTGAGAGAGTAATTTAATAATGGTCAGCATAATAGTGCACAGCATGGCGGCGCAGCAGTAACGTTGCTGCCTTACTGCGCCAGAGATCTGGGTTTGATCCTGATTGAGTTTGTACGTTCTCCCCCGTGACCGCGTGGGTTTTCTCTGGGATTTCCGGTTTCCTCCCACACTCCAAAGACGCACAGGTTTGTAGGTTAATTGGCTTGGTATAAATGGAAATTGTTCCTAGTTCGTGTAGGATGGTGTTAATGTGTGGGGATCGCTGGTCGGCGTGTCTCGGTGGGCCAAAGGGCCTGTTTCTGCACTATATCTCTAGACTAAACTGAGCTAAATGGATTTGAACTGAGATCAGCAATGATTTAATTTAAAGGATGGAACAACCTCCAATTGTTGAATGGCCTTCATCTTCCCCTGTAATCCAAAAACTATTTGTAAAACACTAGAAATAGGATGTACAATGCTCCAGTGGCTTGCAACTCCAATGTATAAGATCTTAATTGTGACCCATTGGCCCTTTCAAAGGCTTTGTGCAACTGACTGGTGTATTGTCTACATCCTTTCACACAGTCAATGGCTCAGAGCAGACGACATTACATCGGGTCTCCTCCCACACTCCAAAGATGTGCAGGTTTGTAGGTTAATTGGCTTCGGAAAAATTGTAGGTTTGTCCCCCATGTGTAGGACAGTGTTAGTGTACGGGATGATCGCCGGTCAGAGCCAACTCTGTGGGATGAAGGGCCTGTTTCCATGCTGTGTCTCAAAATTCTAAAGTCCCAAAATCTGTGTGAAAAGATTAGCCAACTGTGGGCATTTCAGGAGATTGCACACTTTACTGAGAGTGAACCTTCACTAATAAAGTCTTGGAACCGCTGGTTTAAACATGCACTGTCCAGGCACTTGTTCTGCTTACCAACAGGATGGGATGCAGAGAGGCAATCTTACAGTTTTGAGCACCCCATTCTTGAAGGTTGCGGTAAAGTCCTTTCTCCACTATGTACTGAGCTCCAGAATAGTTGGCACCCTCATAGGCCACCCAGCTGATGCAGGAAACACGAGGTTAGTACCAAAGCAATCAACATTGAGAAACATTCCACACCAGAGCAAATATCCTACAGCAAGCAAGATAGATCACTCGACGAAAAAGACGTAGTACGGTCATGGGCAGGTTCATGGGTAATATTCGGCCCCATTTCCGTAACCAGCTTCCGTCTCCGCACCAAAGATCCCCATAGCGGAGCAAAGATACTAGTGCGGAGACGGAAGCCGGTTACGGAAACATCCTCGTAAAAATAAAAGTTATTTGGTAAAAATCTTCTCCCCATTTTCAGAATTATAATTTATTAACACAAACTGTTCCCCCGTAACTGTTGATTACACTGCGAGTCGGGTCGGGCTGGGTTCCGCTCGTTGCGTACTACACGTCAGCCCATTGCATTTAGAAGGAGTGGTCTATCTTGCTTCGCTAAAGGATCTTTGCACCAGAGTGCTGGCTACTGAAGAACATCCTTCCCTTCCCCGTCAGCACTAGTCAAACACCAGACATGGTCTCTCAGCCCAGTGCTGGCTCCCACACCACAATCTCTGTGGACCCCTGTATACAAAATGCTCAGCCGTCCTTTTTTATCGCAATCTCTTTTAATTTATTTGATTTCCTCTCTGGGTTATTGACATTAATTGGATTCAGGTAGAAGTTGGGTTTGCCCCATATTCTCCTGTTCTCCCAAAGGCCCTTTCTCAGCAGCAGCAGTGTTGACTATGAAGGAACTGCAGATGCTGGTTTAAACTGAAGATAGACACAAAAAGTTGGTTTCTTCTGAAGAAGAGGGTCTCGACCCGAAACATCACCCATTCTTTCTCTCCTGGCCGTCCCACTGAGTTACTCCAGCTTTTTGTGTCTATCCTTGACTTGAGTCTATGCTCAAGTCTAACCAATGGCAGTCTCACTGGAAACGCACAGCACACTCCACAAAGTAAAGCTGCAAATTCCATTCCCCTCACATCCAAAGCAGGAGATGCATGGCAAAGTTCAGTTGATATCAAAAAACTGCAAATGCTAGAATTCCAAAATATTTTTTAAAAAGCCTGCTGCAAATATCCAGTAGGTTAGGTCCATCATTGGACATAAAATGTTAACTCTGCCTTAAGGGCCTGTCCCACGAGCATGCGACCTGCATGCGGCAAGCGCGACCAAACTGGAAGCTGGGGCTGCGCGGAGGTCGAGTGATCCCCGTACAGGGCCTGTCCCACCAGCATGCGCCTGCATGCGGCGACCAAACCGGCAGCGGGGGCCATGTGGAGGTCGGGTGAGTGGCGTGAAATGGCGCGAAGTTGGAGCGAAGTCCACGGTAAGTTTGCAAGGACAGAGAGGAACACAGAGAGAGGGCCTCGGAGGCACACAGAGAGGGACACGGAGGCACATACTGTATAGAGAGGGTCACGGAGGCACACAGAGAGGGTCACGGAGGCACGACGTCGAGGCGCTGCGCACGTCTTCAATGCAGCTACGGGCCGACAGACCGTTGCCACACGGAATTTTTGAACAGGGTCCGTTTTTCAGGGCCCCATGCGATATCGGGACCAGCTCCGCACAACTCCATACGACTCCGGCGATCGAAGTGGGACCGGCACCGCGAGGCCGAACGCCTCAAGCGACCATGTTAGGTCGCGCTCACCGCATGGAGTCGCATGCTGGTGGGACAGGCCCTTTACTCTCTCCACATAACACTGCCTTAGAGCAGGGCACCATAGAGAGTATTCTGACCAGCTGTATCTCTGTGTGGTTTAGGGACTGTAGAGCCTCTGACTGGAAGTCTGTGCAGAGAGTGGTGAGGACAGCGGAAAAAATCATCGGGGCCTCTCTCCCCTCAATCGGGGATATTGCGACCAAACGCTGCGTGTATAAGGCCAGTAGTATCATAAAAGACCCCACACATCTCCATCACGGACTGTTCACTCTGCTGCCCTCGGGAAAGAGATATCGCAGCATAAGGAGCAGAGCATCAAGGTTCTGCAACAGCTTCTTCCCACGAGCCATCAGACTCCTGAATGCCATGTAATTGGCTGCCACCATTTCTATTTATCCTTTTCATCCATGCCTATCCTTCGGTTAAGTTATTGTGTTGCACAGGGAGCCAAATGCAACGTAATTTCGTTTGGAACTGCATATATCAATGTATTTCTAAATGACAATAAAGTTTGTTTGACTTTGACTTTTGATTTGCCTGACACAATCTTCCTGTTGAGAAAGAGCATGGAATGGTACCTTTTTTGTCTGCCACTAGGGGACAGTAGACACCACATTTTCAGTTACAAACAGACACAAAGCCCTGGGATAACTCTGCAGGTCCGGCCGCATCTATGGAGAAGATAGATGATGTTTCGGGCCAGGACCCTTCTTCAGAAGGATCCCAACCTGAAACGTACCTATCCAAGTTCTCCAAAGATACTGAGTAAGGACCCTGACCCAAATCGTCACCTATCCATGTGTCATAAGGAAATGCAGATGCTGGTTTAAACCATAGATAGAGACAAAATACTGAAGTAACTCAGCGGGGCGGGCAGCATCTCTGGATAAAAGGAATGAGTGACGTTTTGGGTCGAGACCCTTCTTCAGACATAGTCACGGGAGAGGGAGATACAGAGATAAGGAAGTGCAAGTGTGAAAATGAGACAAAGGGGATAGAGATAAGGCAGTATCTCCATCCCCCTTTGTCTCATTTTCACATCTTATACTTCCTTATCTCTGTATCTCCCTCTTCCCTGAGTCTGAAGAAGGGTCTCGACCCAAAAAGTCACCCGTCACCTATCCATGTTCTCCAGAGATACAGCCTGACCCGCAGAGTTACTCCAATACTTTGTATATTTTTTTGTAAACCAGCATCTGCACTTCCTTGTTTTTCCACAGGTTCAGTTAATGGGTAGAACAGGAGCCTTTTGCAAAACAAATAGCTGCCATGGTGTGCATGGCAAGGCACACTATTCCTTGCCCGTGTTAATATCAGGTACAATTCAGAATGTCTGCTGTCACTTACGCTCCACTTAGTACATTAATGGATTGTATTATTTCCCCAGTATCATCTTGATCCAGGTCGGGGACTGAAGCAATAGCTTCAATTGAATTTTCTCCGTCACAATTGCTTCCTGGGTACAGAATAATCATCGGGTTGGAAAAGTCCTTCAAAGCAAAAAGGCATCAATTAAGATCACTCTCCACACACAGTTTAACACGAAACAATTCCAAGTCTGTTTCTTCCTCTGCACCAATATGGTATATTTGCCATGGCAACATTAGTAATGAACCTACGGGAGGAAGCGGTCTCCGGGGAGGAAGCGGCTGCTCCAGACATTCCAAGCCGCTCGGGAGTGTTGACCCGAGGCCGGAGTTCCATCTTCCTGGCAAGTGAGGTGAAGCATCGGGTTGCCGTAGCGGCGACTGCGGAGGCCACGATAGGCCCGACTATGGGTGAACAAGGGACGGGACGGGACTTTGCTGCCTTCCCCCACAGTGCGAACCATTGTGGGGGGATTGTTAAATTCTTTAATGTTGTGTCTTATCTTTATTCGTGTGCTGCGATGGCAAGTCAAATTTCACTACACCAATTGGTGTATGTGATAATAAATGCCCTTTGTATGAATCCTTTCCTCAGATTCCTATTCTTATAGCTAATTCGGGCGGCAGAGTGGTGCAGTTGGTAGAACCGCTGCCTAACTGTGCCAGAGTCCCAGGTTCGATCCTGACCTCGGGTGCTGTCCGTGCGAGCTTGCACGTCCGCCCTGTGACTTCCTGGATTTCCTCCAGTGCTCCGGTTTCCTCCCACACGCCAAAGACAGCCGGCCTAGTAGGTTAATTGGCCTCTGCAAATCCCTAGTGTGTAGGGAGTGGATGCAAAAGTGGGATAATGTGGAACTAAAGTGAAGGGATGATCAGTGGACAGCATGGACTTGATGGGCCGATGGGGCCTGTTTCCATGCTGTATCGCCACACTAAACTAAAAATCTCAAGAAACGGGTGGCACGGTGGTGCAGCAGTAGAGACGCTGCCTCACGGCGCCAGAGACCTAGGTTCGATCCCGACTACAGGTGCTGTCTGTACGGAGTTTGTATGTTCTCAGATGCTTCAGGTTCCTCCCACACTCCAAAGACGTGCAGGTCTGTAGGTTATTTGGCATCGGGAAAGATTATAAATTGTCCCTAGGTGTGTATAGGATAGTGCCATTGTACAGGGATCACTGGTCGGCACGGACTCAGTTGGCCGCCCCGTGCTTATCTCTAAACTAAACTGGACACGGGATAGTTGAATCACCCAATTGTTTGAAAATGCTTTAAAAATTTGTCCTACTCCTTTTTCTAATTACTAGTCTCAATTTGAATGTTCCAAGGACACCTCCTAGCTCTCCAGATGGTCCCTCCACCAGGCACTGCCAACATTTGCCCCAGATACCCAGTAGAAATAAACTAATTCAGTCTGAAGAAGTGTCTCGACCCGAAAAGTTACCCATTTCCTTCTCTCCAGAGATGCTGCCCGTCCAGCTGAGTTACTCCAGCATTTTGTGTCTATCTTTGACTATGGAGTCTAACCAATGCCAGTCTCACTGGAAACGCACATCACACTCCACAAAGTAAAACTGAAAATTCCATTTCCATCCCATCCAAAGCATGAGATGCATCACAAGGTTCAGTTAATATCAAAAACTGCAAATGCTGGAAATCCAAAATATTAAACCAGCATCTGCAGTTCTTTCCTGCACAGAAATAAATGAATGGTCTGTCTTCTCTCTCTGAAGGCTGAGAGGGGATCTAATTGAAACATATAAGATTATTAAGGGTCTGAAGAAGGGTCTCGACCCGAAACGTCGCCGATCTCCTTCGCTCCTTAGATACTGCTGCACCCGCTGAGTTTCTCCAGCTTTTTGTGCAACCCTAAGATTATTAAGGGATGGGACACACTAGAGGCAAGAAACATGTTCCCGATGTTGGGGGAATCCAGAATTAGGGGCCACAGTTGAAGAATAAGGGGTAGGCCATTTAGAACGGAGATGAGGAAAACTTTTTCACCCAGAGAGTTGGGAGTCTGTGGAATTCTCTGCCTTGGTTGGCAGTGGAGGCCAATTCTCTGGATGCTTTCAAGAGAGCGTTAGATAGAGCTCTTAAAGATAGCGGAGTCAGGGGATAGGGTAAGAAGGCAAGAGCGGGGCACTGAATGTGGATGATCAGCCATGATCACAGTGAATGGCAGTGCGGGCTCGAAGGGCCGAATGGCCTACTCCTGCGTCTGTTGTCTATTGTCTGGCTGTAATACATATTCACTTTCACCAGTTGGTGGGGAGCTTCAACTGCTACCCCTTTGGGAGGTCACTCCTCCAACTTACCGTCCGAATTACACGCAGTGACTTGAGATCCTCGTCGTGGCCACCCCATGACCTCCAGTCCAAATACTCGCCCTCCTCCATGAGGTACTGGTGACCTCTGAACCCTTCCTTCGAGTAGCCAACCCAACTGCAACAATGTTAAGGATACAAAATGAAACCCTCAACCATTTCTAAAGGGCAGCAAAGACATCAGTAAACATCCAGCGTTTTCAGGAGGGTGGGAACAGGATGAGGAGATTAATTTCTACAGCGCTTCTGAGAACCTTGCAGCTGATGAAATTCTTTGGAAGTGTCGCACAGAGAGAAAGGCAACTGGCAACTTTCACACGGGCAGATCCACAAATGTGTAACTGACATTTTAAGGTGATGGGGTAAAGATTTAACAGGAATCCGAGTGGTAACTTTTAGCCGCAAAGGTTGGTGGGTGCATGGAACGAGCTGCCGGAGGAGGTAATTGAGGCAGGGACTATTACAACATTTAAGAAACAATTAGACCGGTGCATGGATGGGTCAGGTTTGGAGGGACATGGGCCAAACGCAGGCAGGTGAGACTAGTGCAGAATGGGACCTGTTGGTTGGTGTGGGCAAGTTGGGCCGAGGGGCCTGTTTCCACACTGTATGCCTCTACGGCCCTTTCATCCATTTTATGATGTTGAGTGAGGGAGGACCATTGTTCTACAAGACATGAGAAAACAGTCCTGCTCTTCCTTTGAAAGGTGCCAGGGGATAATTTACACCTGCCCGATGGGTGGCACACTTGTGCAGCGTAGAGCTGCTGGCTCACAGTGCCAGAGACCTGGGTTTGATCCCGAATATTGGTGCTGCCCGTACGGAGTTTGTATGTTCTCCCCGCGAGCTCTGTTTTCCTCCCACACTACATATAGATTTGTAGGTAAATTGGCTTCGGTAAAAATTGTCCTTAGTGTGTACGATAAAGCTAGTGTACGGGGATCGCTGAGCGGTGCAGACTCGCTGGGCCGAAGGGCCTGTTTCCACATTGTATCTTAATCCAAGCTAAACTCAAATATACCTTCCCATCTGTTATCAGGCAAATGAACCATCTTACCACCAACTACCGACCGACCATCTTCTTCACTGGAGACCCTTGGACTATCCTTAATCGGTCTTTATCCTGTACCTGTACTATGTGAACATCCTGATGGTAATCATGTATAGTCTTTTTGTGACTGGTAGCACGCAACAAAAAAGCTTTTCACTGTACCTCGATGCACGTGACAAGAATAAACTAAACTAAACTGGGGCCAGTGATGCAGCAGTTTGTCTCATCTGAACGGCAATAGTTCCTGCAAAGCAGCACCGCATTCCACGATGCATCAGCCTCGGTTTTGAACCTCTGATTTACCAGCAAGTGCGGTAACCATGAGCCACAGCTAACACTCACTGCAGGAATGTCACAGGTTGGTGAAAACCCGTCATCATGTCAATCGTGCCATGACTAATTGCTCATTTATTGCCAGACTCTCGTAAGTCTTTCCCAAGCCAAAAAATAGTATGGGAATTTCATGGGAAAATAGTCCTGCACTCACCCTTCCCAACAAATCTTCCTCCACCCCTCCCTCCCTCCCTCCCTCCAAGGGATCAGTGATCAGGGAGCTGCATTGGGAGGCAACATTAGCCCTTTTGGTACTGTATCAGGTTCAATGTATCCTACATCCTAAAGGGCCTGTCCCACTTGGGTATCATTTGCGCGTCACGCAGGTGGGTCGCGAATATTTTGTGAATCCCCAAATCCTGGGGCGCCGCGTGTCACTGCCTACGTCACCACGCACCATGCGCGAGCAATGCACGTAACGCGCAAATGATGTCGCGTAAATGACGCCCAAGTGGGACAGACCCTTAAAGGTAGACAAAATGCCGGAGAAACTCAGCGGGTGAGGCAGCATCTATGGAGCGATAGAATAGGAGACGTTTCGGGTCGAGACCTTTTTTTGGACTTCAGTCTTGACCCGAAACGTCACCTATTCCTTGGCTCCATAGATGCTGCCTCACCCGCTGAGTTTCTCCAGCATTTCAGTCTACCTTCGAATTTTCCAGCACCTGCAGTTCTTTTCTAAACACTGCATCCTAAAGGACTCATCTCACCCCGCCCATCACTTGTTTGCCCTTCTGCCCTCAGGAAAGTGCAACAGGTCCATCAAAGCGCACACCACAAAACCAACAAACAGTTTCCACCCTCAGGCCATCACCACACTGAACTCTGCACTGAAAGCACCTCCCCCTCCCATAGTCAATATTTATACTGTACCTTTGTGCAATACTGATATATTCATTTATAATATTTATTTTTATCATATTATGGTATATTATTTTTATTATATAATACTATTCTGTGCAATATCTTATATTCTGACAATGACGTTCTGAGTGCAACATCTTATATTCTGGTAAGGGGTGCATACATAGGCATAATGTGTATGCGTGTGTGAATCCGTGTGTATGTGTCACAGTATGTGCATGTGAGTGTATGAACAATTTTTATTTTCCTCACTTTCTTGCCGTCATTCTATCGTTTTTTTAATCTTGTACATTTGAGCTCCGCTCAGGCAGTGTGCCTGAATTTCGTTGTATGCCCCACTACAATGACAATAAAGTGTAAAGTATGAAGTACTTACATCCCTCCGTACACCTTTATAGATCCAGCATTTGAGAGGGGTGCACCATTGTTGGGGTATCGCGACAGGAAGTCTGTGGAATCTCCATGCACTTCCCTGCTTTTGCCCCCGAAGTAAGCTCTCTCAAAGACGATGAGCTGAACGAAGGAAAAGTGGCATTTTACAAGTCAGGAACCCAGGGTAAACGAGCAACAAATAAATAGTGGAGAGAACAATAGTGAAGGCAAGAGTTTGCATTACAGTTGAATCATTGACTTTAGCAAATGCAATCTAGATATGGTGGCGTTCTGATTGTGGTGCTTTGATAGTTCTGAGGGCAGGATCATCCAAGGAAACAAGTATTCCAATTCTAAAAATTGCTGGAGTAATTCAACAGGTCGGGCAATATCTACGGAGGGAATGGACAGGCAATGTTTCAGGTCGGGATCCTTCTTCAGACTGGATTTGCAGACAATCTGAAAAGGATCCTGACCCCAAAAAAATCACCTATCCATTCCCTCCAGAGATGCTGCCTGACCCATTGAGTTCCTCCAACACTTTGCATTTTTCTCTAGAATTGACCATCTGCAGTTCCTTGTGTCTCAAGAGCCGCGGTCTCTGGCAGCAAGCGGCCGTTCCAGGCACTCCAAGCCGCAGAAGAGTGTTCTCCCGACGCCGGAGCTCCATCATCCGGCCTGAAACATCGGGCCGCCGTTGCGATGACTGCAGAGACCTCAAATAGGCCCCGACTACGGGGTGAACAAGAGGAAAAGGACTGGACTTTGTTGACTTCCCTCACAGTGGGAACCATTGTGGGGGGATGTTTTTATGTTTTATGTTAAATTCTTCTTTAATGCTGCAAATGGCAAGTCATATTTCACTCCACCAGAAATGGTGTATGTGACAATAAATGTCCTTTGTCCTTTGTCAATTCCAATTCCACAATGGACATTCAAATGGCTTATAGTTTAGAGATACAGCGCGGAAACAGGCCCTTCGGCCCATCAGGTCTGCACTGATCAGTGACCCCTGCACACCAGCATTATCCTACACACACTAGGGACAATGTATTATTTTACCAAGCCAATTAGCCTACAAACCTGCATGTCTTTGGAGTGTGGGAAGAAACTGGAGCACCCGGAGAAAACCCATCCAAGTTACGGGGAGAACGTACACATTCCATGCAGACACCACCCGTAGTCCGGATGGAACCCGGGCCTCTGGCACTGTATGGCAGCAACTCTACTGCTGCACCACCGTGCTGCCCCTAATGGGAAGGTCATAAGTGATAGGAGTAGAATTAGGCCATTTGGCCCATCAAGTCTACTCTGCCATTCAATCATGGCAGTTCTATCCCTCCCTCCATCCCATTCTCCTGCCTTCTCCCCATAACCTCTGACCCATAACCTCCATCCCATTCTCCTGCCTTCTCCCCACTTTGTGCCAACATAGCTCCAATTTCACATCAACGTGGCTGAATCATTACTGCAACCATAAGTGATTTGCTCATTTCTCTCTCTCAAGATGTACGTGTGGTTCAGATGGCCTGCATTTATTGGTCTTCCTTCACTGCCCTTCCTCTATGGCTAAAGTTTCACCTGTCAATGTGGAGCTGTGGATCGAGAGTCATTTGTAGAGAGTTGTTTCGGGTACTGAGAAGACCAGACAACCCATTAAACGCAATGCCAGCTCTTAGTGCGATAACCCATCAATCCAAGATTAAGGAACAAAACCAAATATCCTTCTGCAGAAGGCTACATTGACCAATCCACTAGTTTCCTGGTCATAATTAACATGTAAACTTTTATTCTGTGTGAATTTCTTAGTTGAACTTAAACTTCTTATTTGCTCTTTTGGGATTCAAACTCGAATTTCGAGTCCAACTATCAGAGTTACTAGACTTGGCAACGTAAGTGCTATACTATTGTAGTCCATTACTGACCGTACTCTGTTACCGAACACCGGAAGTTTGGTCATCTGAATTAAACGTATTAAATTCAAAAATAAAAAACCGCGGCAGCGAAAGTGACCACAAAAATATCAGCCTGTGATATGGACACAGCCAGTTCACTAGTGTCCTTTTTAGAAAGATGGCCTGTTACTTCAAGGCCTTCAAGTGATTTCAGAACCACTTAACAAGCCTGACTTTTACTTGTACAAAACATCTCCTGCTGTGGTTCCCATTCATCGGGGCAAGTAACAATCGATAACAACAGGGTTCTTGAAAATGGCCACAAGTCTGGCGACTCTGTATACAGTCTCAGTGTATTACGGCTATACACTTGTACTGACTCTGAGATGCTTCTCTAAGATGCATCTAAGTGCTAATATACAGTGATACTTGTACAGAACTGCATACAAAAATAAATTTCAATGTACATGTGATAAATAATGTATAGTTGTAGTGGACGATAAATACTGGCTTCATGGAGGAGGAAAAGTGAGGAGTGGGGGAGTGGAAGATATTTTCTCCAGCAATGTATCTTTTTTAAATTCACGTGGAACAAAACAGATTCTTCTCCCCTTTTCATGACATGACTTCACATCATCAATCTGCAGTAACACTAGTGATCCATTCCATTTAATGATTTCATACCTTTGTTTCATGCGGATTCTCCACTCTGGGTCCACTCTGTAAAGACATCAGGAATAAGACGTTTAGTATTATGACCACACAGTCTGGAAACACAGACAGTCTGAGCATCAACAACCAGCACGCAGTGTTCAGGACCAAGGAAGTCCACTAACCCAGGGCCTGAGGTGACTTAGAACCAGGGCCGGACTTTAACTGGTGGCTGGGGACGGGAGAGTGGAAGGATTGGGGAATGCAATGGGGGACACTGAAGTTTGTGAAGTATAATGATCGTACCGAGAGCTTAGGGGGAAGGGTGAATGAAACAAACTGGAAAGCTCTTTGAAGAGAGCGAGAACAGACTCCAAGACTGTTTCAAAGTTGTGGTCAACCAGGCATAGTTCACTGCCTGATGCTGGGGGGTCTGGAGTCATGATAAGCGCTGTTAATGCCAAGGGCCATGGGTAGAGCTTTGGCAAGTAACTTGGTGTGGAGAGATCTGCACAAGGCCAGTGTGGACTTTCTGCAGAGATCAACTGCAAATGCAAATGCAACCAATTCACCACTGACCCAAGCTCCTGGCACATGAGGGGGTCTGGGACCAATGCTCTCCTCAGGTCTTTCAGTCTAGGACTTAAAGGCCTGTGGCCTTAATGGCTTGGATACGCAATGGAAGACATTTAAAGACTGCATGGATGAACTACAAAAATTGTTCATCCCAATTTGGCAAAAGAATAGATCAGGGAAGGTAGTGCATCCGTGGATAACAAGGTAAATCAGGGATAGTATCAAAGCAAAGGATGATGCGTACAAAGTAGCCAGAAAAAGCAGCATACCAGAGGACTGGGAGAAATTCAGAGACCAGCAGAGAAGGACAAAGGGCTTGATTAGGAAAGGAAAAATAGATTATGAAAGAAAACTGGCAGGGAACATAAAAACTGACTGCAAAAGTTTTTATAGATATGTGAAGAGAAAGAGATTAGTTAAAACAAATGTAGGTCCCTTGCAGTCAGAAACAGGTGAGTTGATCATGGGGAACAAGGATATGGCGGACCAATTGAATAACTACTTTGGTTCCGTCTTCACTAAGGAAGACATAAATAATCTGCCGGAAATAGCAGGGGACCGCAGGTCAAAGGAGTACTTGAGTGAAATCCAGGTTAGTCGGGAAGTGGTGTTGGGTAAATTGAATGGATTAAAGGCCGATAAATCCCCAGGGCCAGATAGGCTGCATCCCAGAGTACTTAAGGAAGTAGCTCCGGAAATAGTGGATGCATTAGTGATAATCTTTCAAAACTCTTTAGATTCTGGAGTAGTTCCTGAGGATTGGCGGGTAGCAAACGTAACCCCTCTTTTTAAGAAGGGGGGGAGAGAGAAAACGGGGAATTACAGACCAGTTAGTCTAACATCGGTAGTGGGGAAACTGCTAGAGTCAGTTATTAAAGATGGGATAGCAGCACATTTGGAAAGTGGTGAAATCATTGGACAAAGTCAGCATGGATTTACGAAAGGTAAATCATGTCTGACGAATCTTGTGGAATTTTTCGAGGATGTAACTAGTAGCGTGGATGGGGGAGAACCAGTGGATGTGGTGTATCTGGACTTCCAGAAGGCTTTCGACAAGGTCCCACATAAGCGATTAGTATATAAACTTAAAGCATATGGCATTGGGGGTTCAGTATTGATGTGGATAGAGAACTGGCTGGCAAACAGGAAGCAAAGAGTAGGAGTTAACGGGTCGTTTTCACAATGGCAGGCAGTGACTAGTGGGGTACCGCAAGGCTCAGTGCTGGGACCCCAGCTATTTACAATATACATAAATGATCTGGATGAGGGAATTGAAGGCAATATCTCCAAGTTTGCGGATGACACTAAGCTGGGGGGCAGTGTTAGCTGTGAGGAGGATGCTAGGAGAATGCAAGGTGACTTGGATAGGCTGGGTGAGTGGGCAAATGTTTGGCAGATGCAGTATAATGTGGATAAATGTGAGGTTATCCACTTTGGTGGCAAAAATAGGAAAACCGACTACTATCTAAATGGTGGCCGATTAGGAAAAGGGGAGATGCAGCGTGACCTGGGTGTCATGGTACACCAGTCATTGAAAGTAGGCATGCAGGTACAACAGGCAGTGAAGAAAGCCAATGGTATGTTAGCTTTCATAGCAAAAGGATTTGAGTATAGGAGCAGGGAGGTTCTACTTCAGTTGTATATGGTCTTGGTGAGGCCACACCTGGAGTATTGCGTACAGTTCTGGTCTCCAAATCTGAGGAAGGACATTATTGCCATAGAGGGAGTGCAGCGAAGGTTCACCAGACTGATTCCTGGGATGTCAGGACTGTCTTATGAACAAAGACTGCATAGACTCGGTTTATACTCTCTAGAATTTAGGAGATTGAGAGGGGATCTTATAGAAACTTACAAGATTCTTAAGGGGTTGGACAGGCTAGATGCAGGAAGATTGTTCCCGATGTTGGGGACGTCCAGGACAAGGGGTCACAGCTTAAGGATAAGGGGGAAATCCTTTAGGACCGAGATGAGAAGGAATTTTTTCACACAGAGAGTGGTGGGTCTCTGGAATTCTCTGCCACAGAGGGTAGTTGAGGCCAGTTCATTGGATATATTTAAGAGGGAGTTAGATGTGGCCCTTGTGGCTAAGGGGATCAGAGGGTATGGAGAGAAGGCAGGTACGGGATACTGAGTTGGATGATCAGCCATGATCATATTGAATGGCGGTGCGGGCTCGAAGGGCTGAATGGCCTATTCCTGCACCTAATTTCTATGTTTCTATGTTTCTATGTCCCACTGTACAAGGTAATTCAAGAGCTCTTCCGAGTTTAAAAAAAAAATCAAACTCGTGGTAAGCACGTTGAATGTACGTAGCGGCTACGTCGGAGGTCGGGAACTCTTTTAGCAGCTCGTAACGCTAACGGCAGATACTCGGGAAACGCGGTAAGCTTGTGAAGACTCGTGAAGATTTTTCAACATGTTGAAAAATGTACACGAGAGCCCCGAGAGCCTACGAGCGACTATTACCGTAATTCTCCGAGTTCGATCAGGGGAAACTCGGGAGAACTCTTGAATTAGCTCGTACAGTGGGACAGCCCCATTAGACTGGACATTCATAGGTTGTTTCTATCCCAGACGAACAGGGAACAGCTTTACAGTTGTTATCAGGCAGCCGAAGCATCCAATCAACAACTAGAGAGCAGTCTTAAACTACTATCTACCTCATTGGAGACCCACAAACTATTTTTGATCGGACTCTACTGGCTTTATCTTGCATCAAATGTTATTCACATTATTCCCTTTCTCGTGTATCAGCACACTGAGAATGGTTCGATTGTAATCATGTATTGTCTTTCCGCTGCCTGCTTAGCACGCAACAAATTCTTTTCACTGTACATTGGTACACGTGACAATAAACTAAACTCAAACGCTACCTAACTGCTCAGCTCCCTTTCCACTAACGTTTCCTCCATTGGCAAGCAGGGAAGTTAGCCAGGAAATGACACCCCTCTTACTTCCTGTTAGTTCTACTTCTATGCTACACGGGTTTGTGTACCATTTGTAGGGGTATCAGCGACCCCACTTGCGCTTTCTCTGCGCCCCATTCCTGCAGTGTGCGGTAACCACCTAATTCCAAGGCATGCTGCTTCCCTTCAAAGAAAGGTTCGGCGTAAACCAACCACCTGTAGAGATAAAGATGCGTCAGTTCAAATCTTTTATACAGATTTGTAAATAATTTTTGTGTTCTAAATCCTTTTGTGATCCTTCCCTCTTTCTGCTTTGTAACCAGCACCCGTATAGAATGCCTTTTTATTGTCATCCAAACAAACAAAAGTTTGAAGGAGATTTTGTTCCCTGCAGTCATAACAGCAAAAAAAAAAAAAAAAAACACACAATTAACACAGTTTCACACAAACATCCATCACAGTGAATCTCCAACACCTCCTCACTGTGATGGAAGGCAAAGGTCTTATCTCTTCCCTGTTCTTCCCTGTAAACCTCAGACATGTGTAAACTCCTTCAATTCCAGGTCTTTGGAACTGGGATTCACCGAAACTCATCACTCCACTCTTTGGTCACTTAGAACACCGAATATAGATTAGTACAGGAACAGGCCCTTCAGCCCACAATGTCCGTGCTGAACACGATGACAAGATGACACATCTCCTCTGCCTGTACACGATTGATATCCCTCCATGTCCTTGTGCCTATCTAACAGCCTCACATGTCCCCACTGTATTTGCCTCCACCACCACCCCTGGCATTGCATTCTAGGCACCTGCCATTCTCTATGTAAAAAACTTGCCTCGCGTATCTCCTTTAAATTTCCCTCTTTCACCTTAAAGCTATGGCCTCTATTGTTTGATATTTCCACCCTGGGAAAAGGGTTCTGACTGCCTGCTCATAGCCTAGGCCTCATAATTCTATACATTTCTATCAGATCTCCCCTCAGCCTCTGACGCTCCAGAAAAAAACCCAACCCACTTGAGCTAATATCTTTCTGTGCGGTTAGTTGTTCAATAATGTTTCTCTGAAACTCCTTGGGATGATTTGTACGTACAGGAGCTTTATAACGGTGCAAATTAATGTTGCCCTCACCCACCAAACCTTTCCTTCGTCCCGCCTCATTTGAAGGCTTCAACTGCCTCCGAGTTATCTGTACAAGTGCATAAGGACGTGAATCATCGGAGTATATCCCAGCACTTGTACAGATAACTCAGATGCAGTTGAAGCCTTCAAAGGAACCTGGGCAGTGTGAGTTGTTCGGATATTCAGGAGTAAGGGCATCACAGCACAGCTTGACCCAGTCTTCACCAGATGAGTATGGAAATCCTGGATCACGTTGGGGAGCAGACCCGAGGTCTATGATGACCCTTTCTCTGGTGTTCACATGAGGAGAGCAGCCTTTATCCTGCTTGACTATTTAGACAGTCCTGACTATTTTGCTCAGTACTATCATGGAGCACAATGCTATAAATGTTGTCTGCACCCCTTCAAATGAAGTTAGTGCGTTAATTAAACGAATATGTCAAGTAAAATATTTAATTATTGCTCAGTTTTACAAATCAAATACAAATTTTTGATAGGATGCCCTTGTTTGCACTCATGTGATGACATAAATTGAATGCAATGTGAATACATATTGTTCCTGATGGCAGCAGGTTTACATATGATAGAGAGATGATTCATTTATTTATATATTGCAGGTGCAGTCACAGAGCACGATGCCATAAATGTTGGCCAATTCTGCTTGCACACTTCAGACTTAACTTGTTTTGGATGTTCCCAGACTGCTGGAGGATGGATATTCCTCAAACAATACAACTAAGATACATTATGCAGCTCTTACTGTATATTTGCAGGTGTGTTCGTGAATGCTAATGCACTGCTGTTTTTCACACATTACAAACACCTCATGAAACTGTGTGTTTGGCTGGGAAACACTTGGGTGGCCTGGAGCCAGAGTCTGGGGCTATGTAAATGCAAATGCTTTCCTTTCATCATGCCATCATCCACCGCATAATAGATATGAGGTAGATAGTTCCGCCACCATTCCATAGCACCAGTGCCAAACATAAAGATGGTGGTGATGGGATTACCGTTTGCACCGCACTTAATCCATGTTAGATCAACCAAACCATCAACAAGATTAACAGCAGGGATGGGGGGGGGGGGGGGGGGGGGGGACTCACAGTCCAGCATTCACGATGATGGAGGTGATTTTTGGTGGGTAGCCAAATATTCGAATATCCTCAGATTCACCATAAAACGTCATCTTTTTCCCCTCTCCATCGACCTCCGAGAACAGCGATATTTGTGGTGTTGAGTAGTCCTGAAACACAAAAATAACCCAGAAAATAGATTTGTCATGGAATTATTCTTTTTTTTTTGTTAAGTTTTTTTAATTAATTATAAGCAATTACATAATAAAAAAAGGTGCGTGTTCATTGTTGACATAATAAAAATCATTTTGTTCTTTGTAGATATACATAATCAGTATTATTTATGTTAATCCTTGCTTAATAATTGTGATTCTATATTATTTTTTTTCCATTTTTTATAAAGGTAGAAAATAGTAGAAAAAGATTAAACAAAAGAAAAAAATATATATATATATATAAAAAGTTGGGAAAGAATGGAATATTCTACATATTTTACATCGTTGGAGAAATATCCGCGTTTTATGAAATGTACTACTTCATCTACTCTTCGATTCTGGTTTCAGTCGGGTTCTCGTGCCGAACCAGTTTGCCCCTTCAAATATTCAATAAATGGGGAACATATTTTTTTAAATAGTTCTTGTTTGTCCATTAAGACAAATCTTATTCTTTCCAAATATAGGGTCTCCGACATTTCTGTGGTCCACATTTTAATTGTGGGTGTTATAGAGCCTTTCCAAAATTTTAATATTAATTTTTTCCCAATTATTAAACTATAATCAATAAAAATTCTTTGATTCGAAGTAATGAATTGATTTGGTTCCGTTATTCCTAATATTATTAATTTTGAGTCAGGAGCCAGTTTGGTATTGACGACTTCTGAGATTATCTTAAAAAATTCCATCCAAAAATTATTAATTTTTATACAACTTACGAATGAGTGCAATAGGTTAGCCTCTAGGTGTTGATATTTATCACAAATAGGGGAAACACTTGGAAAAATTCTATTCAGTTTTGTTTTTAAATAAATGGAATTATTCTAATTCACGAGCATCAATGAATGCCGAGTACTTTCTTTAAATCATCTTCCTGCGGACCTTGTTCTGATTTGGAATATTGGGAGCTTGTATAACAGGAGACCACCATTCAACCCTCGAGACAGTTCGAGTAAATCATACATGATTTGTCCCAACCTCACCTATCCACCTTCATTCCAAAATCTAAACTTCTTCCCAGAAAAAAAGTTATATCTTTACTTTGGACTTCAGAGATAAAGCACGGAAGCAGGCCATTAGCCTCACCGAGTCCGCGCCAACTAGTGACCCCAGCACACTAGCACTATCCTATATATCAGGTGCAATTTTATGAATGTTACCAAAGCCATTTAACCAACAGACCTGTACATCTTTGAGAGTGTGGGAGGAAACCAGAGCTTAAGTTCACCTGATGGGAGCAGAATTAGACCATTCGGTCCATCAAGTCTACCCCACCATTCAATCATGGCTGATCTATCTCTCCCTCCTAATCCCATTCACCTGCCTTCTCCCCATAACCCCAGAAAACTGGCACCCGGAGAAAACCCACGTGGACACAGGGAGAATGTACAAACTCTGGACAGACAGCACCAGTGGTCAGGATCGAACTCGGGTCTCTGGCGCTGTGAGGCAGCAACTCGACAGCTTCACCACTGTACCACGCTCCCTGTGTCGCAGGCCGTGCTTGTGTTTGCGTTGGACTGGGAAATGGTCACTTCACAATAAGTTCTTACAGTATGAAACTGAACCATATTGAGCAGGTCACGTCGATAATTGAATTCTGGTAAAATGCAGAAAGATACTTCAGGGTTTCAGATAATTTCGAGTGATGATGTTACGGATCTCTCTCCACAAAGTGATATTTTCATTGCTGGACAATAACAACAAATTCAAACTCCACCAGGAGAGCTTGTGAGCCTGAAATCAGTTGTAAGAAATCCTGGTGTAAAAAGGCAGTATTAGCAAACAGCATTGTGAACCCAGATTATCAATAAGACACAACTCAGTTCTATAATGTCTCCTTGGGGAAGTAAACCTGCCACCCATACCTAAAATAAGGCACAGTGCTGTAGTCGGGCAGCATCTCTGGACAACATGGATAGGTGATGTTTTGGGGCTGGACCTTGTGAACACCATGATATGACGCTAATTAATGTATGTACCGCCTCCGAGAATGTCGGAAGAATTTTTGCACAATTTTTGTTTTGTTTCTATTTTTATTCTGAATATAGTTTTTTTTTTAAAAAGGGATCCTTCGCCGAACATACCGAGCCTATGACCATTTGTGACTCCAGTAGGTCCCTGTATTTGAGGTTTTGAATGAATGAATAGCCTTTATTGTCATTCAGACCTTTCGGTCTGAATGAAATTTCGTGCCTGCAGTCATACATATATAAATATAACCACACAATAAACACAAAATTAACATCCACCACAGTGAGTTCACCAAACACCTCCTCACTGTGGTGGAAGGCAAAAGTTTAGAGTCTCTGTCTTCTTCCCTCCTTATTCTCCCTCTGCGCTGAGGAGATCCAGGCCTCTGATGCTGCCGTCCACCAGGCCCACGGCCGAGCCTCCGAAACCGGGCCGCCGCCACCGCCGTCGCCAGAACGCCGGAACACCGCCACAGGGCCCGGTTTTAAATGCAGTGTTAATTAGCCTAGCGTGCTATCCATAATTGGACTGTGTGTGTTCAGGGTGACAACTCACCACTAACTTAGCAAGGCAACTAAAGTTGGCCCTGCCATATACTGAGAAATGTCTTGAAAAATGCTCCAAGCAAATACTCCCTCCAGATTCTCTTACCCTGACCGCTCTCCTGAGGGAGCCGATGACGATGGGTTTGGTCGGAGGTGGCTCGGGCTCCTGATCCTCAGTCTCTTTTTCCACCATCTCCTCTTCCATTTGATCTCCCCAGGGGTCCGTCAATTCTATGTCTTCCTCTGCAAGGAAGATCTTCTTGCCTTTATAGTCCGGCTCCTCGTATAACACCCAGCTAAGGAAGATGAGATATCAGTGGATATTTTTAAGGCATAGATAGATTTTTGATTAGCACAGGTGTCAGAGGTTATGGGGAAAAGGCAGGAGAATGGGGTTAGGAAGGAGAGATAGATCAGCCATGATTGAATGGTGGAATAGACTTGATGGGCCGAATGGCCTAATTCTACTCCTATCCCGTGCGAACTTTTTTTAAAGTTTGTTTTTCCAGACAGGTTTTTCATCCAGTGAGATAACCATCTGGGGTCATGTGACAGGAGGACTATTTTTCCATAAGTGATAGGAGCAGAATTAGGCCACTCGGTCCATCAAGTTTACTCCGCCATTCAATCTTGGCTGATCTATCTCTCCCTCTCAAGTGTCCAATTGCAAAGTGTCTGTTAGACTTACCATCCACGAATAATCTTTATCGAGATGATGGCTGGGAACGGCCAAGTCGAACAATCAGTGACGTCACAGCTGATTTCTCGCCTGACACCGGTAAAGTTTTGCTTGTCATAAATGACAATCTAAGTTTGGGAGACAGAAAACAATCAGAGGCATTGTACAGTCATCACTTTCACAGAGACAGCCACTTGTCCCAATGAGTCCGGGCCGCCGTTCATACACCATACGTCTCCTTGCGCCCTCACCGTACCTCATGCTGTCACATATCCTAATGTTGCAACTTCCTCTGTGCTAGAAAGCTTTTTAAAAGAGGTTGTGATCTGAAACACCGCCGGCTGGGGTTTTGGAGGAGTAGAAACAGAATGAATCTGTGCCTTCTGAAGAGAATGAGATGGGCACTTGTGGGAAGATAAATTGCAAAACTGTGGGAGAGGGGGCGGGGGGGGGGGGGGGGGGAGGGGGGGGGGAAATAGAACTTTGGAGTTGACCAAATAGATTTGTGTTACCAATAACTTTATAACTTGTGGTCACCTCAACCATCCATGCAGTTTTGAGTTATATATTAGAACATAGAACAGTATTGCACAGGAATGGGCCCTTCGGCCTACAGTGTTTGTGCCACACATGATTCCTAGTAATTCCCTGCATTCCCTCTCTCTCCATCCCTCCCCCACCCAAGTCGCACCAGCTTCTCGTTCCCATCAAACAAACAGCTAACAATGGCCTGTTTCCTTTATCATCGTTACTTTTTTCCATCTTTCATTCATTGTGCCATATCTCTCCACAACATAACTTTTCCCTTTCCCTTAACTTCCAGTCGGAAGAAGGGTCTCGACCCAAAATGTCACCCATTCCTTCTCTCCAGAGGTGCTGCCTGTCACGTTGTTACTCCAGCTTTTTGTGTCAATCTATGTTTCCTACCTATACTGATCTCATCTGCCCACAAATGATCCATAACCCTCTATTCTCTGCACTTCAATGTGCCTATCTAAAATACACCACTATCATATCTGCCTCCACCACCACCCCTGGCAATGCCTTCCCGCCCCCCACCATTCTCTGTGTAAAAATAAACCTGGCACACACATCCCCATTAATCTTTCACCCTATCACCTTATTACACTGCCCTCTAGAGTTGGACCAAATCTATGTTTCTCATAGTCTTACATACTTCTATCAAGTCTCCCTTCAACCTTCCAGAGAAAACAATCCAAGTCTATCCTACCTCTCCCTGTAGCTGAAACCCTCCAATCCAGGCAGCATTCTGATAAACCTCCACTGTACCCTCTCCAAAACTTCCACACCCAGGCCCTCTCATAGATAAACTGAGGCCTAGGCCAATTTCAATTTTAGAGGCCCCCAAACCAAGATCAAGCAGAGGCCCCTCAATTTTAGAGATCCCCAAATCAAGATCCATTTGAAGCAGACAGGAATGAGGCCCATGCCAAATGGCACTCGTTGCACCCCCCCTCCCCCCTCTGATAGGGCCTGTCCACACCTTTCCTATAATTGGCCGAGCAGAACTACACGTAATACTTCAAATAAAACATTTTCACTGCTTTATCAGTATGTTATCTGTATTAATGTTGAATGGACTATGACTTGTCTTTTCAGGTGGGTGAGTGTTTATTTGACAGTAATATTTTGCTCCAGAGATTAGTTCACAACAACAACCCATAATATACTGTGTTCAATAAAAATAGTTTCTCCTGAATTTCTTATCAGATTTATCAGTGACCCTTTTATAAATTTATGGCCCCTGGTTTTAGGCTCTCTAATCAGCAGAATAATTCTCTTTGCACTTCACTATCAAAAGACCTGCAAAATTATTAACACTCCTTCAGGGGCCTCGACCCAAAACATCATCCATTCCTTCTGACCCGCTGAGTTATTCCTGCATTTTGTGTCTATCTTCAAATGACGTCTCGGGCTCCAGACGGCTGCGCAGACGCATGATCACGCGCGCGACCGTCGCGCGTCAGTCACTACCGGCCCATCGCGTAAATGACGGCCAAGTGGGACAGGCCCTTTAGAGTTCTGATACTGAATGTGTGGACATGTATTGCACTAGCTCGTACTGCCAACAATAAGCACTGGAGATAAGAATGTAATATATTTAATATATAGCAGATAGTGGAGATGAAGGCTTACATAGAGGTTTGCTTTGTAGCAGCCTTAGGACTTGAGTAGGAGATACTCAGTACTGGGGCCCTTTGCAGCATTATTCAATGTGAACCATCTTAGACTTTGACCTCCCAAGGGTAGATTCCTGTCTCAGGGTTTAACACTGGTATGCGTTAAGTATTGTTTGATGTAGGGGCATCCTTCAGGCGTTGAGTCAAAAGAAGAAATTAGTATAAGGGAACCAGTCTTCAATCTAGGACAAAGATAGCTGCAGGAATACATACTGCTGTAATTGCAGAGAGCCATTTCTCCATGCAGTGGGAACAGGCAGCTATGTTGGGTTCCATGGATTACCAAGCAAGATGTTTATCAGTTGAGATGTGCTCCAATTGTAAATATGTAATTGTACAGAACCTTTTGTCCACATCCTAAACGTTCAAGTAGAAACAGTATTTAATCACATACTATTATCTTTGTACCTAAAGCAATAAAACCTCAGTGTACTTTACATTCAAAGACTTTTTCCAAGAGAGATTTGCTCAGTACGCCAGCTTGTCCTGCTGATGAAAGATCTGCTATCACCATTCTCTGTGTGACTCAGTGGTGAATCTGTGGAATTCTTTGCCACAGAAGACTGTGGAGTCAAAGTCAATTGATACATTTAAGGCAGACAGAGGCAGATTCTTCATTAGTACGAGTGTCAGAGGTTATGGAGAGAAGGCAGGAAAATGGGGTTAGGAGGGAGAGATAGATCAGCCATCTGATGGGTCGAATGGCCTAATTCTACTCCTATCTTTTATGATCTTATGACTCATTCAAACTCAATATCTGGGTCCTACTGATTCAAACCTTTCAATTTCCTTTTCACCAGCCTTGCAATTTCATTCTTTTACATTTCTGTTCTCTGGTGACTGATTTCTGGTGATGAATGTTCTTTATTTACTCTATCTATAAAGCCCTTTATTGTCCCATTTTCTGTTGAGAATGATTCTAGTTCCTCTCATGTGGCCAAAGCTGGTCCCTTATCATTCCAGTAGCTGTAATAAATCCCTCCAAGACCTTGACACCACCCAACAATTAGCTTAAACAAATAATTCTCCAGCTATCGCACAATGGCAGCAATTTGCTTTCTTGGGTGCAGATGAAGGACAACTTTATGACATTACATGATGACACCCAGCAGTTCAAGTTGGGACATTAACCTTGCCCATTCCTCTATGATTAAAATTCACAGATGAAGATGGAAGTCTTGAAAGGTCAGTGAGAAGATAAGTGACGGTTAGCTGCATACTTTGTACACAAAGTGTACACAAAGGGAAAAAACCAAGGCTGAAGAATTGATTGAACCCTTAAGAAAGAATGAACCAAAGCAGGAAGCAGTGATGGGTCCAGTTTTCAAAACTGTATGGAGGGAATGGGGGTGAAAATGGCACAACTGGGATAAGAGCAAATCTCCAAGGTCAATTGACCCTTGTGTCGTTACTGCAATATCCTTTATTTTCATCAAAGAACGAGATTCAAAATTACTTGGGGAAGGCAAGCAAGGCATGTTGCGCATTAAATTTGAGATTAGATTCAGCAAGTTTGAGAAATCCAAAGGCATTGGTTCCCAAGCAGTTTGTATTTCTTACCTTGCCAGGCCGCGGGTTAATATGTTCATGTTCTTTTGGTTTTGTTTTCTGAAAAGCAAAGTAGCACATTGTTGAAACGTTTGACTAAAATTAGAAAGACTTCACATCACTGGCACAAGTACTTATAAATAACGTAGTGCGCGTTGAAATAGTATGTGTGCCTGTAGCTTAAAAACATACTGATCTCTTGGGAAAAATGCTGCTTTGCACAAATACCTAGCCCAATTGCCCTCTTCTCAGTTCACTGGTTCATGCATTGAGCTTAATGCCGGTCCTTCTTCTTGCAGGCTGCCTCACATGCTAATAACTCCATCATTTTGCCTTAAGTAGCAGCACCAACACTTTCTGGAGTTCATCTATCTCACTTAGCACAGTTTCCAAATAACAATATTCACCATTAAAGGAAGAGGATTCGTGTTCATGGTCCAAAAGGACCTAATTGAGGGATATTTTCTACAATTCTGAAGAAGCCCATTTTGGTCTATTCAGTTTATGCCAAATCTCCATCAATCTCGTTCATCCACTTATTTCCCTGGAACCCACTCCCTATCTCTTGCCCATCAACGCGCCTCAATTCTCCAACCTCTCATCTATAATAGGAGTGATTTACAGTAACTGCGTAATCTCCCAACCAGCAAACCTCTGGGATGCAAGAAGAAACCATAGGATCCAGGAGAAACCAATGTAATGATAAGGAGAAGGTACAAGCTCCATACAGCACAAGAGGTCAACATTGAATGTGTGCCATTGGAGCTGAAGGGAAGTAACAACACCTCCTGAACCATTATGCTGCCGGACAGAATGAACACTGGAGGGGATTTGGAGGAGAAAAGACTTACAGTTGAATGCGTCTCATAATCATGTAGATTTCCAACTCTCTGCCTAGTCAAATGCTTGAGCAATGGTCACTGATAGGAGGCATTAGGGTAGCTGTTACTTGGGTGAACCATAATTTAGCCAGAGCTGATACAAGTGTAGAATGGGCAGTAGTGACACCACAAGCATCATTGAAATTGACAGAATCTTGATTAGTAAGGGTGCCAGGAGTTGTGGAGAGAAGGCAGGAGAATGTGGTCGAGAGGGAAAGATAGATCAGTGATGATCGAATGGCAGAGTAGACTTCAAGTCAAGTCAAGTCACATTTATTTATACAGCACATTTAAAATACAACTCTCATTGGCCAAAGTGCTTTACATTTGTTATAAGAATAGTATAAACAAACTACATGCATATATACATATAGCCCTCGCTCAGAGGACGTCAAGAAAGGCTTGGGAGTATAGATGCATTTTAAGTCTTGACTTAAAGGAGTCGACGGAGGGGGCAGTTCTGATGGGAGGAGGGATGCTGTTCCACAGCCTAGGAGCTGCAACCGCAAAGGTGCGGTCGGGCTGAATGGTGATGGGTTGAATGGGCTCTGGGCTGACTTGATGGGCTGAATGGGCTAATTCTGTTCCTGGACCTTATGAAATGCCCAATTTATCTTCTGCAGACTTTGCCAGAATGAAGAAGTGGGGAAAAAATAAATGGCTGGTGGTATCACACAGTGAAATGAGCCCTCATCACATTTTACACACCAGGAGAAATGTATGTTCGCTATGCATCTTGAAGAAATTGGGGAAGTGAAACTGGAAATGGCAAACAGGAAGAAAGTTATTTTTAGACAGTTACAGTGATCCAATCTCCTCCAATCAGCCATTTTTTCTTCAGGATGTGACACATGCCAGTTTATCTCCCCCCCTCCACCACCATCCAGACGATTACGCTTCACAAGCTCCATGAATCAATGAGCTAACCAAGTCTCTTGCTCTCACTTCTCAATAAAGATATGGTTTTAGATCATAAGACCAAAAGACATTGGAGCAGAACTAAGCCATTTTGCCCAATGAGTCTACTCAGCCATTCAATCGTGTTGGATCTATTTTTCCCTCTCAACCCCATTCTCCTGCCTTCTCCGCATAACCTTTCTAATCAAGAACCTGTGAATCTTTGCCCAATGTCTTGGCCTCCACTGTCATCTGGGGCAATGAATTCCACAGATTTACCGCCCCCTGGCGAAATAAATTTTTCCTCATCTCCGCAAAAAAACAAAGATACAAAGTGCTGGAGTACCTCAGCAGGTCAAGCAGCATCTCTGGAGACCATGGATAGGTGATGTAACAGTTCAGGACACTACAGACTAATTTTTTTAAATTTTCACACTTGTTCCCCAGAGGGATACAAACAAGCAGAAGGAGGACATGACGTGGATGGGTGACGTTTTGGGTCAGGACATTTCTTCAGTCTGATTGTAGTGGGTGGGAGAAAGCTGGAAATTATGTGTAGGCAAGATAAAGCTAGGCAAGTTATAGGTGGATAGACACAAAAAGCTGGAGTAGCTCAGCGGGTCAGACATCATCTCTGGAGAAAAGGAATAGGTGACGAGACCCTTCTTCAAACTGAGAGTCAGCGGAAAGACAAACGAGAGATATAGACGGCAATATAGAGAGATAGAAGAACAAATGAATTAAAGATATATAAAGGTGAGGGGGATTGTGTTTAGCAGGAATTCCCTGCCACAGAGGGCAGTGGAGGCCAAATCACTGGATGAATTTAAGAGAGTCAGATGGAGCTCTAGGGCCTAGTGGTATCAAGGGATATGGGGAGAATGTTCAAGAAGGAACTGCAGATGCTGGAAAATCGAAGGTAGACAAAAATGCTGGAGAAACTCAGCGGGTGAGGCAGCATCTATGGAGCGAAGGAAATAGACAATGTTTTGGGTCGAAACCCTTCTTCAGACTGATGCAGGGTGGGGGGCGGGAAGAAGAAAGGAAGAGGAGGAGCCAGAGGGATGATGTAGATATGGGGAGAAGGCAGGCACGGGTTATTGATTGGGGACGATCGGCCATGATCAGCCATGATCGCAATAAATGGCCTCCTCCTGCACCTATTTTCTATGTGTATGTCTTTGTCTGATGGGTGGACAAAGACCAGAAATGAAAAGGCAAGAAAAGGGTTTAAAAATGGCACTTTTCTGAAAGCAAACTTGCCATACTGAAGAAGAGGGAAGATCAAAACCAATTCTACATTGCTAGTGATAAAACTGGGATTACCTGCCTCTCAACCACTCTTGTAAATAACACAACTTACAACCATCACCCGCCCCGACTCTTCTCTCCCCCCTGACCTTTGCAAAGTCTTTATCGGTTAACAACCTAAAAGAATTTCTGAAAACCTACCTGACCAACACAGTCATCAGCAAACTCTCATCCCAAGCTGTGATGGCAGCACATCTAAAGTATGCGCTCTCACGAGCCCTTAGGGCATTTTTATTAAATTCTGTTTTTATGCAAGTTTCTAGAAATATACTTGGGATCTTTTCTCAAAACATTTAAAAGGAATAGAACCTGCATCAAAATCCCAAATAATAAGCTGTTGAGAATGTAGGCTGCACATCTGAATAATGCATTATTGAACCTCAGGAGAAATTCTGCACACATTTGACCTACGTATTTTTTTTACTCATTCATTAATCCCTCAATGCTTGCTAATTCTCCAAGCAATCTTTAGATTTTAGTTTAAATTTCCGTTGATACAGCGTGGAAACAGGCCCTCTGGCCCGACAGCTCAATAAATTGCATCAGATCGCTGGATAGTGATCTAGAGGTGGAAATATCTTAAAACGTTGGTGAAGGAAATGTTCTACTCACCCATGAATCTGGAAATGCGGTCAATTTTCCAGGTTTTTTTTCGGACGGTTGAGCCATTTTTTGCGTTCGAAGGTCCCTTCCACTATCTGACAGACGAGAGTACCCAGGTAGCAATCTATCAGAGATGCTGAATGGTAGGCTGCCCGTTCCAGCATCCACACTTCCATTCGAAGAGTTGGCAAGGAAATTAGGTGTTGATAATTTATCCAAGGCTATAGTTGTTGTGGGAATATCCTCTTGTGACCAACTTCTCTGCACAGAGTTTTGTGTCGTTGTTGGCGGTGCACTGACTCGACTTTTAGTCACTGATCCTAGGCTGAGATCCAGTGACCTGCTGGAAAAAATTTCTACAGGGGTCCGATAAGTGGAGAACAAGACGCTGTTACTAAATCGAGAGCGAAGACCGTTTCCATTGAGGGCCTCAGTGTCTTCCGAATTAGCGGTGCCGTCTACATTGACTCTCCCTGAAAGAGAGGATTGGAAGACTATGCTGTTCTCTGCAGAAATACGAGCAACACCAATTTTGGGCTTCTCCTTAAACTGCATCATCATTTGCCCAGGGGTGAGGCTTTCTTTCTTCGTCAATCTCTTTGTGAAATCCACTTTAGGAATTTCCAAAACTGGCTGAATGGGCGAGTCTGACTCAAGTATTTCATCGATGGCCACAGGCTCCGCTGGCTGCTGTGGCCCCTCAGTGATTGATGGTGATGATGGAAAAAACTTTGAATCAGTTTGATCCTCTTCAATCGGGGGCAATGTGGGTACAGGGGAAGTGAGGGAATGAGATCTCTGGACTCTTGAATTTCTATTGCGATTCAAGAGAATGGGAACATCCAGGTTACGAATGGTGTCTACAAACCCGTCTATTTCTGACTGACTATCAGGTTCATCTATGGCATTTGGGAGCCTTTTCTTCATTTTATTTTGAAAGAAGACATCATTCAATGATAGCTGATAATCTATAAGCTCGACTCCAGATGGATGAAGCTCTTGGCCACTATTTCCTTCTCCTGTACTCTCGTCTAATTTGAGTGTTTGCGCTTGAGATCCTGGGTTGACCACTGAGGAGCTTTCAAGGTTGATGTCTTTTGCGATCTCCATAGGCTTTTGCAAAAGCAAACTTTGTGAACTGCGTGCTGCCATTTCAGTGCCATGCACGTTCACGGAGTCCGTGGGGAAATTTAGAGCATTTTGTCGTGACCCTTGTTGGGGATTGAAGAGGGAGCTTTCAACCGATTGTGGTACAGAATCCAATTTTAACGTTCCAGATGCACTGAGCTCATATTTTGGAGGGGTAACCGCTTCAGCAAAAAGACCATTCTGGTCAGGGCTCTGTGGATACAAAGTATTCATCTGCTGAGTATGTCCAGTAGAATTAGCAGTCTGCAAGGCACTGGCTTCATCACATTGAGGATCTTCGCTAGACTCCTGAGTACGATCACATCCAATTGTCCCGATATAGGTGAGCGAATCCACTTTGCTCTGATGCCCCACATCATCACTCAGTGTTGGACTGTGTGACAAAGGGACAACTTTCTGATGGCTGTTTTCCTTCGTTTCAGCCGGGTCACTTCCATTGACAATAATTTCGTCTTTAATGAATACTTCATAAACCTTATTTTTCAGATCTTCTTTGCTTGGCTGCAGGGAGCTACTTGTCTGCCGTGCACTTTCACTCACACCATCACCATTTTGGTGCACTGTGCTGTTTTCAGCATGTGGAAAGCCTGCGGTCGGAGACGGCGCATGAAAGGATAGGTGCTGGTCTGTTTGAGGACCTACTTCAGTGTTGGTGCTCATTATCTTGGTATCACCTTCCACTCTGTTGCAGCTGACTATTAACCCCCCTACTTGCTGTAGGGGCTCAGGCAGCCTGGCCGGCTTCTGTCGGTCTGGTTTACTGAGAAATAATAATAATAATAATAAACAAATAAGACATTTCTCTAGATACACAAGATATCAGAACATTACAGAACTTCAAAAAGAACCCATTTTCAGATGAGCCAACCAAGTCTTAGGACAAGGTTGAGAAGTGATGCGCTTTTCAAGTCTGTTCAAGACATAGGCCATTCGGTTAATCAAGTTCATGCCAGCTCTTAGAGCATTCCCATTAATCCCATGCCTCTGCCTACTACTTATTTCATTGGTGATCTTGATTCAAGATTCACGAGAGTTTATTGTCATGTGTCCCAGATAGGACAATGAAATTCTTGCTTTGCTTCAGCACAATAGAATTATAGAAGGCATGAATACAGAACAGATCAGTGTGTCCATATACCATTGTATAAATATATACACACATGAATAAATAAAACAGATAAAGTGCAAATAAACAGATAATGGGCTATTAATGTTCAGAGTTTTGTTTGAGTTGAGTTCAATAGCTTGATGGCTGTGGGGAAGAAGCTGTTTCTGAACCTGGACGTTGCAGTCTTCAGGCTCCTGTACCTTCTACCTGAAGGTAGCGGGGAGATGAGTGTGTGGCCAGGATGGTGTGGGTCCTTGATGATGCTGCCAGCCTTTTTGAGGGAACGACTGCGATAGATCCCCTCGATGGTAGGGACCTTGCACTAAACTTCCCTTATCATGTATCTATACACAGTAATAGCTCAAATGTAATTGTAAAACCTTGGTACACATGACAATAAACTATACTGAGGTTGCTATGCAGCCTAGTCTCTCTCACATGTTTCCACTGATTCTCGTAACATCAACATTATGGCCAACTTTCTCACCAACAAGCAACAAAACTGAAAATGCTTGGAAACGGGAAGCATTGTGCAAAGAGAAACTGTCAATGTTTTAGGCTTGTGATCCTTCTCAGAAACGAGGTACCACAAAAATAGAACAGCCGCTCAAATACCAAAAAAGGAATTCAAGAGAAATGTCTTTACCGAGGAAGTGGAGCAGGTGAACGGCACAGATTGATTTAAAGAGGAAGCAAGATAAGGATCTAACAATAGTAGTAATGTTGATAAATTAACCTAGAGGAAGATGAAGTGACACATAATCACAGACATGTTTGCTCCTGTGTTGCAGATTCAATTGTGTTGTAGTTGCAATTGTTTGTAAGGAAATTCATCAAAGTAAATGGAATGGATCATATCTATTCTGGAACATAATGCTATGCAAGTTATACCACAGCGTACAAGGCAGTTGGAATCCCCAGGTTCATTTTGGACACATCTCCAAAGTGATAGGGGGTACACAAAAGGCTGGAGAAACTCAGCGGGTGCAGCAGCATCTAAGGAGCGAAGGAGATAGGCAACGTTTCGGGACGAAACCCTTCTTCAGACTGATGGGAGGTGGGGGGGGGGGGGGGGGGGGGCGGGGAGAAGAAAGGAAAAAGGAGGAGGAGCCCGAGGGCTGGGGGAGAAGTGGGAAGGGGAGGAGACAGCAAGGGTTAACAGAATTGAGAAAATTCAATGTTCAAGCCCAGAGGATGCAGACTCCCCAAGCGGAATATGAGGTGCTGTTCCTCCAATTTGCGGTGTCGTAATGATATATTAGTACTGGAGATACAAGCTACATTCACCAAAAAGGTGCCAGAGAGAAAATGATTATGTTCAAAGGCAGATAGATTTAGTCCTCGTTTTAGTGATCCAATTAAGGTGCTCATACTATTTGTGTTTTTATTTATTGTCACATGTACCGAGATACAGTGAAAAGTTTTTTTGTCATGTGCTATCCAGTTAGCGGAAAGATTACATCCACAGTTACAATCAAGCCACCCACACCGTACACATACAGGATAAATGCGACAAAGTGTAGTGCAAGATAAAGTCTGATTATTTAGTAGGGTAGTTAAGAGTTAAATTATTGCCATTGGTTTGGCATGTTTGGTGAGCAAGAAGATAAACAAAGCCAATATCAGGAAGCAATTCTGCATGTGAAAAAAAATGTGAAACTCTTTTTCAAACAAAATGGAGAATGTTTCCCTCCACAGATGCTGCCTGACCTGCCGAATTCCACCTGCAGCTATTTAGTATTCAATATGAATCACCTGCAGTCTCCTCATTAGGTTCTTGTCAGGCAAGTGTATAAGTGGAGAGTGAATTAAACACTTTAATCAACCATGGTCTCATTGAATAAATGAAACAAGCTGCTGTCTGAGGTAATGAAGCATTAAACACTGATGTGGGCAGTTACTGGTGTCCATTATAAATCGTAATTGGGACATAAGGCAGCAACTCTGTCGCTGTGCCACCGTGCTGAGAGGGGCATTGAGGAAAGGGGGTTTGTGGGGCAAGTTTTTTTTTACACAAAGGTTGGTGAGTGCCTGGAATGTGATGCTGGGGATGGTGGTGGAAGGACAAACATGATCATATTGAATGGCGGTGCTGGCTCGAAGGGCTGAATGCACCCATTTTTCTATGTTCTATTGTCTTATGCATGAAAGCAGGTTGATTCGGGGAGGAGGGGAGCACTCACTCACTCACCTGCTAGCCCGGACAATGGGCGGCTGCTGTAGGAAGCGGCTGAAGCCCGGGTCCCGGGGGCTGAGACGGGGTGAGATGTGTCCGTGGACAGGTGGCGGTGGCGGCGAGGGCTGGTCTGTTCCCGGGGCTTGCAGCTGATTGAAACCAGCGAGGGGCGGCTCCTCGAAATTCGCCACATACCTCCGACATTCCTCAGCGCTGGGAGACTCGACTCGCTCCGCAGGTTTGCCCGGGTTGGAGCTGCCGCTCTCTGCCATCTGCACCTCGCCCGCTCCTCCTCCTCGTCTCTCTCCGTCACCCGTGTCTGCCGAAACCAATCCAGCCGCATGCCCCCCTTCCCTGGCCAGCGTGATAACGATGTCCAACCTCGCCCTTGTCTTATCCGAGGGGTGACTTAACAAAACCCTGGTGGAACCACAATCGCCCCCTAAAACTTGCCCACAAGTACCGAGTGCTGATCCTACAGACCCGGGGACCTTGTAGAGTCTGTCACCTGTATCTTCAACTGTGCCCAGGTAGGTATTTAAAATCTCCTCGACCCAGGCTGCGAGGTTCTGTCCCGCTGCAGATACCGGGGGACTAGTTTGGCTTGGATTAGGAAAGCTATAACTTGGCAGCACAATGTCTTTTACTGGTTGTGACTCTGGTCCTGCAACTGGAATCTGAGCAATCTGACACTTGCTGGAGATGGGCACGTCTAACTTGCTGGGCTCCCTTGAAGCGACGCCGTGTGGCCGCTGTCTCTGGCTGTCCACGGGACCCCCTGTTCCTCTCTCCCACCCCCTCGTCGCTGCTACACGGGCCGAGGACGCCGAAGGACTGGGACCCTCGCCCACCTCCCCCAAATTCCCAAACTCTTCCAAAACCTGCCCTGCGCTGCTCGGGTCTGGCTCGGCAAAGCTGCAATTCCGTTTCTGTGAAATAAGAAAGAAACCAGAGCGAGCATTAGACGTGAGGTTTAAATGATCAAAAGTCGTTTGCAAGAATTGACTGGCTCCTCGCCAGAGTGCGGGTTTCCTTGTGCTATTCCTTTGAACTCTCTGGTTCATTACTGGATCGACTTGTAAAAGTAATTGCCAATAAAAGGAAGTACTTGTAATAAACTGAATATAGCAGAAAAAACCGCAGGTCAGGCAACATCTACCAGGAACAGCAGAGGAACTGGGTCTTCGGCTGAAGTTCAGTCTGAAGAAGGGTCTCGACGCCAAAAGTCACCCATTCCTTCTCTCCAGAGATGCTGCCTGTCCCGCTGAGTTACTCCAGCATTTTGTGTCTATCTTCGGCCCACAATGTTTGTGCCTGACATAAATTAATCTAATCTGCCTGCACAGGGGCGGCACGGTGGGAGTTGCTGCCTCGCAGCTCCAGAGACCCGGGTTCGATCCTGACTACAGGTGTTGTCTGTACGGAGTTTTATGTTGTCCTTGTCACCAATGTGGGGATTTTCTAGGTGATCCGGTTTCCTCTCATACTCCAAAGACCGACAGGTTTGTATGGCGTCGGAAAGCTTAAAGGCGCATTCGGAAATAAATATTGTTTCTTCCAGTATTCAAATCTCTTCTGGTGTCAACTCTGCTTCCCTCCATAATGTCCTCGCTAAGGACCCTGCCCTCCTATAGCACTGAACACTTAGGTAGAGCCCAGCATTATCCTCGCTGAAGAAGGGTCTCCACCCCAAACGTCACCCATTCCTTTTCTCCAGAGATGCTGTCTGACCCGCTTAATTACTTCAGCTTTTTTTGTCTTATCTTCGGTTTAAACCATCATCTGCAGTTCCTTCCTACACATTATCCTCTCAACAACCAAAGTCCAGGGCCAGTCCCACCATCCTCATCTGCAAGTTACTACTTAAAACTCACCTTTTCAAACAAACTTCATTTCACCCGACCCATGACCACTGGAAATTCTGTTTTGACTCTTAGCGTTTCTGAGATTTATGTAAATCCAAACTGTAGTTATGCAAAGAAGCCAAACTGGTTTGATGCATATATATTTGAGTGCAAAAATGTCCCCACACCTCCCCTAGTTTAGTGGGAGTTAAATTACTACGATCTAAGTCACTGCACCTACTTTGTACCAACAGTGTAAAAATATCAGCTGTAGAAACAGCAGATTATAAGGTCATAAGTGATAGGAACAGAATTAGGCCATTCGGCCCATCAAGTCTGCTCTGCCATTCAATCATGGTTGATCTATCATTCCTTCCTAGCCCCATTCTCCTGCCTTCTCCCCATAACCCCCGAAACCTGTACTAATCAAGAATCTATCTATCTCCGCCCTAAAACTATCCATTGATGGATGCTGGTTTACACCGAAGATAGACACAAAATGTTGGAACTGCAGATGCTGCCTGACCAGCTGAGTTACTCCAGCAGTTAGTGTAAATATCATACTGGCCCTCGGTGTTTTCAATCTATCAATGTCCCACACTGTAAAGCTTGAAGAAGGGTCTCGACCCGAAAAGTCACCCATTCCTTCTCTCCAGACATGCTGCCTGAGTTACTCCAGCTTTTTGTGTCTATCTTAACTAGGCACCACTGGATTACATGGATTTTTTCCCCCGCAATGAGGCTTGCCCTTTCTGACACAGTTTTGGCTTGGCAGATTGCAGCAAAAAAAAACATACTAAATCATACATTTATGGTCCCCATGGACTGTTGTGCCTAAGGGCCTGTTTCTACACTGTCTGACAATGACTCCTGGACATGACCTTGTGAGTGATGGTCAGTGTTGTAATGAAGGACTATACAGGAACCAACATTGACTGTGACTCACTAGGTCATGTCCAAACATCATTGAGCCACACAGCAAGGCTCACATCAGCACCCTGTATAAACGGCCATAGAACAATACAGAACAGAATGGAGGCCATTCAGCCCATCATGCATGTACCATTATGTGGTGGATCCATGCTATTAGATCCACATTCTCGCTTTTCCCCCACAGCTGGGGATTATGTTTCTATGTCAAGTAATTCTCAAACTGCTTTTGAATGTTACGATGGAATGTGGTTCCACTGAATTTCAGGCTTGAAATTCCAGCTCACCTGTGTCACATGTATTTCCTTGTTGCTCCTGCTTATTTTGCAAATCAATGCATTTTGTTTTACACCCTATCGGCCACTGGAAACACCTTCAAAGAATTCATGAATACATAGATATATAGCATGGAAACTGGCCAAGCGGCTCTCAGGTTCCATGCTATTGTGCAATTATTTGCACTCAATTCAACTATCCAACATTATAAAAGCACCTAAACCTTTGAGAGGCATAAATAGGGCAAAAGGTCAGAGTTTTTGTTCTTGCGATGGTAATGTCAAATACTAGGTGACCGAGATTGAAGGTGAGAGGAGGAAAAATTATTGGATGTATACGAGGCATGTTTATTTTTATACAGTGGGCAGTAAGTTAGTTTGGTGATGTTTATTGTCATGTGCACCAAGGTACAGTGACAAGCTTTTGTTGCATGCTAACCAGCTAGTGGAAAGACAATACACGATTACAATCGAGCCACTTGCGGTGGACAGATATATAATAAGGGAATAACGTTTAGTGCAAGGTAAAGTCCAATCAGAGAGAGTCTGAGGACCACCAATGAGGTAAATAGTAGTTCATGACTGTTCTCCGGTTGCGGTAGGATGATTCAGTTGCCAGATAACAGCTGCGAAGGAACTGAATCTGGAGGTGTGCGTTTTTACACTTTTATACCTAGAAGCTGCCCAGAATGTGCTGCCAGGTTAAGTGGTAGAAATAGATGAGCAACATTTAAGAAGACTGGATAGCATGCAACAAAAAAAACTTTACACTGTACCTCAGTACACGTGACAATAAATGAAACAAAATTTAGACAGCCATGTAAGGAGGCAGAAGATAGAGAACCATGGTGCCGGCAGATAGGATTAATTTGTATTCGTATCATGGGCAGCCCAGACATTGTGGGCTGAAGGGCCATTAAATTCCCACAGATTCTACCTTGTAGCACATACAACGTGTAATTTACAATGGCCAATTAGCATTTCAAACAGTTGTTTAAGAAAGAACTGCAGATGCTGGAAAAATCGAAGGGAGACAAAAATGCTGGAGAAACTCAGCAGGTGAGGCAGCATCTGTGGAGCGAAGGAATAGGTGACGTTTCAGGTCAAGACCCTTCTTTGGTTTCTCCAGCATGTTTGTCAACATTTCAAACAGGACATCTTCAGATTCTGGGCGGAATTGAAGTACGCAGAGGAAACAAACATTATCCACATGGTGTACAAACAAACTCCACACAGACAGCACCAGGGATCCAGAGTAAATAGAGTCATTGGCCATGAGAGAATCAATTGCTCAACTAGGTATGCCTTCTATAAATTTGAACACTGTCAAATTTTCTTTTAACCTTGACCACCCTCATCGATTTCTCCTCCCTACTACATGCATAGTAAAGTGCAGAATATGACCAGGCCCATCTGAAACCAGATGCCAAGACCAACTGTTATCTGTCTGTACATAATGCATATCCCTCCATTCATTGCATATCTATGTGCCTATCCAAAAGTCTCTTAAATGCCTCTATCATATCTACCTCCACCCCCCCCCCCCCCCAGGCAGCGCCTTCCAGGCACTTACTACCCTTTGTGTAAGAAAACTTGCCCTGCACACCTTCTTTTAACTTTTCCCCTCTCACCTTAAAGTTATGCTCTCTGGTATTTTAATATTTCCATCCGGGAAAAAGGGTTCTTGCTTTGCTTCAGCACAACAGAATATAGAAGGCATGACTACAGAACAGATCAGTATGTCCATATACCATTGTATAAATATATACACACATGAATAAATAAAACAGATAAAGTGCAAATAAACAGATAATGGGCTATTTTACTTCGGAGTCACGTGAGTGACTACGTGAAGAAGCCCCGCCTGGGGCTTAAAATAGTAAGATTAAATGAGAACTTACCTGTTCGAAGTTTGATCTTTATTTTATGAGGAGTTACGATGAGGGATTACATGCCCTCCGCTCCCAGCCCTCATGATATAAATGATCATCTGGTAATTCTAGTCTATGTTGAGCCTTACTATCTTACTCCGGCTATTGGTTCTGTGTTTTTCATGCCGCTGCTTTGAAGTATGCCGATCAAGTGCCAGGCGGGGCTTCTTCACGTAATCCCTCATCGTAACCTCATAAAATAAAGATCAAACTTCGAACAGGTAAGTTCTCGTTTAATCTTACTATTAATGTTCAGAGTTTTGTTTGAGTTGAGTTCAATAGCCTGATGGCTGTGGGGAAGAAGCTGTTTCTGAACCTGGTCGTTGCAGTCTTCAGGCTCCTGTACCTTCTACCTGAAGGTAGCGGGGAGATGAGTGTGTGGCCAGGATGGTGTGGGTCCTTGATGATGCTGCCAGCCTTTTTGAGGCAAGCATATTATATACCATATTTACCACTTTATCTACATGTTGCCTCTTTCAGAGAGCTATGGACTCCAAGATCCCTCTAAACATCAATGCTGTTGAGGGTCTTGTCATTTATTGTATATTTTCTCCTTATATTTGATCCCTTAGGTGCGACACCTCACACGTGCTTGCATTAACCCCCAACTGCCATTTCTTCACCCATTTCTGTAGCAGATTTATGCCCAGCTGTATACTTTGACAGCCTTCCTTACAGTACACAACCACAGCAATCTTGGATTCATCTGCAAATTTACTAACCAATCCATTTATGTTTACATCCAAGTCGTTTGTATATATCAAAAACAAAAGTCCCAGCACAGATCCCAGTGGAACTCCACTCATCACAGACCTCTAAGCTGAATATTCTCCTCCTATCACAACCCTGTTTTCTCCCAGTAAACATGTTCTGATTAAATCACTATTAATACCGTGTGTTTTAATCTTCTAGATTAGCCTACCATGGGGGACTTTATCAAATGCCTTACTAAAATGTATCAGTCTGAAGAAAGGGTCCCTAACCATCAGTGGTGGACCTACAACTGTTATAGGGGCCCCTTCGCGACCAGCAACAAGTAGCAAAGTTACAAAATTTTGAGATTTAAAAAATCAAGTCTGCAATTTATCCCATCAGATAAAGCATAAAAAGAAGTTTAATTTGACACCTAATTCACTTTCATATCTTCAGTATTAAGAAAGTTATGACCATTTCATTCTCAGAAATTAGCATCTTGTTCCCCATTGCCTTTCAATTGACTTAACTCAAAAGCTGTAATCTAGAACAGTCAAAATCCCATAACTTTCTTAAAAATTAAGAGAACTCAATGAAATTTTCAGTTATTATAGATTGAAGCATTCTGAAACAAATATGAAACAACCTTACTTGAATGACCTGAAATTAAAGCATATAATTAGCTAGTTATCTGATTGTAGCTAATTACAAAATTCAATGAGTAGATCTAAACATCCATTTCTTAAGAAAAGATAAACTTTTTTTAAATTGCCTAAGTGTCCAAATAACATTCACACAATAATCCACAATATAACATAATTTTTAAATCAAATTTTCATGAATTTATAGGCCAAATGGAAGGAATTTAGTGTTTAATGCCTGTAAATTAATGGCCATTTAAATAAACTAGCGAGTGGGTTTTAGTGGAATGCGGTGGATTGGAACGTTGCGGTGAAGTCGATATGAAAAATACAGCCGGTTCATACATTTTTTTTGTCCCCTTTTCGCAACATGAAAATTTGATTAAAGCCTCCCTAAAAACCAAGTTTTTATGTAAAAATAAACTGTGTAGCTTCTTTTATTGCCTACCTTAGGTCCTTTCTGCTGCCAGTGTTCAGAGCTTTAGAAGATGATTTTTGATAATCTAGCGTAGTTAATAAATAATCTAGCGTAGTTTAAAAATACCTTTATGAATGAAATGTCGGAGCGATTTCTCTTTAGCGACGAAATCGCCCGACATTGATCGATTTGGACTGCCTGGGGAAAAACGGCATTTTAAACCCGCCCCCCTCTGAAAGGCGCCAAAGTCGCGCACACGGGGAGTGGCAGAACTGCAGCACTGCTAAAGGTAGGTATTGTAACATACCTACAACAAGGTCAGGGTACCCACTGTTATTTTCTTCAATGGGGTTGTTCCACGACAGATCACCACAAATTTAAATTTCTGTCATAAATGTTAATAGTGTTTTAAATTATTTATAATTATTTTGCATTAAATATATTTAGAATGAAACATCCTTAATTTGAAAGCATTTTCATTTACAGCTAGCCCACATGATACTTTAATAACCTTAAAATGTATATTTTAACTATTATTTTGTACTGAATTACACTATATTATTAATATATATATATTTTTTTAAACCTCTTCTCATACAGTAGACCCACATTTTTTTAAGTAGTGTGGACTAAGCATGATATTCGCCTCCAGAAAATAAGTAGGAAGTATTGGACGGGGGTCCAGGGGCAGCGCCCCCCGGTGGGGGTTCAGGGGGGCAACACTCCCTGAAGTTCCTGCATTTTCAAAAAATTGAAAGTGATTCTCATTCTTTCTGCTGGTAGTTTACATAACAGAAGCTTAGAATTTTTCTAACACATAAGCAGTAATTAACCCCCAAAAGATATATATTTCATGAAATAGTCAATAGACAATAGGTGCAGGAGTAGGTTGTTCGGCCATTCGAGCCAGCACCGCCATTCACTGCGATCATGGCTGATCATCCACAATCAGTACCCCGTTGCTGCCTTCTCCATATATCCCTTGACTATGCTATCTTTAAGAACTCTATCTATCTCTCTCTTGAAAGCCTCCAGAGAATTGGCCTCCACTGCCTTCTAAGGCAGAGAATTCCACAGATTCACAACTCTCTGTGTGAAAAAGTATTTCCTCACCTCTGTTCTAAATGGCCTACCCTTTATTCTTAAACTGTGGCCCCTGGTTCTGGAATCTCCCAACATTGGAAACATGTTTCCTGCCTCCAGCGTGTTCCATCCCTTAATAATCTTATATGTTTCAATAAATAGCCTTATGCAGCTAAAAAAAATTACAGAAAATGTTATTTGAAATGTCTCTTTCCCTAGCACTGAGATGAGAAAAAACATTTCACCTAGAGTTGTGAATTTGTGGAATTCTCTGAAACAGAAGGCAGTTGTCTCGTCCCCTTCAGCCGCACCTCAGTCTCCCTCCCTGAGCTCAGACACCCACTTCTCCTCACCTCACCTACGCTTATTTCCCCTCACCTACACCTCGACTAATCCCCTCGCCTCGAAGATACCTCACTACCAAACTTCTCCTCACACCTAAACCTCGCCTCGACTAAACCGTACCTCACTAAACCTCGCCCCCCAAATAAACCTCACACCTTAACCCCACCTCAACTAAACCTCCCACCTCACGACTAAACTCCCTCACACCTAATCCGCGCCTCGAGTAATCGGCGCCTCTCTCCCGCTATTGACAGCCCCCCCCCCCCCCCGCTATCGGCAGTGCCTCACGTGAGCGGAACGGCTCCAACTAGGGGGGCGAGACCGAGCGTGGAGAGGGGCGCGGGCGCATATCCCGAGGGAGCCGGTGGGAGAGGAGGGGAGGGGCGCACGTGCGCTGACGAAGACATGGAGCCCGAGACCCGCCCGCAGCGGCCATAACCCCTCCTCACAGGAGCGGCAGAGAGGCGGCCATTAGTCGAGGCGGGGATTATGTGTGAGGTGGGAGGTTTAGTCAAGGTGAGGTTTAGTGAGTTGAGGTTTATATTTAAGAGGGAGTTAGGTGTGGCCCTTGTGGCTAAGGGGATCAGAGGGTATGGAGAGAAGGCAGGTACGGGATACTGAGTTGGATGATCAGCCATGATCATATTGAATGGCGGTGCAGGCTCGAAGGGCCGAATGGCCTAATCATGCACCTAATTTCTATGTTTCTATGTTTCTAAGTGTGAGGTGAAGTTTTGTCGAGGCCAGGGGTTTAGTCGAGGTGAAAAATCAGGTTCATTTCGAGGAAAACTAAAAAAATCGAAATTCAGATTTAAATCGGAAGAATATCTGAACTAAAGTCGCTTCTGGGGCCCCTCTGGTATTAGGTGCCCTGAAGCTTCAGCTTCATTAGTTTCATAGTAGATACGCCCCTGCAAACCATAACATTTCCAATTCAATCCCTCCAGAGATGCTGCCCGACCTCCTGAGTTACTCTAGCACTTTATGTGTTTTTCTAGCACTTTGTCCAGCATCTGCAGTTCCCGGTGTCTGCATTTAACCCTGTCTGCTTTAATGAAGATACTCAGTTTTAAATAAGTCACTCAGAAATCTCCTCTGGTTTTCAAATAATGTTGTATAAAAGGCAGCACCTCTGCTGTTGAAGCAGTCTCACTGTGCAGCACACAAAGTGCCAACTTGATTTTGTTCTCAAGGCTCTGGAGCAAGATACAACTCACATGCTGAAACACTTTGAAACAGATCAGAATAAGTCCTGCTCAGTGTCAGAAGTGAAAACAATTATAATGGAATCAATGTCACAATTTTTCCCCTTTGCAAATCTATCCCAACCAAGTTACTGACACCAATATATATCTTACTATTACTATTATATGGCACTACTGTAAATAATTATCTTAAGTTGCCTGTTTAAATTTGAGGCTTCTCCTATAAATACACTTACCTTTAAAACTTGATTTTTTTATCGACAACTCAGACAGCTTTAGATGATCTTCTGCATCAACTTGATATATCTTTCAGTTAATGTTCTTGGGAGAAATACAAGCTGCTTTGTCAGAATACCGGAATGGTGTCTAGGACTGTGGGAGGAATATTTTTGGGAGGTGCCTGTGATCTTGACGTGGTATATTTTGAATTAAGTTTGTAAGTTAATTCTTAATGCTTGTTCAGTGTTCGCCCACACATCATGATCAGCCAATCCAGCTGCCATTCTGTTAACCTGGTGCTTTATAATGCAATTAGATGTTCTACGTACTGCCTGAGGCAATAAATATAATCTACCTTAATTTCCCTTCTTTAATCAGCATTGATTTCGGGGTGGAAGATTGCAACCTTCACACGGTCCGCCCTGTTTCGACTAATGCAATCAACTCGACGTGCACACACGGAAGATCAAATAGAACAAGTTGTCCAACAGCTTTAGGCTGTGCACGCCACAGGAAAGAAGAAGAAGAAGCATTGATTTCAATCCTCCACGGGATTGAAAACTGATTTCCAATGCAGGTTTAGGCAACCAGATTGTCAGACCCATACACTGATGTACTTACTGTTGGTAAATTACAGCAAATCAAGACCTAATTTCACCACTTACACTGGTGTTCACCACCTATTTCTTTCTTTCTTTCTCCAGGATTCCCTTGGATGCATTTATGCCATTCATCTCAATCACCTACAGCTCTGGCAATTAATTCCAATGGAATTTCGATTTATTTTTAAATGGAAAAAATAGATATTAATAAGCCTAACAGGTGGAAAACTGTGTAATTTTAGCTGCATAAAGGATGCAAAGATGACGGTGTACCAAAAGAGTCCAAGAACCAGGGCTTTAGTTAAGTTTTCAGAAGAATATGTGATCTTGTTAAGGCTATGAAGAACGTGGAGAGGTGTTAAAAATAATTCTGAAGATATAGTGGTTTATTTAGAAATATGACTTTTAGAGATAGGTTCAAATTTAAACTCAGTTAATCAAAAGGTCAGCAATGGTGATGATGACTTGGATCATTACAAAACAAACATCGAGTTCACTAATGTAATTAGTAAGCAAGCATTGCCATTATTGCCATAAGGTGGAATCGCATGTAGATAGGGTGGTAAAGAAAGCTTTTGGTGTGCTGGCCTTTATAAATCAGAGCATTGAATATAGGAGTAGGGAAGTCATGTTAAAATTGTACAATGCATTGGTAAGACCAATTCTGGAGTATGGTGTACAATTTTGGTCACCTAATTATAGGAAGGATGTCAACAAAATAGAGAGAGTACAGAGGAGATTTACTAGAATGTTGCCTGGGTTCCAGCAACTAAGTTACAGAGAAAGGTTGAACAAGTTAGGTCTTTATTCTTTGGAGCGCAGAAGGTTAAGGGGGGACTTGATTGAGGTCTTTAAAATGATGAAAGGGATAGACAGAGTTGACGTGGATAAGCTTTTCCCATTGAGGGTAGGAAAGATTCGAACAAGAGGGCATGACATGAAAATTAAGGGTCAGAAGTTTAGGGGTAACATGAGGGGGAACTTCTTTACTCAGAGAGTGGTGGCTGTGTGGAATGGTCTTCCTGCAGAAGTGGTGGAGGCAGGATCGATTTTAACATTTAAAAGTAAAGTGGATAGGTATATGGACGGGAAGGGAATGGAGGGGTATGGTCTGAGTGCAGGTAGATGGGACTAGGGGAAAATAAATGGTCGGCACGGACTGGAAGGGCCGAGAAGGCCTGTTTCCGTCCTGTAATTGTTATATGGAATATTATTCCCTATAACTCCAGACTCTAATGTGCTGCCTCCTCAGTTCAGTGGCATTTAGGAATGGACTGTCAGCAATATTTGCATTCTATATGCAGAAATTAAGCAATAACGTTTTCAAAGGACACAAAGTGCCAAAATAATTAAAGGGGCTCTGGCGAACATGGTTAGGTAATGTTTGGGGGGGGGGGGGCAGGTCTGAAGAAGGGTCTCAACCCAAAATGCTACCTGTCTTGTTCTCCAGAGATGCTGCCTGACCTGTTGCGTTACCCCAGCACCTTGTGTCCTATTATGTAAAGCAGCATCTGCAGTTCCTTGTTCTTTACAAGTTATCAAAGGATTTGCAGCAGCAGGTAAGGATTTTGAACTTTTTTCCCATGAATTAGTAATTGATGAGTCAATAACAAAATTTAAAATATTCATGATCGTTATCAAAAGAATGAATTGGAAAGTTGAAGGAATCTTTTGGTTGGAGAGTTGTCTGGACCTAGGAAATACAAGCAACGGTTTGGGGGAACAGCCTTGAACATGGAAAATGATAAATATTTGAAACAGACACAGCATGTGAAGAGACAACTGAGTGAGAATAATTGGAGTTACTGTTAATCATGGACTTCACTGGCAAGGCCAACATTTATTGCCTAACCCTTATTACCCTCAAGCAAGTTAAAGTAAGACACCTAGATGTCACAGCCTAGATGTCACAATAGGACTTCCAAGCCCCATCCTACATTTCATGTCCCTGAAGTAGACGGTTCTAATACAAAGGGTTACACAAAAAGCTGGAGAAACTCAGCGGGTGCAGCAGCATCTAAGGAGCGAAGGAGATGGGCGACGTTTCGGGTCACGACCCTTCTTCAGACTGGTCTAATACAAATGCATTCTTTAAATTTGATTCCCTTTCAATGCCCTACTATCTTCCTGCCTCTCTTAAAATCCTTGGATCAGTCTTTTTAATTGGAACCCCCTGATTTCTGACACCTCTGCTCAAAGGCATATTGCAGCTTGTGGTGCTCCCGTTTCTTCAAGTCCAAGTTTGGCGGAGAAGTCCCGGTGAGTAGCTGCAAGGAATGTTATATACAGATTTGCTGCAGACAGTGTGTTGATCACGGAGGGAGGGAACCTTTAAGGTGGCACATTCGATCCTAATCAAATAATCACTTTGACCTGTATGCTGTCATGAGCTTTTGTATCGTTACAACAGCAGTTGAGTAAGTGGAATATTTCCATCAGACTACTGATTTAGGTTTAGTTTTGGATTTATTATTGTCACATGCACCAAGGTACAGTGAGAAGCTTTGCTTTGCGAGCTATCCAAGCAGATTAGATATACTATACATAAATACAATCAAGTCAAACTCAAGTACAATGGGTAGAGCAAAGGGAAAGGCATCAATGAGCAGATTATAGCTCTCAGCAGTGTAGCACATCAGTTCAATAGACAAAGTCCAATGTCTGCAATGGGGCAGAGGTAAAACAGGCAGTCGCCTGGCTTGTGGACGGACCATTCAGAAACTTGACTACAGAGAGGAAGATGTTGTTCCTGCGTTTGGTGTGTGCGCTTTCAAGCTTCTGTATCTTCTGCCAGATGGGAGCTGGGGGATTAAGGAATAACCGGGATCAATCTTTGATTATGTCGGCTGCTTTCCCAAGGCAGCGTGAAGTGTAAATGGTGAGAGGTCAGGCCTGAGTGATGGACTGGGCTTCTTCTACAACTCCCTGCAATTTCTTGTAGTCTTGGGCGGAGCTGTTCCCAAACGAAGCTGTGATGCAACCCAGCAGTGTGCTTTCTCTGGGGCATCTATAGAAGTTGGCGAGAGTCATCGGAGACATGCTGAATATCCTCAGGACGTTGAGGTATTGGTGTGCCTTCCCGGCTGTCGCATCAATGAGGCTGGGCCAAGACAGATCACTGGTAATATTAACGCCAAGGAACTTGATGCTGTCAACCATTTGTAGTTTTGTAGCCGTGGTAAAATCTATGGGAAGACAAGATCTGGAAGATCCAGCCTCACTGCCCTGGAGGCCCAACTGGTGGAAGCAGTTCCCAGCAAAGTACTCCACAAAGAAAGCATCTGAGGCTAGGATTGAACCAGCCACCCGGGAACAGAGAGAGGATCTATCGCAGTCGCTGCCTCAAAAAGGCTGGCAGCATCATCAAGGACCCACACCATCCTGGCCACACACTCATCTCCCCGCTACCTTCAGGTAGAAGGTACAGGAGCCTGAAGACTGCAATGTCCAGGTTCAGAAACAGCTTCTTCCCCACAGCCATCAGGCTATTGAACTCAACTCAAATAAAACTCTGAACATGAATTGCCCATTATCTGCTTATTTGCACTTTATCTGTTTTATTTATTCATGTGTGTATATATTTATGCGATGGTATATGGACACACTGATCTGTTCTGTATTCATGCCTTCTATATTCTGTTGTACTGAAACAAAGCAAGAATTTAATTGGCAATAAACTCTCTTGAATCTTGATGTGTTTAGTTAAGGTAAGTTTTTAAGGAATTTGAAGATGGTAGTGCTAGATAATTACTATTTGGAATCAACATTGCCCTTAATTTCCAATGGCACAAATATTATTTAGCCCAGACCTGAATAAGTTACAAGTCGTGCTTTTGACAGCGACTTCTTGATGCACAATGGCTGCTTTCATGGCAAGGAGTGCATCATGCAAATATTCCCTCTATATTCCCAAAACTTGCTAAGATGGATATTTTTATTGTCCTGACAGAACAAAGCTGCCGAGTGTGACCATTAAACATATCTTGAGTGAGATCGTTTGAGTGAAGGTTCAGAGGTGAGTCACCGGTTAATGTCAAAATCAGTCATGTGGTATCCCAGCAGGATGAATCTGCAAATGGGCTGCAGGAACCAAATGAGTGGGATTAATACACTGTTCCTCCTTTCGGTTCCATTTCCAGTTTTTCATACTCCAATCTAGCTGAAGGATATTGTACTGGGATATTGTTTACTCAAATATCAGTGGAAGAAATCTGGTAAGATTAATAGATATGGAACTATTCCAGTATTGATGGCAATAAATAAAGTGTTCTATTGAATGGAAAATTAAGTCTCTCTAATTGCACAGATGTTTTAAATATTGGGTTTATTGGCTTAGAAATGTTCTCATTCAACTATTGTACACGTTTGTCGTCAAATGACAACTCCCGGTTAATGGACATTATGAATCAGGATGGCTCATCCCATGATCTCCTGACCATTCTTGCATCTTCCCCTCAGCAGTACTGCCTGGATCACATCCTACCTATCCATAAGCTTATCACCCTATCTCCTAGTTCCCCTCTTTCGTAATGTTTCGTTTTGAGAAACATTGAAACATAGAAACATAGAAAATAGGTGCAGGAGTAGGCCATTCGGCCCTTCGAGCCTGCACCGCCATTCAATATGATCATGGCTGATCATCAAACTCAGTATCCCGAACCTGCCTTCTCTCCATATCCCCTGATCACTTTAGCCACATCTAACTCCCTCTTAAATATAGCCAATGAACTGGCCTCAACTACCTTCTGTGGCAGAGAATTCCACAGATTCACCACTCTCTGTGTGTAAAATGTTTTTCTCATCTCGGTCCTAAAAGACTTCCCCCTTATCCTTAAACTGTGACCCCCCTTGTTCTGGACTTCCCCAACATCGGGAACAATCTTCCTGCATCTAGCCTGTCCAACCCCTTAAGAATTTTGTAAGTTTCTATAAGATCCCCACCCTCAATCTTCTAAATTCTAGCGAGTACAAGCCGAGTCAATCCAGTCTTTCTTCATATGAAAGTCCTCGCATCCCAGGAATCATTCTGGTGAACCTTCTCTGTACTCCCTCTATGGCAAGAATGTCTTTCCTCAGATTAGGAGACCAAAACTGTATGCAATACTCCAGCTGTGGTCTCACCAAGGCCCTGTACAACTGCAGTAGAACCTCCCAGCTCCTATACTCAAATCCTTTCGCTATGAATGCTAACATACCATTCGCTTTCTTCACTGCCTGCTGCACCTGCATGCCTACTTTCAATGACTGGTGTACCATGACACCCAGGTCTCATTGCATCTCCCCTTTTCCTAATTGGCCACCATTCAGATAATAAACAGGCCCTCCTGCCCATCAAGTCCATGCTGACCATTGATCACACTAGTTCTATGTTATGCCACTTTCTCATCTACTCCCTATACACAAGGGGCAATTTATAAACTTTACAAACTCGCACGTCTTTGGGATGTGGGAGGAAACCGGAGCATCCGGATGAAACCCAAGCTGTCACAGGGAGAACGTGCAAACTCCACACAGACAGCACCCAAGGTCAAGATCAAACCTGGTTCTCTGGTGCTGTGAGACAGCAGTTCTACCCGCTGTGCCACAGACACTGCCGTCCCTTGTCTATGCTGAAATGTTGTCGCAAAAACTGAACACATCAGGAAGTAACAAGTTGAAGGATGGTCACTCCAAATCAAATAGTAGAGTTTCATAATATGCATTCCACACTTCAGTGTGTGCACATTTGCACTGACCCACCCATCCTCTCTCACTGGGACACGAACTTTGCCTGAGGTAAATGAGCCATACCTTCAGCTGTACACGATTTTCATGCAGAAGACAGAGACCAGTGTAAGGACCACAGATTTTCAGCCGAGTTGTGCTGCAGCAGTGGTGTGGAGGGTGACTCTGTACTATCAGCAGAATACTATCAGGCTGGGAAAGCACGTGGTGAAATATTGCACCGAAGGAGGAAGCAAGCACAATTCATTCTTTAGCTTTTGTTGATAGTTACAGAGTGGATACGGGGCATTCACTGCCTCATCGTAGCTTTCGGTGTTTCATTCTGAGAACCTCCGTGTGGAATGAGCTTTGGTTTGCATCCACTTTATCAGGAATCCAACATACCAGGCCTGGAACCACCTCCCAGCCGGCCCGAGTTCACTTGAAGTGACATTATAGAGACTTGCGATCTATTTGGCCATTGTGTATATATGATCAGGTTTCCCTGTCTGCCTGCCTGGAAACAAAGAATAACAAACCTCTCGTGGAGGAAGTCAATACCATGTAAATGAATCAGTCGCCAACCTGCTCTGTGATTTCAATGTAGCAATGTTACAAAATTTAGAGATTTTAAAAATCAAGTCTGCAATTTATCCCATCAGATAAAGCACAAAAAGAAGTTTAATTTGACACCTAATTCACTTTCATATCTTCAGTATTAAGAAAGTTATGACCATTTTCATACTCGGAAATTAGCATCTTTTTCCCCATTGCCTTTCAATTGACAACTCAAAAGCTGTGATCTAGAACCGTTAAAAGCCCATAACTTTCTTAAATATTAAGAGAACTCAATGAAATTTTCAGTTATTATAGATTGAAGCATTCTGAAATAAATATGAAACAATCTTACTTGGATGACCTGAAATTAAAGCATATAATTAGTTATCTAATTGTAGCTAATTACAAAATTCAATGAGTTGATCTAAACATCTATCCATTTCTTAAGAAAAGATAAACTTTTTTTAAATTGCCTAAGTGTCCAAATAACATTCACACAATAATCCACAATATAACATAATTATTAAATCTCATTTTCATGAATTTCTGGGCCAAATGGAAGGAATTTAGTGTTTAATGCCTGTAAATTAATGGCCATTTAAATCAACTAGCGAGTGGGTTTTAGTGGAATGCGGTGGATTGGAACGTTGCGGTTTGCGGTGAGGTTGGGAGCAAAAATACTGTTGGTTCATACATTTTTTTTGGACCCCATTTCGCAACATGAAAATATGATTAAAGCCTCCATAAAAACCAACTTTTAATATAAAAATAAACTGTACCTTTTTTTCTCCCCTACGCAAAATCCTTCCCGTTGTCGGCGCTCATGGCTTTTGAAGGTGATTTTTAAATTACTCTAGTTAATAAATAATCTAGCGTAATTTAAAAATACCTTCCTGAATGAAATGTCGGAGCGATTTTTCTTCCACAACGAAATCGCCCGACATGGATCGATTTTCACAGTCTGCAGAAAAATGGCACTTTAAGCCCGCCCCCCTCTGAAAGGCGCCAAAGTCACGCACACGGGGAGCGGCAGAACTGCAGCGCTGCTCAAGGTAAGTTTTGTAACATACCTATTCAATGCTGCTCCGATATTGGTCTCTTTAGCATCCACAATTTACACGGCACACCACAAGTGCCGTTCCTCCACATTAGCAGTCCCCAAACTCTGGGATAGCTCCAGGATTAATCCCACCACCTCACTTTCTCACTCGAAGAGGCTCCTTAATATTTCACTCATTTTCCAAGCTTGTGATTGCTTGTCCTAAAATATCTTCTCTTGTAGCTTAGTATCAAACACTGATAATTTTTTGATACATAGGCAAAGTCTTAATATTGATGCAAGTAATTATTGCTGTTCACTGTCAGACAGGGGGCTGATGCTTTATCCATCAATAAAACTCTCAAACATAAATTCACTCCATATTTATTAGTGGTTTCAGTTCTATGTGGACTGTCAGCACCATCTCCTCCACGTCTCTCCAGCAAAATGCCAAATCTTAGACTGTGCCGCAAGATCAGGAATATGCAAAAAGTTAAAATCAACACAGACCTCTTGGAGATGTTACAGAGATGAGGTGGAGTGAAGCTAAAGAGAGATTTGAAAATTAGAACATACGGCACAGTGGTTCAGCTGGTAGAGCTACTGCTCACCGTGCCGGAGACCCGGGTTCAATCCTGACCTCGGGTGCTGGCTGTGTGGAGTTTGCATGATCTCCCTGTCACTGTGCGGGTTTAGAAACACATCCCTAAGACACGCAGGTTTGTAGGTTAATTGGCCTCTGTAAAATGCCCCTCGTGCATCAGGAATGGATGAGAGAGTGGGATAACATCGAACTAGTATGAACGTGTGATCGATAATTGGCGGGCCAATTGGGTCTGTTTTCATGCTGTATCTGTAAACTAAAACAGTCTAAAATCAAAGCTGTTAAACTGGGAGCCAGTGTCGGTTGAGGGCTTGGGTAGTGGATGAACATGATCTGCTGGCTGCTGAAAATCAGTAGTACAGCCAGTTACAGACTAATTGTTGCTCCGTGAGTTCACTTAGTTTAGTACGCTGCCTATGACACCGCACCATGATCAGGAAACCTTTTGACGTGACTGGTGATCTCGACCTGTGCCAAGTCATCAAAAGCCTTCTCAACAACAGGCGCTTCTTCGTTCAACTAAACGACAAGTAGAGTAAATGGAAAGCCCAAAAGAATAGCCTACCACAAGGCAGCGTACTGGCCCCCCTCCTCTTCAACATCTACACCTACAATGCCGCCACTTCATCTATGCTGATGACCTCTGCATCACCAGGAGAACTTCCAGAAGATCGAGTCTGTCCTGGAAAGCGCCGTCCAAGAGATGACGACCTACTACAATAACAACCACCTGAAACCCAACCCATCAAAAACCCAACTATGCAGCTTCCATCTTAAAAATCGAGATGCAGGAAAACAACTGAGCGTCTCATGGGATGGCCACAAGCTCTGCAACCACTTCCACCCCGTGTACCTCGGAGTCACTCGCACTCGCAACAACATCCTGCGCAAACTGGTAAACTCAAAGTGGGGCGCTGATCCACCAACCATCCGTGCAACTGCCCTAGCCCTGTGCTTCTCCACAGCTGAAGACGCACGCGTGCTCAAGCTGGAGCCGCTCCCACCACACCAAACTGGTTGACACAGCCCTCAACGACACCTGCCGCATTATCACGGGATGCATAAAGACAACGCCAGTCCCGTGCCTCTACGCCCTAGCTGGTATTGCCCCCCCCCCCCATATCAGACGATCCATCGTCGCCCAAGACGAGTGGAGAGCACAAGAGATGGATACCAGGCACCTCCTGCACGGACACACAGCACCTCCACCCCGACTGAAATACAGAGCCAGTTTCTTGCAGACAGTCCCACCTCTCCAGACAACCAAAGAAACAGCAAGGACCAACATCTGGAAAGATGAATGGAACCAACTCAACACACGAGCCCACGACTGGATGGAGAGAGGAACCACTCCAACTGAATGCCTCGCCAGCGGGCACGACCTCCCATGGCCAACCTGGAAGACCCTCAACAGATTACGAGTGGAACAGGGGAGGTGCAAAGCACTTATGAAAGCATGACAACCAGGCAGAAGACGCATGCAGCTGTGGAGCAGTACAGACAATGTCCCACCTACTGGAGTGTGACGACACCCCCCAGTGCAGCCCCCAGGACCTGGCTGAACCGACCCGACCAGCTGTGGCCTGCGCCAGATACTGGCAGAACCACATCTGAGATTGCAACGGGCTCGAAGAAGAAGACTTAGTTTAGTTTAGAGGTGCAACGCAGAAGCAGGCCCTTCGGCCCACTGAGTTCATACCGACCGCACATGGACACTACACTATCCTACACACAATAGGGACAATTTACAATTATACCAAGCCAAATAACCTACAAACCTGTACATCTTTGCAGTGTGGGAAGAAAACAGAGGTGACTCACTTGGCTGACATTTAAAAATGCCTTGATCTGCAAGCTTCATATAATCCATCTTGTGAATGAGAACAACTTCATCAGCATCTTTTCAGGGCATTAGGGTGTTGCCGGTTAATTGGTGTCTTGTGAATTGATTTTGCGTTCTGAAATCCCTGTTGGTTGCATTCAAAACCGCTCAAAGTTGCGCTCAAGGGAAGATTTAACCTTTATAGTTGTCCTGACAGCTGCTCCATGTTTACAAGAACAAGGCCATTATAGATTATTGCATGGCCCGGCATGTTTCCAGCATGTTTTCTGCTGTTAGGCCAATCAGAAAAGGAGGCCCTAACATTTTGTTGCAGTCATTGAAGAGCTATGAACTATATTCATCAATATTGTCCTTTCTGGATTTAGATAAGAATATGTTCCAGGTCTTGAGCACTAAACTGGACTCGCAGATCTGGAGGGAACGTTTCATTGCCAGAGATATCTTGTTCAGTCCATTTTCATTAGGAAAGAGCACTAAGGGATTCCAATTAATAGTTTTCTGAAAGTGGTAAAGCCCGAAGTAAGAATGGTTACATATGGCATGCTCTCCTTCATGGATTTGGGCATAGAATATAAAATCTGTTATGTTACATTGAAACTTTACAAAACACTGGTTAAAGTCAAGTCAAAGTCAAGTCAAACAAACTTTATTGTCATTTAGAAATACATCGATATATGCAGTTCCAAACAAAATTCCGTTGCATTTGGCTCCCTGTGCAACACGATAATTAACAGAAGGATAAACATGGATAAAAAGGATAAATAGACAATGGTGGCAGCCCATTACATGGCATTCAGGAGTCTGATGGCTCATGGGAAGAAGCTGTTGCAGAACCTTGATGTTCTGCTCCTTATGCTACGATATCTTTTGCCCGAGGGCAGCAGAGTGAACAGTCCGTGATGGAGATGTGTGGGGTCTTTTATAATACGGCTGGCCTTAGACACGCAACGTTTGTTCGTAATATCCCCGATTGAGGGGAGAGAGGTCCCGATGATTTTTTCCGCTGTCCTCACCACTCTCTGCACGGACTTCCAGTCGGAGGCTTTACAGTCCCCAAACCAGACAGAGATACAGCTGGTCAAAATACTCTCTATGGTGCCCCTGTAGAAAGTGGTGAGGATGGGATGGGGGAGGTGAGCTCTTCTCATCCGGCGCAGAAAGTGCAACCGCTGCTGCGCTCTCTTAACTGTTGATGAGATGTTATTCGACCAGGTCAGACTGTTAGTGATCTGCACCCCCAGGAACTGGGGGTGCAAACCTCAATTGGGCCATTGTGCACAGTTTTGGTCACCACAATATTAAAAAGATGTGGTTGCACTGGGTAGAGAGTACAGAGGAGATCCATCTGAAGAAGGGTCTCGACCAGAAACGTCACCTATTCCTTTTCCAGAAATGCTGCCTGACCTGCTGAGATACACCAGCATTTTGTGTCTATTTTCCGTCAGGATATTGCCTGGATTGGAGGGGTTTAATAATGGAGGGAAATTTCATGGTTGGGTCCATTTTATCCCAGACCAAAGGAGGGTGGTGACCAGATAGAGGTGTATATAAAAAAATTAAAGCATAAATTGGAAAGGAAGTTGGAAGTTTTTCCTATGGGATAGTGGGCAGAAGTTTAAGGTGAGAGCAAGGAATTCTAAAGGGGATCGGAGGTAAAAGTTTATTTTTAGAGTGGTTGATATCTAAAACTTGCTGCCAGAATAAGTGGTGAAATCGGGTACAATCATTATGTTTAAGAGACATTTGGACAGAAACTTGAATAGGCAAATTACAGTAGGATACAGTCCTAGTGTAGACAAATGGGTTTCATTTACATAGGCATAAAGGTAAGCATGGATATGGTGGGCTGAAGGGCCTGTTTCTGTACTGTACAACTCTCCAACTGTATATCAGAGATGTGTCATCAGTTGAAAAGATCAGAACCAATAGATGTGTTTATTATTGTCATGTGTAGCAAGGTACAGTGAGACTTTGTTTCTGTGCAATCCATTCAAATCAGATACTACACACAAACAAAATACTACATACGATCACAAACAAACCAAACTCAAGCACAAAAGGTAGAGCAAAGAGAATGACACAGAGTGCATAATATAGTTCCCAGTATTTTACATAAAAAGGTCCAGAGAAAAAGTCCAATGCCCATGAAGTAATTTGATCTTGTATGAAAGTTGGAATTTGAATGTTGGGAATTGCAGGTTTGGAAGTCTCAACTGGCAGTTGCCTTTACCCAGAGTGACGATAAAAATATTCATTTCCAGGTCTTCTCACATCCCTTCAGAAATTGAACAGGACACTTGTGGAAGTAATTTATTGTTGCATGCCAGACATGAATTTGTGCCAGACCTTGCTATTCCCTTTCCAATGTATCAAAGGACACCAGACCAAGCTGAACTGAAAGTAATCAAGTAGCCATGTTTTAACAAAGCACCACTGGACCGGGTGGGTCCCTTGTAAGATGAGCCCCAACTGGGGTGTTCTATTCCTTGGGGGTTGGGATGGGTGTGGGCATTCTTGTAAGGGCGAGGATTGTAGGGAGAATTCAATGCCTGAGGGGAAGCAAAAATCAAAACAAACTGCAGATGCTGGAATTCCGAAATAAAACCAGAAAATGTTAGGAATACCCAGCACGTCAGGCGACGTCTGCGGGGAGAGAAACAGAGTTGACGTTTCAGGTCAGACCATTCATCAGAACAGGAAAAGTGAGAAAAGCCCGTTGTAGGCAGGGTAGTTCCCGTCAACCAGATGTCTTTATCAACAGAAGGGTGTAAAGCAATTCAAAACGAATGCCAAAGTTTGGGTTCTTTGCAGCTGAAGTGACAGCTGACAATAGTGGAGACTTTACTTTAAACTTTAGAGATACAGCGCAGAAACAGGCCCTTCAGCAACCGAGTCTGCACCGGCCAGCAATCACCCACACATTAGCATTATCCTACACACTAGGGCCAATTTAGAATTTTACCAAAACGAATTAAAGTACAAACCTGTCTGTACGTCTTTAGTTTGTGGGACGAAACTGGACCACTCGGAGAAATTCCACACAGTCTCAGGGAGAATGTACAAACTCCGTACAGACAGTAGCCACAGTCAGGATCGAACCCGGATTCCTGGCACAGTTAGGCAGCAACTCAACTGCTGTGCCACTGTGCTGCCCCAAGCCATTGAAATGGAGAAGCCAGAAGTAGAATAATATGCCAATCGTGGAGCATTAAGGACTGAAGCTCGGGAGAATGGTGAATACAAAGGATATCTCCATAAGGATGAGAAAATAGAAAGGAACTGCCATGACTATTATAGGTCAACAAACACACAAGACTAAGGGTGAGAAAGGATCGGATGGGAGCTAGAACATGGAAAGGAGAGCCTATTTGTGGAGGATGCAACATGAGAAGCTAGCTCAGAAAAATTGGATTAGTGGCTGGTGGATGAACCACTGAGAACACATGGAAGTAAAAGTTTTTGATATAATACAAGTACCAATAAACATGCTGAGCTATGCAATTTCCTCTTGTGGCAGACATTATTCAACAGGTTATCCCGTTTGGGCATGTTGTTCACCATTGCCCTGAGCATTTAGAGATGTGGGAATGTTGACCGATTCTTTAAATGCCAGCAATTTGGCTGCATGCAAGTGGCATCAGACTAAGTTTAGCCCAACACCCACTTTTGACAATAGCCCCGGATGCAGAACCCTTTTGCAACTCATTAGGTAGCCATGTACCATTGTTCTGAATGTTTTTATAGCATTGAGTTTCTTGGCTGTGAATTCAAACTATCACCTGGCATGCAATAGCAGAAAAAACTGTCACACAAGTTCGTACCAGTATTTATGCTCCATCTTATTAACGTCTACAATTCAAATTAATCTCCCACATACTTCTCACACAATTGCATCAAAGTAAACTTTCATTCCTTTCTTCACTTATTTTATCCTGCTTCCATCTAAATGCATGCACAAGTCCAGCGACAGACACTATAATTGTTTTTGCCGGAATTCAGTAAGGTAGGAGATTAATCTTTAAATGTGGGAAAGCAAAAAGGGAAAAATATAAACAAACTATTTCTGCTGTTTATGATTGAATTTTACACTTAGTTTCAGAAATAGGATGGTTCCAAGACTAATATTTCAAACTAAAATATCAGCAATCATGAAAGCATAAGAGTAGTGCTAACTGGATGGCACGGTGGCACAGCGGTAGGATTAAGGGCCTGTCTCACCAGCATGCAACTCCATACAATGAGCGCGACCTAACGTGGTCGCTTGAGCCGTCCGGCGTCGCGGGGCCGGTCCCACTTCGATCGCCGGAGCCGTGCGGAATTGTGCGGAGTTCGTCCGGACATCGCGCGGGGCTCCGAAAAACTGACTATGTTCAAAAATTCCGCGCGGCAACGGCTTGTAGGCTCGCAGTCGCCTCAACGTCGTGCCTCCGTGACCCTCTGTGTGTGTGGCTCCGTGGCCCTCTGTGTGTGTGCCTCTGTGCCCCTCTCTGTCCTGGCGAACTTACCTTTAGACTTCGCTCCAAGTTCGCCTCACTTTGCGCCACGTTGCGCCACTCACCCGACCTCAGCTGCCGGTTTGGTCGCGCTTGCTGCATGCAGGCGCATGCTGGTGGGAACGGCCCTGTACAGGGGATCACCCGACCTCCGCGCGGCCCCCGCTTCTAGTTTGATCACGCTCATCACTTGGAGTCGGATGCTGGTAGGACAGGCCTTTTACAGTCTTACAGTGCCAGAGACCCGGGTTCAATCCTGACTACGGGTACTATGCTGTCTGTGTGTAACTTGTACGTTTACCCCATGACCGCGTGGGTTTTCCCTGGGTGCTCCTGTTTCCTCCCACACTCCAGACATACAGGTTTGTAGGTTAATTGACTTTGGTAAAGATAGTAAATTGTGCCTAGTTTGTAGGTTAGTGTCAGTGTCCGGGGACTGCTGGTCGGCACAGACTCGGTGGGCCAAAAAAACCTGTTTTCATGCTGTGTTAAAGAAGGAACTGCAGATGCTGGAAAATGGAGGGTACACAAAATGCTGGAGAAACTCAGCGGGTGCAGCAGCATCTATGGAGCAAAGGAGATAGGCAACGTTTCGTGCCAAAACCCTTCTTTGCTGTATCTCCAAATAAAACTAAAGTGAACTGGCAAATTAGATGAAGTGAACGCTCGGTCAAAATGCAGTGGCAGGCTTTCAGAGATCTTTCAGAATGCAGATATTGGAAAGATTTCATTTAAAAAGAACGATTCCTAGAGGAGAACCAACTATCTGTGGTTGAACAAAAACAGTTGATGATACCAAACATCAGTTTGGATAGGTGAGGCCTATCAGGAAGGCAACCAGGAGTATGAAGCAATGTAGAGAGATGATACAAGTAGATCGATCATAATCATATTAAATGATGGAACAGTTAGAAGGAATAGAACAATCTGATCTTGCACACATATCATTCAAATGTAAGCATGTACCCATGCAAAGAAATTAGTTGGAAATTCATGAGGAAATGTGTTTAAATTAGTCATTCTTGTGACATGGACATATCACAAGAATGGCCAGCAGCTAAAAGGCCAGCAGCAATTGCACAAATGACGGAGAGCTCAATATCTCTCAAAGGTTCAAAGGTTCAGTTATTGTCACATACACCAATTGGTGTCGTCAAATTCCAGTTGCCATTGCAGAACACTAATAATACAACACACCATTAAAGAAGAATTTAACATTAAACATAAAAACATCCCCCACAATGGTTCCCACTGTGAGGGAAGGCACAAAGTCTAGTCCTCTTCCTCTTGTTCACCTATGGTCGGGGCCTATGGAGGCCTCCGCAGCCTCTGGTGTTAGTATTCTGAAGAAGGGTCTCGACCCAAAACATCACCCATTCCTTTCCTCCAGTGATGCTGCCTGTCCCGTTGAGTTATTCCAGATTTTTGTGTCTATTCTAGCCCCGAAATGTCAACTCCGAGATGCTGCCTGTCCCACTGAGTTACTTCAGCATTTTGTGTCTGCCTTAGAGATTCATCTGTCAGAATAAGTGGGATTTGGTTAAATAAATCTTCCCCTGGCAGCGTACATGACAGTGTTAGCATTCCAAAGTCAGAGTTTAAGGTAAGTGAGTAAGGCAGATAGAGAGGGAGGTCTGATCTTTGTTGAGCTGCAAACAAATAGGTAATGATTGATCTGGCCTGAGAAAAGCAGGTGGGGAGGGGGAATGGGAAGTAAAAACTGATCAACTTTCATTGCAGACAGCAGAACTGTTAATTGGAGCATTTCTGTAAAATGAACCACTCTTGATGGTGAAGCTTTAGTTTGGCTCCTATTCTTTAAACAATCACCTGTCACCCATTGACAATGAAGCAAGAGATTTAGTCTGTGACAATGAAACATCCCATTGTGAATCTGAAGAGACTTGTTTGTTTGTAAACCCTTCCATTGAACTATGTTGAGGAGACTGCCCTGAAGCATATCCATCTGGAGATTATTAGCTTTTTGTGTAACCCTCCATCTGGAGATTAGCTGACCATAATAATGCTGAAAGTTTTAATATATCCTGTAGCATGGCAAAGATTCCAGTTATTTGTTTAGAGGCCTGAAGGGTTTCCACCCAAGGATGCTAGCTCTTCCTGATTTACAAAGACCGTTCACCATTTAATAGTTTGGTGATACAGCGCGGAAACAGGCTCTTCGGTCCACCGAGTCTGTGCCGACCAGCGATCTCCGTACACGAGCACTATCGTACACAGACGGCGGGGACAATTTACAATCTTTATCAAAGCCAATTAACCTGCAAACCTGTACATCTGCGGAGTGTGGGAGGAAACCGGAGCAGCCGGGGAAAATCTTATGCAGCTACGGGAAGAACATAAACCCCGTACAGACAGCGCCCGTAGTCAGGATCGAACCAGGGTCTCTGGAGCTGTAAGACAGAAAATCTACCGCTGCGCCACCCCATTCAAGAATTATTTCAAGAACAACTTAAAGTTGTTAAGTGAATTTAAAGTGATAAAATATTTGAAGGCAATGGACCATCAACATTTGACACTAAACCTAGAGGAGACATCAGATCAGTCTGATGTCTTGTCATGGTTAATTGTCACATGTACTAAAATACAGTGAAATACTGTTTTATGTGATTTGCAGGAAGATCATGCCATGCATCCCATAGGTAGTGCAAAAAGATAAAGGGAGCCAGAGTGCAATATATAGGGTTACAGCGACAAAAAAAAGTACAGATTTAAAAAAACACTAGAGTGAAAGGCATAGATTTTAATAAGCTATCTTTACGGATAAGAGAGGGGTTTGAGAAAATAAATTGATGGGCGAGGTGACCTGATCCTGCTCTGATTTTCTTCAACTTTCTTTTGATTTATGCTGGCATAGTAAATAATTGGATCAAGAAAGAAATACCCTTGTATTCGGAGCTTTAAATAGCAGGTTATAAACAAAAGGGTGCAACAAGATAAGATTAATAGAGTTGCATAATGAAGGCACCACCCAGGGGCAGCTATTGTGCTTCAAGTACGAGAATTCAGTTTGAGGCATAGAAAGATGGGTCCAATGCTAATATTTTAAACTTTAATATAGGCAATTACGAAGGCAAGAAAGGAGACTTTGCTGAAGTGAACTGGCAAGTTAGGTGAAGTGAGCAGTCAGCCAAAATGCAGCGACTGGCTTTGAGCGATCTTTCAGAACGCAGATACATTCAATTCCAAGGAGAAAACCTACTATCTAAGTTAACCAAAAAAGTTAAAGTTGGGATCAAACCTAAAGAGAAACCACATCATTGTGGAAACGCGAGGCAAATATCTTTGCGAGAATAATGCCTTTGGAACTTGCTCAGGGCTGTTGAACCCGAGTCTTTAAATGTTTTGAAGGCAGAGATAGATAGATTCTTGATAAGGGGGTGAAAGGCTACTGGGAGTAGGCAGGAATGTAGAGGTAATGTTGTCATAAGATTAGTCATAATCATAATGAATGACAGAGAATTCCAGGGAATACAATAATCCAATCTTGCACATATACATAATAACATTATTCATATATTGGTATGTACATATGCAAAGAATTTCAGTTTTAAATACAGGAGCAAGTTTTTAAATTATTAATTGATGCGATGTGGACATTGGTATAAGGCCAGAAGTTATTCAGAAAATGACGGTGAGCTGATTTATTTCTTTATCTGTTGTTGTTGTTGTTAGTATTGTGAAATTATTTCCATCGTGCCAATAGTTGGCAAGTCCATAGATTCTGACGCAGCATTAACAAAGGAATGGGGATTTTGGATGCAGTCCAACTTGCACTTTCTTGGAGAAACCTGCACTTGGCAGTAACCATATAACCATATAACAATTACAGCACGGAAACAGGCCATCTCGGCCCTTCAAGTCCGTGCCGAACAACTTTTTTCCCTTAGTCCCACCTGCCTGCACTCATACCATAACCCCCCATACCCTTCTCATCCATATGCCTATCCAATTTATTTTTAAATGATACCAACGAACCTGCCGCCACCACTTCCACTGGAAGCTCATTCCACACCGCTACCACTCTCTGAGTAAAGAAGTTCCCCCTCATGTTACCCCTAAACCTCTGTCCTTTAATTCTCATGTCATGTCCTCTTGTTTGAATCTTCCCTATTCTCAAAGGGAAAAGCTTGTCCACATCAACTCTGTCTATCCCTCTCATCATTTTAAAGACCTCTATCAAGTCCCCCCTTAACCTTCTGCGCTCCAGAGAATAAAGGCCTAACTTATTCAACCTATCTCTGTAACTTAGCTGTTGAAACCCAGGCAACATTCTAGTAAATCACCTCTGTACCCTCTCTATTTTGTTGACATCCTTCCTATAATTGGGCGACCAAAATTGTACACCATACTCCAGATTTGGTCTCACCAATGCCTTGTACAATTTTAACATTACATCCCAGCTTCTATACTCAATGCTCTGATTTATAAAGGCTAGCATACCAAAAGCTTTCTTTACCACCCTATCTATATGAGATTCCACCTTCAAGGAACTATGCACGGTTATTCCCAGATCCCTCTGTTCAACTGTATTCTTCAATTCCCTATCGTTTACAATGTACGTCCTATTTTGATTTGTCCTGCCATTTGACCTCACATTTATCAGCATTAAACTCCATCTGCCATCTTTCAGCCCATTTTTCCAACTGGCCTAAATCATTCTGTAGACTTTGGAAATCCTCTTCATTATCCACAACGCCCCCTATCTTGGTATCATCTGCAAGCCCCTATCAGTAACATTCTTGTGTGCACACCAACATTGTCATTGTAGGTGGTGGAGGCTTTGAGTTTGGGAAGTTCTGACTGAAGAAGTCTATTGCAGGCTGTTGCATTCCAGTGTTGAAGATGTACACAACCAACGATAAATGGTGTACAAATTAGGCCGGCTGCTTTGTCCTGAATTATGACACTACCTAGAGGTTGGTTGAAAATTGAGGGTAGAGGAGAGTAGCCTTGGGCATGGCATGAATCTGCAAATCACTGTTTTAAGTAACAGGAGTAATACAGTAATCATAAGGGAACCTCATCTTAGTCAAATTTGCAATGGGACAATGCTATTTTAGATCTCACATTGCACATTGAGAAAGGGCACAATTGGTAATTTGGACTATTGGATAATTTAGAGCAGCCCAGTGGCTGCCATGCAGCACCAGAGACCTGGATTTGATCCTGACTGTGGGTGTTGTCTGTAGGGAGATTGTACATTCTCCCCATGACCAATTGGGTTTTCTCCAGGTGCTCTGGTTTTATCTACAGGTTTGTAGGTTAGTTGGCTTCTGCAAATTGTACATTGTACACGAGAATTAAGGGGCAGACGTTTAGGGGTAACGTGAGATGGAACTTCTTTACTCAGAGAGTGGTGGCTGTGTGGAATGAGCTTCCAGCAGAAGTGGTGGAGGCAGGATTGATTTTAACATTTAAAAGTAAAGTGGATAGGTATATGGACGGGAAGGGAATGGAGGGGTATGGTCTGAGTGCAGGTAGATGGGACTAGGGGAAAGTAAATGGTCGGCACGGACTAGAAGGGCCGAGAAGGCCTGTTTCTGTGCTGTAATTGTTATATGGTTATATGTTATATGGGTATATGGTCTTTTGAGTGTACAACAGTGCTATGGTATGAGGCGATCACTAGCCGGCACAGACTCTGTGGGCCGAACGGCCTGTTTCCGCACTAAATCTCTAAACTAAAGACTATAAAAGGGCAAGTTTGTCATAAACAGATTAGAGCACAATAGAAATTTGCACTGAGCTTGAAAGTGATACAGCTGTTTCAGAAACTAAGGTCTTACAAAAGCTTACAAAATGAAACCACGGAGATACGATGAGCGAATTGGCAGTGGATAACTAAGAAAAAGATTCTAGGCATAGGGATGAAATCTTCCACCGGGATGTTTCTTGGTGTGGATATGAACAAATTACAGTACCCTCTCCACTCTCAGGCCTGTCACACCACTTTATTAGATCATTAGAAAAGGAGCTAACAGGATTGAATTATATATCATCCATAAAATAAAAATCTGTTCATCTCTGGGTCAAACCCTCGGCATCAAACTCCTTATTGCAGAGGGTTTACCAGATTTCATCTATACTCTGGGGTGGGAGATTGCAACCTTCACATGGTCCACCCTGTTTCGACGAATGCAATCAACCTGGTGTGCACAATCAAATAGAACAAGTTGTCCTACAACTTTAGGCTGTGCACGCCATACGCAAGAAGAAGAAGATCTATATCTCTGAAAAATAAGTTTCAGAATTTACCCTTTTAAATATAAACTCATATATATTGTGCCTTCGTATGCCTAACCTTTTGGAATGGAGAATAAACACTACACCTTTCTGGCTTAATTGTAGTGGTACAAATTTGCCCTCTTGTATCCACTAATGGAAAATGTTTTAAAGACGAGTTGAAGTCTGCTTCTGAAGTTTATTCTTCGACTCCAGTGGAACTGGATTTCAGAAGTGGTGTTTACTGTGCGATTGTTCCAACATTCTTCATTCAGTGCACACAACAGATAACAAATTCTACTCCCAGCTATAGATCAGCAGTAAATGGAAAATTGATTCAAGGCAAACTTTCATCGGATAATAGATTCCACTTGCAATTGAGGCACTATTGATCAAAAACACTTGACACAAGGAACAAATGCAGACTTATCAATCGGGCATAGCAAATCTTCGAATGAGTTTGACAGAAACTGGCCATTCGGTGCATTATGCCCATGCTGACATATGGGACAAAGTAGCCCATTTAATGAGTACATCTATAAGTGGCACCTATTAATACATCTATAATTGTACACCTTCAACACTGCGATGCAGCCACCCATATACGTTTCTTCATCAGTACCTCCAAAACACACAATGAGAATGGCAATGTCCATGGCAGTGGGGCCCAGCCATTATTAATCCCATGCTCCATAACCTTCAATGCTTAGGTGATCCAAGTAATCACCTAGACACTTCTTAAATGCCATCAGCAACTCTCCGCCCATCACCCTCTCAAGCGCTATATTCCGGGTACTCGCCCCTCTCTTGGTGAAATGTCCCCCTCAAACCCAAATCTTCTGGAGCGAAAACATTTATTTTGCAAACTACAGAGAAAGGCCCCATTGAGGTTCTGATCTTTAATGGGAACCCACAAGATAATGTAGCAACCTGCTGAACTCTGACCTCATTGCATCCTTACTGCCGCCACATGGTTCTGTGACCATAATTACCACCATGGTGGAAAAAAGAGACAGGCATCATCTGTCAGCTTAGCTGGTAGCATGCAGAGTCAGAGGGCCAGTAGTTCAACGACCTGTTAACAAAAGTCTGGGAGTACAGGAGGCGGCAGATGCTAGAATCTCAAACAATAAAACAATACCGCTGGAGGAACTCCACGGGTTAGGCATCACCTGAGGAGGGAAATAGACAGCCAACACTTCAGGTCAAGACCATTCATCTGGACCTGGCAACTGATGTTTTGGATCCAGACCCTTTACCAATCTAAGAAATGCCCAGTAGAGTACAAATAGTTTGTTCTACTAGCTGCAAACCATCCTTCAGATGACATGTAAAACAAAAGACCATGTTATCCAGTGGCCATAAAAGGTCACATTAGAGCATCCTGAGAGCACTGGATAATATTTATCCCTTACGCATCAATAAATCTTATTTGTTCTTCATTGTTGTGTGCAACAATGTTCATTGTTTGAGGGGAACATTGACTGTCATATTTCCTATGTGATAATCGTGGCTACAAATCAAAAGTATTTAATTGACTGGATAGTGCTATGGAACGTCCAGAAACAGAAAAAGGTTTCACAGAAATGCAAATCTCATTTTCCCATGCATTAGGTGATCAAAATGGCAGAATATCAACTTGCCTCTATACAACTAATTTCTCCCAAAGTGCTTTACAGGAGAATTAGACAGAATTGGGGCCATACCATGCAAGGAGCTCTTAGTAAGGCAACAGAATTTTGGGCAAAGGAGTAAGTTAGGAGAGAGAAGATCTCTGGATAGAAGGAATGGGTGACATTTCGGGTCAAGACCCTTCTACAGACTGAAACGTCACCAATTCCTTCTAACCAGAGATGCTGCCTGTCCTGCCGAGTTACTCCAACATTTTTTTGTCTATCTTTGGTTTAAACCAGCATCTGCAGTTCCTTCCTACAACATTAGGAGACGGAAGGTTGGTTTGTTCTGCCAAATGATTTAATTGAACACTTGTGAAGAAGGCTCCCAACCCGAGACATCACCTGTCCATTCCCTCCTCAGATGCTGTCCGACCCATTGAGTTTCCCCAGCACTTTGTGTTTTGCCTTGTGAAGCCATTATTTGACCCACGCCTCACTCAATTTGCCAAACTCATGCCTCATTTCAGTTTAGTTTATTGTCTTATTTCATTAGATGTTGTTGCCTGTTATCCAGTCAGCAGAAAGACAATACATGATTACAATTGAGTCATTTACCATGTATAGATACATGATATGGGAATAATCTTTAGTGCAAGGTAAAGCAAGCAAAGACTGATAAAGGATAGTCAGAAGGTCACCAAACAGGTAGATGGTAGTTCATCCATCTTATCAAATAGCTTGGACCTTATTTATAGTCCACTTCCGTGTCTGCCCACACAAAAGCATATACATCTTCCAGACCTTAGGAACATGTGTCAACAAGTGACCATTAGTGCTCCCGTGTGTGAATTAGACTGACATCTGTCAGCATTACATCTCCATCTTCATCTCCCATTAATCAACATTGAATACTCCTGTTATTGCCCGAATTGCATCATATTTCACAATAATTACAAGAGGTAATTGGTTTTGTCAGCAAGTTGGCATGACAACCCAAAGTTAGGGTGTGGAGATATCAACTGATGCATGAATTGACAAGTGCTCAATTACAGCGCTGCATAAACAGATCATGTTTCCACCTCAGCAACATTGATAGATTCCGATCCTGCTCCTGCTCATCCGTTGCCAAAATCCTCGTTCCTGCTTTTGTTACCATGGATCAGGGCCCATCCAGTTCATTCCTTGCCGGCCTGACATTTCATCCACACAACGCAAGCTGATCCAAAAAGCTGTCATCCATGGACAGGTACACGAATAGGAAAGGTTTAGGCAGATATGGGCCTATTGCAGATACATTGGACCAGTTCAGATGTGGCATGTTGTCGAAGTGCCCAAAGGGCCCGTTTCTATGCTATGCAACTTCAAATTCCACAAACCTTCATCCACCAAGCTAGATTGGTTCCCATTCCTCAACGACTTCAATTTAGTTTGGTTTAGTTTACAGATACAGCACGGAAACAGGCCATTCGGCCCACCGCGTCCATGCCAAGCAGTGATCCCCACACACTAACACTATCCTACACACACGAGGGGCAGTTTACAATTTTACCGAAAGCCAATTAACCTACAAACCTGTACATCTTAGGAATGTGGGAGGAAACCGGAGCACCCAGAGAAAACCCATGCAGGTCATGGGGAGAGTGTACAAACTCTGTTGAGACAAGCACCTGTGGACAGGTTCAAACACGGGTATCTTGTGCTGCAAGGCAGCAACTCTACTGCTGCGCCACTGCGAAGTTCTGGTTCACATTTTTGAATCTCTTGCTCTTTCTGTAACGTCCTTCAGGAACAAGATCCCTGTGTTCCTACACATGCTTTTAAACCCAGTATACATCCTTCATCTATAGTAACCACGCGTTCATGATGTCCGATCTACTGAGTGTTTCCTGCATGTCCTATATATAGTCTCCCTTAAAACATACCTGACAATTTGGTTTTCTTAAATAAGAGCGGCACGATGGCACAGGGGTAAAGTTGCTGCCTTACAGCGCCGGAGACCTGGGTTCGATCCAGACTACTCTATGATGCTGTATGTACGGAGTTTGTACGTTCTCTCCATGACCTGCATGGGTTTTCTCAAAAATCTTCGGTTTCCTCCCACACTCCAAAGACATACAGGTATGTAGGTAAATTGGCTTGGTTAATGTAAAAAATTGTCCCTACTGTGTGTAGGATAGTGTTGATATGCAGGGATCGCTGGTCGGCATGGACCCAGTGGGCCGAAGGGCCTGTTTCTGTGCTGTATATCTAAACCAAAACTAAATTGTGTTTTTTTCCCCACGTTGAAGACACTGAAAAGTACAACTTCTGCGGCAAATCATATTCTGATACATTATAAAGATTGAGGGCGACATCTAGTGGTTCAGTGCAAGATGCAAAATCAGGTTCAAAAATTAGAGATCACAAAATGCTGGAGTAACTCAATGAGTCAGAATGCATCGCTGGAGAAAAGGGATAGATGACGGTTCGAGTTGAGACCCTTCTTCAGTCAGGGGAAAGGGAAACGAGATATAGACGGTGATGTAGAGAGATATAGAACAAATGAATGAAAGATATGCAAAAAAAGTAACGATGATGAAGGGAACAGGCCATTGCTGGCTGTGGCCTGGGTGAAAACGAGTTAGAGACAATGAGACTCAACAAGATGGCTTTGAACCTGGTACACCAACTTGGGTGGGGGAGTGACAGAATGCAAGGGTTACTTGAAGTTAGAGAAATCAAATTTCAAACCTCTAGGTTGTAAGCTGCCCAAGCGAAATATAACATGCTGCTCCTCCAATTTGCATTTGGCCTCAGTCTGACAATGGAGGAAGCCCAGGACAGAAAGATCAGTGTGGGAATGGGAAGGGAAATTAATGTGTTTGGCAACCAGGAGATCAGGTAGGCCCAGGCGGACCGAGTGAAAGTGTTCAGCGAAACAATCGCCTAGTCTGCGTTTGGTCCCGCCGATGTATAAGAGTCCACTCCTTGAACAATGGATACAGTAGATGAGGTTGGAGGAGGTGCAAGTTTCCCACTGCCTAACCTGAAAGGACTGTCAGGGTTCCGGGACAGAGTTGATGGCGGAGGTATAGCAGGGGAAGGTATCTGGGGAGGGGGTTGTTTGGGTGGGAATGGATGAGTTAACCAGGGAGTTGTGGAGGGATAATAACTTAAATACAACATATAGTACATTAGAGAGACTGAAGTAACAAAGGTACCATGACGTGTTTCAACCCAGACTGGGAGGGGGACAGTTTCACGTGCTCCCTTATACGAAACAGGTTATTCTCTGGAACTGTGAATATCTACAGATTCCAGCTAGTAAACATAGAAATATAGAAACATAGAAATCAGGTGCAGGAGTAGGCCATTCAGCCCTTCGAGACTGCACCGCCATTCAATATGATCATGGCTGATCATCCAACTCAGTATCCCATACCTGCCTTCTCTCCATACCCTCTGATCCACTTAGCCACAAGGGCCACATCTAACTCCCTCTTAAATATAGCCAATGAACTGGCCTCAACCCTCTGTGGCAGAGAGTTCCAGAGACCCACCACTCTCTGTGTGAAAAAAGTCCTCACCTCGGTCCTAAAGAATTTCCCCCTTATCCTTAAGCTGTGACCCCTTGTCCTGGACCTCCCCAACATCGGGAACAATCTTCTTGCATCTAGCCTGTCCAACCCCTTAAGAATTTTGTAAGTTTCTATAAGATCCCCTTTCAATCTCCTAAATTCTAGAGAGTATAAACCGAGTCTATGCAGTCTTTGTTCATAAGACAGTCCTGACATCCCAGGAATCAGTCTGGTGAACCTTCTCTGCACTCCCTCTATGGCAATAATGTTCTTCCTCAGATTTGGAGACCAGAACGGTTCGCAATACTCCAGGTGTGGTCTCACCAAGACCCTATACAACTGAAGTAGAACCTCCCTGCTCCTATACTCAAATCATTTTGCTATGAAAGCTAACATACCATTCGCATTCTTCACTGCCTGCTGCACCTGCATGCCTACTTTCAATGACTGGTGTACCATGACACCCAGGTCGCGCTGCATCTCCCCTTTCCCTAATCGGCCACCATTTAGATAATAGTCTGCTTTCCTGTTTTTGCCACCAAAGTGGATAACCTCACATTTATCCACATTATACTGCATCTGCCAAACATTTGCCCACTCACCCAGCCTATCCAAGTCACCTTGCAGTCTCCTAGCATCCTCCTCACAGCTAACACTGCCCCCCAACTTAGTGCCATCCGCAAACTTGGAGATATTGCCTTCAATTCCCTCATCCAGATCATTAATGTATATTATAAATAGCTGGGGTCCCAGCACTGAGCCTTGCGGTACCCCACTAGTCACGGCTTGCCATTGTGAAAAGGACCCGTTTACTCCTACTCTTTGCTTCCTGTTTGCCAGCCAGTTCTCTATCCACATCAATACTGAACCCCCAATGCCGTATGCTTTAAGTTTGTATACTAAACTCTTATGTGGGACCTTGTCAAAAGCCTTCTGGAAGTCCAGATACACCACATCCACTGGTTCTCCCCTATCCACGCTACTAGTTACATCCTCGAAAAATTCCACAAGATTCGTCAGACATGATTTACCTTTCGTAATTCCATGCTGACTTTGTCCAATGATTTCACCACTTTCCAAATGTGCTGCTATCCCAACTTTAATAACTGACTCTAGCAGTTTCCCCACTACCGATGTTAGACTAACTGGTCTATAATTCCCCGTTTTCTCTCTTCCTCCCTTCTTAAAAAGAGGGGTTACGTTTGCTACCCGCCAATCCTCAGGAACTACTCCAGAATCTAAAGAGTTTTGAATCTAAAGAATCATTCCAAACTGTATTGGACATCATTGGGTTGGGGATGGGTTTAAAAAATATCATGTTTCTTGGGTTTTTGTCAAGGAGAACTCGCTGGTTTCTAATTTCCATTTCTCATCAACCCTTCCCATTTGTTTCTCTCTCTCCAACTAACAGGCCTCTGTGGGGCCAGAGAGACTTTGGAGCTTCAACTGATCAAAGTTAGTTGGTTAATTGGTACATATACTGAGATACAGTGAAAAGCTTTTGAGTGCCAACCAGTCAGCAGAAAGACTATACATGTTTACTTTCGAGCCATCCGCAGAGTACAGATACACTGTGACCTCCAACAACAGCACTTCCAGCAGTTGGGCACTCCTGTGGTACTGCATCTAGTCCCAGTCAGCATCAGTGGGGAGAGAAACGGGGTCAATTCCTCAGATCAATGATATTTCTTATGATCAGATAATCTCAGTTCAACTAAAAGTATTTACTTGCTCCTCTCTGCAGAGATGATGCCCCACCTGCTGAGTGTTTCCAGCATGTACTGTTTTACCTCTAAAACATTTATTGGACCAAGTAAAACAGAGTTAATATTTCAAGTTCATGGTGGGCCTAGAATTCATAAACATTCTGACAGAGACCCATGGCCAACAAACTCCATTGTTAAAGGTGAACATCTGCACCAGTCAGACCTGCATTGAAAGTCATCACCAGCCTCACAGGGAAGATGGTCATCTGCTGGGCCTAGTTGAGGATGGGATGGGACACAGATGGAGCATGAATTTACACCTGCAAGACCTCTTCGAAAGGAGCCAAATCTGCAGCAATTTTTAAAAGGCATTTTCTTTGGGGTCCAAAACAAAAATTCTCTTTGCCCATTTAGACTGCAGCTTTATTCATCTATTACCCAATTTCCTCACCTCTGATTTTATAAATGAGTTCTGTCCAGAATCATCCCCCAACTCCAGTGATTTACTCATTCCAGGTGAAGGCTCCAAATGATTTTGTTGCGAACTCTCAGGCAGTGGTTTCATCTGGTTCCATTCAATATACCTGAATGAAACAAAATGGAAAAAAAGTCTTAAAACGTTCCATTCCTTTGCTTTGATGACTTGGACTTGCTGGATGGAAAGGCCTGTTTCCATGCTGCATCTCTAAACTAAACCAAAGCTTTCACCAAATGCAGTTTCCAGTCTCTCAGCTTAGCAAAGGTGTTTGATTGAATGGATGGAGATTTCTTTTTTTACTGACGAGTGTGGATAACTTGAATATAACATAATTGGCCAAAGGATAGGAGGCCAAATGCAGATTAAAAAATAATCTGTATATATGAACACAATGAATTGTTATCAATAAGAAGGCATGAGTACTCAAAGCATATAGAAACTTAGAAAATAGGTGCAGGAGTAGGCCATTCGGCCCTTTGAGCCATATGATCATGGCTGATCCTCCAGAATCAGTACCCCGTTCCTGCTTTCTCCCCATATCCCTTGATTCCATTAGCCCTAAGGGCCACATCCAACTCTCTCTAGAGAGAGATCCAATACATCCAGCGAATTGGCCTCCACTGCCTTCTGTGGCAGAGAATTCCACAGATTCACAATTCTCTGGGGCCACAACTATTTACAATATATATATATATATAAATGATTTAGATTTTGGGATTAAAAGTAACACAAGCAAATGTTGCAGATTACACAAAGCTGGGTGGCAGTGTGAACTTCAAAGAGGATGCTAGGAGGTTGTAGGGTGACTTGGACAGGTTGAATGAGTGGGCAGATGCATGGCAGATGCAGTATAATGTAGATAAATGCGAGGTTATCCTCTTTGGCGGCAAGAACAAGGAGACATTATAATCTCAATGGTGTCAGATTAGGAAAAGGGGAAGTGCAACGAGACCTGGGTGTCCTTGTACACCACTCATTGAAAATAAAAATACAGGTACAGCAGGCAGTGAGGAAAGCTAATGGCATGTTGGGCTTCATAACGAGAGGATTTGAGTATAGGAATAAAGAGGCCTTTCTGCAGTTGTACAGGGCCCTGGTGAGACCACATCTGGAGTATTGTGTGCAGTTTTGGTCTCCTAATTTGAGGAAATAATTCCTTGTTATTGAGGCAGTGCAGCGTAGGTTCACGAGGTTAATCCCCAGGATGGCCGGACTGTCATATGATGAAAGATTGGAAAGACTGGGCTGGTATTCACTGGAATTTAGACGGATGAGAGGGAATCTTATAGAAACATATAAATTAGAAAAGGACTGGACAAGCTAGATGCAGGAAAAATGTTCCCAATGTTGTGGGAGTCCAGAACCAAGGGCCACAGTCCAAGTATAAAGGGGAGGCCATTTACAACTGAAATGAGAAAAAACTTTTTCACCCAGAGAGTTGTGAATTTGTGGAATTCTCTGCACCTGTCAGAAGGTAGGAGAGGCCAATTCACTAGATGAATTTAAAAGAGAGTTTTATACAGCTCCAGGGACTAACGGAATCTATGGATATGGGAAGAAAACAGGCACGGGTTACTGATTGTGGATGATCAGCCATGATCTCAATGAATGGCGATGCAGGCTCGAAGGGCCAAATGGCCTCCTCCTGCACCTATTTTCTCTGTTTCTATGTTTTCTATGGGACAGGCAGCATCTCCGGATACGTTACCCTTCCTCATCTCTGTGTCTCCCTCTTCCCCGACTCTCAGTCTGAAGAAGGGTCTCGACCCGAAACGTCACCCATTCCTTCTACCCAGAGATGCTGCCTGTTTAGTTTTTTTGTGATTTCCCAAGGCAACCTACATCTCCCTCCTTGGGTTCCAATTTGTCACCTGGATTGGAGTCAGCATTGAAGTGCTAAGTTTGAGTCACATCACATAATTAACCCGGGCGAGCCTGGCACTTTAACAGATCCGAATCCCCCTCTCCCAGCTGATCAGAGAAGTACCCGGGCATTAAATGTCTGGTTACCGTAGTGTTACCACTGGCTGACTGTCAGGCATCCTCTCACTTCCTTCTGCTCCTCGCATCGCCTCCTCTCCTCCCAGATGCTTCTTGTCCCATTTCCCTCCCCCGTCGCATTCCTTCAAGCTGCTCTCACATTTGGAGAACAGTTTCGCGTTCGACTCCTGCACAGAAGCACTCCTGGGCATGGCGGAGGCTCCAACAAACCCTTTGGTGATTAACACTTCTTTTCTTCGGACGAGCGGCTCAGCTGCATCGGAGGACAGGCGCGCCGGCTGGGACTCAACACTGCGGGAGCTCGGACAACGGCACGGGGCTGCACCCACTCACTATCAACTATCTGCAAGTTAAACAAGAGAGGGAGGGAACTGGACAAACAGACGCAAACTAAGGCAGAATGGTTGTCAACCTCGTGGCAATAAATTAGTTATTTAAATGTGAAGTAAAGATCATGTAAAAGGTGTGCCCGGTTTAACATTGAACTTACACGGTGTACTTAGAGAGACTGGGGCTAAAAGGGAAAATGTGACACTTTACTGCGCCAGAGGTTCTTCGTGTTTTCTTAGTAAACATTCCCGATAAAGCTCACCTGAGAAGATTACAGAGAGTTGGTCTGTCAAGGAGGACTCTCTCTAACTTCTACAGGTGTACAGTAGAGAGCTTGCTGACTGGTTGCCTCGTGGCTTGGTTCGGCAACTTGAGCACCCTGGAGAGGAAAAGACTACAAAAAGTAGTAAATGCTGCCCAGTCCATCATCGGCTCTGACCTTCCTTCCATCGAGGGGATTTATCACAGTCGCCGCCTCAAAAAAGCTGGCAGCATCATCAAGGACCCACACCACCCTAGCCACACACTCATCTCCCTGCTACCTTCGGGAAGAAGGTACAGGAGCCTGAAGACTGCTACAACCCGGTTTAGGAATAGCTACTTCCCCGCAGCCATCAGGCTATTAAACCTGGCTCGGAACTCTGAACATTAATATCCCTCCATCTGTTATTTGCACTTTATTAATTTATTAAGTCAAGGGTGTATTTATGTATATAATTGTAGTCAATGCCTTCTATGTTCTGTTGTGCTATGCAAAGAAAGATTTTCATTGTCCTGTCAGGGATGTTTGTTTATGTCTGTTTAGTTTATGTTAGTTTAGTTAGTTTATTAGATTGTATGGGGGGGGGGGGGGTGGGAGAAACAGGGCTTGGTCCCTTCCTTCGGGGGGATACAACCTTTTCTTGTTGTGTCCCCCTGTCTCCGTCTGCGCTGAGGCCCAAATGGCGGAGCTGACGGCCTCGGGCGGCGTTCGCTGCAGCGGCGGTGGCTCGACTGAACTGGCCTGGCGGCGGCGGCCCGACTTGGAGCTGTGGCGGACCGGCCTGGAGCGGCGGACCGGCCTGGAGCGGCGGACCGGTCTGGAGCGGCGGCGGACCGGTCTGGAGCGGCGGCGGACCGGTCTGGAGCGGCGGCGGACCGGCCTGGAGCGGCGGCATTCCGGTGGTGGCGGCCCGATTTGGAGCGGCGTCCCGGCCTGGAGCGGCGGCGGCATTCCGGTGGCGGCGTCCCGGCCTGGAGCGGCGGCAGCATTCCGGCGTTCCGGTGGCGGCGTCCCGGCCTGGAGCGGCGGACCGGCCTGGAGCGGCGGCGGCGTTCCGGTGGCGGCGTCCCGGCCTGGAGCGGCGGACCGGCCTGGAGCTGTGGCGGCATTCCGGTGGAGGCGGCGGCCCGATTTGGAGCGGCGGCGGCATTCCGGCGTTCCGGTGGCGGCAGCGGTACCAACACCCGGCAGGGACAATACACCAGAGGCCTGGATCGCCTCAGCGCAGAGGGAGTACAAGGAGGGAAGGAGACAAAGACTAAGACTTTTGCCTTTCACCACAGTGAGGAGGTGTTTGCTGAACTCACTGTGGTGGATGTTAAATTTGTGTGTTTTTGTTATTTTTAAGTTATTTTGAATTTTTGTATGACTGCAGGCAACGAAATTTCGTTCAGACCGGAAGGTCTGAATGACAATAAAGGTAATCTATCTATCTATCTACATGACAATAAACTCTTTTGACTTTTGACTTTGACTTTTGACCTCAATAGGGAGCAATGTACTAATCCTTGCTTTAGCAAGGAGGCATTGCTGGCTGCAATTCACAGTCGTAGAGACCGATAGTGCAGAAACTGGCCCTTGGGCCCACGCTGTTTGACCGGCCATTTTATATCCACTAACCCTACCTGGAAACTATTTTATTCTCCCCTTATTCCCATCAAACTCTCGCATGGCCCTAACACAGGAGGGGAAATTTGCAGAGGCCAAATAATGTCCCAATGTACACCATCCCTTCCTCACTCCCTCCCTTGACTTATTTTACTTGACTCTTTCTCCTGAGCCCGAGCTGACCTTGCACCGATCTCTCCCCTCCACCTCCACCTACATTCCTAAACAATTCACACTTAGTCCATCCTCTGGCAACACAATTCACATCTCTAATATGTAGGAAGGAACTGCAGATGCCGGTTTAATCCGAAGATAGACACAAAATGCTGCAGTAACTCAGCTGGACAGGCAGCATCTGTGGAGAGAAGGAATGGGTTGACGTTTCCAGTTGAGACCTGAAGAAGAGATTCGACCCAAAACGTTACTGACAACTCTAATTGTTTTGTCTCACGCCTTCTATATGTTCACCACTGGCCTTTGTCCAACCATCTGCCTATTAACCCCTCCCCCCATGATTTGTGTTAATCTATGACCTACCACGCTTTGTCCTGCCCATCCGCTCTTCCAATGACCTCCCATACATTGTCCTGCCTCCCACCCCTGTGGTCAGTCTGAAGAAGGTTCCTGACCCGTAATGTCATCTATCCATGTTTTCCAGAGTTGCTGCTTGACTCCTTGAGTTACTCCAGCATGTTGTGTGTTCCCTTAAGCTTCCAATGAGTCAGCATTGAGCTGCGAGGCAGCAGCTTTACCAGCAGTGGCACTGATGTGATGCTCAGAGGGTCCTGCATTACCACCCCCAATAGATATCAGAACCTACTCATCCTTGGTGCTTGGTCTCCAGAGCAGAACCCTCAATTCAACGTGTGTATTGAAGTCCAATCATTTTATTCATTTCCAGGATTTACCAACAGTCCCTACTCACCCCTGAGAAGGTGCCATGGAACCACCTTTTAACACTGGCCCGGGCCAGTTAGTGAAGGGACTTCCATAATGCAGTTGGGTACTGAGTTCCAGAATTTGGAACCAGCTTTGGCAAAGGGATAGTGATGTATAGCTGCAAGGGGAGCTTGGACAAACCTGAGATTGTTTTCTCTGGAGCATTGGAGACCTAATAGAAGTGTATACAATTATGGGAGTCATAGATAGGGTAGATCAGGGGTGGGGAACCTTTTCATGTTGGAATGCCGCATTAAGTTAGCTGTAATCTAATAAGGCCGCATCCAAGAAACTTCAATTAGACATACTTCAAAATGTCCATTATTTTGTAGAAACCTAACTACTATGTACTAACTTCAAGAAAATAAAAACATTTTGTTAATTCTAAAGTAAACTAACCTTTTAATGACTTTGTTGGGACTGTTTTTTGTGGGAAAGCATTTGAATATTTGGTTGCCATATGGAGGTACGCAGTTTCAGCTGACCTTCCAGATGGGTATCCGTCATTTATGACCTTGATTATGATCTTGATTTGGGTTAGGTTGGAGAATGTAGATTTGCAGCAATAAGTGGTTGAAAAGCAAGAAACCATTTTTCGTGCATGTTGCTGAAGACGTGGGTATTCTAGTGCACTTTTCCATATTTAAATCGGATCTTTCTTAGCGTTAAATAAGGACTTTAAAATGTCATCTTCTGAGAGCTCAATCTATTCCATCTGTAGTTCTTTAGGAGCCTTGGAGACATCAACTAGGTGAGGTTGAAATGCTAATTTGAGTGTGATGTCATGATTCTCAAAGTCAGTGAGAATGTATTTCATTGTACTATTTAATTAATAAGTCTATAACAGCTGCGTATTCTTCAAATGATTCGCATGAATCCTCCTGCTCATCAATGACCTTCGCTAACTGGGGAAAATGTTCATCCGAAATTTCATTTTGAAGAAGAGTTTTGAAAAAATATAGCTTTTTTCGCAAAGCTTGAATTTTTTGCCACATATCATATATAGCCTTAGTTTTACCTTGCAAAGAAACATTCAAGTCATTTTATTTTGACATGATATCGCACAGAAATGCAGTATTTCTATAGAAATCTTCTTTCAATAATTCTCATTGCTGATTCTGTTCTTCATGTAATTTATCTATCTGTTCTCGCAATGATAAATATTTTGCTAACACCTGTCTCTGCGATAGCCAACGAACCTTACAATGGTACGGCAAATCCACACTGAATGCCTCATCGTCCAACTTTAGGATATTACGAAACTGACGATGCCATGCTGCATTTGCACAAATATAGTTAACAATACTTATAACTTGGTGCAAAGTGTCACTTACAATTAGCATAGAGATTTTGCTGATGTAAGATACAATGAAAAGAAATGAGAGCATCTGAAACTGATACCTTTTTTATCTGTGCAATAAACCCTTCACGTTTTCCTGTCATGGAAGGTGCACCATCTGTACACACACTCACTAAATTAACCAAATCCAGTCCAACTTCACAACATTTATCTTGAAAGTTGTTGAAGAAATCTATTCCTCGTGTTCTACCCATAAGAGTGCCCAAAACTAGTAACTCTTTTTAGCAAAGAAAATCTTCTGTTATGGGCCAGATGAATTATAAAACTTGTGCCGTCAGTAGTATCAGTTAATTCACCCAAAGCGATTGAATAATACATATTTTCCTTTTGGAGTATTGCGTGAAATTGTTCTGTTATGTTGAGGGCTAATTCATCCTAATCGTGCATTTGCAAACCTGCTCAGCTCTTCTGCAAAACCCTCATACCTATTAACAAAAGGAAGGACATCTGGACCTCACCTTATCCTCAACTTCCATCTAGGGTCCAGACTCCTTGGAGCTGTGATTCACAGCTTGCAACATTCACAGAAAGGCTTTGCAATACAGAGATTCTCCATTTTGTGACATCTTGTATTTGGCCAATTACAAAATTTGGATTTATTCAAAAGGCCGCACTTAATGGCCTAGAAGGCCGCAGGTTCCCCACCCCTGGGGTAGATAAAATCTTTTATTTCCCAGAATGGAAATGTCAAAATAAAAAGCATAGCTAAAGAGAAGGGGAAAGATTAATGGTGATGTATGGGAGATGTTTTTTACACAGTGTGGAAGGTGCCTGGTGCGCACTGTTAGTTGGGGTGATGGAAGGAGATATGAAAATGATTTTAAAGAGATCTTTACACAGAACATGAACATGATTTACGTGCATGCAGATGGATATGGTTTAATTTGACATCATGGTTGGCACAGATATCGTGGGCCTGTTGCTGTGCTGTTCTGTTTTACGTTCTATTTCCAAATCAGGATGGTGTGTGGTTGTAGACGAGTAGTGGTGTTCCCTGTCTGGCTTTGTCCTTCGTGAAGGTAAAGTTCATGGGTTTGCTAGGTGCCTTTGCAGCGCATCACATGAGTTGCAGCCACAGTGTGGGGTGGTAGGACAGAACAATGGTACAAGCAACAGTTACTGCCTCGAGCTTGACAGCACGGGGCCTCTACTCGCTGGAGTTTAGAAGGTTGAGGAGGGACATCGAAACTTACAGAATAATGAAAGGCATAGATAGAGTGGATGTGGATAGGATGTTTCCACTGGCAGGAGAGTCTGGGACTAGAGGTTATGGCCTCAGAATTAAAGGGCATCTTTCAGAAAGGAGGCGAGGAGGAATTTCTTTAGTCAAAGGTTAATTAACCTGTGGAACTCATTGCCACAGAAGGGTGTGCAGGCCAAGTCAGTGGATATTTTTAAGGAAGAGATGGACAAATTCTTGATTAGAACGGGTGTCAAGAGTTATGGGGAGAAGGCGGGGAAATGGGATTAGGAGGCAGAGATCAGCCATGATTGAATGGCGGAGTGGACTTGATGGGCCGAAAGGCCTTATTCTACTCCTATAACATGAACTTGTGAACTCCATGACTGAGCCAGAGTCAGTCCTGACTAATGGCGTTTTCACATTCTCCCTGATACACTGTGGGTTTTCCCTGCTTGCTCTGTTTTCCACCCACACCTCAAAGATGCACGGTTTAGAAATTCATTAGGCAATTTAAATTGCCCCTAGTGTATGGCTGAGTTGTTGAATCTTGAGGAAGTTAATATGGATGTAGTTAGAATAAAAAAGAATTAGTGTAGAATTAGTGCAAATGTCTGCTTTTTGGTTGGCATGGACTTGACGAGTGAGGGTTTTTCACAAAGTTGCGTGACTATATGAAATCTATGGACAAATAAATGTTTAGGGTTGTTGATGAAGTTTCAGTCAAGCAGGCTGCTTTGCACTGGAAGGTGTTGGGACTTGTGTGTTGCTGAAACTGTACCTATCTAAGCAAATGGTAAACATTCGAAACAGAAAAGATAGAAAAATGTGTGCAGGAGTAGGCCATTCGACCCTTCGAGCCAGCACCACCATTCAATATGATCATGGCTGATCATCTAAAATCAGTGCCCCATTCCTGCTTTTTCACCATATCCCTTTGTTCCTTTAGCCCCAAGAGCTAACTCTCTTTTGAAAACATCCAGTGAATTGGCCTCCACTGTCTTCTGTGTAGGAGAGTTCCACAGATTCACAACTCCCTGGGTGAAGAAGTTTTTCCTCATCTCTGTCCTAAATGGCCTACCCCTTATTCTTAAACCGTGACCCCTGCTGTTGGACTCCCCCACTCTCTTGATTTTAGTTTAGTTTAGTTTAGAGATAGAGTGTGGAAACAGGCCCTTCGGCCCACCGACTCTGCTCCGACCAGTGATCCCCACACACCATCCTACACACACTAGGGGCAATGTTACAATATTACTAAGTCAGTTCACCTACGAACCTGTACGTCTTTGGAGCGTGGGAGGAAACCGGAGATCCCGGAGATCCCCAATGCATGTCATTGGCAGAATGTACAAACTCCATATGGACGACTCCCATAGTCAGGATAGAACTGGGGCTTCTGGCTCTGTAAGAGAGCAACTCTACTGCTGCACCACCACAGTAGATGCTGGAACAGCTTCAGATTGTCAGGAAGTGAGTCGCCCGATCTTTCTCTTCCTCTAATCTTATGATATAGTTTTGTCATAAAAAAACTCAGAAGTATGTAATACTGCATGTTTAAGTCAATGTTTTCATAATAAGTCATTCCCATTATGTAACGTTGCCATGTTAGCAGTAATGATTTGTTTACGATCTTAAAGAAAACAGGTTTTATTGAATCAGTGGCAGGGAGGACTAAGCTTTGGCCTCTGCCCACAGAGAGAGCCCTTGTAGTAACTACACCCAGTTTCAATGCATTTGTTAGCTCTTTGCCCTGGGCTTTGGACTGTTTGTGCTGGTTTTCAGCACTCAGTGGTGGCAGCACTTTGCTGTGGAAAACCCAGTGCGTTTCAGGTAGGAGTCATTCAATTATTTCATATGTGAGTTCAGTGTTAGATCCCTAATAATAATAATAATAATCAACTTTATTTCGGACTCAAGGCCCAGACAAGGGACAACATTACATAAAAAATGCATTGCATATTAAAAACATCATAAAGTACATATAAAATCTTAGTATATCATTTAGAAAAGCATCATCAATTATATATATTAAAAAAAAACACAATACATGAATTAAAATCCAAAATAAAAAGAATGATCAATGTCCTACAACGAGACAACGATACCAGTGTCTCCACAACTGGGATTCGTAGTGTGTAGTGCTGAACCTTATGTTTGACAAGGCCACAATAATTACATTAATGTGCACTATTCATAGTACACAGCTCGCCAAATAACCCTGTAACTATTCCTAGAGCTTCGTGGTGGGCATGTTTCCTTTTAAGGAGCAGGACAAGAGTTGCATTTGCAGTGGCTGAGGGTCCACACCCCCTAACTGCACTGTAGTGGTCAGCAGAAGCCTTTCCCACTACAGTCGCAGCTTACAATTTGAGCAAATCCACAGAGTTTTTATACACAACTTTTCAGAAAAAGGGGAGAAATGTACAGCAAGACCCTCGTTCATCTTAATAGGTTCACGACCCAAAATGTGGACAGTTTTGTTTTCCACACATGCCGCCTGATTTGCTGGTCTGATTTTATCCCTTTTCTGTGTTGCTGGAGCAGATACAATGCCACTCAGTGGCTTGTCAGGCCATTACAGAAGTCAATTAGGAGTCAAGCGTATTGGTGCAGGTCTGTACAGAATGAGGGCCGTACAGAATGAAGGCCTCCAATTTTCTCCGCACAGCGACAGCAATGAACCAAATGGATTTTTACCACAATCTGTTGGTTTTGTAGTGAGCGTGATCATTGAAGCTTATTTTTCCTCAAAAAATTGATTTATCTAACTGAAAATTCTTCCCACATCTGCCGCAACAGGATCTAAACATCCCTCAGGACTTGGTTTTGTGTACCGGATTGCTGGCCTAATAACATAACCTGGGCCGGCCTTAGGGGGTGCGGGGCCCAATTGGTCCAATCGGCTTAAGGCCGGCCCTGAACATAACCACCCGTCCTGCAGGCAAGGACGTCAACACAATGCTGAGAGTGGCTGCACAATGTTAGACTGTGTGTCTGTCCTTCAGCCAATCCACTAACCTTGTGGATGTACAAGATTTCATGTCATTATTTGATGATGAACTGAACCTCCCTTGTGATATCCGGACTTAACGATAACTGACTTCCATTTATCCCACGACAACATCTAAAGAAACTATTCTTTACACATGACCATAGTGCAGATAAGGAGCATTGTTATGCACAAGTATACTACCATGTTTCCTATGTTACAATAATGGCGACACTGACATTTCTTTCAATCCCTCCCAACTTCCTCTTCCTTCCACCAACTCATTTTTCATTCTTTCCACCAACTGGGATCTGCAAAGTCCATAACTCTTCAACCAAAATGATGCAGCAAACCTTCCAACAACAGCAGGGCTACAGGTGGTCTGTAAGTCGTGGGAGCAGAATTAGGCCATTTGGCCCATCGAGTCCACTCCACCATTCAACCATGGATGATCTATCTTTCTCTCTCAACCCTATCCTTCTGCCTTCTCCCCTTGACCATTGGTGCTTTTCTGAGAAGAGTGGAGGAACCTGATGAACGTTCCTTGCAGCAGCCACCGAGCGGCTAATGTAGCTCTGGGGTACACAAAATGCTGGAGAAACTCAACGGATGCTGTTGCACCCGCTGAGTTTCTCCAGCATTTTGTGTACCCTCGATTTTCCAGCATCTGCAGTTCCTTCTTTAACGCTAATTAAGCTCTTGCATGTTATCACAAGGATAGTTACTGAAACATTGAAACAAAAATATTCAAACACATCAGCAATGAAGATGAGCAAGAACTTGCAACATTTTTGTTTATCTGGTATCTATCTCTGTCCATCTAACCCAGAACTCCAGGTCACAATGCCTCCAGTCGGGGTTCCATGCCTCTCATCAAAGTCACCAGTAACAATCTGAGTGTCTGCCGCAGAATAGAATGATCCTTCTTGTCTTTTGAGAACTGACTTCAACACAACATCCTCCAGTTGCTTTCCATTTCCATCCAAACGGGAGTGATATACACTCGACCCCTTCACTTTCTCTAATGTGTACGTTTTATGGTTGCTTAACTGGCCCTCAAGTACTGGCTGAGCAGATATATTCCTCAACCAACATTTTGAAAAAATTAAAAGGATTGATTAGAGATACAGTATGGAACCAGGCCCTTGGGCCCACAGAGTCCATGCCGGCCATTAACACCCGTTCGTTCATTCTAGTTCGATGTTCTCGCACTTTCTCATCCACTCCCTTTTCACGAGGGGGCAATTTTTGCGGAGGGCGATTAGCCTCCAACCCGCACATCTTTGGGACGTGTGAGGAAAGTGGAGCACCCAGAGGAAACCCACGCGTTCACAAGGAAAACGAGCAAACTCCACACCATCAGCACCCGAGGTCAGGATTGAACCCGGGTCTCTGGTGCCATGAGGCGGCCAGCTCTACCAGCATATTTCTGAAATCAACATTTATGATTTCATCCAGCTGAAATAGAATGAGCTCAAACCAGAAAAAAAGTTGCAAATTTCCTATCACACTGTAGGTGGAGCTGTTGCATTATATATCAGAGATGTGGCAGTGATCGTGGTCTCCAGTTTATGGTCCAGATGTGGTCTCCAGTTTATGGTGCTGGATGAATAAAATGGCAAGTGGAAATCTCTTCTCACGATCTCACAGTGCGTTGTAAATAGGTTAAATGGCAATACACGACCAGCACCCAGAAACTGTCTTGTGACTAATGTCCAGATAATTCGTTCTAACAACGTTAGCTGAGCTGTAAGGATGTCAATGGACATTGAGATTACTCATCCACAAAATAGTATCAATAGTTCTTTCACTGTCCCACCCAAGAGAGCTGTAATATTCCTTATGAAAGATGATTCCTACAATACAGCAACACTCCCCAAGTAGCATTATGGATTGTTGAGCCATGGAGTCATACAAGATAGAAATTGACTCTTCAGCCCAACCTGCCCATGCAAACCAAGATGCCCCATTTACACTAGTCCCACCTTTGGCCCATATCCCTCTGAACCACTCCTATCCATGTTCCTGTCCAACTGTCCTTTAAATGTTGTTATGGTGCCAGGGTCAACTACCCCCTCTGTCATCTTGTTCCATATACCTACCACCCTCTGTGTGAAAATGTTACCCCTCAGGTTCCTATTCAGTCTTTCCCCTCTCAACTTAAACAAATGTCCTCTGGTTCTTGATTCCCCTACTTTGAGTAAAAGACTGTACATTCACCCTATCTATTCCTCTCATGATTTTATACACCTCTATAACGTTACCCCTTGACTTTCTGTGCTCCAAGGAATAAAGTCCTAGCCTATCTCTCCTGATAGGCCAGCCCCTCAAGTCCTGGTAACATTCTCATATATCTTCTCTGTACTCTTTCCAGCTTCACGACATCCTTCCGAGAGCAGGGTGACTGAACATTAACACAATAATCTAAATGTGGTCTCACCAATGTCTTATACATCTGTAGCATAACATCCCAACTTCTATATTCAGTACCGACACGGCATGGTGGGGCAGTGGTAGAGTTGCTGCCCTACAGTTGCAGAGTCCGGCGTCCGATCGTGACTACGGGTGCTGCCGGTACAAAGTTTGTACGTTCTCCCCGTGATCGCGTGGGTTATCCACGTGTGCTCCAGTTTCCCCCCACACTCCAAAGGCATACAGGTCTTTTAGGCTAACTGGCTTTGGTGGGAAAAAAAATTGTCCCTAGTATGTAGGATAGTGTTTGTGCGGGGGGAATCCTGGTCGGCGCAGATCCGATGAGCCGAAGAGCCTGTTTCAATGCTGTATTTTAAAAAAATATATTTCAAAATAGACTTTATTCAAGTAATAAATATATACAATACATCAACCGTGCGAAAAATCCATCCGACATTTTCGGAGGCTATACAAATTGTTCCATACAGTCTATATACATTGCTCAAATTTCGCGAATCGATCCCCCACCCGTGCCACTCATGTGGCCCCCCGGCATGGCATACCTTCCCTTATTTTGAGGGGCGTCTCCACCATACCGTGCCCCCCATGTCCAGCCGCGGAAGGACCCTAGACTGTGGCCCTCCCCCACCGAGCCTTGGCGTTGGCTGCACCGAGCTTCAGTACGTCCCTCAGCACGTACTCCTGCAGTCTGCAGTGGGCCAGTCGGCAACATTCCCCGACGGACATCTCACTCTGCTGGGTGGTGAACAACGCTCGAGCAGACCAAAGAGCGTCTTTCACCGAGTTGATGACCCTCCAGCAGCACTCGGTGTCAGTCTCTGAATGTGTCCCTGGGAACAGTCCGTAAATCCCAGAGTCCTCTGTGAAGGAGCTGTTTGGAATAAAGCGTACCAGGGACCCTTGCATTTTTCTCCAGACTCCTTTAGCAAATCCACACTCTGTAAAGAGGTGGGCAACTGTCTCCACTCCATAGCAGCCTCCCGAGGGCAGCGTGCGCTGGCAGTGAGGTTCCGACGGTGCAGGAAGGATCTGACTGGGAGGGCTCCCCTCACCGCCAGCCAAGCCAGGTCTTGGTGCTTGTATCTTAAAATTAAACTGAGACTGATCAAGGCCAATGTACCAAAAGTCTTCTTGACCACCCTATTTACCGGTGACACCACTTTCAGGGAAGAGTGTCCCTGCACTCCTTGAATCCTCTGCACTAGAAAGGAAATGACCACCCTATTTACTTGCGATGCCAGAAAAAAATGGGTTTAGACCTCTGAATCTCAGAAATGTATACTATAGAAAGTGTCCTTTAGCCCATCATATGCCAATCAGAAAAGTGCTGTTTAGGTTAATGCCTTTCACAGCTCTGGGCCTACAGCAGTCACAGCCACTGGGCCCATCCAGTCAGAGTTCTTCAATGTTCAACCAGTTTATTTACTGTGATGAGGGTTTCTGCCTCCAACTGCCCTTCCAGACTCCCACCAGACCGTGGACGGCAAACATTTTCTCCTCTCTTCTCAAAAATGATGTTCCTCGTCATCGTTCTCGCTGCCGCAGGCGTCTAGTCCACAATTGTTTGACAAATAGATGCTCATGCAAACCACAACGCCTTCGCAGATACTCATTTCAGTTGCCTTGTTCAAAACATTCCAAATACATACCTTAACATGAAACAAAGTATGAAAATATCTTGAGTCAATTATAGATTGAGATGAAAATCATTTAATTCTTTGCTTACCAGTCATGATAACAAATTGTTTCATCCTTTGCATGACCATGTTTTTTTTATTTCTACACTTTAAAGCTATCATTCTTTAGAGAAACAGTGTGGCTACAGGCCCTTCGGCCCACCGAGTCAGTGCTGACCAGCGATCACCTCATACACCAGCATTTTCCTACACACCAGGGACAATTTACAATTTTATGGACGCCAATTAACTTACAAACCTGTATGGCTTTGGACTGTGGGAGGAAACCGGTGCACCTGGAGAAAACCCACGCGGTCACAGGAAGAATGTACAAACTCCACACCCACAATCAGGATGGAACCTGGGCCTCAGGCGCTGTGAGGCAGCAACTCTAGCCCTGCGCCACTGTGCCGCCCCCATTCATAACTAAATGATCCAAGAGTCCATTTTGAAACGGCACACACTCAATCTGACCGTACTATTCACTAGATACAATGCAGCAACTCTCCAAGTCTCCCATGAAGAACGAAATGCTTGACAACACCACACCACCAAGTTCCTGAGTTACACACTATCCAACTTTCAAGTAAAAGTAAACTGCTGGAAGAACGGAGGCAGTATCAGTGGAGAGAAATAGATAGATGATGTTTTGGGTCTGAAGAAGGGTCCAGACCCAAAACGCATCTGTCCATTTCCCACCACAGATGCTATCTGACCCACGGAGTCCTTAAACCAATTTATTTTTACTTAGCATTTCAGCGTCTACAGTTTGTTGTGTCTCAATCACGACTTTCAACGAATTGTGTGGATTTTGCTTTCATTGTTATTGGTTCAAAGTCCGGAAATTCCTGACTGCGCACAAATGGGCAGAGCTCTCAGTGTGTAACTCAGTGTCAATGATATCATGTTGATACTTTCAGTGAGTCTGCCGCATAAAAATAGTGCATACTGGAACAAATGAACAGATACCGGCTTTGTGTGAAAGGTAGTAGGTGTCGCACACATCATTACTTTTTATGTCTTTGATTTCAGTTTCAAACATCCAAAGAAATAATTAGAAGTGGAATAATATCATTGCTTGTTGAAGATTTACCCATATACTCTATTAGGGCATTTAAACTTTAGTATAAAACGGGTGAGGGGTGTGTAAAGATATGAAGCAGGTATATCCCTTTTATTTTATTTTCTTTATATTTTCTTTTTTTTCCTTTTCCTCTTTCTCGCGCTCTTTATGGGCTCTCTCTTTCCACTTTTTCACGTACTATTAATATCACTATCTTATCTAACTCACTCTATTTTTCTTTTTCTTGCTTCAGTTATTTTTCTATTATTAAATTTTAAAACAAGAAGTGATACATTAAATGTATGACGTTATTTTTGGTTTATATTATTGTACATTACTTTCTAATAAAGATTTTTTTTTTTTTTAATTGAAGCTTTAGTATAAAATTTGGGAATGCAGACAGAAGGAACTGCATTTGCTAGTTTACTAAAAAAAAACACAGGGTTGGCACAGTGGTGCAGGGATAGAATAGTGAGTCCGCACCAACTAGCGATCCCCGCACGCTATCTACACACACTGGGGATAATTAACAATGATACCAAGCCGATTAACCTACAAACCTGTATGTCTTTGGAGTGTGCGAGGAAGAGAAAACATACGCGGTCACGGGGAGAGCATACAAACTCAGTACAAACAGCGCCCGTAGTCAGGATCGAACCTGGGTCTCCGGTGCTGTAAGCGTTGTAAGGCAGTGACTCTACCACTGCGCCATCATGCCACCCAAAGAAACATTTGCAAGTAAAGACACAATGGGCTGGACTAACTCAGCAGGTCAGCATAATCTCTGGAGAACATGGGTCGGTGACATTTCAGGCCGTGACCGTTCTTCAAACTGCTTTGATAAAATGACAGAATCAGGATAAGTGACCAAATGCTTGGTCGAAGAGTCGGGATTTGAGGACCATCTTGAAGAGATAGGCAGAAATATTTAGGGAGTTTGATGTCTTGGCAGCAGAGAGCAAAACCACCAAAAATGATGCAATTCAAATCGAGGATGTGCAGGAGACAAGAGCAGTAAGATTTCAGAGTGTCCCTGGATTGTTTGACTGAAGAAGGGTACTGAGATAGAACGAGGTAATGCCATGGGTGATTTGTAAGCAATGATGGGAGATATTGTTGTGACAGGAGCAGCACAATTTAGCAAGTACAGAGACATCAGGTTGATAGTATAGGGTTTTTGTTTTCTGAGCTTTTTTTTACAGAGAGTGGCAGAAAATGATAGCCAGGAAGGAGAATACATTGTTGTCAATTATCTAGGCAGGGATGAAGATTCCTGCAGAAGATGGCCTGAGGCAGGAATAGTGTTAGACAATTTTATCTGCAATGGCCTGTTTTCAGTGAAAAAAATAATTTGATGAGATAAACGACAGAACAAAATAAATGCATAGTTTTGAGTAACACCCGTCCCTAATTGCACTGACTCAACCTAAAGCATTTCAACCACAGGCAAGGTGCACAGAAATAGACAGTGACTAACTGCAAAAACAATTTGATAAATGCTCAGGAACATGGAGAAAGTTTTCACACCTCATCAGAAAAGAATGTTTTTTGTTAACTATCTCTTGTTATTCACTTCAACCAGTAATACGTGTTTTCAGGCTTTAGTATCAACAGCCCGATTGGAGAGGGGGGAGGAGGGGATGACTGGGGAAGGAGGGGTCCTTGATGATGAACTATCTACAGTTCACGCTGCTTTCCTGAGATGTGGCGTTGTCATCTCCAAACTTGAAAATGGTGTTAGAGCAGAATTTGCCTCACAATCGTGAGTATATAGGGTGTCGCGTAAAGGGGCTGAACATGCATCTTTGCGGGGAATTATTGTGGAGGATCATTTTGTCACTTATCCTTACTGATTGCAGTCTATAGGTCAGGAAGTCAAGGATCCAAATGCAGAGGTGGGTGCGGTGTCCTAGTTCCTGGGGTTGAGAGATGAATTTGGTTGGAAATATGGTGTTGAAGACAACGATATACTCAGTGAAGAGAAGTCTGAAGTGGATGATGTTGTTATCCAGATGTTCCAGGGTTGAGTGTGGTGCCAGGGATATGGTGTCTATCATGAACCTGTAGTAGCATTTGGCAAATTGCAGTTGATCAAGGTTATCTGGGAGGCTGGAGTTGATGGGCACCATGACCAGTGTCTTGAAGCACTTCATGATGGCGAGTGTCAGAGCCATTGGATGGTAGCTATTAAGCCACTATACATTGTTCTTATTTGGCACAGCCCATTAATGCCTTGGAAGAGACTTCCAAATAATCCCATGGTCTTTGTCCTTCCCAGTTTCTTAAAACCATTTCCATCTCTGCAATCCTCATTAAACCTTTCAGTTTCCCTATTTCAGGTCTCATTCTGTGCCTTCAACTGCCTGGGCATTAAGATCTGGAGCTTCCTCCATTATCCTATTTGCCCTTCTACTTCTTCCTCTCCTTCTATATTGAATGAACTCCTGTGTTAAACGATCTCAAAATCAACCTTCCGTTCTGAGAAGGGTCCCAACCCGAAACGTAACCTGTCCTTTTTCTCCAGAGATGCTGCCTGATCCGCTGTGTTACTACAGCGCTTTGTGTCGATCTTTCACTCACCCATCTTGATATCCGTGGTTTGAAATTACGAAGAAGGGTCTCGACCCGAAACGTCACCCATTCCTTCTCTCCAGAGATGCTGCCTGTCCCGCTGAGTTACTCCAGCATTTTGTGTCTACCTTTGCTTGAAATTACATTTTGATTAATCGGATTTCTGTAATGTTAATGGAATTGTACAAATGGAAATGACTATAAATTGGCCCAGTCAGAGGTGGTCTTGTTGAGAATTTAACACATAACTTCACTGCTTAGCAGAGGAAAAAATATCCTGAAGAATGTTTTTTGTGAAGCTTGCTAATATCATACACTTGTGCATTAGTTCTCCACTTATAGAACCTGCCTACTCTCACGTAAACCGTTCATTATTCCCATTTATTTTGCTACATTTTGAGTGTAATATAATATGTTTCATTTGTTTCTTTGGATCTATTGGCGTCATAAACGCCAGCGCAACCTCAACTAAGATCCAATGAGGGGCATAGATAAGGTGGCCTGTTCCAGTAATTTTCCCAGGGTGGGAAAATCTGAACCTAGAGCACAAATATTTAAGGTGAGAGGGAAATGGAACCCGAGGGGCAAATTTCTCTGCATAGAGTGTGGTGGATATATGGAAGGAGTCCCAGTGGAAGGTTTAATTTTAGTTTTAGAGATACAGCACGGAAACAGGCCTTTCAGCCCATCGAGTCCGCACCGACCAATGATCCCCACACGTTAACACTATCCTACACACACTAGGGAAATTTTACATTTATATCCAGCTAATTAACCTAAAAACCTGTAGCTTTTTGGAGTGTGGGAGGAAACCGAAGATCTCGGAGAAAACCCATGCAGGTCACGGGGAGAACATACAAATTCCGTACAGACAGCACCCGCAGTCGGGATCGAACCCGGGTCTCTGGTGCTGTAAGGCAGCAACTCTACCGCAGCCCTGTGGGGTGGCGGTGGAGACAATTGCAATGTTTAAAATACATTTAGACAGGTACATGATTAGCAAAGGTTTAGAGGTAAACGTGTCAAACAGACAAATTGGGCCTAGCTCAGGTCGACATCTTGGTCGGCATGGAAGAGTTGGGTCTAAGACCTGTTTTCATGCCGTACAACTCTTTGACGTCAAACACAGAGGGCTTGAAAGTGAAAGCGTTCCTTTGACTGCTCTCTGTGGTAAGATTCTACAAGTAGGCCATGCCGCTTATGCCAGCTCTTCAAAATGAGAGCATAAGAAATAGAAATAACACAGGAGGGGAAATGGCCTTGAGCCTGCACTGCCAAACCAATAAAGCTTTGGCTGAATCTATATCTTGTCGATTGTAGGTTAGTTAGCTTTGGTGAAGATTGTAAATTGTCCCTAGTGTGTAGGATGGTGCTAGTGTTTGGGGATCGCTGGTCGGTGCGGACTCGGTGGGCAGAAGAGCCTGTTTCCGTGCTGTATCTCAAAAATAAACGTAAAAATCTCTTCCTCAATCCCCAAATCCCCTAATTTGCACAGAAATCTAACGGCCTTAATCACTGAATATCTAGAGTCCTCTTGCCTGTCTCATTGAGATCACGTGATATCATTTCCCCTCTTCCCATTCCATACACTTGCAACATTTTCTCCTCCCCAAGAATTTCTCTGATTTTATTTTGTACGTTACCTTTGCGACTTTCTCATCAGTCATCACTCCCCCGCTGTTCGCCCATGTGTTGTAAAGATATCAGTCCCAATCTCTGATCAGGGATCTACACTTGGAGAGTGCAGGCCAAAGTTCCCTGGACTTACGGAATGTCCCTACAGAGAGGGCGACAATGATAGAGAAGAGTTTCATGTGTGTGGAGGAGGACCACCAAACAGTTCCTAAATCAACTTCATTCTTTATCTATTGGGTTAACTGAAAATCGGAAGTGGAATGTAACCCACCAGGTTGAGTCACAATGTAGGGATCGAGGAATGTGACTGGTTTTGTTTGCTACATTGGACAACAGGGAGTGTTGTACTAACACTTCCCGCAGGAGATTAAATGGGTGGGGAAGTTTCCAAATTTTTCATTCTCATTATCATTGCCGTCATCACCGTCAACAGAAATAATAACTACTATAAAAGGCAATTTTATTATGCCGTCAATATAAAATAGTTGATTTAGTTTTAGTTTTAGAGATACAGCGCGGAAACAGGCCCCTTCCGCCCACTGGGTCCGCGCCGACCAGCGATCCCCGCACATTGACACTATCCTACACCCACTAGGGACAATCTTTTACATTTCCCAAGCCAATTAATCTACAAACCTGTACGCCTTTGGAGGGTGGGAGGAAACCGAAGATCTCGGAGAAAACCCACGCAGTTCATGGGGAGAACGTAAGAACTCCATACAGACAGCACCCGTAGTCAGGATCGAACCCAGGTCTCCGGCACTGCATTCGCTGTAAGGCAGCAATGCTACCGCTGCGTCAGATGGCAGCACAGTGGTAGAGCTGCTGCCTTACAGCATCAGTGACCCAGGTTCGATCCTGACTACAGGATCCTGTACCAAGTTTGTACATTCTCCCTGTTAAAGCCTGGATTTCCTCCGGGTGCTCCGAATTCCTCCCACACTACAAAGACGTACAGACATAGGTTAATGGCTTCTGGAGAATGTAAATTATCCCTAGTATGTAGGATAGTGCTGGTATACGGGGTGATTACTGGTCACCATGGACTCGGTGGGCCGAAGCATTCCGCGCTGTATGTCTAAAGTGGAAAACCTTCCCCTTCCTCAGACATCAAAAAGTGCCTTACAAATGCATCCATTTTGAACATAGAAGGCTCAGAGATATTCAGCGGTGAGAAGAGTTTGCGTTCATACAGCGCTTGTCATAAAACCAATATTGACGCTAAGCCATTGGTATAATGTAGAGATTTCAGCCGCCAATAGGCACATCAAGTTCCCACAAAATGATGGAAATGTCATTGTTCTGATTCATATCTGGTGCATTTAATGAATAAATACACTTGAACCTTGAGCAATAATAAAATATGTGACCAAATATTGTGCTTTAACCACAGTTGATGGATAAATGTCACCACACCATGAGGAAGAAGTGACCTTCTATTACTGGAATTGAATAGTGTCCAGTTTCCTAAGACCTTTGATGTCACCCCTAATGGCCCTTTCCCACTGTACGAGCTCATTCAAGAGCTCTCCCGAGTTTAAAAAATAATCAAACTCGTGGTAAGTACGTAGAATGTACGTAGTGGGTACGTCGGAGCTCGGGATGTCTCTTAGCAGCTCGTAACGCTAACGGCAGGTACTCGGGTAACACGGTAAGCTCGGGTAGACTCGTAAAGATTTTTCAACATGTTGAAAAATGTCCACGAGAGCCCCGAGTACCTATGAGCGGCCATTACCACAAATCTCCGAGTTCGAATCAGGGCAAACTCGGGAGAACTCTTGAATGAACTCGTACAGTGGGACAGGGCCATAAAGGTCAGCATTTCTGACAGTGCAGCATCCTTAAGGCTCTGTCCCACTGTACGAGGTAATTCAAGCTTGTACTTCTCTTTTAATTGCCATGGAAAATCATCAGCGGCCTGCCTAGCATTGCTAGGATGAATTCTCTTGGAAATGGCACTCCCAACCGATAGACCAGCAATCCAGAGTCCACCTGGCTACAGAGCTTAGTCACACAATGCTGGAGCAACTCAGCCGGACAGGCAGCATCTCTGGATAGAAAGAATGGGTGAGGTTTCGGATCGGGACCCTCATCAGACTGGTCTTCTTCAGTCCGAGGAAGGGTCTCGACCTGAAACGTCCAGGGATGCTGCCCATCCGGCTGAGTTACTCCAGCATTTTGTGTTGATTTTGGTATAAACCAGCATCTGCACTTCCTTCCCACACATTTTGACCACAGAGCTTAATACACGGCTTTTAACACAGTAAAATTGACTCTATTCTTCTCTATCTTTCAGTCTGAAGAAGGGTTCCGACCAGAAATGGCACCTATTCCTTTTCTCCAGAGATGCTGCCTGACCCACTGAGTAACTCCAGAATTTTGTGTCTATCTTCAGTGTAAACTGGCATCTGCAGTTCCTTCCTGCGCATCATTGCCAGGAGAAAAAAACAATATAATTATTTACTTTACGATAATTGTTCACCTGAGTGCCAAGTCATCCTTCCTTGTGGATCTGAGGAAGAGGTTGGACATTTATTTGGTGGGATCAGGGCTGATGGCTGCATTGGGACATATTGGAAGTTTGGACATGGAATGTTGCGGCCGGTTGAGTCAGTAGACCGTGTGGACGGCATTTGGACTTTGGAGATCAGAGGCGTTACCAGAGGAGAGATGGTCTGTGGCATGATCATGTGGTGTGTGATGAGTGGAATCGGGTTGTTGAACAATGATTAATTCTGAAACTAACAAAGTTATGATCACTATCTCCAAAATACCCTCCCACTGACACAGCAATCACCGGCCCGATTATATCCCCTAAGAATACTACCATAACTGCCCCTGCTCTAGTTGGACTAGCTACATCCCACGTCAAAGAACTCTCGTTAATGCCTTATAAAAAATCCACTTCTAAGCCTTGCTCGTTAAAGTGTTTCAGTTAATATTAGTGAAATTGAAATCCACCATTACTATAACACTATTATTCCTGTAATCGCTCTGTGACTTGCTAATATGCTGACTTATTTGTATCCTGACTGATTGAACTCTCAGCAGAGCGATCCCTCCCTTTCTTTTACATACACAGCCTCAATTGAGGCGCCTCTGAGATATCCTCGCTCGTCACTGTAATAATGGACTCCTTAATCAATATAACTATGCTCCCTCCCCTTTTTTACCAACCTCCCTCCCCGCAAGCAACTTCTCATGCTTCGAGATTCTAATTGCTGGAATGTTGAGTTGCCATGTCTTGTCTCGTCAATTGTGCTCAGATGCAGATGATAGATGCAGCATCATATCAGACTTTTACTTTAGCCTCTAGAGATACAGCGGGGAAACAGGCCCCATCGGCCCACCGAGTCCATGCCACCCAGCACTATCCTACACACTGGGAACAATTCTACAAGTTTTGCTGAAACCAATTACCTTTACGTCTATGGAGTGTGGGAGGAAACCCGAGCACCCGGAGAAAACCCACACGGTCCCAGGGAAAACGTACAAACTCCTTACAGACAGCTCCCATGGTCAGGCTTGAACTCCTGTCTTTGAAGCTGTGAGACAACAACTCTACCACTGTTCAGCCCCATGTTCCACATATTTCCTTAAATGGAAATCTGAAAACGCTCTGATCGTCTGGATAAGTCCCTAATTAATGTTTGAAGTTGAATCATTAAACTCAGCACTCCCTGATCCAATTTCCAGGAATTGGTGCATTTGCTAGCAGTTACCTGGCATGCTAGTACCTGTTAATGCCTTATGGGGGCGCTCATAGTAAATGCACATCTAAGTTTTCTCTTTGCGACTCAAATAATGGTTTCATTTTGAAGGAAGTTGATTCTAACTTTCTCCACGCAGTGTGCCTAGATCAGTGAAATGACAAAACCAGCAGCTTACACCGCCATCTGATTAAACTGACACACTTTCAATGTGGGTGAGGGGTGACTGAGCAAAACCCCACTGCTTATCGGAGTAACAAGGAACAGCAGATGATGGTTTACACAAAAAAAAAAGACACAAAGTGCTGGAGTAACTCAGCAGGTCAGGCGGCGTATGTGGAGAGCATGGATAGGTGACATTTTGTGTCAGCAGCCATCTCATATTTGCCTGCACAAGAAAAAATTGGACAGGTACATGGATAGGATAGGTTTAGAGGGATGTGGGCCAAATGCAGGCAGGTGGTACTAGTGTAGATGGGACATGTTGGTCGGTGTGAGCAAGTTGGGCTGAAAGGCCTGTTTCCACTCAGTCTGACTCTATGACATAATCCATATCCCTCCACTCCCTGCATATCCATGTGCCTATCCAAAAGTCTCTCAAACGCTACTATCATATCTGCCTCAGCCACCAATCCCAGCAAAATAACATAATAAATAAATACATAAAGTTGAATAAATAAATAAAAATATATAGTGCAAAACAAAGCCAAATCCTGAAGACCCTCATTAAGTGCAACCAAGACAGTTCCCAGTTCGAACTTGAGTTGGTGTTTGTAGTGTTCAGTACCCTGATGGTTGTTGAGAAGAAGCTGTTCCTTAATCTGGAGGTCATGGTTTGTAGACTCCTGTACTTTTTTCCCGAGGGCAGGAATGAAATGAGAGGGTGGTGTGGGCCCTTGATGGTGCTGGCTGCCTTATTGAGATCCCTTCTATAGATCCCGTCTAAGGTGGAGAGGTCAAGAACCCTAACACTTGCCAGGCTTTGTCCTGTCCTTTGTCTCTGACATTTTTCTCCCCCCCACAAGCCCCCCCCCCCCCCCCTCGTCCCCCCAACTCCACAATCATTCTTTAGAGGGGTCCCAATGTCAAACATCATTTATCCATGTTTAGCTTGGTTTAGTGATACAGCGTGGAAACAGGCCCTTTGGCCCACCGAATGATCACCCACACACTAGTTCTGTCCTACACATTAAGGGCAATTTACAGTAGCCAATCTTTGGAATGTCTTTGGAATGTGGGAGTAAACCAGAGCACCCGGAGACAACCCACGCAGTTACAGGGAGAACGTACAAACTCCAGAGATGTTGCCTGACCCGCGGAGTTACTCCAGCACTTTGTGTCTTTTTTTATGTAAACCGGCATCTACAGTTCCTTGCTTCTGAATCTGTTTTGCTCTGTTCATGTGACACTTTTCAAGTGGCTGGATTGAGGAACTGGTGAAGCTCGGCAGTACCTGGTTTGACCTGCATTAGCCTGTAAGTTGTTATTATTTGTGCATGATATAACTGTACATATCATCTATTCATGTGTAACGCTCAATATTGCCCGAATGTCCCAAGGCCAACAGATTGCATTTCATCTCAAGGGCATCAGGTGGAATGCTCTGGTGCAATAGGGGTGGAGCAGGTAGTTGGTGCCGAGGTGAGATGTGGACTCGCTCCCTTGTCTCTTTAGACACACACAAACTTAATTCAACAAAGGTGGGATTGAGGAGAGAAGTAGATTAAAAAATGTCAAGCCAGTATTGCTGTTGCATTTCCTAATTCCTGCAAATTTTACAATAAGATACACAGTAATGTTACTGGCAGGGTAAGATAACATGCTGGTGCATGGGCTTTGCTGTTACACATACTCTAGGTTTGAGTCATGTCTGTGGTCTATCTTTATCTACACATACGTGCAGCTCATTTTCAAAGCATGTTGTCCTCCACAGACTCGGTCTCTGCTGTTGCAATGATCTTAGCCAAACTGTCGGCTGTTCCTGTGCTGGCCATTAGTGCTCTGGGGCACTTAGCACTGCTACTCATCCAAGGGGTTCTGCCTGAGAGGTTTGTCTCATTATTTCTCCCAATCCATCTCTATTTCTAGCTTTGTCGCTGCTTTTCTGCCACAAGTGTAATCCTTCTTTGTCATTCAATCGCTCTCTTAATGTTCTTCTCTCTCTTTCTTTCACCATCCCGCCCTCTTTCTCTTCTGCCTCCATCAAATGCTGTCTTTCCCTAACTGATACTATCTCTCCCAGTTTGTATCTCTCTATCTCTGTCTTCTTTTCAGTCTGTCTTTATCTCTCTCTCTGTTTGATACAAAATGCTGACATAGGATTCTCTAAACATGTGACCAAATGTTACTTAAACCACAAGTCTTGACGCATCAGCAATGAAGTCTTTACTCTGCTGTTCAGACAATGACTAGGACAAATATTTCTAAACATCTTCAAAAAGAGAACCATGCTTACGTTTTCCCATTTACCACATCCTCTTTTATCCAGCGCCATTTTTTTGGCCACAGTTTTTCAAAATTAATTAAATCAATATCCTACAATCTCAACCATTGCTTATTTCCAGGTACCATGAGTATTGAAACAACAATCATGATAGCACTTCACACAAAGACTGCAATGGTTTGAGATTATTGTGGATAAGGATAAGACGGGTCAGGTGAAAGTGCTGAATAGGGGGAAAAATGAATTACAACCGCATGAGGCAGAACTGGGAAAAGAAGACAAAGGAACTGCTGATGTTGGACTCTTGTTTGGAACACTAAGTGCTGGAGTAAAGGGCCTGTCCTACCAGCATGCAACTCCATGCGATGAGCGCGACCTAACGTGGTCGCTAGAGCCGTCCGGCGTCGCGGGACCAGTCCCACTTCGATCGCCGGAGCCGTGCAGAATTGTGCGGAGTTCGTCCCGAGGTCCAGACTGATTCCTGGGATGTCAGGACTTTCATATGGGGAAAGATTGGATAGACTCGGCTTGTACTCGCTGGAATTTAGAAGATTGAGGGGGGATCTTATAGAAACGTACAAAATTCTTAAGGGGTTAGACAAGCTAGATGCTGGAAGATTGTTCCCGATGTTGTGGGAATCCAGAACAAGGGGTCACAGTCTAAGGATAAGGGGGAATTTCATTAGGACCGAGATGAGGAAAACATTCTTTACACAGAGAGTGGTGAGTCTCTGGAATTCTCTGCCACAGAAGGTAGTTGAGGCCAGTTAATTGGCTATATTTAAGAGGGCGTTAGATGTGGCACTTGTGGCTAAAGGGATCAGGGGGTATGGAGAGAAGGCAGGTACAGGATACTGAGTTGGATGATCAGCCATGATCACATTGAATGGCGGTGCAGGCTCGAAGGGCCGAATGGCCTACTCCTGCACCTATTTTTCTATGTTTCTATGTTTCTATCGCGCGGGGCTCCGAAAAACTGACTATATTCAAAAATTCCGCGCGGCAACGGTTTGTCGGCTCGCAGTCGCCTCGCCTCGACATCGTGCCTCCGTGAACCTATCTGTAGGTGCCTCCGTGACCCTCTATGTGTGTGGCTCCGTGGCCCTCTGTGTGTGTGCCTCTGTGCCCCTCTCTGTGTGCCCCTCTCTGTCCTGGCGAACTTACCTTAAGACTTCGCTCCATGTTCGCCTCACTTTGCGCCGCGTTGCGCCACTGACCTGACCTCCGCGCGGCCCTCGCTGCCGGTTTGGTCGCGCTTGCCACCAGCAGGCGCATGCTGGTGGGAACGGCCCTGTACAGGGGATCACCCGCTTCTAGTTTGATCGCGCTCATCACATGGAGTCGGATGCTGGTAGGACAGGCCCTTAACTCAGCAAGTCAGACAGCATTTGTGGAGGAAATGGACAGGAGATGACCCAGGTCAGGACCCTTGTTGAAATCTGAAGAAGGGTCCCGACCTGAAACGTCGCTTGCCCATTCCCTCCGTAGATGCTGCCTGACCCGCTGAGTTACTCCAGCACTTTTTGTTCATCTGGAGAGAATAGATAGGGAGTGACTGTTTGGGGATAAATCCGCATCTGATGTGTGAAGGTCATATTTAGAGCATGTTGATATTAATAAGGAGACGATGTTGGTTGTCTTGGGGAAACGTGAAGGTGGATAAATCGGTGCCCGGACGTGGCGTCGGGAAGGACGAGACGCCGAAGCGAAGATGTGGAAGCCAAATAACCGAAAGGGCGAGACGCCTAAAAGAGCTAAATAACCGAACTGGCACGTCGCTGAAAAGCCAACTAACCGAAAGAGCGGGACAACGAAAAGCCAAATGACCAAACGGACGCGTCGCCAAAAAGCCAAATAACGGACATGACATCGCCGGGGGGGGGGGGCGGGACTTGTCAGCGATTGGTCAAGTCTCCCGCGTCCATCACATCACTGGCCGGATGAGACGGGAGGGTGGGCGTCATTTTTAATTTTCCTTCCCCGCTTTTGGACTTTCCTGAATATAAAATAAAACCCCATGTGTACCATCTGTAACAATTATATTTTGACTACCACATTACATTTACATACACTACCGTGCATCTTGAAGGCCAGTGGTCTTTTTGGGTGTGAATTGAGAAACCAGACAAAAAAAATATTACTGTTTTTTTAAAGAACATCTTAGTTCCCTGAGTCGGTTCAGTGATATGAGTAAGTATGAATCGGCGTGAGTTAGTGTCAGCGTGCACGCCCGAGAGACGGGAGGTGTCCGCGCTGCGCTGCCTCTGGTCTTTATTCCCAGCAAGCAGAATTCTTCCAACTTCTGTGGACCCCAGCTGAGGCGGAGGGTGGGCGTGGCCGGAGAGCGCTGACCCCGGGGGGAGAGTGGGGGCTGTCCCGAGGGATGCGCTTCTTCAGCAGCTTACACCTTGGCGCTTGGGTTCAGAGTACCCAGTCACCCTCCAGCCCCGCGCGGTCTTGTGTGGGAAGGTACTGCAGATGCTGGTTCACACTGACAAATAGACACAAAATGCTGGAGTAACTCAGCGGGACAGGCATCATCTCTGGATAGAAGGAATGGGTGATGTTTCGGGTAGAGACCCTTCTTCAGACAATCACAAGTACTCTTACCTACGAGTTCAGTTCAGTCTGAAGGGTCTCGACCCGAAACGTCAGCCATTTCTTCTCTCCAGAGATGCTGCCGGTCCCGCTGAGTTACTCCAGCAATTTGCTTCTACCTTCGGTGTAAACCAGCATCTGCAGTTCTTTCCCCCACTGTTCTATTAAATCTTGTCTGCGCTCTCTGCCGTGCTTTCACACTGTACAGTGTAGTGCCCAATATCCCAACCTTAATGAAACCAGTATTACAACCAAGTTCAACACAACCTTGACTATGTCCCCTGCACCTTCAGTTACAAACCCGTGCAAATGGTTGGCATTGTTGATACTGCATATTTTTTTTAACAATGTCCCCCATCACCCTGAGTGTATTTCCTATTTGAAAGCAGAATATAGCTATGCGGTCGGTTAGATCAGACGAAAGCTGGTTCCGAAATTTGTTTAATTTCGCCCAATGCATTTGATAAAGTTTTTCTCCACAACTGAGCCACTTTTTCAACCCGAAAGAGATCGTCAGAGCGCATAACAAGCTGGGTTCAGCTGGAGGTCCACGGAAGTTGGGAGAATTCTGCTTACTGGGAATAAAGACCAGAAACAGCGCAACGCGGACACTTTCCGTCTCTCGGGCGTGCACGCTGACACTAACTAACGCCGATTCACACTTACTCATATCACTGAACTGACTCAGGAAGCTAAGATATTCTTTAAAAAAACAATATTTTTTCATCTGGTTTCTCGATTCACATCCAAAGGACCAGTGGCCTTCAAGATGCACGGTAGTGTATGTATGGTGGTAGTCAAAATATAATTGTTACAGTTGGTGTAAATATCTATGTACCCAATTTGGATTATTAGTTTGTTAAATCAACCGAAAGTTGCAATCACACAGGGTTATATTTTACATTCAGGAAAGTCCAAAAGCGGCGAAGGAAAATTAAAAATGACCCCGACCCTCCCGTCTCATCCGGCCAGTGATGTGATGGATGCTGGGGTCTGGGCCAATCGCTGACCCCCCCTCCGACGTCATCATGTCTGTTGTTTGGCTTTTCGGTGATGAGTCCATTCGGTTATTTGGCTTTTCGGCGTCCCGCCCTTTCGGTAATTTGGCATTTTTACGTTGCGTCCGTTAGGTTTTTTGGCTTTTCGGCGTTGTACGCTTATTTGGCTTCTCGGCGTCGATTCCGTTCGGTTACTTGGCTTCCACTTCTTCGCTTCGGCATCTCGTCCTTCGACACCACGTCTACACAGGGGATAAATCCCCAGGGCCTGTTGGAATCTTTCCCAGAATCCTGAGAGAGGCAAAGGAGGAGGTTTCTGGGGCCCTGACCGAGATATTTGTGTTCCTTTCAGCCACAGGTGGAGAATCTAGGTGGAGAAATGGCAGGCGACGTTAAGTCCAAACAGGTGTGAGGTAAGGGAGATCAAGTACAAGAGGAAAGTGTACAGTAAATGGCAGAATATTGAGACCTTGGATATGCAGAGGGATCTCGAGGAGCAAGTCCCTTGCTCCCTGAAAGTGGCAACACAAGTGGATAAGGTGACAATGAAGACATGGATTATACAGGACATTGAGTATAAAGGTGGCAAGTCACATTACAGCTGCATAAAGGGCACGTTTGGAGTATTAAATGCAATTTTGGCCAACACACTAGAGGAAGGCTGTGGAGACTTTGGAGAGTACAGAAGAGGATCACCAGGATATTGCTTGCATTGAAGCATATTAGATATAAGGAAAGGTTGGACAAACGTGAAGCTTTCTCGAGACTGTCAGAAGCTGAGGGGCAACCTGATAGAAGTATATACAATTATAAGAGGCTGAGATAGGATAGATAGTCAGATTTTATATCACCGGATGGAAATGCCAAATACTGTAGGGCAGAGGTTTAAAGTGAGTAGGGAAAAGTTTAAAGGGGGTATACGAGGTAGGCCCTTTGCACAGAGTGTGGTAGGTGCCTGGAATGCATGCCCGGCAGGTGGTAGAAGTAGATACAATGGCAATTTTTAAGAGGTATTTTGACAGGGAATAGCGGGGTTTGACCCATGCACAGGCAGATGGCATTTGGTGGATTGATTGGTGCGGACTGGATGGGCTGAAGGGCCGAAGGGCCGAAGGGCCGAAGGGCCTGTTCCTGTGCCACACTGTTTTATGTTCACCAACTCCCCCAATGTTATTCTGATCCTGGCTGTGGAGGCACTGGGAGGTTAATTCTTCATGTCCAACTCTTGACCCACAATTGAGCACTTCGTCCATCCCAACAACTAATGACACTCGCGTGACTCATTGTGACTGTGTGATAACGGTTAAACATAGAAACATAGACAATAGGTGCAGGAGTAGGCCATTCGGCCCTTCGAGCCTGCACTGCCATTCAATATGATCATGGCTGATCATCCAAATCAGTATCACGTACCTGCCTTCTCTCCATACCCCCTGATCCCTTTAGCCACAAGGGCCACATCTAACTCCCTGTTAAATATAGCCAATGAACTGGCCTCAACTACCTTATGTGGCAGAGATTCACCACTCTCTGTGTGAAAAATGTTTTTCTCATCTCGGTCCTAATAGATGTCCCCCTTATCCTTAAACTGTGACCCCTTGTTCTGGACTTCCCCAACATCGGGAACAATCTTCCTGCATCTAGCCTGTCGAACCCCTTCAGAGAGTGGACAACTAATGCACTGGTGCAAAAGGTGGCGATACTGCAATGGAGACACGGGCCCGAAAACATGTGATGGAAAGCCATTAGCCTTGTGCATGTTGAGAGCTGCAGTGATAGATTGGGCTCCATAGCTGCCGGTGCAACGCTTTAATTGTGCTCTTTACGTAAACTGGGTGTGTTAGATGACGCAGTGTAGAGAAAGGTTAATGGCATGACTAATGTAAGCATTACCTGACCTGGCACAATTGCACCTGCTCTGAAATTGTTTGGTGGGAGGGTGTAGAAACATCATTACTATCTATTTAACTTATGCACTGCATTGTCCTGCAAATATTTGATGATCAAATACAGAGTTGCTCTATATTCTATTCAATCCTCACCGGACGTGTCTTTGGAATATTGAATGGAATAATGTCAAGAGTATACTCCTCTTGATCTGATTTGGGATGAGCGTTTTACCTTAATGTGTCCAGAGATGGGTCTGGAGCATGGAAATTGCCCAACTGCCCAGAATTCTTTGTTAGAAAGTATGACTGTTCTATTCAATTTGTGGCCAATTTTTCTGTTTCTTCCTCTCATTATGTAATGGTAGGTTGAGACAATTCTTGAAGTGGCTGAAATTCCTCATCCAACCTCTTTTTGTGGCTATGATTTAAAAAAAAACATGAATTAGGCTGATGGGAGACGATAATAAATAGGTAGATCACGAATGATACCTGCTTCGGGGCTCCTGGGATGGCAAAAGATCCATTGTCAACCATTACCAATGATATGCATTGGAAGGCCTTCATGTTTTTTGGTACAATCTGGTTCAGCTGGCCAGGCCAGAGTTAGTTTTTAATAAAGGCACAAGGTGCTGGAGTAACTCAGTGGGTCAGGCCAACATCTCTGGAGAACAGAGATTGGTGATGTTTTGGGTCGGGACGCTTCTTCAGTCTGAAGAAGGTTCCCAACCCAAAACGTCACCTAGCCACGTTCTCCAGAGATGCCGCTTGACCCAATGAGTTACTCCAGTACTTTGTATCTTTTTTTTATGGTATCTGCAGTTCCTTGTGTCTCCAGAGTTGGGTTAAACTGTGACTCACTCTTCCGGGGTTTCAGAAACGTGACGTGGCTATTCTAGGTGGGAAGTGACCACAGGACCTCTGTCAGAAGGATCCCAGGAAGATCTGAATGTGCTGGAACGTGGAACGGGTCAGTCGGGAGTTGGGAGCGATAAGACTGGGGAAATGGAGGAGGACATTGGGAGCAGATCAAACATTGAGGAAGGAAACAATTTTCACTGAAATATTTCCTTTTGAGGCGCTCTGCTGATTGATAGTCCTCTCGACATGACCCCATCAGGTGACCTTAAGCAACCCAGGGATGTGTTGGGGTGGGGGAGGGGTGGTGGTCCAGAACCAGGGGCCACAGTTTAAGAATTAGAGGGGAGCCATTTAGAACGGAGACGTGGAAACACTTTTTCTCACCGAGAGTTGTGAGTGTGTGGAATTCTCTGCCTCAGACGGCGGTGGAGGCTGGTTTTCCGGATGCTTTCAAGAGAGAGCGGAGTCATGGGATATGGGGAGAAGGCAGGAACGGGGTACTGATTGGGGATGATCAGCCATGATCACATTGAATGGCGGTGCTGGCTCGAAGGGCTGAATGGCCTACTCCTGCACCTATTGTCTATTGTCTATCGTCTATTGTCTATTGGTCGGTCAAAACGAGTTGTAAGAAGATCCTGAAAAGCACTGTGGTTCAAGTCTTGAGTGAAGTGCTTGATAAAGGGCCTTCCACGCAACTCGGTCACAGAGTACACAGTTTATGCAACCTCCCCTCTGAACAGTCTGCACTGGTGTGTCCACAAACCTGCTCTCTTCCTTTTGCTAACTTGACGAACGTACTGTGCTCCGTTCTTGCTCCCTATCGCCTGCTTTTGATGCAAGTGCAGTTTTCCCCCCCTCCCCCCTCCCCCCTCGTTCCATTGTTCTCAGGATGTGAGAGGATGAGGTTATTGGTGACCCCGTTTGTTGTGGTCCCTTTCATCATTTTGCCTGTTCCTTCTCAGACAGGAAGTAGGTTTAATTAGGTGGGAGTTTGGTTGCTTCGTAACGCCGAAGGTTCATTTTTTCTACTTTGCATAAAAACTATTGAGCGTCGAGTAAGCATCAAAGGTGGACGGTGCGAAGAGGAACTGGTCGCAGCTGCCGGGTGGCAATAAGGAACGCATTTGGGGATGGGGAGCAATGAGAGTGATCTCATGGAGAACATGAACCTCATCGGTTCACTCCGCACTCTGATCACGAACAGTTTGACCTGGTCACAAAACATTGCGTCACTAGTTAAAAGTTGGACTTTCTGCACCGGATGAGAAGAGCACACCTTCCCCCATCCCGTCCTCACCACTTTCTACAGGGGCACCGTAGAGAGCATTCTGACCAGCTGCATCTCTGTCTGGTTTGGGGGCTGCAAAGCCTCCGACTCGAAGTCCGTGCAGAGAGTGGTGAGGATGCCTGAAAAAATCATCGGGGCTTCTCTTCCTTCAATCCGGGACATTGCGTGCAAACGTTGCTTGTCCAAGGACCAAAAGCATTATAAAAGACCCCACACATCTCCACCATGGACTGTTCACTCTGCTGCCCTCGGGCAAAAGGTATTGCAGTATCAGGAGCAGAATCAAAGATCCTATAGCGGAGCAAGACGGCCTACTCCCACGAAAACGTGTAGTACGGTCATGGGCAGATTCATGGGTAATTATAGGACCCATTTCAGCAACAAGCCTCCGCCATCTTGCTTCCGCCATCTTGCTTCCGCCATCTTGCTTCCGCCATCTTGCTTCCGCCATCTTGCTTCCGCCATCTTGCTTCCCCCCTAAGATATGATCTTTGCTTCCGCCTCCAATGTTGAGGCCAAAGATCCTATAGCGGTCCCGCTTCCTCCGCTGTTGCGGCTGCTTCATGGCCGCCGCCTCTCACTCGCTCTCCCTTTCCCGCCTCTCCAGCCGCTTCGCTGCAAAGCATCTTTTTTTGGGGGGGTTTTTCAGGCCAAAGAATATCCAGTTTTATTTTTGAAAGGCGAGGAGAGGCAGAGGTGGCCGAGACCACACTGGCGCTGCGAGGAACAGATGGGCGGACGGACGCTCCTTCACCGGGCGGGCGGGTGGGCGGGCTTTGCGCTGATGTGCGGTTTGGGCGCTCCTTCAAACCGTGCTGTGCTGAGCCGTGCTGTGCTGAGCCGTGCGGGCGAGCGCTCCTGGGCTGTGCTATACTGTGCTGGCGGGCGCTGCGGGTCCCGGGGCTCCTAGGCAAAGATCCTATAGCTCTGCTCCGCTATAGGATCTTTGGTTTTCCGGAGCTCCCGCGGCAACAGCTTCATCCGCTGGACTGGAGGGCGGCAGCTTCGGCAGCTTCGACCGCCCCGGGCCGCGGAGTTTGCCATATGCTGCTGATGTGTTGTCATCAGTTATTCAAGAAAATTACCAGAATCAAAATTTATAAACAAGAATTAACAGAATTATGAATCTAACCCTATATCACACACACGCACAAACTGTCCCCCCTGCAACGTTGATTACACTGCGAGTCGGATCGGGTCGGGTAGGTTCCGGTTACTGAAATGGATGAAAACATGTTCCGCTCCGTTGCGTACTACACGTCAGCCCATTGCATTTTGCAGGAGTGGCCTATCTTACTCCACTATAGAATCTTTGAGCAGAACGGCCAGGTGTTGCAACAGCTTCTTCCACCGAGCCATCAGACTGTTGAATTCCATGTAATGTGCCGCCACTAATATCTGTTTTATCTTTTTATCTATTTCATCCTTTTGTTAATTTTATGTTGCACAATGAGCCAGATGCAACGAAATTTCGTTCAGACTTGCATTTGTTGGTGTATTTTTGAATGGCAATAAAGTCTTTGATTAGCTAGTAACATAGCCTGGAGCAGGCCAAGAGGACAGACAACTTCCATGGTACAGATGCTCACAGGAATGGTTTTGTGGGTGGTTACTTACACCATGATGCAGATGAAGAGACGGTAGCTGGCACTAGAGCGCAGTTCCAATGGTTCTGACTCACTCTGAGGTACGGTTATATTGTCACAGATCCGCAAGTGGGGAAAGGCCTCCGGGGGCGCTGACATAGCTGGGGTGAAGTTTCGGGTCTAGACTGTTCGGAATGTGATTGCTAAGTGTAGGTGGTTAAACTCCTGTCGGAGATGGTCAATGCCTAGCATTCCTATAGCACGCTTGTTACTTACCACTTACCAGCACTTGTCTAAATGTACATGTCCATGATATCCAACTGACCATGGAACACACGTCATTGATGAAGGGGCTGGAGATGGTTACACTTGGGACACGGCCTGGTGGAACTCCCACTTTTTTGGATCTGGAGTCAATGGGGAGAGTTCCAAGCATTATTCCCTTTCACCCCTCTCCTCATATCCCTTGACTCCACTAGCCCCTACATCTCTATCTAACTCTCTCTTAAATCCATCCATTGATTTGGCCTCCACTGCCCTCTGTGGCAGGGAATTCCACAAATTCAATAACCCGTGCCTGCCTTCTCCCCATGTCCCTTGACCCCACTAGCCCCTAGAGCTCTATCTAACTCTCCCTTTCACCTGTATGCCACAGTGCCAACACTCAGATGGATTTGCCCTGCCTGTGTGTCCTCGGGGATTGTAATGGACGGATCAAGAGAGAGTTAGATTTAGCTCTTAGGGCTAATGGAATCAAGGGATATGGGGAAAAAGCAGGAACGGGGTATGATTTTAGATGATCAGCCATGATCATATTGAATGGAGGTGCTGGCTCGTTGAGTCAAATGGCCTCCTCCTGCACCTATTTGTCTATGGTTTCAATTTCCTTATGACCTGGTACATTTTCTCCAAGTTATGATTCTGTGAGTGGGGTTGTGTCCGGTGGTATCTTGATTAGTATGTAGGAGAGTTCTCCCAACATAGGTACAAGTTTTCACATATTTTAGAAACATAGAAACATAGAAAATAGGTGCAGGAGGAGGCCATTCGACCCTTCGAGCCACCACCGTCATTCATTGTGATCATGGCTGATCGTCCCCAATCAATAACCCGTGTCCCCCTTCTCCCCATATCCCTTGACTCCACTAGCCCCTAGAGCTCTATCTAACTCTCTCTTAAATCCATCCAGTGATTTGGCCTCCACTGCCCTCTGTGGCAGAGAATTCCACAAATTCACAACCTCTCTGGGTGAAAACGTTTTTTCTCACCTCAGTCTTGAACGGCCTCCCCTTTATTCTAAGACTGTGGCCCCTGGTTCTGGACTCGCCCAACATTGGGAACATCTTTCCTGCATCAGTTTGTCTTTGTATGGTTGACTGGGCTGTGCCAGCACAAGTAAGAATTTCATTGTTAGACACAAAATGCTGCAGTAACTCGTTGGGACAGGCAGCATCTCTGGAGAGAAGGAATGGGTGACATTTCGGGTCGAGACCCTACTTCAGACTGATGTCAGGGTAGTGGGAGGTGCATAGATGATCAAGTGTATAGATAAGGATGTCAGGGGAGTGGGAATTTCACGTTTCGAGACATATCACAATAAAACACCCTTGACTTGACATTCATGCCTCCAGATATGTTGCCTCAGTTAATGCCTAGGTTGAAGCTGGTGATCCAGTGAGTTTTGTTCCTTCTCGGTTTGAAATAGCAGCAATGAACTGAATGATGTGGTAGACCAATTCCTGAATCATTTTGCAGGCACTGATTCTTATTGAGGTACACATCTGCATTCACTGACACTCACTAGCACACTGTCCCACAAGAACAGACTCTCGCTGAAGAGAGTTCACAGTTCACTGGGCTACAGTTTTTTGGGCACTGGCTCACACAGGAGTACAGTAGTAAGTACATCAATTTTAGGTGGACTTTTTGGGTGGAGGCGCATTTAGGTGGTTGTAAGCAGCTTTCAACCCAGTGGCATGAATCTTGATTTCTCTAACTTCAAATTACCTTTCCACCCTCTCTCTCCATCCCTTTCCCACCCAAGTGGTACCAGCTTCAAAGTCGTCTTGTTGAGTCTCAATGACTGTACTCGTTTTCACCGAGCCCACCGCTAACAATGGCTTGTTTCCTTTATCATCATAACTTTTTTGCATCGCTTTCATTCATTCGTTCTACATCTCCCCACATCACCGTCTGTATCTCTGCAGTTCCTTGCATTTCCACAAAACTGTGTAGAGTTTATAAAGCGCTGGAGTACCTCAGCGGGCCAGGCAGCATCCTTTTTGACCCTTGGGTCTCGACCCGAAACGTCACCTATCCAGTGTGAAGAAGGGTCCCAACCCAACACACCACCCATCGCTGTTTGAAGAATGGTCTCGACCCAAAACGTTACCAGCTATCCACGTTCATCAGAGATGCTGCCTGACCTGCTGAGTTACCACAGCTCCTTGTGTCCTTTTGTGTATTAACCAGCATCTGCTGTTCATTGTTCATCCACTTGTGTAGAGTATACTAGATGATGACTTTCACTCAGACTAGGCTATTCCCCAGGTTAGCACCCAAGCTAGCATTCTACAGAGTGAGGTCCTAAGTTCTGCAGTAATGAAGGAGGTACACAGCCAAACAGAATCTGACTGGCAGCGGCAACAAGGGATTGTTTGTTGTTTGAGCACTTTGTGTCTTTGATGAAGGATTACATAGTGCTTGAGAACAAATCTTGCAGGGCAATTACCAAGAATTCCTGAATGAAATAAATTTGCGATAATATCTCGAACTCTGGTGCTAACACTTTCAGTATGAGTTTGTACTGAAGCGCGCAAGGCTAATAGTCAACTTGTTGTGGTAAACCAGAGAGCCAGGCAAGCTGGCTGGAGACATTTGCGCAGTCTGCTGGGCGTGCAATGTTTCACGGGCTGATTCATTTAGAAAGTTTCTGCTGTTGTGTTTGTGCTGATTACTATGAGATATATGCCGAACCCAAACGGTTCCCGTCCGCACTCCGCGGAAGTTGAGGTGCAGTAGCGAATGATTGGCACTTCGATGTTAACCCTTGAAGTCCTGGAAATTCAAACAAACTGTTAATACTGGAAGGCATTAATAGAAATGCAGCAGAAGTTTTTATTTTGTGCAACGTAAAGAGACAGGAGAAAGTTAGAGACGTTCTCATCTTTTTCGTGCTTTAATTAAGTTTATTATAGTCGCATGTAGACAGTGAAAAACTGTTGTTTGCGTGCTATCCAGTCAGAGAAAAGACGATGCATGCACACAATCATGCCGTGCACAGGTACAGGATAAATGGTACATCATTCAGTGCAAGATATAATATTGAAGTCCAATCAAGTCCGATTAGAGATAGTTCAAATGTCTCCAATTAGGTGGGAGGTCAAGACCGCATTCTAGCTGATGAGAGGACTGTTCAGTTGCCTGATAACAGGGAAGAAACTGTTCCTGAATCTGGAGGGGTGTGTTTTCAAACCTCCGTCCTTCATGCCTGATGGGTGGTGAAAGCAAATTTCAAAAGGTCCAGAAGAATCAATAGTTGAAAAGAAAAAGAACTACATGGTTGAACAAGTAAAGGCAATGAGCATCCGATTAAAGAGAAGGGAAAAACAATGTCACACCAGAAAAGACAACAGATGTTGGTGCAACTCAGCGGGTCAGGCAGCATCTCTGGAGGAAAAGGATGGGTGACATTTTGAGTTGGTACCTTTCTTCAAACGTCTGAGGAAGGGTCCCCACCTGATCTTTACGTCAGGGGATTTCATGGGTTTTGGATCCATTCATTTCTCCAGAACTATTTACCCATAACTGCATTTCCTCATTCCCACAGGACCCCATTGTTAAATAATACTTGGGGAAATGTAATACTGTATCTTCTATGGTAACAGGTCTGTCCTACCAGCTACACACTCTTTCCCAAATTCCACTCCATTGCACTTTCCATGAATTAGATATCTTGGACCATTTAGTTCCTATCCCCAGTCAATCAGTAACTGCATTTACTTTAATAGATCAAATCTGTTGAATTTGGTTGGTGTTATTTATTGTTACAGTGCATTTTGCATTCAGATATGATGCCTTGAGATTTTCTCTCTCTCTGCATTGCACACATGTCCATTGCAATGCAAATTGTAAAATAACTGAGGCCATAGAATCAATCATTGTGGTTTATGAACCTCTCTGACGCAGATGCTATAGGAACAGTTGAGAGGCATTTGCCATTAAATGGGGAAATGCAAAAGGTCCGGTTTGAGAAATGTCACTTCACCGTTTGCTGCAGCTACTTGCTATCTGTTTCCAAGTAAGATGCTCTGAACAGTGTGAACTGCAGTCTCATCCCCCGGTTTTAGTTGTCGGTTTTTAAAGAATGAAAAAAAAATAAAACAGTTCCCTTCTCTATTTCTTAATCCACTCTTTCTGATTCTTTCTATTTCTCTTTCACTCCCCGGTAGAGTTGCATCTTCACAGCGCCAGACTACCCGGGTTTTGTTCCCGACCTAGGGTGCTGTCCATGTGGAGTCTGCACGTTCTCCCTCTGACCATGTGGGTTTTCTCCAGGTGCTCTGTTTCCTCCCACTGCCCAAAGACGTGCAGGCCTGTAGGTTAATTGGCTTCAGTAAATTGTCCCTCGTGTATAGGGGGTGAACAAGAAAGTGGGATAACGTAGAACTAGTTGAACAGGGATTAACATGGACCCGATGGGCCGAAGGGCCTGTTTGCAAGCTGTATTTCTGAACAAAATTATTGAATTAACATGTTACTTTACATTTCATTCTCAGTTCCAATGCTGTTAGTTTGAAAATGTTGGATTCTTTAGAGTTTTATCACTCTATCACAGAAAGAGTTCTATTCTTTCAATTGACAATAGACAATAGGTGTAGGAGTAGGCCATTTGGCCCTTCGAGCCAGCACTGCCATTCCATGTGATCATGGCTGATCATCCCCTATCAGTACCCCGTTCCTGCCTTATATCCCCTGGCTCCGCTATATACCCCATATCCCCTGGCTCCGTTATTTTTAAGAGCGCTATTTTCATGGCCCAGACATCTAGTTTTCCTCACATTTTCAGCAATTTGGCACACACCAAATGAAAAAAAAAAGTCAGAAGTTTCTCCAACCATAACTGTCATTCTGTGTCAATATTTTTAATTAATGCAGGCAAATGGGATTGGTGTAGATGGGCATCATGGTTGGCGTGGGCGGGTTGGGTGAAGGGCCTACTACTATGTTTTTGCAGCTCTTCTGAAAAATGAATCCTTAACTGAACAGTATTGATTTAGATTAGAGGTACAGCATAGAAACTTGTCTTTTGGTGTACTGAATTCACACTGACCAGCAATCCCTGTACACTAACGCTATCCTACACACACTAGGAGCAATTTTCAATTTTACCGAAGCCAGTTAACCTACAAACCTGCACGTCTTTGGAATGTGGGAGGAAACCGGAGCTCCCGGAGAAAACCCACGCAGGTCGCGGCGAGAAGGTACAAACTCCGTACAGACAGCGGCCATGGTCAGGATCGAACCAGGGTCTCTGGGTTCTGTAAGGCAGCAACTCGACTGCTGCACCACCGTGTCGACCCCATTCTACACCAACATGGTAGCATTGAGCATGTCAAACCGTGAAGCATTTGTTTGGAACAGGAACAGAAAAAGGATGGGTGACGTCCCAGAGGGTCTGAAGATGGGTCCTGAACTGAAACATCTCTCATCCTTGTTCTCCGGAGATGCTGCCTGACCCGCTGAGCATCTCCAGCACTTTGTGTCTACCATTTGTCACACATAGGGAATGGGAGGTCAATACATAATGACCATTTAATTAATTCTCTAGTTAAAATGTACAGATTTTCATTTTTCATTTGTGAAGACCATTGTGATCACTTTGCTCTCCCTAACTTAAAAAAATGCTGAATTACGGAAAATACTGATTTTTAATGTGTTCAGCAAGCATGGGGAAGGTTGGTTGATGGCAACAGAAGAAGTGACTCATTCACTACAACATACCCAGCGTCTCACTTGTTATTGGCTGGCGTGGTATTGATCTGATTGTTCTATAGTGCCCTTCAGGATATTGATAGTAATTTCATCAGTTTATTGCAGACGCATGCAAATGTCACATCGCACTGATCAGCACAAATGTGAATGCTGCCATGGTGCAAAAGATCACATAGTTTCACACTCTTAGGTACCGCATGTGGATCTGAACTTTGTACAATCATAAGCAACCATCCCTTCTGGCCATACGTGAAACACCTTTGAATCAGCAGTGAACTGACGGAGATAGTTAAGCTTTAGACACCGGCCAGTGGATCTCCTGCAACATAAAGCTAGGGATGAAAATATTAATGTTCAACCACTTCAGTGATATTCTTTGTGCCAATTATTACTCCAGCATTGATGTGCTTTCCTCTTCAGTTTCTATTGATTCCATTTTCGACAAGGTTTCTTGATGGCAAAGTCAGGTTTCAGCATGAGGTCAAAGCCAATACTCTCATTTCATTTCTGAATCAAAAATATCCTTGTAACAAGTAAGATAGAGTCATGGAGTCATGTAGCGTGGAAACAGGCCTTTCGGCCCAACTTGCCCATGCAACCAATATACCCCATCTACACTAGTCCCACCTGTCTGCGTTTGGCCCATATTCCTCCAAATCTATCCTATCCAAGAACCTGTCTAAATGTTTCTTAAACTTTGCAATGGTACCTGCCTCAACTACCTCCACTGGCAGCTCATGCCATATGCCCACCACCCTTTGTGTAAAAAAGTTACCCCTAAGTTTCCGATTAGATCTTTCCAACCCTAACCTTGAACCTGTGTTCCCTGGTTCTCTATAATCCTTCTATAATCAGCATAAAACACTGTGCATTTACCCGATTTGTTCCTCTGGTAATTTTGTACATGATAAGATCACTGAAGATAGACACAAAAAGCTGGAGTAACTCAGCGGGACAGGCAGCATCCCTGGTGAAAAGGAATGGGTGACGTTTTGGGTCGAGATCCTTCGTCAGTTAAAGGATACTCTTCATCCTCCAAGAAATAAAGTTCAAGACTGCTTAACCACTCCCTATTGCTCAAGCCCTCGAGTTTTGGCAACATCCTCGTAAAATCTCCTCTGCACCTTTTCCAGCTTGCCAACATCTTTCCTATAACACGGTGACAAAAACTCAACACAATGCTCTAAATATGGCCTCACCAATATTTTATATAACTGTAACATGAAGATATTTAAGTACTAAGTCCTGTGTATTTTTTTAAGATAACTGGGTTTTCAAAAGTAAACATGCTTAACATGTTTTTTTTCAGTTGCTATCTAATTGCCCCCTCATCCCCACCACACTTATCGTTCCTCGTCTAAATTGAATAGGCCCGATAGCCAAAGTCTCAGAATCTCTCCATGATATTAAAATGTAAAGAGAACGAGACAAGTCTCTGCACAGGCAGTTGAACGCTTACAACTCTACTCCGCCCAACTGGCCCGGAATTTAACAAACATAAGATCTGGTTATTACTCATTATGCTTTGGCTAGTTAGTCCGACCAACAGTTCGTTGACATCAATTTTTCAACCGCAAACAAATTTGCATTTTGTGTAACGGCTTCTGTATCCCAGATAATAAGGTGCTTTTTCAAAAAAATGCGAATGCAGAAAATGCGATATCTAATTTTCACACAGAAGTTCCCAGGAATGGGAAAGTGAGAATGGCCAGGTAACCTGTTCTTGGTGAGGTTGGTTGAGAGGGAAATGTTGGAGTGTAACACCAGAGACAGTTCTTTGACTCTTTCAGGAATTATGTTGTGGCATTTACTGTATTACCTCTGCCCAAGAGGCCAACTGCTTTGTTTGAAGGAGCTCTAAAGGCGAAGGGTTTAAAGGGATAGTACTGGGGAATCACTGCACCATTGGAGGAGTGATAATGGGAGATCACTGCTCGGTTATTTTTTGTTGGTTTTTTTTTAGCCGTTACCATTTATAGGTAATTTTCTCCTTGGAACTGAATGTATTAATTTTCTCACATTACAAAATGGCATTCAATAAACCCAATTGACATGAAGATGTAAACAATGACCATCAGAATGGACAGATGGACAAATATCTCATTCTCTTCAGTTGCTTCCACTCCAAACAATTGTCTTGCTGTAATTTTTCCGTTGCTGTTCTTTGAAACTGGTTATAACTTTGGCTCTTTTCAGGGCTCCATCCCAGGCAAGGTCCTCAAGGCCTCCTTGTTGCGCTGTGGCAAACTGTGGCATCACTCGATTGGCAAACTGTACAGCATCCTCCTCCTCCTGTCTTGTCATTGGAGGCAAGTAACATGTTGCAGACAATGGCCCAACTACTCATCATCTGGTAGAAACTCAACAGGTGAGGCAGCATCTGTGGAGACAAGGAATTGGCGATGTTTCGGGTCGAGGCAGGTAGGTCACCATCCTTCTTCAGACAGGTAGGTCACCATACCGTACTTACTGCTGGTCCAAAAGGCATCCCCAGACTAAGGGTCATACTTGATTGCAACTGGATAGATAGTGCCTCCTACCTCAAAGCTTCCCTTGATCACTGCACTCTTGGATATGTTGCACTGAGAGATCACTGTACTGTTTTATTTTAACAAAAGTAAATTCAATCAAATCGAAACAATACCAAACAAACCCACCACCATAAGACAAAATCACCCAATTATCTGAACAAATGTTCCTAAATTTTACACTCTTAAACAACGATATTACAATCCTTGTCAAGGATGCAATCCATCCCCGCAGTGCCCAGCGGTCCCGGAAATCCCCCAGGGCGCCTGTGGACAGCACGGAGTCCCTTTCTAAAACCACTAGGGTGCGGACGTAACCTCGGAAAAGGGGCAGGCAGCCAGCTCTGGCTAAGATCACTGCACTTTTTTTTTAACCAAATATAATTTTAATCAACTCTTTACAAAAATACACACAAAACACAAACAAACCGACCACCATAATACAAAATAAAGCAAATATTCTTAAATATTAAATCACTATTTCCCCATCCTTATTGAGGGTACATTCTACCCAACCGCGGGGCCCAGCGGGCCTGGAAATCCACCAGGATCCCCGTGGACAGCGCGTAGTCCCTCTCTAAAACCACTCTGGTGCGGACGTAACCCCTGAAACGGAGCAGGTACTGAGAGGTCACTGGACAGTTGGAGCACTGAAGGATTACTACACTATTGACGGAGTGATAAGGAGAGATCACTGCACTCATGCAGGTGCTGCAGTGGGGGATCACTGAACTCGTGCAGGAATGGGAAAGGTAATTCACTGCACTGGTGGTGGAGTGGGAATGAGGGATCACTGCACCGTGAGTAAATGGTTATGGGAGATCACTGCTGACTGATGATGATCTGCTATGATGAGACTTATTGGAAATGCGGTAATGTGCGATCACTGTCCCGGTGGAAGTGAGATCCTAGTGATTCAGGGATCACTGAATTATCGGAGGTCCAGTAATGTAGGATGACTGCAGTGTTGGAGGAATGGTAATGAGGGAGTTGCAATGTGGGACCACCGCACTGTTGAAGGTGCTGTAATGAGGATGTGGTAATGAGGGTGTGGAAAGTTATGTCATAAATCATAAACGATAGGAGTAGAATTAGGCCATTCGGCCCATCAAGTCTACTCCGCCATTCAATCGTGGCTGATCTATCTCTCCCTCCTAGCCCCATTCTCCTGCCTTCTCCCCATAACCTCTGACACCTGTACTAATCAAAAATCTATCTATCTCTGCCTTAAAAATATCCGCTGACTTGGCCTCTGCAGCCTTCTGCGGCAAACAATTCCACAGATTCACCACCCTTTGACTAGAGACATTTCTCCTCATCTCCTTCCTAAAAAAACGTCCTTTAATTCTGAGGCTATGACCTCTAGTCCTAGACTCTCCCACCAGTGGAAACATCATCTCCACATCCACTCTATCCAAGCCTTTCACTATTCTGTATGTTTCAATGAGGTGTTGTGTGTGTGTCCCCCCCCCCAAGGCAAAGAGGGTCTCGGCACAGATGGAGGTGCAGTAATGGGGGACCGATTGCTGCACTGGTGGAGGTGCAGTAATGGGAGTGCTCATGATGACAGAATGATTATGGATGAATCAATCCTGACCCATCAGGCGTGAAATGCTGAATTGAGGCTTCAGCCAGTCAGGTCAAGTTTAGAAATTCCAAGGCACAATTAAAAAAAAAAGAAATTTGCATTTACCTCCCTTTGATGATTTCAGGAAAGTCTAATGTGCTTCACTGGAAGTGTTATGCCTTTGTATCACAGTCCCACCTGTAATAGCACATCAACCAAATTGCGCAGAAGACGATCCCTCAAATGCAAAGTGAACATGACAAAGATATTCTGCCTGGAGCGATGCAGGTTGAGAGATAAGCGTTGACCAGGATACGGTGCAGAACTCTGCCTTGTCTGAAGTAGCGCTGCTGTGTATGCATGTGATTGAGTAGCTGGGGCCTCTGCATGTTTAGCCTGAATAATGGGCCTTCCCGTCACCAAAAATAGAATAACTGGTTAATCATCTTTTATTGCATTTTGCAGCGTGCAATGACAGGTACTTGGAAGATAACAAACCCAATTTCTGCTCTAACTGCACCACATCTTGTGCCCAACCCCCAGAGGTGAAAGTTCTGCCTTTCACAAACAACCACTCCCTTGTCACAGAAGCAGCACAACAGGATGTACTTTCACTGGTCCTGGTGGGAAACCACTTGGCGTGTTTTTCGAGAATAAAATCTGTAATTGTGAAGTTTAAATCCTTCAAAAATGTAGTCGCTCGTAGTATTTGAAATGCATTGTTCCCATTAAGGAGCTGCATCGTATGATCCATTGGGGAAGTGCTTGAATATATATTTGAGCAAATGCCACACACAGCCAGCTCTGCAGAGCAGACAAAAATTCATAGGCCCTTGGGTTGTCATTAAGATTCATCAGTAAGAGGCATTAGTCGCTGCTTCAGGCTTTCGTGGAAGTGGATGAAGTGAGGCAGGTGGTTTCAATGGGATTGGTTCGGTAACTGCTGCTCTGGTGACAGGGACAGTCTTTTAAATTAAGTTCCCGTATGTGAGGGCATCATTCGCAAGGCTGGCATTTATTAACTATCTCTTGGTACTCCTGAGATGTGGCTTATCTTGCTGGGCCATTTAAGAGTGTAGTTTGGAGCCAATGTGCTTGGAACAGGACCAATAAGGCAAGGTTTTCTTCTTTAAAGGACAAGTGGACCAAATAGTTTTTCTGGCAATCCACAATGTTTCATGGGCAGTTTTACCGATAGAGATTTTATCATTTTGCCCTGGTAAGATTTAAATGCACATGTTTTGAGATTATTAATTCAGGCCTATAGAGTATATAGATTTCATCTGCGGGACCAGATCTCCCAATTCAGATTTCAGGACAATCAGGCTCTTGAACACGACGCAACACTAACGTCAACTGTGACCCCTTCTCCCGTCTCCAACATTCCTCCTCCCCTTGACCTCTCCTTGCCAGCCTTCTACTCTCTCTGAACCTTTTCTTTTCCAACTGCAAGCAACTGTCTTGGCTTCTCCACCCTTTACCCTCAGTCTGAAGAAGGGTCCTGACCCAAAACGTTGCCTATCCAAGTTCTCCAGAGATGCTGGCTGACCCACTAGTGTTACTCCAGCATTTTGTGTTCACCTCAAGATTATTACTCACTAACACTGCCCCCATCACACCAAACCCAGTACATTTGGGTATACATCAGTCTACATGGAAATTCCTTCACTCAGAGTCTAGTTTAGTTTAGATTTTAGAGATAAAGTACGGAAACAGGCCCTTCAACCCACCGAGTCTGTGCAGACCAGCGATTGCCCCGTACACTAACACTATCCTACACATAAGGGACAATTTACAATTTGTTTTACGAAAGCCAATTTACCTGCAAACATGTACATCTTTTGGAGTGTGGGAGGAAACCGGAGCACACAGAGAAACCCACGTGGTCACAGGGAAAACATACAAACTCCGTACAGACAGCGCCCGTAGTCAGGATCAAATCCGGGTCTCTGGCACTGTAAGGCATCAGCTCTACCACTGCACCTCTCTGCCATCCCTAACCTCAATGGGACTTAATGGGACAATAAATACAACTCTCCAGCAGTTCACCCACTGCAAAAATCAACTAATGTCTTGATTTTAAAATTATCTTCATTGGCATCTAATCCTTCCTGCTGCTTCTCTGATCTGTGATTCCCACATGTCCTACTTCAGTAAATCTCCGGTTATCTATAGAATCCCTGGAATTCCCAAACTGCTCGTCTCTCTACATGTTCTCCTTCAAACTTTTCTTAAACTCTCGTTTTGACCAAGCTTTCAGTTGCAGGACACCTGATAGAAGCAGATAAAAGGTAGATCAGAAGAGCATTTTCTTTTAAAAAAGAAGTAAAATTTAACAACTTGCAGCTTCTAAAACCTCTAACTTTATGTCCTGATTTCAGTCGTGTAACATGAGCATTGCCTTAAAATCTTGTGAGAATCTGTCTTAAATAGACAATCACTTTATTTTTAAACATTGACACACAGACAAACCCCTGCATCAAGAAGTCAACCTGGAATCTATACCCACCTATGCCAAGACAACGCAAAGTGCTGGAGAAACTCAGCAGGTGAGGCAGCATCTCTGGAGAACATGGATAGGTGTCGTTTGGCTCTGAACCATTCTTCTGACTGGTTTTGAGTTATAAAAAGAGGATGGGTAGGCAAGGACTTTTCCCTTGATGATGAGGGATGTTCCTATGGTGGTTTATAAAATTAGTCCGAAGAACTGATTTCCCAAACCGAAACATCACCTATCCTTGTGCTCCAGGGATGCGGCCTGACCCGGTGAGTAATGCCAGCATTTTGCGTCCTTTTGTGTAATCCAGCATCTACAGTTCCTTATTTAGAGTGTTTCCACCTATGCCAACATCAGCAAAAGAGCAATCGAAAAGGAAAATACTGCAGGTAGTGATGATAAAGGTAGTTGATGAAATGTTAATGCCCTCACAGCTGCCAGCTAACCTGCATATTTCCGGAATTTCTATTTCTTATCAGGCAAACAGTCCTGTCCTGAGCTGAACTGTAAGAGGCGTTGCACCGTCTCCGCTTACCTGCATGTCTCATGTTAATCTTTCATCACCTGCCCGTTCTTTTTCATCTTCCGCCTTGCTATACGTGGGAAGAATGCCGCTTATCGGCAGAGGCTCCTGCCAGGATCCACATGCATATGACGCTTCACCTTGCCCTCACATAATCTGATCCGCTCCAGTATGCAGGGCCGGAATCTCAAGATGTAGCTTTGGAAAAACAAAAGTTTTTACAATCTCAGGTGCACTTGGGGATGGCGAACAGGGATTAATGTAATCTGCTGTTTGGGTGTCAGATTTAAAATACGGTGGAGAAATAAGGCCCAGACATACAGTTCAGACTTTAGAGGTACAGCGTGGCAACATGCCCTTCGGCCCAGCAAGTCCACGACGACCAGCGATCACCCCAAGAGTTGGCACTATCCTACACACTAGGGACACACTTACTATTCTACCAAAGCCAATCAACCTATAAACCTGTACGTCTTTGGAGTGCGGGAGGAAACCGGAGCACCTGGGGAAAATCCATGTGGTTACATTAAGAACGTACAAACTCCATACAGACACCACCTGTAATTAGGATCAAACCTGGGTCTCTGGTGCTGTCAGGCAGCAGCTCTACCAGATGTAACTGTGCCACCCTTAATTATTACAATAACTATTATTATATATTAAATATTGAGGTTGAATAATGGACATGATAGACAACATTGGGGAAAAATAATATTAATATTTATTAATCACTACAATTTGCAAAATTCAACATCATTTTATAGACCTGGTCAAAGTATACAAAATTAGGAGAGCGTAGATAGGGTAGACAGTCAATAGATGGGTAGGAAGGAACTGCAGATGTTGGTTTATACCAAAGTTAGACACAAAATGCTGCAGTGATTCAGTGGGTCAGGCAGCATCTCAGGAGCAAAGGCATAGGTGACGTTTCGGCTCGAAATGACTGAAGAAGGGTCTCGACCCGAAACGTCACCTAGTCAATAGATGGGAGTGGATTCTCCTTCTGGTAGAATCCAGAACAAATGGTTACTGTTTAATAATAAAGGGGTCGCCTATTTAAAACAGAGTGCAAGAAGATTTTTTTTCTCTTAAATCATTGGGAGTCTTTGAAACTCTTGCCTTCAAAGGAAGCCGGGTTTAAAAAGACAGAATTTGGTAGATTCTAGATAGGCAAGGGGTGAATAATTATCATGATTCAATGGCAATAGGGGGAGTTGAGAAAACAGATTTTCCACAATCCGATTTAGTGACGAAATGAGATGAAACTTTAATCCCTGAAGGTTCCAGAACATTCCTGGCAGGTTACAACTCCACTCCACTGAGTGCGTACACTTCCACTGCGCAGCAAGACAGCCTGTGGCATCTGGTGTAATGTTATACACTTTTTATATAGTTCAGTGGAAGTGCTGACAGATTGGTTGCTCTGCGTCTTTAAGCTCCTGTTTTCTGTTGAAGTAGATACAGTGTGAATAATTAAGGAGCTCAGCTCATGTTTGTGCTCAGTGGAACAATGGAGTTCATTTCTGCCCTTTAAACCGCACTCTCGATTTCATGCTGAGAATCTTGAAAGGCAAGATGGTTCCTCGGGTCTCCTGCAGTCCAGCGGCTGTTGTACTGAAATTGCCATTGGACATTAGACACCTGGCAGTGGCAGAGGTTGTAGGATCACTGCGGCAATGAACACCTAGCCCCTGTGTCCTTCTACGTTCCAAAGACATGCAGTTTTGCAGGTTAATTGGCCTGTGAACATTGTCCCTAGTGTGTAGGATAGAATTAGTGTAAGGGTGAGTGGTGGCTGGTGGTCCGAAGGGCCTGTTTCCACGCCATTTCTCCAAATAACTAAAAAAACGTCAGGTGCGTGCGAGCTGCACTTCCCCCCTGCTCCACTCAAAGTGGTGACCCAACGAATTTGGAAATATATCACCTGTCCTTTATGGACACTGAGTCTTGGAACTCCCACTTCAACAGCACTGTTTGAGTATCTTCATCAGAAGGACTGCAGTGGTCCAAGAAAACTTCATCACCGCCTTCTCCTTGGTAATAAAGGCCTTGCTGGGCGAGTGTTCCCATAGTTTCAGTCTTCAGTTTTCGCCTAATGGGCGGTGAGTTTGTGAAATCCCACTGAGTTGCGAGACTGCAGCCATCTACACCACAGCAGTGGCCTGTCAGTGTTGGGGAGATGAATTAAAGATGCCCATCAAATATTGTAGGAAGGAACTGCAGATGCTGGTTTATACTGAAGATGGACACAAAATGCTGGAGTAACTCAGTGGGTCAGGCAGCATTTCTGGAGAAAAAAGCTGGGTGTCATTTCGGGTCGGACCCCTTCTTCAGACTGTCTTCCCCTGTCTAAAGAAGGGTTCTGACCCGAAACATCACCCTAACTTTTTTTCCCCGAGATGCTGCCTGACCCACTGAGTTAGTCCATCAAACGGTAGTGGCCTGTCAGTGGTGGGAAGATGAGTGAATAGTGCCCATCAAACAGACTCTCTTGCCCTGAACATATTGAGCTTCCTGAGTTCTCTGGCAGCTCTACCAATCCAGAGCCTTCCACTTGTTACTGACTTGACTGAACACCAAACAAAATGGCAGCGTATACTTTGGGAAGGTGAAGGTTCCTGAGAAAACTGACTAAAAGGTAGAAGCCCAACTCTTTGATGCTGCACGGATTTGAAAGGTGGCACAGTGGCGCAGCTGGCAGAGCAGTTGCCTCATAGGGCCAGAGACCTGGGTTCGATCCTGACCTCGGGCGCTCGCTGTGTGGAGTTTGCACGTTCTCCCTGTGAGCAAGTGGATTTCCTCTGGCTGCTCCAGTTTCCTCCCACATCCCAAAGGTGTGCAGGTTTGTAGGTTAATTGCCCTCTGTAAAATTGCCCCTAGTGTGTAAGGAGTGGATGAGAAAGTGGGCTGACATGGAACTCGTGTGAAGAGGTGATCGATGGTCAGTGTGGACTCAGTAAGCTGAAGGGCCGGCTTCCATGCTGTATCTCTGAACTAAACTAAACTGAACTGGTGAGTACGGAGAAAGAAATGCTTTACAGAATTTATTAGATGTAATGGTCGGAAAATTGGCCTGATTGATAATACGATAATGTCACTCCTACTTTGCACGTCAACTGAAAATAAATTTCTAAAAATGTTGAAAAATAATTTAATAGCCCAAAATAGACGTGCCCCTGATATTTGGGGGATTTTTTCATTGTCATAATAAGAGTAGCTGAATATCAAATTGGCCACAGGTTTGGAGAATGATCACAAATTTTGCTATTTCGGTTTATCCCTGTTCCATTTAGGCCAATTGGAAAACCCAAAGTGAGCTGTGGAAAAAACGATACCGGAACTGACCTTTACAGATCAGGTACAAAACTGGAGCTCAGCCCCACAAAAAGATGTTGCGAGTTGGGGGTGGGGTTCAGTTTAGTTTAGTTTAGCTTGGAGATACCCGGGGTTGATCGCCCGGCGCGGGGGAGCTGACATCCCCCCGATGCATGAGCTTGATCGCCCCGACGCGGCGGGCCCGACCGCCAGCTACGGGAGCCAAGATCGCCCCGTCGACGGGGGTTCGAGGCTCCCGACCGCGGGAGAACAAAGAAGGAACGAGATTTAACTTTTTTTTTGCCTTCCATCACATAGAAACATAGAAACATAGAAAATAGGTGCAGGAGGAGGCCATTCGGCCCTTCGAGCCAGCACCGTCATTCATTGTGATCATGGCTGATCGTCCCCTATTAATAACCCGTGCCTGCCTTCTCCCCATATCCCTTGACTCCACTAGCCCCTAGAGCTCTATCTGACTCTCTCTTAAATCCATCCAGTGAGGAATGTGGAGGAGTCACTGTGGTGGATGCTCTTGTTCAAATGTATTTTGTGTGTTTTGTTGCTTTTTAATGGTATGACTGTTTGGCACATCAAATTTCTGGTATGTTGCAAAGCATACTTGGCTAATAAAGTATGATTATAATTATTGCAGCATGGAAACAGGCCCTTCGGCCCACCGACTCCGCGCCGACCAACGATCACACACACACTAGTTCTATCCTACACACTACCCATGCTGACTAATGTGCCCCATTTACACTAGTCCTATCTGTTCGCATTTGGCCCATATCCCTCTAAACCTTTCCTATCCATGTATCTTCTCCGTTCCTGCGGCATGCACAGCCTAAAGTTGTCGGACAACTTGTTCTATTTGATGTTCCGTTTGTGCACGTCGAGTTGATTGCATTAGTCGAAACAGGGCGGACCACGTGAAGGTTGCAATCTTCCACCCCATCCATGTATCTGCCCACATATCTTTTAAATGCCCTTATCAAAATGATGGGACTTTGACTGATAAACTGTTCCTTCAAATCAGCCTACCTGCAGCCTTTGGCATGTGACACAAGTACGTCACCCACTGCTTCCACCCCGTCGTCCAACTGTGTGGGCGTGACCGCAACTTATTCCCTTCTTTCTCTAGTGCCTCAACTCAACGAGTCAGGCAGCATCTCTGGAGAGCATGGATAGGTGACGTTTCGGGTTGGGACCCTTCTTTGTGGTAGTAATGTGGGGTAGGGGGGGCGGGAGGGGGGGAGGTAGGGGAAGAAAGCTGGAAGGGGGGCGGGGCAAGCAAAGCCTGGCAAGTGATACGTTGTTACAGGTGAGGAGGGTTTTTTGATAGGCAGATGGTTGGACAAAGGCCACGACGAACTGCAAACTCACCAGCGATGGTTTCTCTTCCTGATCCTGCACTCTTCCCTCTGGAACCTCCATGATCAATCCCTGCTGCCATCATTTTTGTACCTACATTCTTCCCCTTGCGATATCATTTGAAAGCACATAGATTCATATTCAGACTAACAACAGCCGCTTCCTTACCACGGGTCAGACACAAAATGCTGGAGTAACTCCGTGGGTCAGGCTGATGGGCCGAAGGGCCTGTTTCCACGCTGTATCTCTGAGCTAAACTAAACTAAACACAGAAAGGACCGACACTGAATCTACTCTCACTCAACGATTCCATCTGGAGTCCTATTGCCTTAATTAAATTCAGGGTGGTTGTGATATTCCCATTTTCACTATCCATCCCAGGCTGAGGTCAATACTAATGAACAAAATAATGTCCAAGTAGCCAAGATGGAAAACTGGTGAGTCCTATCCATAGTTCTAGGTATAAAAGGCAAACCACTCTGTCACCGATAGAGATGCTAGTTTATTGACAGCAGCATTATCATTACACAGTCTGATCGATAGCACAGTTTACAAGGGATAGAGTAGCAAACCAATTGCCAATACCTTTAATACAAACTAGGAAAGCTCAGGGGGGGGGGGTGAGGGAGAGAGCTCAGACGTATTCCTTCAATGGGTAGTCAGTTGTAGCATTCTGAGTCACCAGTGAGCGGTGATTGGAAATGTAACCATTCCGGGGGCCTCGCCTGCCATCGTTGTCCGTTGGCAAAGAGCAACAGAGGAAGGCTCCTCCGATGCCGAGGAAACAACTTGCTGACCAGCCCACATACAACGCGTCTCCCAGCTCCCACTTCAAGTTCTCCGGCAGCAGTGGGTTGTAAAAGTCGCTGATGATGTTGTGAGCCACCCAGGACACGGGGACCAGAACGCACAGCCCGGCCAGGATGAAAAAGGAGCCCCCAACGGCGGCTATGTAACCCTTTGCTCTGCGGTTGTTTCCAGCGCAGTAGGTGCACTTCATTCCCACCGTGGCCACCATGATGGCGAGAAGGCCGGAGGAAATGGCCAGGCACATGAAGGCTCTCGCCAACTGCACGTCGCCAGTCAGGTCAAGCACCGAGTCGTAGGAGTCACACACCAACCTGCCCGACGTCTGCTGGTAGACGCAGGTCATCCAAATGCCTTCCCACGTTATCTCTGTGTTCAGGATGGTGCTTCCGATGAATGGTGTGATCTTCCACTGAGGCATACCCGCAACTGCACAGGCACAAATCCATCCTATTACACCAATGAGGAAGCCTAGAAATTCCACCGCAGTGCTGCCCATTGTCTTCACAATTCCTCCTCTGTGTCTTGCGATCAGTCTGTTCCCCTGTCTCTCTCTCTCTTCTGTCTGCTGCTTTCATTCAGTTTTTCCGTCTCTGTCACTCCATGGTTTTCCTTTGTCTCTCTAATTCTTTTTCTCCACGTCTTTTCTCGTTGACGCGTCTCACTCTGCCTTTAAACACACTACTTCTTTTGGCTGTCGGACTATCTCTGCATCTTTCGCCCTGCTTTATGTCTCAGTCGGTCTTGCTTGCTTGTAGTCTATTTTTCTCCTGTTTCCTTTCTTCTCTCTTGGTCCTCTTTCTCTCGGTTCCAGTATTCTGTCCGATCCAACGACATTTCACTGGACGCAGTCACCTGGGTCACATCCGCTGATTCCTGGTTGGAGCTAATGAGCAGATCAAAGGATGACAGGCAAAGTACCTGAAGAGAAATTATAAAAAGGCGCTGTGACGTGCCGTGCCAGGACCTCTGTGTGTAAAGGAAAGCTGAACGATGCAGCCAGCAGTTTGTAGAACTGTACCTGTCTCAGATATCAAAGGATGGATTTCCACTGCGATAGTGGAGTCAGAGAGAACAAAGAAATAGAGAAATAATTACATTACCTAAGCAATGAAAAGTTCTTATAACTAGACTGCTAAAGGACAGATGCTAATATGTCATGGTATAACCAGATGAAATCTTCCTGACAATCTATTTGGATCAAGTGCAGTGTGTTCATTATACAGCATCTTCATAGTCATTGAAATTGTAATAGAACCTTTCACATCAAATTCCTCTAATGTTCAGGAAATGGAAATAGACAAATAGGTGGGAAAATTGGAAATTTTGTTCAAAGTGGGAGTGAATTTGTCTCCAATGGCCCCGCAAATGTATTGGCCTGTTTTATAAAAGTTAAATAAAAATCACACCCCAAGAGTCAGGAGACAAGAGTGTTTAATTGTCATATGTAATGGAAAAGAAACAATGACATTCTTACTTGCAGCAATATAGCAGGTCAGTAAATACTGTACTCAGGTAGGTAGACAGGTTCATGGATAGGACGGGTTTAGAGGGATATGGACCAACCACAGGCAGGTGGGACTGGTGTAGATGGGACATGTTGGGGTGGGACATGCGTGGCCAAGTTGGGCCAAAGGCCCTGTTTCTACACTGTATGACTCTATGACTCTAACTATGACTCTATAACTAACAAATACATAATAGACAACAACAATTCAATAAATGAAAAACCCCAATATTAGTGCAAAAACACCTGAAGTCCTTAATGCAACCAGGACAGTTTGTAGTTCCTTGTTTAGTTGGTGTTTGTAGTTGGTGGTTGGGAAGAAACCATTCTTGAACCAGGTTGACACGGTTTTCAGACTCGTCTGCCTTCATCCTGATGGCAGGAGTGAAATGAGAGCATGGCCAGGGTGATGTGGGTCCTTGATGAGGCTGGCTGCCTCTTTGAGCCAACACCTCATATAGATCCTTTCACTGGTATAGAACTCAGTACCCATGATAGACCGGGAGGTGTCCTGCACTTTTTTTTATAGTATCCTTTGTTCATGGACTTTGGCAATAAAGACATATGCTGATGCAAAATGAATAATGAAATCTAGATGTGACTTGTACAATACATCCAGACTTTACTCAATTGGTTTCAAGAGTCTGAGGTAGTGTTGCTTTAACACTATTGATATCAATTTAATAGAAAGTCCCAGTATTAATAGAAACTGATGTTATTAATGTTTCCCATCTTATTGTGTCAGTTATTGTGACCAACTCGTGGCATAGATCTCATGATCAAACAACCTAAGTGCAGTTTCTACTATTAGTTTACAGATACTGCATGGAAACAGGCCCTTTGGCCCACCGAGTCCATGCTGACCATCGATCACCCATTCACACTAATTCTACATGATCCCACATTCACACACTACACATTAGGGGCAATTCACAGAAACCAATTAACTTACGAACCTGCACGTTTTTGGAATGTGGGAGGAAACCGGAGCACCCAGAGAAAACCCATGTGGTGACAGGGAGTATGTGCAAACTCCGCACAGACAGCACCTGTAGTCAGGCTTGAACCAATGTCTCTGGTGCTTTGAGGCAGCAGCTCTACCACTACGCCATTGTGCTGCCCCTGTGTGAAATGTTTTAATGGGTGTTTTTGAGGTCACATTTGTTAATTCCATCATGTTTCTTCCCATGATTAGCCCAACCAAAAGGCCTCTGCGATGGTGTGAGTGATTTTTAATGGTGTAGGCTCTCAAATCCATTTGTAATTCCTGCTTCCAAATCAACACACCTGGCCTCTGGATATGAGCGAAAAAAAGACACAAAGTGCTGGAGTAACACAGCGGGACAGAAAGCTTCTCTGGAGAACATGGGCAGGTGACATTTGATGCCAGGACCCTACTTCAGACTTCTGCTGACCAAGATTCCAAGTGATGCTAATCTCCCTTACTGTCTAAATGATCTATATCCCTCCATTTCCTACATATCCATGTGCCTATTGAGAAGCCTGATGAAGGCCACTGTTGCATCAGCCTGTACCACCACTCCTACCAGTGTTCCAGGCTCCCTCTACACTCTGTGTAAAAACTTGCCCCTTTTAAACTCAGCCTCTCTCACTTTAAAGCTATGCCCTCTAGTTTTGGACATTTCCACTCTGGGATAAAGGTTCTGACTGTCTCCTCGTGTGCGGTTTGAACCTAACTCAAGTCTAAAGAAGGTCTCGACCCGAAATGTCACCGATTCGTTTTCTCCAGAGACGCTGCCTGACCCGTTGAGTTCCTCCAGCATTTTGAGTCTAACTTCAGTTTAAACCAGCAACTGCAGTTCCTTTCTATACATCAAGCCTTACGATGCCATATATCAAGGTGAAATTCCCTTTTTTCATCTAATTCATTGTTAGTTGGCCAAATTAATGCCTCTGGTAAAATATTTGTTGGAGCCTCCGTCAGTTGGTATATAATGTTGCTACTCTGGTGCGTGACGGTGAAATCAGCACATATCATCTGGCAAAGACCTCATTAATGCAGCTGTGAACACTTTGGCTAGTATTCAGATGTAACCTGAGGCACTGATATTTATTTGTTGTGTAATACTTTCCCTTTTCATTAAGTGGAAACATTAGCTAACCCAAAGGAGTTTTCCCATTTCACAGCAGGCTGATTTGAACAGAACAATCCTCAATGCCTGATTGAACCAAAATCATCATCAGGCTGGAAACACTCCTCATCTTTCCGTTTAAACTATGTTAAACTTCAATGTTACTGGTGTAACTTTAAATCCACCTTGATGAGGGATTTATTACATTTCATTAACTTATTTAGACTTTCAGTGTAAACCTACAGAGTTTTACCTGAAGGTAGACAAAAATGTTGGAGAAACTCAGCGGGTGAGGCAGCATCTATGGAGCGAAGGAATAAGTGACGTTTCGGGTCCAGACCCTTCTTCCTGAAGATAGGTCTCGACCCCAAACGTCACCCATTCCTTCGCTCCATGGATGCTGCCTCACCCGCTGAGTTTCTCCAGCATTTTTGTCGACCTTCGATTTTTCCAGCATCTGCAGTTCTTTCTTAAACAGTTTTACTTGAGTTTACTTGAGAGATACAGCGCAGAAAGAGGTCCTTCGGCCCACTGAGTCTGTGCCGACCAACGATCACCCCGTACACTAGCACTCGGGACAATTTACAATTTTACCGAAGCCAATTAACCTACAATGTTGGCAGGAAACCAGAGCACCCGGAGAAAACCCACAAGGTCACAGGGAGAACGTACATACTCCATACACACAGCACCCATAGTCAGGATTGAACCCGGGTCTCAGATGCTGTAAGGCAGCAAATGTACCGCTGTGCCCCCGTGCTGCCTATATAATATAAATGATTGGCTCGATACCGGTCACATTTCCTTTGCAGATTAGCAGTGAGAGTGTAGAGACTACGGTAAAATAAACAGAGTGAGAAGACATTGTGAATAATTTATCTTGTCTCTTTCCTTCAAGAAAAAGCTCCTTTAGTTGGTGCTACATATCAGACAGCAGCTTCAGAGCAACACAGCCCTACCAGGCAGTAAACCGTCGTCAAATCAGGATGAGTTTATTGTTACATGCACAGGTACAATGCAATTCTTGCTTGGTGTAGCATCATGCGCATATAGACTCGGACAATGCCTCAAACTATAAACTATACATAAATTACCCAGACATTCTACAGGACTGGGGAAAAAAACAAGACATTAGTGCAAGAAAATTAGTAAACATTCCATGCCAATGTAAGAGTGGACCATTGTGTTCCATTGCTGAGATGGGATTTGAACTGTGTAGGTTGGTTCTAATCTTACCTCAGCAATGGTAGGACAAATGAACCAAGTCCACACCAAGAATGCTCTCATCATCTCTACCATCGAATATCCACTATTTTCACTTCCTTTCCATTCTTGGTCTCTGCAGCACCTCAGCTCATGAATATATTTTTCTTTGAATTTATATAGAAAAAAATTAAAGGTAAATGTAATTATCAACCTCACAGTATACATGAGAGATACATGGAGACTTCTTGCATTGTTTCAGGAAGTAACTATCTGTAGGAATGTGTTGCCCTCCACAATAATTCAGATTCATCAGATCCTATTGTTCTTTATTTTAAGGTATGATTTGATAACATTTCTTTAATCTTCACCATTCTCCAATTCCAGCGGATGACATGTTCCCGAGTGTTGATCCTGATCCATGTTTCTAAGCTGGTAAACTCCAGGTTCAAATGTTGGTCCTAAAAATAACAAACCAAATTACTTACATCACATTAGTAAAATCAATCCAATAAAATCCACTCTTGAAACTATAGCTATAACTATAACATACACAATATGTATGATGTGCTTTTAATGTAGTGAAATACCCCAAGGGATTTCAAGGCAACATTTCCATATTTGCTACTATATGAGATAGATGGCAGCCATTTGCTCCATTGCGATGGCGGCCATTTGCTCCATGTTGGCTCACAGTGCAATTCACTAACCTATTTTCCTTTGAACCTATTCTTTCCACACTCCCATTAATCCCACCAAATTCTACCACTTTAGTTTAGTTTTACTCTTAGAGATACAGCATAGAAACAGGCCCTTCAGCCTACCGAGCCCATGCTGGCCATGATCACCCGTACACTAGTTCTATCCTAGGCACTAGGGGACATCATGGTGTGGGTGGAAAGCAGAGCACCCGGAGAAAGCACGTGGTCACAGGGTGAACATGCAACCTCTGTACGGGCCAGGCACGTGCCGTCAGGGTAGGCAAGGTAGGCACGTGCTATACTAAATGCCTATAGTAAAGGCATGGGAGAATTATGCCTATCTAAGAGATCGATCTCTTAGGTAGGCATAATTCTCCGTGCCTTTCAACCGCAGCACATGTAACATGGGAAGGTCTGTGCAGCCCACGTGCCGTCAGCGCTGCTTCAAGCCGTCAATTTCAAGCGGAGCTGAAGGCAGCAGAAATTCTGCCTTTGCCATACTGCGCATGTGCTGCAGCCTACTGCGCAGGTGCAGCGCGAGTTTCTTGGCGGGTTTTTCAAATATGGATTGCCATTATTTTAAGAGTATCTTAGGAAAGAAAGAGTGAAGAATGGAGTTCATGTACCAATAACGTGGTAAGTACATTTCTTAGTGCTTTATGCTTTTAAATACTGTATTTCCCGGGGTGGGTGGGGAGAGCTCCTTTCACAGTGTTTGGGGAGTCTGGCCCGGGGTAAAGTTGCGGGGAGGGCAGGAGCGTTGTGAAGGAGGGGATCGGGGCCAGTAACCCACTTGCGACACTCTGGGCACAGAGCCACCGCATTGTGGCCGGGGAGTGAAGTAACTCAGGTGGCTGCGAGTGGCCGCCCGGACCAGACTACCCCTCTGGCAGTGCCCTCCGTCTGAAAACCTTTCTCCTGCCGCTCGCCGGCTTCGCTCATATCAGCTGCTTTCTGCAAATCCTTAAATTCCGACAGCGCACTCAAGGGACCAATTGAGGTTACTCAGCTGTCGGAATTTAAGGATTTATGGGAAGCGGCTGATATGAGCGAAGGGGTTGTCTGGTCCCGGTGGCCACTCGCAGCCACCCGAGCTAATTCATTCCCGGCCACAATGCGGTGGCTCCGTGCCCGGAGCGTCGCAAGTGGGTTACATATGAGCGAAGCCGGCGAGCGGCAGGTGAGAGGTGTTCAGGCGGAGGGCACTGCCAGAGGTGAGCAGGCCAGCAGAAAGCGCTGAAGTGGCAGCCGGTTCTGCTGTCGGGTCCCGGCGGCCGCTCGCAGTCACCCAAGCTGCTTCCTTCCCCGGAAGTGGCAGCCAGTTCTGCTGTCCGTGCCCGGAGCACTGCGGCAGCGGTGAGTGAGTCTGACATGATCTCCAACATAGAAGGTAGACAAAAGTGCTGGAGAAACTCAGCGGATGCAGTAGCATCTTTGGAGCGAAGGAAATAGGCAACGTTTCGGGCCGAAACCCTTCTTCAGACTGATCTCCTTCTCAACACTCCTGCCCTCCCCACTTCTTTAACCCCTGGCATAGACTCTCCACATGCTGTGAAAGGAACTCTCCCTCCAATTGACCCTTGAATTAGTATTATCATTCAATAAGATGACAACTGATTCAACGTCCCGGTGTGCTCCCGTTTTTCCCACCATCTCTTCAACTGCCTTCGTCCTCCATCCCCCATCCATTCAGTAAATAAAAAATGAAGGAGATTTAGACGCATTAGGAAAATTGAACTGTTACTTATTTTTATTTTTTACGGAGAGAACAATCTGCGCACGCGCGGTTTAAGATTTTTTTTAAAGCCAGCTGACTGCCTACCTTTAGTAATTACTCACGGCACGTGCCTGGTACGGGCAGCATGTCTTTGGACTGTGGAGGAAACCGGAGAACCTGGAGAAAACCCACGTGGTCACAGGGAGAGTGTTCAAACTCCATACAGACAGCGCCCTTAGTCAGGATCGAACCCAGATCTCTGGCACAGTAAGGCATCAGCTCTACTGCTGCTCCAACGTGCACCCTGGTTACACACTAGGGCTGATAATCCACCCACACATCTTGGGGATGTGGAAGGAAACCAGAGCACCAGATGGAAAACCATGTAGTTAAATGAAGAACATGCAAGCTCCATTCAAACAGCACCAGGTGTCAGAAAAAATGACATATCATGACAAGGAGTTATTTGCATTAGTAGCTGTGGCTTGCTCATTGATGTAGGTGGGGTCTAAGGAGCATTTTAACATTGGATAACAAAGTAGAAAGTCAGATATAAATTAGCACAAAAACTCCAGAGCTGAGGAACAGTTAGCCAAAGGCGCAAACACCAATGTGGGAGTGATCAAAATCATAGATAAAAGGCAGCACTGGCTGAGAACAGAGATGTCAATAGTTTGTGGGACTGGAAGAGTTTACATAAGGAGGAAATATGCCAGAGGAGATTTGAAAATAAGGATGAGAATTTTGAACTTGAATTGGAATCGACTCAAGACTCACTAAGAGTCCAGAAGTAATGAGTGAATTGGTTGATGTATATTATGATATGGGGAGCAGAGTTTAGTTTAATTTAGAGATACAGTGCGGAAACACCGAGTCCGCGCTGACCGACGATCCCTGTGCACTAGCACTCTCCTACACATTAGGGACAATTTACAACCTTTACCGAAACTTGTACGTCCTTGGAGTGTGGGAGGAAACTGGAACACCCAGGGAAAACCAGCGCGGACACAGGGAGAACGTACAAACCTCATACAGACGGCACCCGTAGTCAGGATCGCACCCAGTTCTCTGGTCCTGTAAGGCAGCAACTCCACTGTTGCACCATCATGCCTCCCCTGGATGTGTTTGTGTTTGTGTTTACAGAATTATGAAGGTGAAATGCAGTCCAGAAGATGGAGAGGTGCAGAATATTAGGAAGGAAATCCTAAAGCTAAAAACTTCGGCAAAACGATATCGGGCGGATTGATTAATATTGAAGACATGCAAGAGGCCAAAATTGGAAGAGTGCAGAGATGTTGAAGCACTCTACAGTTTATGGTGGTTACAGAGATAGGGAGATGTGAGACCCAGTATAGATATCAACACAAGGATAATGCTTTTTTAAAGTGAAAGCCTTCACAGACTGGGAGTCAATATAGGTTGAGTGGATGATACAGTAAATGGTTGGAATTAGTTTTTGTTTGAGTTTTAGAGATAGAGCACGGAAACAGGCCCTTCGGCCCACTGTTGATTCCCATACACTACTAGCACTATCCTACACACCAGGGACAATTTAGAATCTTTACTGAAGGCAATTAACCTACAAACCTGTATGCCTTTGGAGTGTGGGAGAAAACCGGAGCACCCGGAGAAGACCCACGCGGTCATGGGAAGAACATTCAAACCCCGCACCTCAGGATCAAACCCGGGTCCCTGGCGCAGTAAGACAGCAACTCTACCACTGCACCACCGTGCCGAATTAGTTGCAGCTAACCATACAAAGTGCAGATTATTTCCTGAGTTCAAATTGATAGAGTGTGGAGAATGTAACAATGGGCCAACCAAACTACGCTCAGTGAAGGACATGATGGTGGGTCCCAGCAGGGATTGTTACCTGTTTCCGGGAGCTGTGGAATGATAACGAGTGAGATTCCTCGGATACCGTTTTCTCTTTACGCTGTCTTCTGCGCTGGAGCAGCAGAGAATGCCTCCTCCAAGGACCAGGACGCAGGTTGAACCCCAACCCAGGAACAGAGCGTCGCCCAGCCCTGCCTTCATGGAGCGGGGCACCAGAGGGTTGTAGAAGTCGGCCACGATGTTGGCAGCGGTCCAGGATACTGGAATCAGGACGCACGTGCCGGCCAAGATGAAGAGAACCCCACCAGTCACAACCAGCAGAGCTTTGAATCTCTCCTCCTCCTTTGCAAACTTGGTGCATTCCATGCCGGCGCAGCTCAGCACCATTGCTAGGATGCCCAGTGCGGCTGCCAGGCACATGAGAGCTCTGGCAGCCTGGAGATCGGGGGGCAGCCCCAGTAGTGAGTCGTACACGTCACAGCTCAGGAGACCCCCACTGTCATTAATGCAGCTCATCCAGATCCCCTCCCAGCCTTCCTGCACCGTCAGGATGGTGCTGCCGTCCACATTCCGGATCTTCCACTGTGGGGTTGCCATGGAAACACAGGCCATGAACCAGCCCACCACAGCAGTGATGAAGCCCACCACCTGGAAGCAAGCAGTTGCCATCGTTACCTGCACAAGATCCCCGGCACTTCCCAACAATTCCTAACAGTTTTCCGACGATCCCCAGCACTTCCCAACAATTCCTAACAGTTTCCCGAAGATCCCCAGCACTTCCCAACAATTCCTAACAGTTTTCCGAAGGTGTCGCTTCCTCCCGTCTGTCCGGAGTTCAGGAATAACTGAAGCCAGTCACAACCAAACAGGTGGGGAACGACGCCAGCGTGGAAATAAAGGTTCTTGACGTGACCTTCTGCCACAGGCGGTGACTAAAGAAGGTGATTGTCTCCTGCTCCACGTACTATCGGATAGATTTCAGCGTGTGGGCAGGAGGACAGATTGGATAATTAATGACTGATTAAATGGGCCGTCAGTCTGAACTGCAACCAACTGGCAGATTGCCAGTGATGGATACATGAAGAGGCTAGCTGTGGCTTCTAATGATGTAACAGAATAAAGAAAGGGAGAGTGTAGGAACAGGCACTTCGGCCTACAATGTCCGGTTAAACCAATCTCCTCTGCCTGTATATGATCCATTTCACTCTGTTCCCTGCATACTACGTGCCTTTCTAAAAGCCTCTTCAATGCACTATCGGATCAGGGCGGCACGGTGGTGCAGCGGTAGAGTTGCTGCCTCACAGCGTCAGAGACCCCGGTTCGACCCTGACTATGGGCGCTGTACATTCTCCCCGTGACCTGCGTGGGTTTTCTCAGGGAGCTCCGGTCTCCTCCCACGCTGCAAAGACATAGAGGTTTGTAGGCTAATTGACTTGGCAAAATGGTCAAATGTCCCTAGTGCGTGTAGCTGGTGTTAATGTGTGTGAAAGTGATGGGATCGCTGGTCGGCGCAGACTTGTTGGGCCAAAGGGAATGTTTTCGTGCTGTATCCCTAAACTAAACTAAAAAGAAAGCTATGTATAAGAAGGAACTGTCGATGCTGGAAAATCGAAGGTAGACAAAAATGCTGGAGAAACTCAGCGGGTGAGGCAGCACCTATGGAGCAAAGGAAATAGGTGACGTTTCGGGTCAAGACCCTTCTTCAGACAACAAAGCTAAATCCATCTCCACCCCCTCAGTCCTGTCCGCTCGTTCCAGGCACCCATCATTCTGTGAGTAAAAAAAGGTTGTCCTGCACATCTCTTGTAAATGTTGTCAGCCTTCAAACTATACCCTCTAGTCTTTGACATTTCCACCCTGGGGGAAGAAAATCTGACTGACTGATACACTTCTATCAAGTCCTCCCTCAGCATTGGGTGCTCTAGAGAAAACAATCCAAGCCAACCTCTCCTTGTAGCGAATACCCTCTCATCCATGGCATTGCTGATACAGGCCAATGATAATGCCGCTTCTCAATGGAAGAGGCCAAATGTGCAGGTCAAGAAGGGAATTTATCTTTGACGATATTCTCTGGTATATGGCTGCCAAGAATAAATCGATACGAAAATAAGAACACACTTGTCCCCAAACATGATCCAGCGTTCGATAATATCATGGCAAATCTTCAACTTCAGGGCTCCACCTTATCAATTGTGATCTTGATACTCTTACTGTTACGTTTCTGAAGGCATGTGTCCATTGAGTTTGGCTGAATTCCACGGCCCCACCCCAATCGTGTTGAGTAGATGGGCCTCTTTTGCTGTGGTTGCAACATTCCCATGACAAATACACTGGGAATAAGGAAGGTGAAAACAAACCTTCTCGACAGCTTTAGAATGGGTTAGGATTTGTAATTCCCATATCACAAAGGGCAGAGATTGGAAATATTGTTACCTTCTTCATTAATGGGTTTGATCATTCCTACCATTGGGTGGAGATCGTTGTAGACCGAACAAACATGTCCAGGGCCACAATCAAGCTTAGGCTTTTAAGTAAGTGGCGGGACAACCACCGCCTTACAGCGCCAGAGACCTGGTTCGATCCTGACTACAGGTGCTGTCTGTGCGGAGTTTGCACGTTCTCCCTGTGACTGCATGGGTTTTCTCTAGGTGCTCCGGTTTCCTCCAACACTCCACAAGTGTGCTGGTTTACAGGTTAATTGGATACTGCAAAATTGTCCGTATATGTGTGAGATGGAGCTAGTGTACGGGTGACTGCTGTTCGGCGTGGACTCGGTGGGCCGAAGGGCCTGTTTCATGCTGTATCTCTGAACTAAACTAAACTAACCTTGCTGTTTTCTCAACTTCAAATCAATGGGATGAATAAAACAGACTAAAACAGATCATCGATCTGCTGCCCGTGCGATCTGGCTTTGTGTAATCAGCTACTGTTGTACAAGAGTGTCAGTGATTCAAAAGTATGGTATTGGCTGTAGGGAGTATTGGGATATTGAGAGATCTTGACAAGGCCTGTAGAAATCCAAGGCTTTCCCTTCATTTCTTTGAATTCCTCCACCAGATTTCACGCAGGCGAGGGCATCTCAAATCACGTGTACTCACGGTACACATACCCGTACACTAGTTCCATCCTACACAGGCGACACAATTTACAGAAGTCTCTCAACCTACACACCTGCATGTCTCTGGAGTGTGGGAGGAAACCGGAGCACCTGGAGAAAACCCACACGGTCACAGGGATAACGTGAAAACTCCACACACCAAGACGTGCATAGGACAGGTTTGGAGGGATATGGCCCAAACGCAGGCAGGGGGGACTAGTGTAGCTGGGACATGTTGTCCGGTGTGGGCAAGTTGGGCAGAAGGGCTTGTTTCCATGCTGTATCATTCTACGACTCTAAAGTAAAGGGCCTGTCTCACTGTACGAGCTAATTCAAGAGTTCTCCCGAGTTTCCCCTGATTGGAACTCGGAGAATTACGGTACTAGCCGCTCCTCGGTACTCGGGGCTCTCGTGGACATTTTTCAACATGTTGAAAAATCTTCGTGAGTCTTCACGAGCTTACTGCGTTTCCCGAGTACCTGCCGTTAGTGTTACGAGCCGCTAAGAGACGTCCCGAGCTCCGATGTACCCGCTACGTACCTTCTACAAGCTTACCACGAGTTTGATTTTTTTTTTAAACTCGGGAGAGCTCTTGAATTACCTCGTACAGTGGGACAGGCCCTTAACTTCCTCTCTCTGTAACTGGATCCTGTTGTGTCACAAGTCTGTTCAACACGCAGCTTTGGTGATGATGATGAATAAGTGGATCTTATTCCTCTGACCTTTAGACTTGGAATTGCAATGCTGGTTTCATGACCTGAAGCAAAGATATTTCCTATGAAATTGATTTTGCATTACCAGCAAACATTATTCATATCAGGTGTCAGTTTGGTTCCGAGATGTTGTTCACCCCCTCCTGGAAGAAGATTGCGGGTTCAAGCACTAGTGCACGTTAATGATCCTCGATTAAATCAATGAATCCGCCCAGTACACTGATAGTTATCCCAGAATCAGCAATTGATTAACTGGTCAATTAATTCTGTGGTCAGGTGGCATCTGTGGAGTGGATCGATGGAGTACATTTTGGTTCGAAACTAAAGCTAGATCCAGAACCTCGTCTGTCCATTCCCTCCACAAATGCTGCCTGACCCGCTGAGTTCCTCCAGCAGTTTGATTTTTGTTCAAGATTCCAGCATCTGCAGACTCTTGTGTCTCCAAGCTACATTTTCCTACCTAGCAACAGTCACTCCAGCTCATACATCGCAAGCTGTGGAGGTTTACAGGGAATCGTATGGGTCTGTGGTAATGAGCAGATTCTTTTCAACAGTATGGCGGAATTTTCCAATTCAAGGGCATTGGAATCGGACTCGTCTGATGGAATTGGATACAAATCCACAGGTTTTGAGGACAGGGAATGGATTTTATTCGATGGATTGTAATGTGGGCTCCATCTTGTGGCTTGGGTGGGAATGGTTATCATCAGTGCTGTGAACATCCCCGCTAACTCTTGGAAATCCAGAGCCCATGGCCGCTCAAAGACCATTCAGGATGCTGTTGGGAACCTCAAGCTGGTGTGTTGGAAACACGGAGAAGCCCTGCATAGGCAGCAGAAGGGGCAAGCTGCCACGCTACCAACCTATCCACATTCTGGCCCATCTCTGGAAGGGTTCGTGGTTCCCATGTTGACCTCATTAGCCACCTCAAGATGCGATCGTCCAACAGCTTTATCCTTGGTTAGCCAAAAGCTGAGCTAGTGCACTGAAGGTGACGGTTTAAGTCTTAACCTCCCCTACCTTCAGCCATCATAGAGCTTCCTTTCACTCCTCCTTAACTAAGCCTGCTCTTTCCACGTCAAGAAGATTCTCCACCAATTTACCTGCCTCTGTACTTGCTTATAGTCTGTTAGATCTCTAACATGTTCCATTTCTAGTAACAGGCAATCAACCTGACACATACAGTACTAATTATGTTTTCTTTTCTACAAAATTTGTTGGCACTACTTCATAGTCCCTGCATCCTCTGTTTACATTAAGTTTAAGAGGAAGGACGGATTGCGAGCATGCGTAGATTGATCACTTTGAACGTGTTTGCAGACAGCAAATACTGCACATGAGGTTCAGGCAATCCAGGCTGGAACTTTGGATCAGTGTTAACGTCATTAGGTACGGAATATATCCGTTGTCCTCTGTCCAGCAACTTCCCCTTGCCTGAGTTTAGACTTTAGAGACACAGCATGGAAACAGGCCCTTCGGCCCACCGAGTCTGTGCCGACCAACGATCCCAGTACACTAGAACTCTCCTACACACCGGAGACAATCTACAATTTTACCAAAGTAATTTAACCTACAAACCTGCGCGACTTTGGAGCAGGGAAGGAAACTGTAGCACACAGAGAAAACCCATGCGGTTTCGGGGAGAACGTACAAACTCAGTGCAGACGGTATGGTCAGGATTGAATCCAGGTCTCTGGCACTGTAAGGCAGTAACTCTACCGCTGCGCCACCGTGCTGCGATGATCTTGAGATTGAGGGGATTGCATCTATACCTGGTGTATCTGACTTATTTGAATAGCATGCTAAATATTGCTTTCTACACCACATCGATACATGCAACAATAATAAATCTAAACCTAAATGTATCTTCAATGTTTAGTGTCTGGATGGCCATTGAATTTACCCCATGCATCTGGGACCATGGAATTTCATTGAGATTTCATTCCATCTTGTGTCAGACTAATTCAACAAATGAAGTGGCTAAAGGGATCAGGGGGTATGGATAGAAGGCAGGTACGGGATACTGAGTTGGATGATCAGCCATGATCACATTGAATGGCGGTGCAGGCTCGAAGGGCCGAATGGCCTACTCCTGCACCTATTTTCTATGTTTCTATGTTTCTATAAGTGGGAGAGAGAGAGAGTGAGAAAGAGAGAGAGAGAGAGAGAGAGAAAGTGAGAGAGGGAGGGGGAGAGAGTGAGAGAGAAAGAGAGAAAGAGAGAGAAAGAAAGAGAATGAGAGAGAGAATGAAAGAGAATGTGTGAGAGAGAGAGAGAGAGAGAGTGAATGAGAGAGAGAGAAAAAACAGAGAGAGAGAGAGAGAGAAGTCAAAAGAGAGAGAGAGCGAGAGAGAGAAAAAGAGAGAGAGAACGAAAGAGAATGAGAGAGAGAGAATGAAAGAGAAAGAGAGAGAGAGAGAGAGAGAGAGAGACAGAGAGAGAGAGTGAATGAGAGAGAGAGAGATAGAAAGAGACAGAGAGAAAGAGAGGGAGAGAGAGAGAGAGAGAGAGAGAGAGAGAGAGAGAGAGAGAGAGGAGACCGTGTTCCACGTGTATATGGAGTGTGTGAGGTTACTGCCCCTGTATCATTATCTGAAGGGGTTGTTCCTCAAGTTTTGGCTGCATTTTAGCCCCACGATCCTGGTGTTCGGACACAAGGCAGGGAGTGGGGAGAGCCGAGTGTGGGGGGGGGACTTACCTGTCAGTTTGCTCCTCGGCCTGGCTAAGATGGCCATTCGCGGGTCCAGGCAGCGGGCGGTCGACGGTCAGGCGAGAGCAGGCTGCCTGCCCCTCTTTCGGGCCTACGTCCGTGTACGTGTGTCCCTGGAGAGGGAACACGCGGTGTCCATGGGGACGCTGGAGGCCTTCCGTCAACGCTGGTCACCGCGTGGGGTTGAGGCTATTATAAACAATGATTGTACTGTTGTACTACAATGATCTGTTCGTTATAGTGTGATTTTGATTATGTTTTGATGTGTTGTATTTTATGAATGTGTTGAATAAAGTTTTTGAAAAAAAAAAGAGATAGAATGAAAGAGAAAGAGAGAGAGAGAGAGAGACAGAGAGAGAGAGAGACAGAGAGAGAGAGTGAATGAGAGAGAGAGAGATAGAAAGAGACAGAGAGAAAGAGAGAGAGAGAGAGAGAGAGAGAGAGAGAGAGAGAGAGAGAGAGAGAGAGAGAGAGAGAGAGAGAGAGAGGAGACCGTGTTCCACGTGTATATGGAGTGTGAGAGGTTACTGCCCCTGTACCAATATCTGAAGGGGTTGTTCCTCAAGTTCTGGCTGTATTTTAGTCCCACAATCCTGGTGTTCGGACACAAGGCAGGGAGTGGGGAGAGCCGAGGTGGGGGGGGGGACTTACCTGTCAGTTTGCTCCTGGGCCTGGCCAAGATGGCCATTCGCGGGTCCAGGCAGCGGGCGGTCGATGGTCAGGCTAGAGTCGGCTGCCTGCCCCTCTTTCGGGCCTACGTCCGTGCCCGTGTGTCCCTGGAGAGGGAACACGCGGTGTCCATGGGGACTCTGGAGGCCTTCCGTCAACGCTGGTCACCGCGTGGGGTTGAGAGTATTGTAAACAATGAATGTACTGTTGTACTACAATGATTTGTTTGATATAGTGTTATTTTTTATTAAGTTTTGATGTGTTGTATTATATGATTGTGTCGAAGAAAGTTTTTGAAAAAGGAAAAAAAAAAGAGAGAGAACCTTTATCCCACACGTGCAATGAAGCGTAAGCTCAAAGGTAAATGTCGAGACGGGTATTTTTATTTAGTTGCAGTGCCTGCATGATTCTGGCAGACAGTCAACCAATTGGTGCATGTGTCAATGTCACTCTGCACCTCAAACAAATGAACAGTTAAACTGTCATTCAGTTAGATCACTGGTGATCTGTGGCATTACTCAACAATACACTTGATTTTAGCTCTCAATGTTTTTGTATCAACTTAACCTCAGCAGCCTCTGGAGAGAGGCTTCCTGATGTAGACTGCATCACAGTGCCGAGAAATACCCACGGACTCTAATTTCAGTTCTGCAGCCTTTAGTCCCTGTCAGAACTGGCCATTTTGATGAAACGTCATCAATATGTAACAATGTCATTTTTTTCTCTCCCCACAGATGCTTCCTGACTTGCTGAGTAAGTTTTAATTTCAGTTTGCAGGCTCTGGCAACACACTGGATCGTGCAGATCAGTGTTTCTTTTTGCCCCTGTCTTTATTCCTCTTCTTCCATTTCATCGTCTTTACCCTGAAAATCTGCAATAAGCACGTTTGCAGCCACCTCTCTCAGCTGGCACCACGACACTTTGCATCATTCTGTCACCCTCAAGCCTCCATTTAACTGGAGCAGAACACCAGTTGCTGGAGGAACTCAGTGGGCCATGCAGCATCTGGGGAAGGAATGGACAGGTGATATTTCGAGATGGGACCCCCTTCTGCCTGAAGAAGGATCCCAACCCAGATACTGCCCGACCCACTGGGTTCCTCCACCACTTTGTCTTTAGCAAAAGATGTAGGCATCTGCAGTTGCTTGCGTATCTATTTAATTTATAGTACTCCCCTTCTCTACAACGTAAAATATGCCAATTCTCCAACTTTTTCTAGTTGCAATGAAGGGCCATTGATCGGAAACTTTACCTCTGCATCTCATCTGCCTGACCTGACGAACAGTTCCAACCTTTTCAGTCTGCATTTCTTTCTTTAACTTTTGGCTCTTCTTATTCTGAACTTCCCCCATCAACGGAAAAAAATTGAATCTGCATGCCTTACCGACTGTAAAACGCTTACATCTGAAGCTGAATGCATGACTAGTCAATTCTCTGCAACTTTCATGATGCAATGTTTATAGCTCTGATTGTGTGGGAAGTTACGGGGAGGTGAAGAAGAGCAAAAATGTAATGAACCATGAGGAAAACTTCAAGGAGTTTATCGGGGCTGTTTTATACCGATAATATCCGGTGGCGCAGCGGTTGGGTTGCTGCCTTACAGCGCCAGAGACCCGGGTTCGATCCTGACCACGGGTGCTGTCTGTACGGAGTTTGTACGTTCTCCCTGTGACCACGTGGGTTTTCTGCGGGTGCTCCGGTTTCCTCCCACACTCCAAAGACGTGCAGGTTTGTAGGCTGACTGGCTATGGTAAAGATTATATATTGTCCCTACCGTGTAGGATAGTGTTAGTGTGCAGGGATCACTGGTCAGCGCGGACTCGGTGGGCCGAAGGGCCTGTTTCCGTGCTGTATCTCTAAACTAAACTAAACTAAACTCTAAAACTGGGATCCCACTGGAGATAAATTTAATGGTAATCTTTACTATCATTTCCCAACATCTAATGGGACTTTCCTTAATGGGACGCTCCCATTCCATTGTACAGTTATTTACTTCCTTATCTGTCACACACTTAGTGTAGTACATGAGGTGAAGGTTTAGAGTCCACTTTCCTGTCCCTCTTTCACATTTCCGCGCTTATGGGGTGAACCCTGATTTTGTGCTGGCCCCCATAAATCGGAGCATTGAATATAGGAGTAGGGAAGTCATGTTAAAATTGTACAAGGCATTGGTAAGACCAATTCTGGAGTATGGTGAACAATTTTGGTCGCCTAATTATAGGAAGGATGTCAACAAAATAGAGAGAGTATAGAGGAGATTTACTAGAATGTTGCCTGGGTTCCAGCAACTAAGTTACAGAGAAAGGTTGAACAAGTTAGGTCTTTATTCTTTGGAGCGCAGACGGTTAAGGGGGGACTTGATTGAGGTCTTTAAAATGATGAAAGGGATAGACAGAGTTGACGTGGATAAGCTTTTCCCATTGAGAGTAGGGAAGATTCAAACAAGAGGGCATGACATGGGAATTAAGGGACAGAGGTTTAGGGGTAACATGAGGGGGAACTTTTTTACTCAGAGAGTGGTGGCTGTGTGGAATGATCTTCCTGCAGAAGTGGTGGAGGCAGGATTGATTTTAACATTTAAAAGTAAAGTGGATAGGTATATGGACAGGAAGGGAATGGAGGGGTATGGTCTAAGGGCAGGTAGATGGGACTAGGGGAAAATGAATGGTCGGCACGGACTGGAAGGGTCGAGAAGGCCTGTTTCCGTGCTGTAATTGTTATATGGTTATATGGTTGTAAAAATGGTTAGTTTTGGGAAGATGTGATGATGCGATAAATAAAGTGTGCAGGGTATCCAGTCCGCAAGACCTCTATCCTTAAAGAGCAAAATATGGCAACATCATTTCATCCCTCACCCTAGGTGGCATCGAGGTAGAGCTTCTGTCCTGAGCGTTCAGATATTCGAGCATCTTTATTAACTCTCAGCTCAACCTTCTCTGTCCACAGCGGAATAATTCCAACCGTTCCCTAATATCCTTGATATTATTCCCACTGTCAGGAAATCCCCTGCAGTTTTCAAAACAGATAGGCTTCCATTTATAGTCAAATAATCCCGGCGTTCTCTCCCATTGACCTGCACTTTAAAGTCCCTATTATCAGCCGCTTTCTCTTCCATCAGCCTCCTCTCTCTCCAGTGTATTATCCAAACCGTGGTGCCCATAAACAGGCACAAAACTCCAGCTGAATCATAATTACTGGTTTATAAAAGATTGCTATTGCCAAGGGGTGGCATGGCCTTACAGCGCCAGAGACCCGGGTTCGATCCCGACCACGAGTGCTTGTCTGTACGGAGTTTTTTACGTTCTCCCCGTGACCCTTTGTGGGTTTTCTCGAGATCTTTGGTTTCCTCCCACAGAAGTAAGTTTATAAGTTAATTGGCTTGGTATCAATGTAAAATTGTCCTTTGGGTGTGTAGGTTAATGTTCGGGGATCGTTGGTCAGTGCGGACTCGGTGGGCCGAAGGGCCTGTTTCCGTGCTGTATCTCTAAACTAAACTAAATTAAACCCTATTTTCCTCTAAATTACTCCCAACCTGATGACCTTACCAGGGCATCTGAGAGAGAATACGTTTCAGGGAAATAGGTGGAGTGGAATTAATTGGATTGTTCTCAGAGCCAGCATCGACTTGATGGGCTGAATGGCATTAAAAATTCTAAGAATCCAAGAACCCTCTGAGATTTTTACTTTGTATAATATCTGGACTCTTGTCCAGCCTGCTCTGTTACTGGGCACCTTCATGTAACTTACCTCTGCTTTAATGAGTGTATATTTCTCCATAAAGCTCCGTACCAACTTCTTTCCGCACTGTTTTAAAACTATTCTCTGGGTCCAGGGTCTTGGATATTTGTCCTTTTATTTCCCTAAATAGCTCAGCATCCATTCTTGAGAACTGTGTTAGGATGTTTTTACCAGATTGCAGGCACTACAGAGTGAACGTTGGAACTGTTGTTACAACTTTGACTCATCCACCTGTTACTGGGTGTAATGCAATTTCATACACGCACCTGTTTCTGGAATCACGTTGTGTGCAGCCATGCATCTCACGCATTAATGGGTACAGATTTTCCTTGACATAACATGGCACCTTACCCTCTGCTTCCTACAACCGCAACAACTGATATTTATGAATTCATCTAATGTGTTAAAACAGTTAGGGATAAAATCATAAATATAGGAATATATTGATAAATATAGGAATCTTTTGAAAAAGCCTTGACAATGTGTCATGCCCTGTGCTAAAATGTATTTTATGCATCACATTAATGCGAAATCAAGTCCACACAAAAAGCTGCAACACAGGCCGCAAACAAATGCGCACAAATATTAGATAGTTGCTGTCACAACAATGCATTAAATTGTGACATGACCTCTCCTAGTGCGAGACTCCTAGTTTATCATGTGTTCTGAGCTCGCTCTTCTGGGGAGATGCTAACTGCACATCATTGTCTCTGTACTGTACACTGCACAATCACAATTAAAGATTGAATTGAATTGAATTGAATTGAATGTGTAAGAAGGAACCGCAGATGCTGGTTTACATCGAAGATAGATACAAAGTGCTGGAGTAACTCAGCAAGTCAGGTAGCATTTCTGGAGAAAAGGAATAGGTGACTTCATCAGGGTGTGTATCTTCCCGATTTATCATGCCTGACGTCTCATGTGAGAATGGGTAAATGACAGTGGTCCACAGACAACAGCAATGTGTTTTATTGGCACCATGGAAGAGAAAGCGGCTGATAATAAGGACTTTAAAGTGCAGGTCAATGAGAGAGAACGTCAGGATTATTTGACCGTGAATGGAAGCCTATCTGTTTTGAAAACTGCAATAGGAAGCGTGGCGTGGATTTGGACTCTTTTCCGGCAAAGGTCTTGTGTTGCGTCAGTTCTTGTGCCTTTTCACCTGGCTGAGGTAAGCAAGCTTGAAATGGAAAATTGGAGCAAAGGAATGATAAATATTCAATTCCATTCCAAACTGAAGCAATTGCCAAGTGCTAACTGACGCAGGGTTCAACTTGAAAACATATTCCAGTTTCAGTGAGTACTCCCACGCGAAATACTGAAGCTTTTCCCCAATTATGGGAGAGGATTTTAGACCTTACCTGAACTGCCTGACAGGGAGACGCCCTCTTCCTGTCACTTATTCCACACTTTGCTTCGTGCAGTTTATCACCGAGCTATTGACTGAATAATCAGAAGTGAATCATTTTCCATCTGATGTTCTGTAAATGTCGTCAGTGAGCAGTAATTATGTAGCACTTGCTACAAATTGAGTTCATGTTCTGATTTTGCTTTCATATCGAGATTCAGTTACAATGCGTTTCAATTTCCCTAATTACTTTCATTTGGTTTCCCACACCTTCACCTTGTAAGGCAAATTGTCTGCATCCACAGTTTAATCCATCGGTAATACTAACTACATTCAAATCAGCTATCCATGGTTTATGTCCTTTTGGCACCTGCTGAGGAGCTGTAAAGATAAGGTGCCGAATTTAAAACGAACCATTGAACCAAAGCCACATTGGCCCAGTTGCAGGCATTCCAGTCATAAACAGCAATCCCCAAAGAGATTATGTGCGTACCTTTCATGTATGATTGAGAACAGAAGCACAGTGGGGTGGCACAGTGGCACAGTGCCATAGCACAGTGGCACAGCGGTAGAGTTGCTGCCTTACAGCGCCAGAGACCTGGGTTCAATCCTGACCACGGGTGCTGTCTGTACGGAGTTTGTACGTTCTCCCCGTGACAGCAAAGGTTTTCTCCGGGTGCTCCTTTTTTGGTGAAATCTCTGCCTCTACGTTCCAGTACCTGCGGGATAACGGTGACGGTGCGACACAAGTGACCCTTCGGTTGTTGTCCGACTGCGTTCGAACTCAATCACCGCTGTGCTTTGGGACTGTTGCTGAGATGTTGCTTGGGAGGGCTGCGACTAAGTGGGGGGGGGGGGGGGGGGGGCGGAAGGCTTTAGAACCCATTTTTTGGGGAGGGTACAGGTCAATCAAAGACTCGGTCAGCAGATGGTCGCCGGGGGAGACGGATGGAGGAGGACAGAGTGGAGTCAAACCAGAACACTGACATTTGGACAATTGGTATAGTCGTGGAGTGCAGCTGAAGGGGTCAGTTCGGACACAAGTAGGGCAGTGGTGGGAAGGAGGGTCAGTGGTCAGGCTGCACGATGTCAGCATTAGGATTAAGAGATGGTCATTGTGCCAGGAGAATGAGCTGGATGTGTGATGGTGGCGGGGCAACTGAAGAATGTAAGTCAACAATTTGTCTAGAAGTTCAAGGACATTGTGATCCAAGTTCAGATCAGCCCATTGAAAAAAAGAGCATTGTGCACATGACATGCTGTGTGGATGATGACCCCGATGTGGAAATATGGTCAGCATCTCAAGAGCGACACACTGTAGGAAGCGGCTGATTGAAATTTTTTGAGCGGTGCAAAACAACCAAGGAAGAGTTGTTGTGTTGGAAGGAACTGCAGATGCTGACTTGCTCCGAAGATAGACACAAACTGTTGGAGTAAATCCGTCGGATCAGGCAGCATCCCTGGAGGAAAGGAATAGGTGAGGTTTCGGGTCGTGACCCTCCTTCAGACCCCTTCAAGAGTTGTTACCGCGCTTCACTCTGCAATAAAAGGATTTTCATTACATAAGGGGAAAAAATAAAACGCTGGAGGAACTCAGCAGGTCAGAGAAGTGGACAGGAAATGGACAGTGACATCATAGCACAAAGTTTAAAGGAGAAATGCGAAGCAAGTTTATTACATAGAGGGTTATGTGCCTGGAACATGCTGCAGGAGGTGGGGGTGGAGGCACATACAATAGTGGTATTTAAGAGACATTTGCATGGGCACATGGATATCCAAGGAATGGAAGGAGATGGATTACGTGCAGGCTGTTAATAGTCGGTCTTGCCCTATGTTCAGCATAGACATTGTAGGCCAATGAGCCTAATCATTTGCTGTACTGTTCTACGATTTATGGTCTATGGAGGGAAATGGACAGTTGACATTTCATTAAATAAACCTGAGGGACTCACACGATTGAATTTTCAGGCAAATATTCTTGTCTTTCTCCTTTACATTGGCAGCACAGAAGATGGCTTCTAACCCACCTTTCTTAGTGCAGTCCCTCTGAAATTGCCCACTTTGTCTTCACAATCCCTGAATCCTTTTTTTTCAAATATTAATTCTCATTCGTTTTGAAAGATATGAATTGTACTTCTATTTCATGTTGGTCCAATGCACATCCATGTGCCTTCCCTTTTAATAGTAACGGTGAATGCATGTTCTTTACTTGAATCACATGGGCCATTGAGGAAACTTCTTACCCTTATGCAACGTGTGATTTATGTTCCTCATCTCGATCAGACATAAAAATTAATTGAAGGCAAAGGCAGCACGGTGGCGCAGCTGTAGAGTTGCTGCCTTACAGCGCCAGAGACCCGGGTTCGATCCTGTCTACGGGTGCTGTCTGTACGTTCTCCCCGTGACCTGCGTGGGTTTTCTCCGAGATCTTCAGTTTCCTCCCACACTCCAAAGGCGTACAGGTTTGTAGGTTAATTGGCTTGGTATAAATGTAAAATTGTCCCTAGTGTGAGCAGGATAGTGTAGGTGTACGAGGATTGCTGGTCGCTGTGGACTCGGTGAGCCGAAGGGCCTCCTCCCGCTCTGCATCTCCAAACTAAACTAAACATACCATTTGTTGACACCCTTCTTCAGACCCTTCTTCAGGTTTAGGCCCGAAACGTTGCCTATTTCCTTCGCTCCATAGATGCTGCTGCACCCGCTGAGTTTCTCCAGCACTTTTGTCTACCTTCGATTTTCCAGCATCTGCAGTTCCGTCTTAAACAATTTGTTGACAGGCAATTGAGTAAGCCATTTATGACAGCCCTCTGGCAGAGAGGACTTCATGAATGTACGTATTGGGTGGGAATGTCGGGGAGTGATGTACGGCAAAGTGCTTAGACGTGCTGCAATGAAGGTTCCTGGAAACTGTCCAAGCAGAGTTGTTGGTGCTTGTACAATGAGTTGGCGGAACTCGACAGCATCACTGGGAATGTGCAATGGAACATTTACTCCCCCTCAAGGGAAGGGAAGATAGCTGACAAGGATCACATCTAATCGTCTCATCGCAAACGTCAGCTTTGCCACCCATTCCTTTGCATCATTAAAATCCTACATGATGGATTTCCAAAACTCCAAAAAAAAAAGTGAAAGAAATATCACTGAGAAGGGAGCGGCGAGATGTCGGGCAAGGGATAGAAACCAAATTACCTATAAATAGTTCATAGGAATATAAAACATCCTTATGACCAATCTGTCCTATTCTTGTTACAACCCATGTGCACACTACCTTTTAAATGTCATCTACATGGGTTTCTTCTGGGTGCTCCAGTTTCCAACCACATCCCAAAGACGTGCGAGTTTGTAGGTTAGTTGTAATTGGCCTTTGTTGCATAGGGTGGATGAGAAAGTGAGATAGCATATAACTAACTACGTGAGCAATGGTTGGCAAGGACTTGATGGGCCGAAGGGGCAGTTTCCATAATGTCTCCCTAAACTCTAAACTTCCATTTAATCCTTTACCTCTAATCGTGTGGTTTACTCTCTAACTCTCTATGTCATTCGGCATAGAAACATATTTCCAGCCAAAAGAGTGATAAGTCTCAGGCTAGAGCTGACAATGAGAAGCTCACGATGACCACCCCACTGTGACGCTTGACCTCGGGGATACGGATCAGGAGCAGGCAGAAGAGAATAGTTTAACCTGGCATCATGTTCGGCACAGACATTGGGGCCGAAGGGTCTGTCCCTTTGCTGCACTGTTCTATGTTTTATGTTCTCAGTGAAAATCAAAAATGCTGTCAATGGTGGTAATCGGAAATAAAACCGTAAAATGCAGGAAACACTCAACAAGTCCGGCAGCATCGAAAGAAAAGTTGCTATTTTCGTTATTGTTGACGAATGCAGCCCGTTTCACTGTTCCCGTGCAGAATGGTCTCTGCGCCATAGGATTGTTTTGAAGGCGATGTGTGGTGGAGCAAGAGATTTCTTGTGACCAACCCCCCAGTTGTAACTTGTGACCTATCTCTACAATGGAGGTTGTGCTGACTGCCTATCAAACCCAATGCACTTTTCACATTTGGAAGTAAAATGCTGAAACCTTTGGTTGATTCTCGCTATACTGAACCTTTGCTATTTTTTAAGCACAGGATGTGGGCGGATATCGGTGTTTCACGCTCATCCCTAACTGCCCTTCACAAGCCGCCTTCCTGAACAGCTCACTGTGGTTAGGGCGAGTTAAAAGTTTTCTTCAGCGATTTCAAAGGCAACTACATAGTAACATTATCACCAGGACAGGTGAAGAAACAGCAGATTTTCATTTCTCCTGGATGCATGTCAGGCACGTTTTGTTTTTTTTTGCAACAATCCTGTAGCTTTGTTACAAAGGTTTTGAATTCTAGTTTTGTTTGTTTAATTAACAGGCTTTCAATTCCCCGGGCAGTGGTGAGATTCCTGTTTCCAATTATTAGTACAGATTTTTAGATGATTTGACCACTAACAATGGTCATTATGTGAGGGAAGGAACTGCAGATGCTGGTTTAAACCGAAAAGAAACACAAAATGCTGGAGTAACTCAGCGGGACAGGCAGCTTCTCTGAAGAGAAGGAAGGGGTGACGTTTCAACTCGAGACCCTTCTTCAGATTGATCATTATATTATGATAGCTCCTGTCAATGATTCTGTCCATTAGAGGTGGACACCTACTCCCATAACGCACTTCACTAGGTTATTAGTGCGAATTAGTTTGTTGTTGTTTACAAATTAATGGTACATTGCCTCAGCTTTGTTTCAGTGCACTATGAGTCCTGGACTGTCACAATGAGACCAAAGCAAAACCTTCTTTATATTGCTTCCATCTGCATCATCTATACTCCACAAATCACCAAACACTCATCTGCCATTTGCTGCTTTGACACTTTTCAAAGTCTTGTGGGCCAAAGGCCCTGTTCCTGTGCCGTACTCTTCTATGTATAATTGCAGTTTGGTTCAATAGTCAGCCCAGCGCTCCTAACTTCCAATTGCCCCCCCAATTCCTCCACTAATTGCACTTCATGTCAACCCCTTGCTCAACGCTACTTCCAGAGACTCTTCTGGGAATAGTTGGGTCTAGGTATAATGTGGGCAAAGCTGAGGATTCAAGTGGCACTGGCTTGAGGACTGGATGTTGACGTTCAGGCTGGCAATTCAGGGAGATTATCATAGAACTTGCCACTATATTGAGATGAAAGCTCAGCTCAAAGTTACCTATGGCATCGGGTTTGAGAAATCCATCTCAGACAGGGAGTGACCAGGTAGAGAGTGGTGTTGGTGGCTAGCAATGTTCACAACTAGATTTGAAGATAATAGTTTTGGTCCCGCCTGATGTGTTATTGGAAAGTAATGCCCCTGTCCCACTTAGGAAACCTGAACGGAAACCTCTGGAGGCTTTGCGCCCCACCCAAGGTTTCCGTGCGGTTCCCGAAGGTTTTTGTCAGTCTCCCTAATGGTCGAAAGTGGTTTCCGCTTCTTCTATAGAACATAGAAGCGGAAACCACTTTCGACCATTAGGGAAATCGCTTTCGACCATTAGGGAGACTGACAAAAACCTCCGGGAACCGCACAGAAACCTTGGGTGGGGCGCAAAGTCTCCAGAGGTTTCCGTTCAGGTTTCCTAAGTGGGACAGGGGCATTAGAGTTGTGGTCAAGTTTCATGCAGTCCAAAAGATAACACAGTGACACAGTTAATGGAGGTTCTCTCTTCCAGCTAACCTCCATTGCTGTCTGTATAGAGTTTGCCCATTCTCCCGATAACCACAAGGCTTTGTCCAGGAGTTCTGGCTTCGTCCCACAACCCATTGATATGTAGGTTGGTGAATGATTAGCCGGAGTATCTTGAACCTAACGTAGCTGGGTGGTACAATCTGGAGGAGGTAATGGGCACATGAGGAGAATCGGTGACAGGGACATTTAGTGGGGGAATGGGATTGTTCCATGAGTTGCCATAGACCTGATGGACTGAATGACTTTCTTCCATGTTGTAAGATAATATGGGAATATCAAAATTGACAGGGCCATCTGAGGAGCCAGACAAGCTCAGTTTAACATCTCATTCAAAAGCAACATCTTCAACAGCGCATTACCTTCTGAAGTGTCGGAATCCATCCTAAATCCAGAAACACCACCAGGGGGCGCTGCACGATGGCAGCCTCACCAACAGTCTGTCTGTCTTTTTGTTGTTATTTTTAGTGTGTTTTAAAAGTTTGTGTTCATGTTCTCTGGTTTGTTTTACAGTATGTGGGGGTGAGGGGGGTCGGGGGGAAACTTTTTTTCAATCTCTTACCTTGCCGGCGTTACGATTTTTTTTCGGATCGTATCTCCGGTCTCTCAACGGCCCAACATCATGGAGCTGGCGGCCTTGCTCGGGACTGACTTTGAGCCTCACCACGGACGTGGACTTACCATTGGAGCCGATCCCTTGCCTGGGATCGACGTTCCAACCACTGCCTGCAGATTTCAACATCGCGGAGCTCGCAGTCTCGGGTAGAGGCCGATGTCGGGAAGCTCCAGTCACAGAAGGTTTCGACCAGCCCCGACCCGGGTAGATCGCCCGGCGCAGCGGAGCTGACATCCCCCGACGCAGGAGCTTGATCGCCACAACACAGGGGGCCCGCTGCCGGCTATGGGAGCCAAGATCGTCCCGTCAACGGAAGGCTCGGGGCCCCCGACTGCGGGAGAACAAAGGGAAGAGATTTATCTTTTTTTTCACCTTCCATCACAGTGAGAAATGTGGAGGAGTCACTGTGGTGGATGTTATGTTAAAATGTTTTTGGTGTGTTTTGTTGCTTGTTAAATGGTATGACGGTATGGCAAATCAAATTCCTCGTATGTTGCAAAACATCCTTGGCTAATAAAGTATGACTATGGTTGTGATTATGATTAAACTCAAAGTTATGGGCAATAAATCCATAAGTCTCAGACTTCATTTTGATTCCTGCTTGTGATATAACCAGCGGGTAAAGATAATGAGTGAGTGTTCATTTGTCTTTCCGGGATTTGTAGTAGAATGTATAGGAATTTCCACATCTTGCCTACGCGTGAAATCTGAAACCATGTTTACTGCTCTCACAAACAAATGACACAATTTCTGGTGCTTGAGGGAATATTCCCATGATTTGTCATCAACATGCTTTAGCAATTTTATACTAATCCAAAAGTACATTGCGGGTGGATGGTCCAACACGAAATGTTAACCTGTGAGTTTGTGTGTCCCCTGTAACCCCGAGACATAGTTTTGAGGTGGATAATTGCTTCGATATTGTGTTTCTTTTCATTGGACAGAACCAAGTGCAGGCACCAAGCCAAACAGCTCAATTCCTGAAGAAGGAAGGAACTGCAGGTGCAGTTTAACACCAAAAAAAGACACAAAGTGCTGGATTAACTAGGTGGGTCAGGCAGCATTGTTGGGGAATATTGGATCGGGACTCTTCTTTGGATTGATTGTAGTGTGGGGAAGACAGATGGAAGAGAGGATGGTGAGTAATAGGTGAACACAGGGGAGGGGGATCTTGATAGGCAGATGGTTGAACAAGGCGGGAATACAGAAGGTGTGAGACAGAAGGATTGAAGATCTTCGTTAGTTCCTGGCTGTTGAGACCCTTATGGCTTCAAGTAAAAAAATAACTTTACTGGAATTTGAATGGTTTAATTACTTCAGTTATGTGGAGAAAATGGAGAGGCTGGGATACTTCTACTCTGCATGTAGAATGTTAAGAGATTTGATAGAATTGTTCAGAATTTTTTTTTTAATAAATATTTTTTTATTAGGAGCAAATACATATCGTAATAAAAATCAGTCATACATTGCTAATATTATCAGTTGTGTATTGACTCTGCTTCCAGTTTTGGTTTTTTTTTTAGGGAATTCTAGGTAGTTTGTCTCCTCAGATCCTGGTGAACTTCTACCGCTGCACCATCGAGAGCATCCTTACCAACTGCATCACAGTTTGGTATGGCAACTGCTCTGTCTCTGACCGGAAGGCATGCAGAGGGTGGTGAAAATTGCCCAGCGCATCACCGGTTCCTCGCTCCCCTCCATTGAGTCTGTCCAAAGCAAGCGTTGTCTGCGGAGGGCGCTCAGCATTGCCAAGGACCTCTCTCACCCCAACCATGGACTGTTTACCCTCTACCATCCGGGAGGCGCTACAGGTCTCTCCGTTGCGGAACCAGCAGGTCCAGGAACAGCTTCTTTCCGACGGCTGTCACGCGACTCAGCAACGTACCTCGGTGACTGCCAATCACCCCCCCCCCCCCCCCCCCCCCCCGGACACTTATTATTATTTATTCAAATCATTTGCTGTGTCGCTCTTCCAGGGAGATGCTAAATGCATTTCGTTGTCTTTCTACTGTACACTGACAATGACAATTAAAATTGAATCTGAATCTGAATCTGAATCTGAGACTAGGTAGAATTAGAAAAAACTTTCTTCAAGGGAGAATGCGTGTCAGGAGCCAGAGGCAAGGTGAAGGGAAAAGTGTTATGATTTGGAACCCACCATCTCAAATATTGGTAGTTGTGGATTAAATAGTAGCTGAAAGGCAAGTCCTTTCCAGAATGGTGAATATCATCTGCATATCGACCCTGTCAAACGCAATCCTATCTCAGAGAAGAGCACAAATCTTCTGCTTCTACTTTTTCCTTCTTCAACACGTCGATGACCCAGATCCATTGAGAAAGTCCCCATGCATGGATTATTTTAATGCGCATTGGTATTGTGCAATGCCCACCACACACTCATGGTGACGGGAAGCCTTTGTCCAAGGGCAGCAGATCTAAGGCTAGCTTTGCTGCATAAACTTAGACCCTCGGACTATCTTTAAACGGACTTTACTGGATTTTAACTTGCACTAAACCTTATTCCCTTTATCATGTACCTGTACACTGTGGATGGGTTAATTGCAATCATCTGTAGTCTATCCGCTGACTGGTTAGCACGCAACAAAGGCTTTTCACTGTGCATGTAACAACAAACTCAACTAAGCCAAACTAACAGATACATGTACACTCTAAATACACACAGTAGTCTCACCACCCACTCCCCATGTGCATAGACACACAACCTTGCACTTGTTCTTGTCCTCAGGTCACCTCCAGGACCCCCCTTTCCCACCACTACCCAAAATAGTCACAGTACAGGACTGAGGGAGAACTGTTCTTTGGAGGTGACATCTTTGGATGAGAAACTAGGCTAAAGTAAAGCCAAGTCGGCTATCTTGGGTGGATGCAAGGAATCCAGCGCCACAAATGGAAGAAGATCAGGAAAATCTCTCTATAGTGTTGGCCAGCATTTATCTCCAAACCAACATAATTTAAAGCAGGTAATCCAGTCATGATCTCCCCCCCCCCCCCCCCCCCAACTTGCAACAAGGACAGAGTCCCCCTGGTCCTCACCTTTCACCCCACCAGCCGGCACATACAACACATATTCCTCCGCCAGTTCGCCACCTCCAATGTGACCCCACTACTCGCCACATCTTCCCATCTCCCCCCTTGTCTGCCTTCCGCAAAGGCCGCTCCCCTCCGCAACTCCCTTGTCAATTCTTCCCTTCCCTCCCGCTCCATCCCTTCCCCGGGCACTTTCCCTTGCAACGCAAGAGATGCTACACTTGTCCCTTTACCTCCCCCCTCCACCCCTTTCAGGGACCCAAGCAGTCCTTCCAAGTCCAGAGGTTCACCTGCACCTCCTCCAACCTCATCTACTGCATCCAATGCTCTAGATGCCAGCTGATCTACATCGGTGAGACCAAGCACAGGCTTGGCGATCGTTTCGCCGAACACCTCCGCTCGGTCCCCATTAACCAACCCGACCTCCCGGTGGCTCAGCACTTCAACTCCCTCTCCCATTCCGTATCCGACCTCACTGTCCTGGGCCTCCTCCATGGCCAGAGTGAGTAACACCGCAAATTGGAGGAACAGCACCTCATATTCCGCTTGGGGAGGCTGCATCCTCTTGGCATGAACATTGAATTCTCCCAAGTCTGTTAACGTTGCTGTCTCCTCCCCTTCCTACCTCTCCCTCAGCCCTCGGGCTCCTCCTCCTTTTTCCTTTCTTCCCCCCGCCTCCCCCTACCCCTCGTCAGTCTGAAGAAGGGTTTTGGCCCGAAACGTTGCCTATCTCCTTCGCTCCATAGATGCTGCTGCACCCACTGTGTTTCTACAGCATTTGTGTACCCTCGATTTTCCAGCATCTGCAGTTCCTTCTTTAACACAGTCATGATCTCACTGGTCTTTGTGGATCCTGTTGTTCATACATCAGCTGCCTTGTTGCTTGCATCACTACAGTGACTGTGACTCAGTAATCGTTCCTTAGGTGTGAAAGCCTTTGGGATGATGCGTGATTGTGAAACACACTGTAGACATGAATGCATCTGTATAACAGTTTAGTCTATCTGATATTATGCATTTTGCAAAGACAAATTGTAAGAAAGTAAAATCCCACATAACAAGAGATTGTACTGAATTTGGATGATCAGCCATGATCACATTGAATGGTGGTGCTGGCTCGAAGGGCCGAATGGCCTACTCCTGCACCTATTGTCTATTGTCTATTGTCTATTGAGACAGGTGCGATATCATCATGAGTTGTAACCATTGAGTCACTGAAGGGCTTCGCTCATTTCCAATTTTTTAAATGTTTATGGAAATTGAACGTTATGTTGAAGAAGCAAATATAGTTGAGTTCAGTTTCGAGATATAGCATGGAAACAGGCCCTTCGGTCCACTAAGTCCACACCGACCATCGATCACCCATACACTAGTTTATCCCACTTTCGCACCCAACACACAAGGGACAATTTACAAAAGAAAAATTAACCTGCACACTTTGTAATGTGGGAGGAAACATAGAAACATAGAAACATAGAAAATAGGTGCAGGAGTAGGCCATTCGGCCCTTCGAGCCTGCATCGCCATTCAATGTGATCATGGCTGATCATCCAACTCAGTATCCTGTACCTGCCTTCTCTCCATACCCCCGGATCCCCTTAGCCACAAGGGCCACATCTAACTCCCTCTTAAATATAGCCAATGAACTGTCCTCAATTACCTTCTGTGGCAGAGAATTCCAGAGATTCACCACTCTCTGTGTGAACAGGAACCAAATATGGAAATGGAGGAGAAGTTATGGGATAGGCTGTCATATTAAACATTTTTTAAAACCTCTCCCACTTCCAGTGTTATGCAGTGATTGAAAAGGGAAGAATTCTAAGAGTTTAGATTAAGTAATATTGCAGGCGGAATTGCGGCATTTTTTCGTCAATTGATGGGGATATTATTTCAAAGAATATACAGGAAGTACATTGACTCAAAGGTTGATGAAATACAGAAAACAAGCACACAGTGATGCATATCCATCTGACATGGCAAATAAGTCCTTTAATCGAATAGGATTTTGCTTGATGTCAGTATTTGGTATAACCTGAGTTTGAATCATTCCCCTCTCCTTCTCCCTTTTCCTCTCCCTCTCCCTCTCTCCCCCTCTCTCCCCTCTCCCTCCCTCTCCCTCTCCCCCTCACTCCCCCTCTCTCCCTCTCTCTCCCTCTCCCTCTCCCTCTCTCCCCCTCTCTCTCCCTCCCTCTCCCCTCTCTCCCCCTCTCCCTCTCTCACCCTCTCCCTCTCTCCATGTATCTATCCATCTATCTACAGTATCTCTTTTGTACACTCTCTTTTTCTTACTCTCTTTCTCTCGCTCTCTCTCTTTCTTGCTCTCTCTTCATGGTCTTTCCGATTTTAGATTTCCATCACCTCCATGCTTCAGAATGCCGGAGCAGATGGCTGCATAGGATGCTTTTCACAGACCCAGCTTGCTTGGTGAGGTACGGTGATCATGGTGAATGAATTGAGTGAATGTACAGGTCCCAATGACCACAGGGTGACAGTGGGAAAGGGGATATGAAAAGAATTAGGTTAATTAAAATTACACAACCAAAGTTTTACAATTAGAATTGAAACTAATAGCGACTGAATTTTTGCCTGTACTGACAACCTTCCATTAGCTGTTTACTGTTTTAATCTACACCTCCTTTTGGCTTTTAAAACTTACAGAAACTTCTCCTAACATAGGAATAGTTTAAATTGTACAAACTAAAGGTTTGTTTAAAAAAGCTTTTGAAAGTAGATTTTAAACAAAATTAAATCATTGCAGAGTGCCGTTAAAATATAATAGATCAGCAGTTTAATGACTTTATTGATTGAAAGATAGAGCTTGGTTAGTGGCCACTAGTTAGATCTTACCCCCCTTTGGCATCCATTCACTACACACTTGGAACAACTTACAGAGACCAAATATTTATTTTTTGAAAAATAACTTTTTTTTGGGGGGGGGGGGGGGGGGCGGCTTGTAGGAGGAAACGTAGAGAAACTGAAGCAGTCACAGGAAGAACGTGCAAACTTCACACAGAGATCACCTGATCGTGCTCTAGTCTCTGCACTGAGAGGCAGCACCTCTTGTGGCTGCGATACTGTGCTGCCCGGTTAATTCACGTTAACTTCAGGGGTGTCTTGATCATGTGTCTACTTTTGTAGTCGGGGCTTGGTCCCAGGTTCACCCTTGCTGCCTGTTGTAGGACTGAGGGCTTCATTTGGATGCTATGGGATTAATGTGGCGTTTGATTGCTGGCATGGACTTGGGGGCTGGTGGTCAATTTCCGTGCAGTGACTCTATTACTCTATGACGTTATAAATTGGACCTCCTGGATTAACACCAGGTAGATGTGAGACACTGAAGTGGACAGCAGGAGGATGCAAGGGACTCACTCATCTTCTTCAACTCTTGCAACTTACAGACTCTAAACAACCCCCCAGTAGTCAAGTCAAAGTCAAAAGTCAAAAGAGTTCATTGTCATGTGTCCCTGACAGGACAATGAAATTCTTGCTTTGCGTCAGCACAACAGAACATAGTAGGCATTGACTACAAAACAGATCAGTGTGTCCATATACCATTATATATGTAAATACACACATGAATAAATAAATTGATAAAGTACAGATAACAGATAAAGGGGTGTTAATGTTCAGAGTTTTGTCCGAGCCAGGTTTAATAGCCTGATGGCTGTGGGGATGTAGCTATTCCTGAACCTGGTCGTTGCAGTCTTCAGGCTCCTGTACCTTCTACCTGAAGGTAGCAGGGAGATGAGTGTGTGGCCAGGATGGTGTGGGTCCTTGATGATGATGCCAGCCTTTTTGAAGCAGCGAATGCGATAGATCCCCTCGATGGAAGGAAGGTCAGAGCCGATGATGGACTGGGCAGTGTTTACTACGTTTTGTAGTCTTTTCCTCTCCAGGGCCCTCAAGTTGCCGAACCAAGCCACGATGCAACCGGTCAGCAAGCTCTCTACTGTGCACCTGTGGAAGTTAGAGTCCTCCTTGATAAACCGACTCCCCGTAATCTTCTCAGGAAGTAGAGGCGCTGATGTGCTTTCTTAATAATTGCATCTGTGTTCTCGGACCAGGAAAGATCTTCAGAGATGTGCACGTCCAGGAATTTGAAGCTGTTGACCCTTTCAACCATCGACCCGTTGATATAAACAGGACTGTGGGTCCCCATCCTACTCCTTCCAAAGTCCACAATCAGTTCCTTGGTTTTGCTGGTGTTGAGGGCCAGGTTATTGTGCTGGCACCATGTGGACAGTCGCTCGATCTCTCTTCTATACTCTGACTCATCCCCATCAGTGATACGTCCCACAACAATGGTGTCATCAGCGAACTTGATGATGGAGTTTGCACTATGACCGGCTACGCAGTCATGAGTATAGAGTGAGTACAGCAGGGGGCTGAGCACACAGCCTTGAGGTGCTCCCGTGCTGACAGTAACCACATCAATTGGAACATGAAAGAGCGGCAGATTACCATGAACATGAAAATACCCCTTGATTATATAATTGTACATATTACATATAATATAACCACCGGGTGGCGCCAGCAATGGCTGCCTCGCCAACAGTCCGTCTGTCCCTACCTTCTTTGTGTTTTAATAGTATGTATTAAATGTATGTTTTTAGTGTTCTTTAGCTTGCTTTATGTGGGGGGTGGGGGGTTGGGGAGGGTTGTGGGAAACTTTTTCTAATCTCTTACCTCGACGGAGATGCGATTTTTTTCCGTTTCGTATCTCCGTCCACACTGCAGCCTAACATCGAGGAGTTGGCGGCCTTTGCTGGTGCCCGACTTTTGAGAGCTGCACCACGGGGAGCCCACGGGACTTTAACATCGTGCAGCCCGCGATCCCTTTGCCGTTCAGGATGGATGGTGGAGTACATGCCCCAATCAGCATCAATGGTGCAGTTGTGGAAATGGTTGAGGGCTTCAAGTTCGTTGCTGGTGATCTGTCGACCACATTGATGCAAAAGCCAAGAAGGTGAACGTCACCTCTACTTCCTGAGGAGATTGCGAAAATTCAGCATGTCTCCAGCAACTGTTACAAACTTCTACAGATGCACCGTAGAAAACACACTGTCGGGTTGCATCGCAGCTTAGTTTGGGAACAGCCCTGCCCAAGACCGCAAGAAATTGCAGAGAGCCAGAATTGTAGCCCAGTCCATCTTTCAGACCAAACTTCCCGCCATTAGGTTCCATCTAGACTTTTGCACTGCCTCAGAAAAGCAGCCAACATCATCAAAGAATTGTGGAGGCAGGTTCTCTGGATGGTTTCAAGAAGGGAGCTAGATTGGGTTCTTAAAAATAGCGGAGTCAGGTGATATGGGGAGAAGGCAGGAACGGGGTACTGATTGGGGATGATCAGCCATGATCACATTGAATGGCGGTGCTGGCTCAACGGGCCGAATGGCCTACTCCTATACCTATTGCCTTCTCCCATAATGTGAACAGATTCTTCTTGATTTGTCTTCTAAATCATCGTTTTATAATCTTATTACTAAAAATCATTCTCCAGGTTAAGCAGTTTCTTTATATGATATTGAGAGACTCATGTTATCATTTTAATGACTGTAATTAGGTCAGTTTGATCGAATTATATCAGACAGGACAATTTCAACGTATCTTGCAACACTCTTTATCTGATGACAGGCAGGGTCATGCCACACTTGCAACGCAATGTATTTGGCTGGGGGAATTTAGCTTCTCATCTAATTATTCAGCAGGTACTTTTGTCAATGTGTTCCTAAACGTCCTGTTCCCAAAGCTGTAAACTGATATCATGTTCACCCAGCCGACCGGGTAATCTAAGGCCAGATTTGACAGGAATTGCACAATCCACTGAGTGATTCGAGTTTGTCAAAGCTGATATCAGATGAGAGATCTATCAGATGGTGTTGCTGCCAACATCCAGCCCAGGAGTTTCCTCACCCTTACTGAATCGTGGTTTTTTTTGCAGTGTTCAGAATAAAAATTTTTTAAAAAAACATTTGTTTTTCTACGAAAGAAAATGGTCTTTTGTTGGCACAGCACATTGTCACAAAATGAGCTTTATTGTGGAGTGCTGACGCTCAGAAGTCAACTGTTACGTTCATCTTATGTAGGAAGGAACTGCAGATGTTGGTTTACACCGAAGAGAGACACAAAATGCTGCGGGCCTGGCAGCTTCGACCTGAAACATCACCCATTCCACCTATCCAGAGATGCTGCCTGTCTCGCTGAGTTACTCCAGCATCTGTTATGTTCATCGTGTCTGTGTCATATCGTCAAAAGAACTATCCAGTTGTTTCTTCTTCTTCTTTCGTGTGTCGTGCACAGCCTAAAGTTGTTGGACAACTTGCTCTATTTGATCTTCCGTGTGTGCACGTCGAGTTGATTGCATTAGTCGAAACAGGGCGGACCACGTGAAAGTTGCAATCTTCCACCCCCAGTTGTTTCCATGCCTCACTTCTTCACTGTGTCTCCGTCAATTCCTTTCTTCAATAATTTATCCATTTATGTTGTAGATAAATGTGTGCTTCTATTTAATCTGCTTCTACCATATTTCAGGTGGAGAATTCCATAACAAACTTTGACTGTGAGCGGCATTGTGGCGCCGGAGACCCGGGTTCAATCCTGACTACGGGTGCTGTGCATACGGAGTTTATACGTTCTCCCCATGACCTGTGTGGGTTTTCTCCGAGATCTTTGGTTTCCTCCACCAATCCTAAGCCGTACAGTTATGTAGGTAAATTGGCTTGGTAAATGTAAAAATTGTCCCTAGTGTGTCGGATAGTGTTAATATGCGGGGACCGCTGGTCGGCGCGGACCTGGTGGGTTAAAGGGCCTGTTTTCACGCTGTATCTTTAAACTAAACTAAACTAAACTAATGTATTATTATTTATTTTCCCTTATTTTAATACGTTCTATTGCCTGTCACCTTCAATGTATCATCTCATTATTGATAACTTTGCTGATGGAGACAGTTTTCTTCGTCAAGTATATTAACGATTTTGAACGCATCTGTGAATTTATTCTTGACCCATCACAGTGAGTAATAGGGAGGAGTCACTGTGGTGGATGTTTATGTTAAAATGGAATCTGTGTGTCCTGTAGCTTTATTGGTATGACTGCATGACAAATCAAATTCCTCGTATGTTTCAAAACATACTTGGCTAATAAAGTATGACTATGATTATGATTAAACTCGAAGCATTTTTTAGCTTTGTTTAGAGATACAGTTTAGAGACACAGCGCGGAAACAGGCTGCCTAGTCCGTGCTGACCAGCGATCCTCGCACACTAAAGGGCCTGTCCCACTTGGCGATTTTTTCGGCGACTGCCTGCATCATTGACAGACGTATCAGGTCACAGAAAAAGTCACGGCGTGATGCGGCCTGACGTGGCCTGATGTGGCGTAACGCAGTGATGATGCGGCGTGATGACGTATTGACGCACGGTGTTTCCTCAAGTGTCGCAACAATTTATTTGTCGCCGCTGGATTTTGAAATTTTCTAAATATTTCGCCGACCCTGATATGACGCGGACAGTCGCCGGAAAAAATCGGCAAGTGGAACAGGCCCTTTACACTATCCTACACACACTAGGAACAATTTACAATTTTACCAAGACAATTCACCTACAAACCTGTACATCTTTGGAGTGTGGGAGGAAACCAGAGCACCTGGAGGAAACCCACGCAGGTCACAGGGAAAACGTGCAAACTCCTTACCGACAGCATCCGTAGTCTGGATCGAACCCAGGTATCTGGTGCTGTAAGGCAGCAACCCTACCGCTGCGCAACTGTGCGCTTAGAAGATCGCTGGCTATCTTCGCTCGTCCCTCACTCCGGCATCCATTAGATTATTTCTCTTTTTCCAATACCTTCAAAATCTTAACATAATTTCCTTAAACATGGTGGCATGGTTCAAAACAACATTTCAGCTGGGTTTTATACGAGGTTGATCGTAACTCCCTAGCTTTGCTATTAATATATCTGTTTTATTACTATTAATAAAGCAATCATATCTTTAAAAGGTTTTTACAGCTGGTTCATCTTGTATCTAATTTTCAAAGGTTTTATAGTCAGTTATACAGCATGGAAACAGTTCCTTTACTCAACCCATCCATGCCGACCAATTTGCTTACTTGACCTGGTCCCATCTGCGTGCGTCTGGCCCATATCCCTCCAAACCTTTCCCCATCCATGTACGTGTCTAAATGTGTTTTAAGTGTTGTAAATGTAACCGCTTCTACCGCCACCATAGGGTTGTAGGATTCTAATACTAAAGGAAAAACAGCAATGACTCACACTGAAGAGTTCAACTTTCCCAATCATCGTGATCAAGACGTGTGCTGCAGTGAAAGATGAAACCAAGGAAGTTCCTGCTAATGTCAACACTACCAATGAAGTCAGCATTAGCGTCAACCATGCAAAAGTGGTCGCACTCTTGCCTGTGAATCAAAGCTCAATGGGTGTGAGTCAACACTGGCCCACCCAGCAGCACATTATGCTGACCTAAGCGCCATCTACCTTTGCAAATAAACAGAAAGGATCCCATGTCCCATTCAGTGGGGGAGTCCAGCTCAGTAACTTGATCAACTTGGTCAAAGCCTATAATGTGGTCCGTACCATATTTTGCTCTGCAGGATCTGCTGCTGCATGAATTGGTGGTTGTGTGGCACAATCGATTAGGACGCAGAAGGTCCTCGCACATCACAGTGGAGTGGATAGAAACATAGAAACATAGAAACATAGAAATTAGATGCAGGAGTAGGCCATTCGGCCCTTCGAGCCTGCACCACCATTCAATATGATCGTGGCTGATCATCCAACTCAGTTTCCCGTACCTGCCTTCTCTCCATACCCTCTGATCCCCTCAGCCACAAGGGCCACATCTAACTCCCTCTTAAATATAGCCAATGAACTGGCCTCAACTACCCTCTGTGGCAGAGAGTTCCAGAGACCCACCACTCTCTGTGTGAAAAAAGTCCTTCTCATCTCGGTCCTAAAGGATTTCCCCCTTATCCTTAAGCTGTGACCCCTTGTCCTGGACCTCCCCAACATCGGGAACAATCTTCCTGCATCTAGCCTGTCCAACCCCTTAAGAATTTTGTAAGTTTCTATAAGATCGCCTCTCAATCTCCTAAATTCTAGAGAGTATAAACCGAGTCTATGCAGTCTTTGTTCATAAGACAGTCCTGACATCCCAGGAATCAGGTGGTTTGTCGTGAACTAGTTCTCCAGTCGTGGTGAACAAGGCAAATTGGCAGCAGATAGGGTGGTGGCACAGTGGCGTAACGGTAGAGTTGCTGCCTTACAGCGCCAGAAACCTGGGATCAATCCTGGCTATGGGAGCTGTCTGTAGGGAGTTTGTATCTTCTCCCCGTGACCACAGTATGCTCCAACAACAGCACGGCTTCAATAGAATTCCACCTACAGTGCAAAGCTCTCTGACTCAGAGGCACAGAAAGCTGCCTCTGAGCCATGGCTGATGCTAAACTTGGTAACGATTTTGATATCGTTCTGAAATTGTAAACCTCAATTCAGTTGCACTACTCAACAGCCAAAAATCTGTAGCCTCCCTTTGATCTGGTATTTTGGTGGTTCACATGCTTGATCAATGGTGTTTTATCATTAATGTTTTATTATTATTAATGTTTAGTGTTTTCTGAGTCATTCGTAACTGTCACTGTATGTCATGTTGTTACTTGTGGGCGGAGCACCAAGGCAAATTCCTTGTATGTGAATACTTGGCCAATAAACTTACTTCCTTACAATTCACTGAAAAGGGAGCAAACTGAACTTTTTGTTGAGATGTCTGTGGTTTAATCTCCACACAAAAGAGAAAGTGGAACTACACTAATGTTGAACCGTTGTAATCTTTTTTTGATTTTTAAATTTTCATCCTTATTGTTCATAAGATCATAAGGAATAGGAGTAGAATTAGGCCATTCGGTCCATCAAATCTACTCCACCATTCAATCATGGCTGAGCTATCACTCCCTCCTAACCCCATTTTCCTGCTTTCTCCCCATAACCTCTGACACCTGTACCAAACAAGAAATATCGCCACGTCCTAACCTCATCGCAACTCTGTGCACATCCTCCAACCGTGCAACTCTTTCAGATCCCAAAACAACCTTTCTCTTCTCTTCTCTCTTGGACATTTCCATGGGAACGAGGATGACTGACCTCCACACGAGTTCTGACATGGCTGACTAACGTGGGGCTTCTTGACTCTGCCTCAAATGGCACCTGAGGAGATACTTGATGGAGCAGATAGTGGATGGTCTGGGAAGCAGTGATCTTCAGGGTCACCAGGGAGGTCATTTACTCTTGAGTTCTCCTTGTTTCTGAGTTGGAACCAAACCCTTTTCTCTCCTTGTAGGCTAGAGCGAGCCGCAAGGATGGATCAGATAGTGGGACAAAATCATGACATTCATGTCAAGAGTCCTAGTAGAGGAATCCTCCGAAGTGCCCCTCTAAGGGGCATTAACTACCTTCTCTCTTTGATAACCAGTTCAACTTCTGGGCTTTCAGCAGGGTGGGTCAGTAGATGTTTGGGCTGTAACGACCATGACATCACCAAATAACCTGTTCAAGTCATGGCTATGAACCAATACTGGATCTTCCCATCCTCCTTCTAGCCCACTGTTGCCTCTGCCCTTGTACCCACTCAACCATTGACAGACCAAGCCTGAGATATTAACAGGCCTCCTCCAATATACCTCTAGTTCTGGCCGCCGACATGACTCTACTGTTTATAACCACACTTTCACCTGCCCACTTCCTAAACTCCAAGCCTTCCAGGAAATAAAAGCACCATCTAGATCAGGAGGACAAGGTGTGATCTTAAAGAGGTGTACAAGATCATGAGAGGAATAGACCGGGTAACCGCACAGTCTTTAGACTTTGGACTCTAGAGATACAGTGCAGAAACAGGCCCTAAGGCCCACCGAGACCATGCTGACCAGCGGTCACCCTGCCCAACCTATAAACCTGCAGGTAGACACAAGTGCTGGAGAAACTCAGCGGGTGAGGAAGCATCTATGGAGCGAAGGAAACAGGCAACATTTCGAGCAAAAAACCCTTCTTCAGACTCACCAGACTATAAACATGTACGTCTTTGGAGTGTGGGAGGAATCAGGACCACCTGGAGAAAACCCACACAGGTCACGGGGAAAACGTGCAAACTCCTTACAGTCAGCACTCGTAGTCTGGATCAAACCCAGGTATCTGGTGCTGTAAGGCAGCAACCCTACCGCTGCGCAACTGTGCTCTTTGGAGATTGCTGGCCATCGGTCCTCCTTCACTCCTGGATCGATTAGATTATTTATCTTTTTCCGATACCTTCAAAACCTTAACATCATTTCCTAAACATGGTGGCATGGTTCAAAACAACATTTCTGTTGGGTTTTATAAGAGGTTGATCGTAACTCCCTTTGCTATTAATACATCTGTTTTATTACTATTAATAAAGCAAGCATATCATTACACGTTTTTACAGCTGGTTTACCTTGTATCTAATTTTCAAAGGTTATAGTCAGTGTTATACAGCACGGAAACAGTTCCTTTACCCAACCCATCCATGCCGACCAATTGGCTTACTTGAGGTGGTCCCATCTGCGTGTGTCTGGCCCATATCCCTCTGAACCTTTCCCCATCCATGTACGCGTCTAAGTGTTGTAAATGTAACCGCTTCTACCACCACCATAGGGTTGTGGGATTCTAATATCAAAGGAAAGGCAGCAATGACTCACACTGAATAGTTCAACCTTCCCAATCATCGTGATCAACACGTGTGCTGCAGTGAAAGATGAAACCAAGGAAGTTCCTGCTAATGTCAACACTACCAATGAAGTCAGCATTAGCGTCAACCATGCAAAAGTGGTCGCACTCTTGCCTGTGAATCAAAGCTGAATGGGTGTGAGTCAACACTGGCCCACTCAGCAGCGCCTGATGCTGACCTAAGCTGCATCTACTATGCCGGCCCCAGTCTTTTACCCAGAGTAGGGGATAGGTTTAAGATGAGGAGGTAAAGATTTAGTAGGAATCTGAGGGGTAATGTTTTTACACAAAGGTGGTAGATATATGGAATGAGCTTCCAGAGCAGGTAGTGGAGGCAGGTACTATCATACGTTTAAGAGACATTTGGACAGATACATGGATAGGATAGGTTTAGACAGTTATTTGTCAAATTGTGGGCAGGTGGGACAATGTTGGTGAACGTTGGGACTTGTGGGACTATGTTGCCGAATGGGGACATTCAATTCAATTCAATTCAATTCAATTCAAGTTTAATGTCATTGCACAAATACAAGTATAGGTACAACGAAATGCAGTTTAGCGTCATTCTTAGTGATAGCGATATGAAAAAATAAATACAGAGTGCAGTGGTAGCAGTACGGAAATAAATAAATACAGGGTACAGACAAGTCTATCAGCTGGGCTCCGAGTTCAGCAGTCTGATGGTGTAGTTGAAGAAGCTGTTCTTCGTCCTACTGGTGCGGGACCTGAGGCTCCTGTACCGCCTTCCTGATGGGAGGAGGGCAAACAGTCCATGGTTAGGGTGTGAGGGGTCCTTGATGATCTTCCCGGCCCGCTTCAGGCACCGTTTTCGGTGGAGGGCATCCATGGCAGGGAGCGGGGCACCGATGATGTACTGGGCGGTTTTCACCACCCGTTGTAGTGCCTTCCTGTCTGCCACGGTGCAACTGCTGTACCATACCGTAAAGCAGGTGGTCAGGATGCTTTCAATGGTGCAGCGGTAGAAGTTCGTCAGGATCCGGGGGGACAGGTGGGCTTTTTTGAGCCTCCTCAGAAAGTAAAGGCGCTGCTGTGCCTTTTTGATCAGCTTTGAGGTGTTGAGGGACCAGGACAGATCCTCCGAGATGTGTACCTCGAGGAATTTGTAGTTGGAGACCCTCTCCACCTCAGTCCCGTTTATATGGATGGGGGTTTTGTCTGCCCCCTCTGTTCTTCCGAAAGTCAACAATTATTTCCTTCGTCTTCTGGGAGTTGAGGACGAGGTTATTGTTGGCACACCAGGTGGCCAGGAGCTGGACCTCCTCCCTGTAGGCTGATTCGTCATTATCACTAATCAAGTCCTACCACCGTGGTGTCATCGGCAAATTTTATAATGGCGTTGGAGCCATACTTGGGGATGCAGTCATGCGTGAAGAGGGAGCATGAAGAGGGATATTGGTCGGTATGGGCAAGTTGGGCCGAAGGGCCCGTTTCCACGCTCTAAAACTCTATGACTCTTCAAAAATCACGGAATCATGCAGAGGTTGAAACTGAATCTAATACTGGTGAAGGGAGCAAAGACTAAAATGCTATCATGCCTTTCAAGACCACAGAATATATCAAAGTGCTTTAAAATAGTGAAGTAAATTTACTTTGAAGTTTAGTCATTGTTGTAATATAGGAAACATGAGAGCAAAGTTGCTGACAGTTTCTTCCCCACAAACAGCGTAGAGCTAATGATTTGATAATCTGGGTTTTTTTTTTAACAGTCAGCAAGCATTATTGCTATTGTTGCATTTAGTGACAAATAACCTCCTTTGAGATATCCAGGGTCTCAGTTTAATATCTCTCCTGAAATAGGGCCAATTGTCTCCAATTGGCAAGCAGGCTGGCTGCCCAATTATGTACTCAGGGCTTTAGCATGAGTTGGGACTCTGAGTAACTATGTTTTCCACAGCCCATAAGCCTGGAAATTCAATGCACTTTTCAGCCATGAGTTGGCATGTTCCAGTCTCTGGTGATGGTTTTACCAGTGTTCTGCAAGCATAACACCCACTCTCTCTCTAGGTATGTCTGTATATATTTGCACAAACAGCAGGTGCTGGTTTCTAAAAGAAGGCGGAAAGTGCCGACGTAAATACTGTATTAAAAACAGGAGCATGTATTTCTATGGGCGACGTTTCGGGTCGAGACCCTTCGTCAGTCTGAAGAAGGGTCTCGACCCGAAACGTCACCCATTCCTTCTCTCCAGAGATGCTGCCGGTCCCGCTGAGTTACTCCTGCATTTTGTGTCTATCTTCAGTTTAAAACAGTATCTGCAGTTCCTTCCTACGCATGCATTTTCTATCGTGCCTTTCAAGACCACAGGATACTTCAAAGTCCTTTAGAGCCAGTGCTTTACAAATTTCTGAAGAAGGGTCCCAACCCGAGACATCACCTATCCTTATTCTTCAGAAATGCTGCCTGACCCGTTGAGTTACTCCAGCACTATATGTCCTCGACATATTAGCAATACCAGATAGAGGGTTGAGCAGAACTAACAGCACGATCAAGTGAAAAGCTCTTTGCATTTTCAGTACAGACACAGTAGAGCTGCTACCTCACAGCCCCAGACACCCGGGTTCAATCCTGACCTCGGGTGCTGTCTGTGTGGAGTTTGCACGTTCTCCCTCTGACCGTGTGGGTTTCCTCACGGCCATCCGATTACCTCACACATCTCAAAGATGGGTGGGTTTTTTGGTTAATTGATCTCTGTAAATTGCCCCTATTGTGTATGGAGTGGATGAGAAAGTGGGATAACATAGAAGTAGTGTGAACGGCTGATCGATGACTCGGTCGAGGCATCGCTCGGTGGCTGATCATGGACTCGGTGAGCTGAAGGGTCTACTTCTATGCTGTATCTCTACACTATACCAACTGCCTGTGAGTGGATGCCTGCAGTAAAACAGCTTTTTCAATGCTTCTTCATGACAACAGAAAATGCTGTAAACATTCGCCATGCTGCCCAGTCTGTTTTTATTTCAGATTTCCCCCACCTGCTGTTTTTGTTGTTCTCATTTACTGCTTAACAAGGTGCTTGACATTGGGCCTGAGCTATGGGTCCTTGATTAATTACGGAAGGATGTGTCCAAAAGGTTATTACTTACTTCTCTGTACTTGCCTGGGAGTGTGGTTGGGAATTGTAGGCGTGCCACAGTGTTCTTCCGAGATCTGAAGACCTCTCTCTGGTTGCACCTTCCTATCACTAAATGGGCTGTACCACTTGGGCGACCTAATTGGCGAGTTTAGAAGAGTTTGAAAAAATGACATGTTGAAGACCTCCTTCGACCTCCTTGGACTATGTTGAAGACCAGCTTCGACTAGCTATGACTAGCTACGACTAACTTCAGGAAAATTGGACACCGATTGGTGGAGAGTGAAGACAACCTCCTTCGACCTCCCTTCGACCTCCCTTCAACCCCCCTTTGACTATGATGAAGACTATCTACGACTTCCTTCGACTACCCTCGATTACCTACAACTAACATGCCGACGTACTATGATCAACTATGACAAAACCTACGCATAAGAAAAATATCGATTTTTTCCCTGGCGACCTTTTTTTGCTCGTGTGCATTTTTGAACAAATTGAAAAAAACGCCGCGACCTAGCTGAAGCCTTGAGTATGCGGAGACCACTCTCGAGCATGAAGGAGAGTTACGAATACCTCCTACGACCTCGTGTCGACCATGCTGCGAGTATGAGTCGAGGGCAAACTCACCAGAACTCGCTGATTAGGTCGCCCAAGTGGGTCAAGCCCTTTAAGGCCCTTTAAGTTTGCCCTGGACTCATACTCGCAGCATGGTCGACACGAGGTCGTAGGAGGTCTTTGTAACTCTCCTTCATGCTCGAGAGTGGTCTCCGCGTACTCGAGGTCTCAGCTAGGTTGCGGCATTTTTTTCAATAAGTAAAAAAATGCCCACGAGGAAAAAAAGGTCGCCATGGAAAAAATCGATACTTTTTTTATGCGTAGATTTAGTCGTAGTAGGTCGTAGTAGGTCGGCATGTTAGTCGTAGGTAATCAAGGGTAGTCGAAGGTAGTCATAGATAGTCTTCATCATGGTCGAAGGGAGGTCGAAGGAGATCGAAGGAAGTCGTCTTCACTCTCCACTATTCGGTGTTCAATTTTCCCGAAGTTAGTCGTAGCTAGTCAAAGCTGGTCTTCAACACAGTCGAAGGAGGTGGAAGGAGGTCTTCTACATAGTCAAAGGAGGTCTTCAACATGTCATTTTTTCAAACTCTTCTAAACTCGCCAATTAGGTCGCCCAAGTGGGACAGCCCCTTACCCTTTCTCTGAGACTCTCCGCTGTATGGTTGTTTTTCCCTACCACCTCACCCACCACCCCCACCTCCTCCAGCTTCCCCAATCTACTTCACAGCAATTGGCCCAGGACTGGAATAACTGCACTGCTGAGCAACCCAGCAGAGGAGTGGGGCTCGTGGAGTATTGGGTGAGCCCACTCCTCAGTGGTTGAAATGAATTTCTGATCCAACAACATTTTGCAGCTGCCTTTTTCAATATCCAAATTGGCAAAACATTAAACGCAACACCTTCCAGGGTTTTCCCCAGGTCACAGGCAGTGTGAGCCTAATGTGCGCTGTTGGAAAGTATTCAAAGTGATCAGTCATATCTGATTTTTATACATGGTTAAAAGCTTGAATGCCAACTTACAAAATGTTCTCAGGGAAATTGTCCTTGATAGCGCTTTCTGCCCACATGCACCCCCAAACTATCACTTCCTTCTCTTCACACACAAAAACTTTCATTATTTCTAATCTAAGCGAGGGTTCGACCCACGGAATATACATTATAGCAGAGGGTTGAATGAAGGGCTAGTACAGAAAATGCATACAAAGGCTTTTCCTCCGCTTGAACCACCAATGCTGGGAAAGTGGTGGAACTAAAGTAGTTTCTGGGTCAGAGATCGCACAGTCAAAGCAGAGGCCTGTAGGGATTGCAAAAGGATTGGACTGAGTCAATTGTCAAGACCTCGATGCTTCAGGTGGAGCATCAGCAACGTGTGTTTAGTTTCAGTTTAGTTTAGAGATTCACCGCAGAAACAGGCCCTTTGGCCTACGGAGTCCGTGCTGACCAGCAATCACCCCGTACGCTAGCAGTATCCTTCACACTAGGGACAATTTACAATTTATTACCGAAACCAATTAATCTAGAAACATGTACGTCTTTGGAGTGTGGGAGGAAACCAGAGCTCCCAGGAGAAAAACCTATGCAGTCATGGGGAGAACGTACAAACTCCATATAGGCAGCACCCATAGTTAGGCAGCAACTTTACCACTGCGCTATCGTGCCGCCCATGTTGGGGAAACTGAGAGCTAATATGAAAAGTCAGTCATGTTTAGATGACGGTGCAGTAGTGTGTGTTCACAGGAAAATCTAAAATGAGGCTTGGTTAAGGGAGACCTATTGATAGATGGTTCCAAGCATGAGAGAATGTAGTCTTGGATGCATAATACAGGTCCCTTTGTGTTTCACTGAGGCAGGCCTTCCATTAATTTTGCAGACTTGCATCTACATGTGTGACCCAAACTATCCACAGACTGTGCACAAATGCCTGAATTTAACACAAGTGGAATCCAACCATGCATAGTAAGTCAGTAATGTCCAGGTACCTCCATGTGTGTGTGTACCAACACAACTGTGCTCCAGAAATAATTAATAGTCTTCACAAAAGACATAATATAAATGCCCAGTTGTTTAACCACCTTGGTTCCTCAGTTGTATCCCTATGCGTAGAACATGACCATCATCTGATTCTCTTATAATCATAGTCATACAGCACTCAGAAACAGGCCCTTCGGCCCAACTTCCCCACGCCGACCAACATGCCCCATCCACACTAGTCCTACCTACCTGCGTTTGGTCCAGATCCTTCTAAACCCATCCTAACTATGTGCCTGTCCATATGTTTCTTAAATATTGTGATAGTACCTGCGTCAACTACATCCTCTGGTAGCTCGTTCCAGATACCAACCATTCTTTGTGTCAAAAGAATTCCCCTCAGGTACCCGTTAAATCTTTCGCACCTCACCTTAAAACTATGTCCAAAGGTTCTTGATTCCCCTACTCTGGGTGAAGAACTCTATGCATTTATCCTATATAGTCCTCTTGTGATTTTATACATCTCTATAAAATAACCACTTATCCCCCTGTGCTCCAAGGAATAGTCACAGCATGCTCAACCTCTCCCTATAGCTCAAGCCCTCAAGTCTAGGCAACATCCTTGTAAATCTTTTCTGCACCCTTTCCAGCTCAACATTATTTTTCCTATAATAGGGTGTCTAAAACTGAACCCAATGCTCTAAATGTGGCTTCACCAATGTCTTGTACAACTGAGCATGACCTCCCAACTCCTATGCTCAATACTCTGACTGATGAAGGCCAATGTGCCAAAAGCCCTCTTGAACACCCTATCTACATGTGATGCCACTTTCAAGGAACTATGTACCTGCACTCCTAGAAACATCGCCTATCTAAAGAAGGGTCCTGATCTGAAATATTACCTATCTGAAGAAGGTCCTGGCTGAAAACATCACCTATCCATGTTCCCAGAGATGCTGCCTGACCCATTGAGTTACCCCAGCACTTTGTGTCTTTTTCATTTGCAGCATAATTTAGGAGTTGTGTACAAGTCACTTTAACTGTCCACCGTATATTCCCATGGTATTGTCAGCACACATGTAATGGACAATACACACCTTCAAAACTATGTCAAACACAAAAAACTATGAATCTCACTTATGTCTATTCCTGGACCTAAATTGCACATTGTATATCCTTTAACTGAAGTTAAACGAATGTTAACTGTAGTTAGTACTCCTCAATATCACTCAGAATATCCCGTCCATCATCAGTGAGCTCTGTGCCTCTGAGTCAACATTACCCAGATCCACTGGAGCAAAAATGAAATACTGGGGATGGTGGAAATCGAATGTTAAAACAGAAATATCATGTAAACATCAAATGAGGCTGAGGCTCTATAAGGCGCTGGTCAGTATTGTGACTAACTTTGGGCACCAGATCTGACCCTGGAGAGGGTCCAGAGGACGTTTACAAGAATGATCCCAGGAATAAGTTGGCCTGCACTCGCTGGAGTTTAGAAATATGAGGGGAGACCTCATTGAATTGTACCGAATAGTGAGAAGCTTGGATAGAGTGGATGTGGAGAGGATGTTTCTACTGTGAGATATTCTAGGACCAGAGGTCATAGCCTCAGAATTAAAGGACGTTCCTGTGGGAAGATAATTTCTTTAGTCAGAGGGTGGTGGATCTGTGGAATTCTTTGCCACAGAAGACTATGGAGGCCGTCAGTAGATATTTTTAAGTCAAAGATAGATTTTTTCCTGATTAGAATGGATGTCAGGGGTTATGGGGAGAAGGCAGGAGAATGGGGTTAGGAGAGAGAGATAGATCAGCCATGATTGAACGGCAGAGTAGACCCGAGGCCTAATTCTGCTCCTATTACTTATGGCCTTATAACCTTATGAGATAAGCTGTGGAGAAAGAAAGAGAGTCACTGTTACAGCCTAACCACTTGTCACTGAAATCAATTGAGATCATCAGTAGCAGCTAGCTGTAGATCTGCTGTTTCCTTGGTCTTACCAGCAGCGTTGGCTTCATAAACTGGAAGTATTAATTCTGTTTCTCTCTTCAAAAATCCTCCCCAATTAGTTGAGTATTTCCAGCACACTCTGTTGCTTCATTCACAACCCATATCTTCTTTCTTTACTTGCATTGCACTGTCATCCCATCTCAGGTCTGTCACTCCTCCTGCTATCAGTAATTTTCCCAGCTGATCTTTCTTCTGCATGAGATCCCTGTACCTCCACCCTCCTGGCACAACCCCCTCGTATCTCCATCCCATAATCCCCCCCACCCCCCGCCAATGTTGTCAGTTTCCTGGCTCTGTACTTTCTTTAAAAAACTGTTAAATCTCAAACAAAATTTGAGGATCAAACATGACAAAGGCATCAGAGGGTACAGGGAGAAGGCAGAAGAATGGGGTTGAGAAGGAAAAAATAAATCAGCCATGATTGAATGGCGGAGCAGACTCGATGGGCCGAATGTCCTATGGTCTTAAAATGTTATCAAAAAGATGTATTAGCCCTGTTTCTCTCTCCATGCAAGGGAATGCAGGCGAAAAAGGTGAATATATTTGCAGCATCAATGGATTTTGCATCTTGGGTTCTGCTGAGAATATGCAAGTTCACAGGCTCAACATACCCACATTTATGTACAAGCAGCAATTTTGCCAAGTGCCTGGTTCAACAGCACCTCTTTGCCAAATTCTGTTATTCCCCTATCTAGCCGTCAAGACTGATAACAGCAGAATTACTGTAAGGTGAACTTCGACAGAGCTTTCTTTGCTACATTTCTACATATGCAGCCGTCTAATATTTTCCACTTTATTGAATTTAATTTCCTTGTGGCCCTGCAAGGAGGAAAGCCCCCGTTAGCTTGCTTTAGCAAGAACTTAACCAAGATGCCGCAGAATGTTTTCCAGATGTTGTAGGGTGAGAAATATGCACCGCTCACAAGACAATAGCAGGCAGTCAGTCATCTTCTGCAATGATCGAGCTGTAAATGACGTAGGTTAACGTCAGCTGAGAGTAAACCGTGAGATAGAATCGGGTCATCCGGTGCTAGCCGTGTTTCCTCCTTCCCTCTGTTGTGAGGTTTTTATAATCTTGCTGTGGTAAATCTGCCATGTGCCTGTACTTCTGAAGGAAATTGTCAATTCCCGTTCAACATACAACCGTTTCCTTGAAATTTGATTTGATCATTAGGAAATGATTTTTCTTTTTTCGGTGGTGGAAGGATGCGGGTAATTCGACAAAAGCATTTTAAAATATGCAAGGGGTTTATTTTTGAGAAACGTACACCCATAATAGGAAGAGTTAATTGCACCATGCGTTCTATTAAAAGTGTGATGTCTGATTTGCAAAGCAGATACACTTTCCTCATTTTTTTATTCAAGTGTCAATCAGAATTATAAATGAGTTCTGCAATTTCTCAAAATAGAGTCACTCAAGCAAAGATTGTCACGTTGTACGCACAGAAAAGTGCCCTTTGCCAAAACCCATCCACGCCGACTCAGATGCCTTGATATTCTAGTTCCAATTACCTGCATTAGGACCATATCTCTCTACTTCTTTCCTTTCCAAGTATCTGTTAAAATGCATTTTAAACATTGTAATTGTATCTGCCTCTATCACTTCCTCTGGCAGCTCTTTCCATATACCCATCTCTCTCTATGTCAGAAACTCAGCTCTCAGTTTTTTTCTTTAAATTTCTCCCCTTTCACCTTAAACCTACTTCAAGAGAGTGTTCAAGAGAGTGGTCAAGACCATCGAATTGTCATATGTGTCGGCAACAGAACAATGACATTTCTACTTGCAGCAGTATTACAAGCCCATTAACGCACTATCACACAAAATTAAATATACAATAATCAATAACACAGTAAATTAATATTCAGTAATACTAGGTAACCAAATCAGATTAGTATAAAACAGAAGTCCGTAGAGCAACCAAACATAAAGTCAATACCAGCTAATAGATGCGGAGGTAGGGTTGTGGTTAGTGTTGTGTACTGTTCAAAAGCCTGATGGTTTCTGGAAGGAAGCTGTCCTCGCACCTGGAGGTACACAGTTATTCGGCTCATGCACCATCTTCCCAATGGTCGGCGTGAGATAAGAGCGGGGCCATAAGCACATCCACACTTGCAGGTCTTTGGTGATATTGGCTGTCTTTTTGTGGAAGCGCCTCCTATAGATTTTTTTTTTAATATTTCAAAATAGACTTTATTCAAGTAATAAATATATACAATACATCAACCGTGCGAAAAATCCATCCGACATTTTCGGAGGCTATACAAATCGTTCCATACAGTCTATACACATTTCTCAAATTTCGCGAATCGATCCCCCACCCGTGCCACTCATGTGGCCCCCCGGCATGGGATACCTTCCCTTATTTTGAGGGGCGTCTCCACCATACCGTGCCCCCCATGTCCAGCAGCGGAAGGACCTTAGACTGTGGCCCTCCCCCACCGAGCCTTGGCGTTGGCTGCACCGAGCTTCAGTGCGTTCCTCAGCACGTACTCCTGTAGTCTGCAGCAGGCCAGACTATAGATCCCTTTGATGGTGGGGAGGTCAGTACTTGTGATGCATTGGGCTTCTCAAAGCTGCAAAAGGGTATTAGTCCAGATAGACCTCTTTTTGGCCAGGATGGACACGATGAACTGAATGGCCTGCTGCAGACGTCTTTCATTTCATGATCCTATTGCATGCACACCAGTACTGGCTTTGTTACAGTTTGACTCTTTACACTCAGTCTCCACAACATTGCCAACGTTTCTTATTCAAGTATTTATCCCATTCTATTTTCCCACTTCCTCTAAACTTATGGTGCATTCCAGATTTTAACTCTTGGTTATTTTGTCAATTGACTTATATCTGTGTTTTCTAATTAATGGCTCTCTGCTACTATAAAGAGTTTCTCTATCTTTTTTATGTCCTGAGCTTTCAGAATTTCGAGCATCTTTATTAAGTCTCAACTTTCTCTGTCCTTAACAAAATAATTCCAACCCCTCCCTAATATCCTTGGTATTATTCCCACTGTCAGGAAATCCCCTATCCTCTCTCTCCATTGTATTTTCCAAAATGTGGTGCCCAGAAACAGGCACAAAACTCCAGCTGAATCATAATGTTTTTATAATAGATTGCTATTCGTAGCAATTGGTGGTGAAATTTCAGTTGCCATAGGACATTGAACATAAAAACACCCCCCCACAATGGTTCCCACTGTGAGGGAAGCAACAAAGTCCAGTCATCTTCCTCTTGTTCACCCATGGTCGGGCCTATTGAGGCCTCCGCAGTCGCCGCCACGGCGGCCCGATGTTACAGGCCCTCTCGCCGGATGATGGAGCTCCGGCGTCGGGAGAACACTCTCAGCGGCTTGGAGTGTCTGGAACGGCCGCTTCCACCCCAGAGTCCCCGGCCCCTGAAGTCCACGGGCCGCGCTGGTCGGAGCGCCAACACTGGCGATCTCGGCGAGAGATCCCAGGCTCCACGGTGTTTAAACCTGGCATCGCCCGCAGCTGGACGCTCCGCGACCACAGCTCCTCGATGTATGAGTCGGCGGTCTCAGCACTCCGGAGCTTACCACGCGGGGACCCGCTCCACGATGGTGCTTCAGCGCTGCGCCGCCGCCAGCTGAGGTTCTGGCCGGTTCCGGCAGGAAACACCGCTCCAGTCCAATTGGTAGGCAGCAAGGAAGGGGCGAAGATGCGGCTCGATGAAAAGCCGCATCTCCAACCAGGTAGGGACTGAGAAATACAGTTTCCCCCTTCCCCCCCACCCCCATATAAAAAGACTAGACCTCTAAAACAAAAACCTTCAACACACTAAAAATAAAAAAAGGGTGAAAGGACAAACAGCAGTTGCTGCCTTACAGCACCAGAGACTCAGCTTGTCTGTACAGAGGTTGAACGTTCTCCCCGTGACCTTGTGGGTTTTCTCCGAGAACATCGGTTTATTCCCACACTCCAAAGGTACAGGTTTGCAGGTTAATTGGCTTGGTGTAATAAATGTAAATTGTCCCTTGAGGGTGTAACATAGTGTTTGTGTGTGGGGATCGCTGGTCGGTGTGAACTCAGTGGGCCAAAGGGCCTAATACCAGGTGGTTAGATGTTCTCAGTGGCATGTACAAAGACCCATTCTTATATTGTCACAGATCTAGTCTGAAGAATCGTCTCGACCCGAAACATCACCCATTCCTTCTCTCCAGAGATGCTGCCTGGCCCGCTGAGTTACAGCAGCTTTTTGAGTCGATCTTCAGTGATTGCATGTGTTCGTAGAGAAAAAATGTGTTCGGTGGGGCACGAACAGGCAGAGACAATGGGTCTGCCGGGGCAGTCGGGATTGTGGATTTTGGGGAGAAGGCAAAATCGGGCTGGGAATGAAGAAGAGTCTCGACCCGAAACGTCGCCTATCTCCTTCGCTCCTTAGATGCTGCTGCACCCGCTGAGTTTCTCCAGCCTTTTGTGTACCTTCAGTGATTGCATGGTGGATTCTCTTCCCCAGAGATTACAAGCAATTTTGGTGATCATATCAATTGGGAGTCAGTGGGTTGCTTATTCAATTCTGAGTCAGGTGTATTGTGGATTCACTGCCAGCTCTAGAGACATTCATAGATTCCGAGAATCTTAGAGTCAGACTAGGGACATCACGGTGGCACAGCGGTAGACTTGCTGCCTTATGCCCCTGTCCCACTTAGGAAACCTGAACGGAAACCTCTGGAGAGTTTGCGCGCCACCCAAGGTTTCTGTGCGGTTCCCGGAGGTTCCCGGAGGTTTTTGTCAGTCTCCCTAATGGTCGAAAGTGGTTTCCGTTTTAAAAATCGGTAACTTTTTAGTCGAAGCCGGTTGCGATGTTAGTTGAAGGTGGTTGCCGGAGGACAAAAACCTCCGGGAACCGCACGGAAACCTTGGGTGGGGATCAAAGTGCCCAGATGTTTCCGTTCAGGTATCCTAAGTGGGACAGGGGCATAACACTAATTCTACCCTACACACTAGGGACAATGTACAGAGGCCAATTAACCTGCAAATCTGCATGTCGTTGGAACGTAGAAGGACACAGGGGCTAGGTGTTCATTGATGCAGTGATCATACAACCTCTGCCACTGCCAGGTGTCTAATGTCCAATGACAATTTCAGTGCAACAGCCGCTGGACTGCAGGAGAGCCGAGGAACCATCTTGCCTTTCAATAAAACTAAGCACAGCATGGAAACAGACCATTTGGCCCATCATGTCCATGCTAACCAGTAGGTACCCATCCGTATAAAAAAGGACACAAAGTGCTGGAGTAACTACGTAGGTCAGCAGCATCTTTGGAGAACATGTGTGGGTGACATTCCAGGTCGAGACCACCCATCTGCATTGGTCCCATCGTCCCATTTGAGGATATCCAGCACCTCCTCAACTGTAATATGGACCGGCCTCAAGACGGCATCATAAACTCTCCCAATTTTCCACATTGTCGTGTCTTTTTCTGAGGCATAAACAGAGGAGAAATAGACACAAAAAACTAACATTACAAATTTAAATATACTGTACATTGTAGCCTTCTCCATTGCATTCTCCATTGCATCAACTGGGCTTCCTGGATTTGAATCGGGTCTACATAGTGCAGTAAATGCCAATAATCTGCAAGTCGTGCAGCATCTGTGGAGTGAAATGAATGTTTCAATTTGATATCCAGGAAACATGACCATCATTAGAGGCCTGACCCGCATCTTCTTAAGGTGAAGGAAGGAAATTCTTAAGGTGAAGGGGTAGCTGGGCTCAGCATTGTAACTCAACAAGTACCCGGTGGTAAGATCAGATGAAAAGGTTTAATCTGAGATTTGTATACTCGTCTCTATATATATATTATTAGAAATTGTTCCATTCATTGTTAAGATGTATACTTTTTTTTATTTTTAAGTATAATAATTGTTTGTCAGTAATATGGGTTTTTTATTTTTATTTTATTTTTTTTATTAAAAAAATTTTTTTTTTTTTCTTCTCACATATAATCAAAATTATAATCACACTTTTTAAATTAAACATCTATTTTTTCTTTACTCTTTTTTCTTTTCACTATTAAAACAATTTGAGGCTTATATATATTGCTTTGTAATATTCATATAACTTTGGAAATATGGAATATGTATATCTGAATTTTTTTTAAATATTATTTGTAATACGTATGGCCTCTAATAAAAATATATTAAAAAAAAATAAAGTGCCTGTCCCACTGTCACGACATAATTCAGTTCAGTTCAGTTGAGTTGAGTTGAGTTTTATTTGTCATATGTAGGTTAACACAGGGTCAACGGTACAATGAAATGTTTTTTACAAGACAACAGGTCACCTCAGCAATGATATTACAAGGATAAAATTAAGGTTAAAAAAATTCACAACCTCTGCCAAGTTTGCCCTTGACTCATACTTGCAGCATGGTCGTCACGAGTTCATAGGAGGTCATAGGTAGGTCGTAGCAGGCCGTGATGCTGGTCGTAGGTACTCGTGGCATCAAGTAGGTCGGGACGTTTTTTCTAGCATGATGAAAAATGTCCACGAGTAAAAATGGTCTTGAATTAGGTTGTGAAAGTGGGACAGGCCCTTAAAGGGGAGTTCCCTTTGTGCTGCAGACAAACACAGACTGGCCTGGGAACAATAATCGGCCAGGGGGATTCCTTTGGGATTGATTTAATGAAGAAACTCAACAGACAATTCTGAGCCATAAATTCCTGATGTTCTCCAGCCACCAAAGCACAAGAACAATCCTCAGTTCAGTTTTCACATATACCAGGAACCTTTAATGATTCTCACGTGCTGTCTGCTTTCTGGGATGTTTTGAGGTTTTGCCGATTTGACAGACTCACTCCACAGAACATATACATCTCTTGTCCATACTGGGGGAAAGAATCAGTCGACTTTGACATGTCCCCGCTCACCAGAAAGAAAATGAACTCAATGCATAGAAACAATGCAGGTGCTGGTTAACACAATAGGACACAAAGTGCTGGAGTAACTCAGCGGGTCAAGCAGCAAATCTTCAGATCATGGAGAGGTGCCGTCTCGGGTTGGGGCCCTTCTTCAGAAATTGAAGTACAGTTAGGAAATTAGGAATAAATAGAAGCGTAGAATGAAAATACCAGAGCACACGAGAAATAAACTCGGTTCTGTAGTTTTAAATAATTTTGCTTTAAAAATGCATCGCTCGCCTGAGAATTAAACCGCACGCAAAGGGACAGTTTTGGTGCATGGCTGAGAAATCTGCGTTAGCTCACAGTCTGTAGCTCCCCGTTGGATTGCAACCTCGTCGTGGTCGGGGAGCTTGTGTGGCTCAATGACCCCTAGAGCTGTGCCACCGGGAGATTCGTCTCCTGTTAGGGTCTCCCATGCTGGACAGGTCGAAGGGTAGAGGCGAGACGATGATCGATCCACTGGTCCTCCAGGTATAAACGCAATTTATAGAATATATAGCCTTCATTTCTCCACATAGCAATGAGAGACGATTTATAATTAAAAGCGGATTACGTGCTTGATCTCGCTCGCGGAGACCGAGTTTGCAATGCGGATGGTATATATTTAATTCTAGCACATGGCTCCATTTGTCGAGACGTACTGCCCAACATGGTATTTGCCGTCCACTTAAGAAATCAGGTATAAATAGAAGCGCAGAATAAAAAGTTGAAATGCAGATGAGAAATGGTTTGATGTCAATGTCAAGCAGATGGTGTGGCTGAAATGCAGAAGATGTGCATCAATGTGTCACAACAGTGGCACATCAGTGTCAAAAACATTAAAATTAACAAGATTAAAGGTTATCTTGGTTTCTAGTTGTTTTGTTCCACTATACCCACAAAAATGAAGATATTGACAAATCTCAGCAACCAATCCATGGATTTGAGTCTGATGAAGGGTCTGGACCCGAAACATTGCCTATTCCTTTTATCCACAGATGTTGCCTGACCCGCTGAGTTACTCCAGTGTTGTGTGTCTATCTTCGGTGCAAACCAACATCTGCAGTTCCTTATAACACAAGGATTTTAGTGGCTGTTCATCAGTTGGTAACATTCTCATCTGAGTCAGAGGTTGAGGGTCCTGAACCTAAATAGTCACTTATTTATTTCCCCCCCTTTTGAATATTTATTCAAATAACCTTTGAATATTAACAATGAATTGGTTAGGCATTTTAGCCAGTGCATTCCAGATTATTATAACTTGCCACATGAAAATAAATGTTTCCTCATGTTACTATTGGCACTTTGGTCATTCAACTTCAGTCTGTGTCCTTGGATTGATGGCCTTCAGCTACAGACCACAGGTACTTTGCATCCATAGAGTCATAGAGTGATACAGTGTGGAAACACTCCCTTCAGCCCATCTTGCCCACACCGCCCATTATGTCCCAGCTATACTAGTCCCACCTGCCTGCATTTGACCCATATCCTTCCAAACCTGTCCTACCCATGTAAATCCATGTATTCACTCGAACAAAACCAGTCAATGTTGACCAATGCCATCAAATTTCCTCCTAACCTTCTATGTACCGTGGAAAATGACCCCAAGCCTTCACGTTCCTCCAGTTCCATTCTAGTAGGCCTGTTAGGCCTTGACAACATTTCCAGGGTGTTGTACACAGAAATGGCCACTATAAACCAGTTGTAGTGGAAGCACTGATTTATAAAGTTTTCGCATAACTCCCAAGTTTTATACTCTCTGACTTGAATAAAGTTATCAATCTCCCTGAATTGAGAAATCACTTCTTGATCTAGTATCCAACTCTACCTTCACCCCCATCCATCGTTACACCCACATCACGTTTGTTGTTATTCAAATTCTTATGTCCTGCTAATGCTTATCTCTTTTCCATTGTTTTTGGCTACAGAGCATTTGATCCCAGTCTCATTCAGGACACAGTCATCAGAAGTGGCATTGGGTCCTGCTCTTGGGAACTTTAACTTGTGATAATTCATCAGTCACGTTTGTTGCTATGATTTAAGACATTACTGTCGACATGGACGTTAGAGGAACTACCCTGCATGTTACAAAGATGCCATGCCATGTTCTGCATTTAATTTATGCTGGTAAATACTAAGCCAGAAGACCAAGAAGGGCCTCAACCCGAAACGTCGCCTATCTCCTTCGCTCCTTAGATGCTGCTGCACCCGCTGAGTTTCTCCAGCTTTTTGTGTATTCCAGGATTTGATCCTGACCGCTGACTGGTTAGCATACAGCAAAGCACGTGACAATAAACTAAACTAAACTAAACTACACTACACTAAGTTACGCTAAACTAAACTGAGCTCGGTTGTAATCATGTATTGTCTTTCTGCTGACTGGTTAGCATGCAACAAAACACGTGTCAATAAAGTACACTAAACTAAACTAAACTGAACTAAACTAATGTTATATGGTTGACATATTTCCTTCATTACCTCTTGAAGATTATCTTTGTTGCTGCCTCAAGCATCCAAAGACACAGGTTCAAATCCAGACCTCCATGGAACATAGAATATTGCAGCACAGATTCAGGCCCTTTGGCCCACAATGTCTGTGTCGAACATGATGCCACACTAAACCAACGCTATATGCCTGTACATGACTTCTCGCCCTCCATTGTCTATGTGAAGTTTATATGTTCTCCATGTGACCATGTGGGTTTCCTCTGACTGCTCCGATTTCCTCCCACATTCCAAGGACTTGTGAGTTTGTAGGATAATTGGCCTCTGTAAACTGCCTCTAGTTGTGGGGAGAGGGTGTGAACGTGGGATAACATAGAACTAGTGTGAGCAAGAGATCAGTGTGGACTCAGCGGGCCCAAATGGCAAGGTTTCCATACAGTACCTTTCAATCATCTTTCATGCATTCAAAGCCATGCTGACTGTCTTTGACTAGTTCCCACCTTTTCAAGTCTAGAATTAATTCTACACTTAGTTCTTAGTTGTAATTTCGCTACTACTGACATTAGCCTGAAAGTCCATACAAGTTACACCACAGCTGCACCAATAAATAAAACGTTATTTCAGATGGCGAGGGGGAATATAAGGATATTGCCTGTGCGCTCATTGAGACAAGACAATTCAAAGCCAATCTAATATGGTCATGAACAAGAGAAGCTCAGGAAATCCTTCAGTCACCTCTGGGAGGCGGAATCTGACAAGAAATTCAGAAACACGGCCTCACTGTTATATTTATCATTCACATTTTTCATCGCACACCCGGGTCGAACCAGTGGGATATCGACCTGGGACTAAAATTCCCCCCACATCAGTTCCACATCTGATATTCTGTACTAGAGGGAAGCTAGGAAATGCTCCCACGAGATGGGTGATATCATGGAAGCACTCAGCACAGGTCTATGTGCATAAGTTACAGGAGCAGAATTAGACCATTCGGCCCATCAAGTCTACTCCCCCATTCAACCATGGCTGATCTACCTTTCCCCCTCGGACCCAATCTCCTGCCTTCTCTCCATAACCTCTTACTAATCAAGAATCTGTCAAACTCCGCCTTAAAAATATCCATTGACTTGGCCTCCACAACTGTTTGTGGCTCTGAATTCCACAGATTTACCACCCTCTGACGAAATAAATTCCTCTTTATCTCCTTTCTGAAGGTATGTCCTTTTATTCTGAGGCTATGGCCTCTGGTCCTAGAAGAAGATCCTATAAGATTGATATCCCATCATATTGACTTCTTGCATCTCTTAATATTATATATTGTATATTAATAACTTTGCGCTGAATTGTCAATGAATGACAGTTGTGGCTCACTCCTGTTTCTGAGTCGGGAGTTCTGACTTTAGTTTAGAGATACAGTGTGGAAACAGGCCCTTCGGTCCATCCAGTCCGCGCCGACCAGCGATCTCTGCACATTAACACTATCGTACACACACTAGCGACAATTCACACATACTCCAAGCCATTTAACCTACAAACCTGTATGGCTTTGGAGTGTGGGAAGAAACCGAAGATCTTGGAGAAAAATCACGTGGTCACGCGGAGAACGTACAAACTCCGTACAGACAGCACCCGTAGTCGGGATCGAACCCGCGTCTCCAGCGCTGCAAGTGCTGTAAGGCAGCAACTCTACCGTTGCGCCACCATGGCCGCCCTCAGGGATCTTGAGCACATGTATTTAAATTAGGGCGCCAGGTGTAGTGGGAATGCAGTATTTCAAAAGAGGGCTTGAGCTGTACGTCCAACAACCCTCTCAGCTGGATGTAAAAAATCCAAGGATGCTCTTTCAAAGCAGCTATAGCTGAGTCCTCCCTGGAGACCCCATCATAATTTATCCTTCAAATAACATTGACAAATTAGTTGCTTATTACAAGCTTGCAGTAAACGTTATTCCCTTTATCATGTATCTGTACACTGTGGATGGCTCGATTGTAATCATGTATTGTGTACAGTTTTGGTCTTCTAATCTGAGGAAATACATTCTTGCCATAGAGGGAGTACAGAGAAGGTTCACCAGACTGATTCCTGGGATGGCAGGATTTTCATATGAAGAAAGACTGGATAGACTCGGCTTGTACTCGCTAGAATTTAGAAGATTGAGGGGGGATCTTATAGAAACGTACAAAATTCCTAAGGGGTTGGACAGGCTAGATGCAGGAATAGTGTTCCCGATGTTGGGGAAGTCCAGAACAAGGGGTCACAGTTTAAGGACAAGGGGGAAGTCTTTTAGGACCGAGATGAAAAAATCATTTTTCACACAGAGAGTGGTGAATCTGTGGAATGCTCTGCCACAGAAGGTAGTTGAGGCCAGTTCATTGGCTATATTTAAGAGGGAGTTGGATGTGGCCCTTGTGGCTAAAGGGATCAGGGGGTATGGAGAGAAGGCAGGTACAGGATACTGAGTTGAATGATCAGCCATGATCATATTGAATGGCGGTGCAGGCTCGAAGGGCCGAATGGCCTTCTCCTGCAACTATTTTCTATGTTTCTATGTTTCTATGTCTCTCCACTGACTGGTTAGCATGCAACAAAACATGTGACAATAAACTAAACTAAATTGATCTAAACTAATGTTATATGGTTGACTTATTTCCTTCAATAACTCTTGAAGACCATCTTTAAACAACAGGCAGTGTTGCTGCCTCAGGTAACCAAAGGCACAGGTTCAAATCCTGACGTCCATGGAATGCAGAATAATGCAGCACAGATTCAGGGCCTTTGGCACACAATGTCTGTGCCGAACATGATGCCACATTAAACCAACGCTTTACGCCTGCATGAGACTTATAGCCCTTCATTCCTTACACATATAGGTGCCTCTTATACATCACCATCGTGTCTCCTCCAATCACCAGCCCTGGCTGTGCATGGCCCAGCTGCCATTCACTGTCTATAAAACATGTCCCACACATCTTTAAATTCTCCACTTCTCACCTTAAAGCTATGCCCTCTAGTGTTTGACATTTCTACTCTCAGGTGCTGTGTGTGCATTGTGCTGTGAAGGTGTGGGTTTCCCCCAGGTGCTTGGGTTTCCTCCTGCATCTCAATATCGTGCAGTGTTGTTGGGTTAATTGGCTAAGTTGCCCTTGAGATAGGTGGGTGAAGAATTAACGGGAAATTGGGGAAAAGAGGATTGATAAGATCACTCTGAGAGCCAGTAAACATTTCCTAGGCTGAATTATCTCCTATCTCCTATGTTGTGAGGAGATATACAAATAATGGAAGCAGTAGGTTTTAAAAGGCTTCGGGGTGCCCTGAGTTGATGATTAGATCAAATACAGCAAGGTAGAGCATCAGATTCATCATATTAAAACTGCCCGGATTAGTTTTGCATAACCTTTGCACATGTAGGAGTCAGCCTCCCAAGATCTTGAATCCAGAGTTTAATACGCAGATTCACCCTGTTTGGTGCACAGTGTTGGACAATGGTCCGTAACATGGGACGAGCTATAAATATCGCCAGAACTGAGGGAATCTATCCCTTCTCTTCGAGGCATCTCGCAGCCACCACAGAATTATTGTGTTTACGGGCCTGTCCAGCTGCTGGAAGTAAACATTCCAATGTCCCATTGCCAATGCTAATGAGAAATCTGCAACTGGGCTCTTGTTTGAGTCGGGGGAGGAGGTCCAGAGGCCAAGCTGGGCCAAGGAAGTAGTGTTTCCATCAAAGAGGCAGTGACTTAATGGCTTCAGTGGAGTAGAGGACGAGATTGAACATAAGAAATTTGGGTTGCCTTCCCAAAGACTATCTGCTTTTCCACCAAACACCATTTTTTTAAATTTCAAAATAAACTCTATTCATATTTCCATTGCCTTTGGGCTATGTACAACTAATAGTATTTGTAAGGTTTTAACACAGGTCTTAGTCCCTCAATGTCTCATGGCAGAAGGGCCTTGTACTGCCATAAACCTTTGCATTGGCTGCACCAAGCTTCAGTTCATAACACACTCATGCAGTCTGGAATCACCCAAGTCAGCAGCATTCCTTCAGGGACATCTCACTGTGCTGGAAGACCAACAGATTATGTGCAGGCTAAGTCTCTTGGAGCGCAGGAGGATGAGGGGTGGACTTACAGAGGTGTACAAAATCATGAGAGGAATAGATCGGTTAGACGCACAGAATCACTTGTCCAGAGTAGAGGAATCGAGAACCAGATGACATATGTTTAAAGTGAGGGGGGGGGGGGGGGGGGAATAGATTCAATTGGAACCTGAGGGGTAACTTTTACACACAAAGGGTGATGGGTGTATGGAACAAGCTGACCAAGGAGGCTGTTGAGGGAGGTACTATCGCGACGTTTAAAAAGCATTTAGGCATGTACATGGATTGGATAGGTTTAGAGAGAGATTGGCCAAACATAGGCAGGTGGGACTAGTGTAGATGGGACATGTTGGTCAGTGTGGGCAAGTTGTGCTGAAGAGCCTGTTTGCACACAGTATAACTCTATGACTCAATTTTTAAGAGGTTTTGGATCGGCACATGGAAGTGCAGGGAATACAGGGCTCTAGATCATGTACAGGCAGATGAGGTTGGTTTAACTCGACATCATGTTCAGCACAAACATTGTGGGCTGAAGGCCCCATTACTGTGCTGCATAGTTCTATAACAAGCAGTGTAGAAACACGGAACTACAGATGCTGTTTTACAATAAAAGCACAAAGTGCTGGAGTAACTCAGTGGGTCAGGCAGGATCGCCGGAGAACATGGATAGGTGAAATTTCGGGTTGGGAACTTCATCACACTCAAGAAAGATCTGGAATCGAAACGTCACCTATCCATCTTCTCCAGAGCTGCTGCCTGAGTTACTCCAGCACTTTATGTCCTTTTTTGTAAAACAGTATCTCCAGATGAAACAGACACTGGTTACTCCCATGGCAGAGTAGCAGGATATGTGCTACACCTGCGCCAAGTACGGCAAGAGCACATCACACCTGATGACCAGGTTCTTGCCTGGTACACCACTCTGATTTTTCTTTAGCCTTGCCCATCCACTCCAGTCAATTTTTGTCACATGCCTCAGCCCATCCAAACTGGATCCCCAGCACTTTGAAGTGGTCAGATCTGACAGTAGACCAGGAGGGCCAATTGTTAAAGTGTATGGACTCACTCTTCCTGGGTTGACTCCGGTTACTCACAGCAATACGTATCTTTTGTGGAGATATGGCAATAAGCATCCAAGCTCACTTCTAATAAATGTAGATACAAGGAAGCTGCAGATGCTGGTTTACCAAGAAAAGACACAAAATGCTGGGATAACTCTGCAGGTCAGGCAGAACATGGATAGGTGACGTTTCGAGTTGGGACCCTTCTTTCCCTGTTTTTCATTTCTAATAACATCAGCCCCAGGTGATTTATTGGGGTATTTCTGATGTTCGTGCCTTTTGATACAATATCCTGTTCCTTTCTGCTTGTATCGTGAGACCCAATATTCATTCCACTCCTGTTGTGGGCGAAGGAGGGTCATTTAAGGAATATGGAAGTGAGAATAGGTCATTCAGTCCCTCGAACCTGTTCTGTCATTCATTACCTAATTTGTATCTCCACATATTCACTTAATTCTGCAATTTTGCAAAACGTGACATCCTTATCATAGCAAAGATCTACCAATGTTCAGTTTTGAGATTTTCAGTTCACCCTCAGTGGTTTTTCGGGAACAGGTTCTAACCAGCCACTCCCCTTTGATTGAAGAAGTGCTACCTCCATTGGAAAAATGTGTCATTCTCACCAGAATGTTTTTAACACAATAACCACTGACTGTGATGTCGTGCCTTTAATGCAGTAAAATAACACAAAAAACAATATTTTTATATTTTTTATGAATATAAAAATGTATAAAACAAATGGATTTAGCTTTTGTTAAACAAAAAGCCAATTTAGTAAACAAAATGTAATACTGGGGTTACACAAAAAGCTGGAGAAACTCAGCGGGTGCAGCAGCATCTAAGGAGCGAAGGAGATAGGCGACGTTTCGGGTCGAGACCCTTCTTCAGAGTGTCCTTCTTTAACAAAATGTAATACTGAGTCATTTACAGGAATACTATGATATAAGCAGTAGTGAAAAAAGATGCCACATCTGCACAGGCAAGCTCCAATTTTACCACCACAGAATAAAAGGGGGAAGTGCTGGAGGAACTCAGCAGGTCAGGACGGCACGGTGGCGCAGAGGTAGAGCTGCTACCTTACAGCGCCAGAGAACTAGTTTCGATCCCGATTACGGGTGCTGCCTGTATGGAGTTTGTACGAAGGTCTGAAGAAGGGTTTTGTCCCGAAACGTTGCCTATCTCCTTCGCTCCATATATGCTGCTGCACCTGCTGAGTTTCCCCAGCATTTTGTGTACCCTGGAGTTTGTATGTTCTCCCCATGACCACGTGGGTTTTCACCGGGTGCTCCCGTTTTCTCCCACATTCCAAAGATGTACGCGTTTAGAAGACATTGGCTTCGGTAACAATTGTAAATTGGCCACAGTGTGCGGGGATGGTGCAAGAGCTGGTCGGTGAGGACTCGGTGGGCGGAAGGACATGATACCCCGCTGTATCTCTAAACTAACCTAAAAACTAACGGTCAGGTAGTATCTGCGTAGGGAAGAGGATAGATGACAATTTGGGTTGAGATCCTTAATCTTGACTGAAAGATTGGAGGGGATGTCGCCAGTATAGAGGAGTGGGGGAGAGTGATGGGGCAAGAGTTAGTAAGCAATAGGTGAATACAGGAGAGAAGGGGTTGGTTGGCAGATTAAAGTGAAACAGGGGAGGGAAGGAAGGAGGCAGTGACCGAGGCTGCAAAGTGATAAATAGAGATTAAAAAGATGCAGACTCTGGAATCTGATAACTCTGTGTGGGAATTGGAAAAGGAATTCAAACGGTCAGCATCCAGGAAATCCAGAACGGTCAGAGTATCTCGAGCCTCTAAGTCTTTCTCCCTTTTGCCCAAATTCTTTCCACCAGAGTAGGGGTGGGGAACCTTTTCATGTTGGAATGCCGCATTAAATTAGCTGTAATCTAATGAGGCCGCATTAGATGAGGAACTTCAATTAGATATACTTCAAAATGTACATTCTTTTGTAAAGAACTATTTACTATGTACCAACTTCAAGAAAGTGAAAACATTTTGTTAATTCTAAAGTTAACTACCCTTTTAATGACTTTGTTGTGACTGCTTTTTGTGGGAAAGTATTTGAATATTTGGTTGCAACATGGAGGTATGCAGTGTCAGCTGATCTTCTAGATCGGTATCCGTCATTTGTGACCTTAAGGCGTCTTGATTTTGGCTAGGTTGGAGAATGTAGATTCGCAGCAATAAGTGGTTAAAAAGCAAGAAAGCATTTTTCGTGCATGTTGCTGAAGACGTGGGTATTCTATTGCACTTTTCCATATTTCAATCGGATCTTTCTTAGCGTAAAATAAGGACTATAAAATGTCATCTTCTGAGAGCGCAATCAATTCCATCTGTAGTTCTTTAGGAGCCTTGGAGACATCAACTAGGTGAGGTTGAAATGCTAATTTGAGTGTGATGTCATGATTCTCAAAGTTCATTGTATTCTTTAATAAGTCTATAACAGCTGCGTATTCTTCAAATGATTTGCATGAATCCTCCTGCTCATCAATGACCTTCGCTAACAGGGGAAAATGTTCATCCGAAATTTCATTTTGAAGAAGAGTACTGAATACAGCGGACTCTCCCCGACACTTTCCCTCTGGTCAACCAGCCACAGGCGGTGGTGGCGCCAGTCGGGCAGGGAGGCTAACGTACATTCTAGGGTCGCTTTAGAACGAAATCATGAGCATAACAGGTGTTAAAATAGCCCTCATGACTTACTTTTTAATTGTGGCCGTCAGTCGGGGAGGATTATTTCGTTGAATCATTATTTATTCTTTGGTATTTTAAATACATTCATTTTAAGATGAAAATAAAAATAATAAAAGACGAACAAAAACATATTATTAAAAATAAAAGGATTTGTTCTATAAAATTTGGATTCATTCAAAAGGCCACACTTAATGGGCTAGAAGGTCGCAGGTTCCCCACCCCACCCCTGCACCAGAGGAATGTATTTCACTTTCAATCTTTCAACTCCGTCATTCTTTTCAAATGCTGGAATTCACCTTAGTTTCCTTGGCTTGAGAAATTCAAAGTATGACTGTGATTCACGTGGAAAAAATTGTCTGGAAGCAGAATGATTGCCAGCACTCTGACTTAAAGTTGCTCCTCATCTCGCAATAGTCACCACCTTAGATTAAGTATCGTCACATCTCAGCCTCAACATGCCTTTGCCTCTTCCTGTCGATACAACTTCCTCTCACCTTATAAGTATTTGAGAATACTGTGCTCCAATGACCCCTATGATTAGTGGTTAAGTCAACAGAAACACGAGTCCTGGAATTCCCTCCCCGAACATTTCAGTTGTCACAAAGACTGTACTTGGAACTCTACCTCTTTGGCCAAGTTCCTTGTCTATTCCATATGACTCACCACTAAACCTTGTTTAATATGCATCACCTGCAAAATGGTTCAGGACGTCTTACTGCATTGAAAGCATTAGATGAAACAATTGACGTTTCTGAGGCTTTTAGATATGCAGAGAATGGGGGCCATGCAAACCGATGAGATTACTTTACCTTGGCACAGACAATGTGGACCGAAGGGCCTGTTCCTGTTCTAAATTATTATTGTTTAGGGATGCAGCATGGAAACAGGCCCTTCAGCCCACTGAGTCTGCACCGACCAACTAGTTCTATCCTACACACTAGGGACAATTTACAGCAGCCAATTAACCGTCAAACCTGCACGTCTTCAGAATGTGTGATGAAACCAGAGCACCTGTATAAACTCCACACAGAGAGCACCTGAGGTCAGGATCGAACCTGGCTCTCTGGCGCTGTGGAGCACTGATTGTGGTTGTGAACGTTCTGGTGAGAACGACACAGTTTGACTCAGGATTGTACCTTGTCCAAACTTACATGAGTAACGATGAATTCCTTCCCGATCAGAAACCAGATTCTCAAACAGCAACAGTGAAAGTGGAAATATTAAGAAACCAGCCAGCATAGCATGAGTCATTCCATTGCAAGGAACACTTGGAATTACCCTGAGGGATATTTTCAAAGATTAAGGTATTTAAAGTGCAGATCAAATTACAGTAAGTGAGTAGCATTGTTTGCTGTATTACTGTAAACACGTACATGCAACTGTGGCTGCGGGTTAGCCTTTGGTATTCCATGGTTATGAGAGCGTATCTCCACCAGTGGAATGGCGTCAAGATTAATCTTGCTTCCTCTTCTGGTTGTTACTCAGTCAGTGAGTTGGTTCCTTTGTGAATCAGTACGTACTTGTGCTTTTGAATAACAGGTAACCCATCGAGTCAACGTCGACCTTCTATCACCCTTTCACACTGGTTCTATGTTATCCCATTTTCCCATCCGCTCCTTCAACACCAGGGCAATTTACAGAGACCGATTAATCTGCAAACTCAGGATGTGCGGGGAAACCAGAGCCCATGGAGGAAACCCACGGGGTCAAAGGGAGAACGTGCAAACTCAACGCTGACAGCACCGGAGGTCGGGATCTCTGGTGCCGTGAGGCAGCTGCTGTATTGGCCGAGCCACTTTGCCACCCATTGTTCTGATGGGTCAAGGGAGATAGTGAGGAAGTGTTTTAAGGAGCACTGGTTTTAATTTCAGGATTACTTTTTGGGGGGAAAGAGTGAAAGCCATGATGAAGGAACTTTACTGAGAACAGGAGAAGAAATGGGGCATTGGACCTAAGAGGGATTTGGAGAGTCGTTAGAAAAACACGAGTGAGAGGATTGGAGGATTGGAGAACTGGGATAGGAATGGGAGTGGGGGTGAAAGGAAAGGTGAAAAATGAGACAGGACGATTGGAGAACAGGGCGTAACAGGGTGGCACAGTGGTGCAGCTGCTAGAGCAGCTGCCTAACTGCACCAGACACCCAGATTCAATCCTGACCCCGAGTGCCGTCCGTGTGGGGTTTGCACGTTCTCCCTATAACAGCGCGGGTTTCATCCGGGTGCTCCGGTTTCCTCCCACATCCCAAAGACATGCAGGTTTGTAGGTTAATTGGCCTCTGCAAGGTGCCACAAGTGTGCAGTGTGTGGATGTGAAAGCAGAATAACATGGAACTGGTGTGAACATGTGATCGATGGTCGGCATGGACTCGGTGGGCCGAAGGACCTGTTTCCGTGCTGTATCTCTAAAACGAAAAACTAATAAGCAAAGGCAGTGTTCGTGCCAGAGGAGGGGAGGGGGGGGGGGGGGATAGAGGAGAGGGAGTTGAGAATATTTGAAAAATACGTAGAGCTGGATTTAAGAGAGAGTTAGATAGAGCTCTAGGGGTTAGTGGAGTCAAGGGATATGGGGAGAAGGCAGGCACGGGTTAGCCATGATCACGATCAGCCATGATCACAATGAATGGCGGTGCTGGCTCGAAGGGCCGAATGGCCTCCTCCTGCACCTATTTTCTATGTTTCTATGATGTCCCGTATTTGCTGCTATCCACTTTTCCAGCCAATTTGGATGGAGGTCAGAGGAAAGCTGTGAATGATCTCCTTGACAACAACCACGTGGTGGTATTAAGTTGGGTTTCTCGCGAGCGGGGCTGGTGCTTGATGGGAAGTGGGGGATGTGGTTAATTTCATGACAGGAATAGACACTTTTCCCATGAGAGCCACAGGAAACGTCCTCCCCTCCCTCCTCGCCCACCTACATCACACACCAAAGGGGTAACATAGGAGATGCTGGCGATGCTGGGCAGGGTAGCAAGGATCAGTGGAGTTAGGACAGACCCAGGCACCTTCGCTCTTGTACCTTATTTCTAATGTGAGAATGTCACCAGCACTTTGGTTTTATACTTTGCACCAGGTCCGGGCTGAGCCTCGAACAGAGAAATGAAAGCGATCTTTAACCAAAGCCTCAGGTGCAATTAACTGTTGGTGTGACCCCGGGTTACAGGAAGCGCGAGGGTATTCCCTCTGGAGCCCTTGCCACTGCATTTGTGTGAATACAGCTCAAAACTTCTTAGTGTTCTCCCCATTAGTCTTTTGGGTATTATAATAAAAGCATTTTGAATTACCTGAAGTCAGAAATGGTGCAATATAAATGCCCTTTCACAATTTCAGTTTTGGGACTGTGACGTGCTTCGGTATCAGTTTTTGTTTTTGTGGATGATGGTTACGCTTCAGCTACAGTGAAAAAAAGAATTGCAATGAAACCGAAAGTTTCACACAGAAGGTTTTATTACATTAAAGGGCCAATGTTCCTCAATTAAACCTGACCATAGCGAAGCTGCCTTTTCACTGTTCCCGGGGAAACCCCTCGCTGAGGAAATGAAAGTCCAAGTTGTGGATATCACACAAGCGTACACAGGCACCGTAGAGTTAGCGTTCGCTATCGTCTGCTTAGCCCAGTCATTATCTAATGTCCACTCCAGCATTATCCCACTGCCCCTCTCAGTAATGTCCCACTGCCCAGTCCAGTTGCTGCCGGCCAGCCTCTCACCCCAATGATATCCCACTGCCTATTCCGCTCACCCACCACCCAGAACTCACCTCCCAGTGATAGCTCACTGCCCACCTCAACCTCCCCTCCTCCTAACTTCCTCCCTCTGGCTTCACTATTCACAACTCTTCAATCGGTTTGTCTCACACCTTCTATTCTAATGTCTGGCTTTTCTTCTCTACCACCCCCACCCCTTCACCTGAGTCCACCTATTATCTTCCGCACTTTGTCCAGCCTCTCCTCTCTTTCAGTGATCTTACCCCCATCCCCCCCTCACAATCAGTCTGAAAAAGAGTGCCAACATGAAATGTCACCTGGCCATGGTCTCCAGAGATGCTGCTTGACCATTTGAGATACTCCAGTAGAGTATTGTCCATGTCTGCCCACCCTGGTAATATCGCACTCCAATCACACTCCACAACTCCCCTCGCTGCCCGGTGTTGCGTACAGTAATTCCCAGTCACTGTCTACTTCCCATCTAGTGCCATTCCACCTAGACTTTGTCCACTGTCCATTCAGCATGTGTGTGTGTGTTTGGAGGTGTGTGTGAGTGAGCGAATGAGAGCAGAGACTAGATGAGTATTTATCACATTGGGAGTCTCAATAAAATATATTTCATAATCCCCCCCAAACCCCCACCAATATCTTTATGTTTTTTGGATGGATACAAATTGTTTCTTATTAGATTCATTCCCTACTTGGTTTATTCTTGCAGGCTGTGCACCCACCGCATAGATACCGCATGTACACTTGTTTCCACTATAATCCCAGGCTATGTTTGAGGTATGCCAAGTGACAACATCAGACTGTTATCAGGCCTGTACAGTGGGAGGCTTTGGGTAGGGTTACAATGGAAGGCTTTCAGGTGCATTAGACTGAGATTGGGTTGATCCACACATGTGTGATGCCAGAAGCATCGAGAGTAAGAAGTGACTCTGTGAACAGCTGGAAAAGGATTACAATATTATGATCACATATGCACAGAATCTCTTGCCCAGAGTAGGGGAATCGAGGACCAGAGAACATAGGTTCAAGGTGAAGGGCAAAAGATTTAATAAGAATCTGAGGGGTAACTTTTTCACACAAAAGTTGGTGGATGCATGGAACAGGCTGCCAGAGGAGGTAGTTGAGGCTGGGACTACCACAACGTTTAAGAAACAGTTAGACATGGATAGGACAGGTTTGGAGGGATATGGACCAAGCGCAGGCAGGTGGGACTAGTGTAGCTGGGACATGTTGGCTGATGTGGATATAGGACCTGTTTCCACACTGTATCACTCTATGACTCTATAATATTGCACCAGCCTTAAAAGTAAGCATGACTTGACAAAGAGCAGGGTTGAGAAGTATCTGATGAATGGATTTTGAGGGAATTTTACTCAGAGCACAGACAGAGGAGGTAGTTATCGCCATTATAAATGAGGCAAACGTTCACATACTCACATATATATATATATATATATATATATACACACAGACATATATGTGTGTGTGTGTGTGCGCGTGTATATACACACAGACATATATATACACACACGAGCACATGCACATGTATATATATACACAAAAATACATATATACATATATACATGTATATATACATATATAAATACACACACACACACACACACATGTATATTTACACACATACGTACACATACAACAGAAACAAACAATAATAGTGCAATAATAACAATAATATCCTCACTGCCAGTAACATTGTATGATACCCGTCTGCTGGTACTTGTATTATATCTTGTTCAGGGAACAATGAGCCCCTGGCAGGAGGGATATCAAAGAGATGAATTAATTTCCACCCCTTCCACCTCCTAAATGAAACTGACTGGATGTAAGGAGGAGAAAATATGCATGGTTCCATTTATTTGGAGCCCAAGGAATTTATATTTTTGACACAGGTTTTGAAACTGGCCCCATTCATAAAGGGAATGTTCATTTGTACACAAGGATAGAAGATTAATTTAGAATTGAATAGGTAATAGCTCAAATGGAAATTATCATTCTACAAAGAGTTGCATGAAATGATTCGCCCAGTACAAACGGCGATAACATTGTGTCATATGTGCATTTTTAATGAGTCAGAACAGAAACTGTCTCAATTTCAAATACTGTATTTCAAGCAAAGATACTAGATCTTTGTATTCAAGTATCTTCAAATACCGGAGAGGTGGAGATTTTGAAAGGCTACGCAGCTGGAGAACACCAGATGTAACCTCGTCAGCCCAGGTTGTTGCTGTGAAATTCCCTTCACACATTTCTTTACTTCCCTTTTTTCCCCTTTTAAAACATGCATTAAACGACTCATTTCACCGAGGCTTTGGCCACCTGCATGTCACTGTGACTCAATATGATCATGATCAGCCATGATCATATTGAATGGCGGTTCAGGCTCGAAGGGCCGAATGGCCTACTCCTGCGCCTATTTTCTATGTTTCTACGTTTCTAAAGTCAGATGTGGGGGTCATAGAGAAGTGCATTACAAAAGCACAGTCCTTCAACCCACCATGTTCATGCCAATTTTATTACACATCTACACTAATCCGATTTGCCAATATAAGGACCATATCCTTCAGTACCTTGTCTATTTACATGTCTGTCTAAATGCCCCTTGAAAGTAAATGCCCCTTGAAATACCACTTCTTCTTTTGTCAGATCTCAACTACTCTCTCTATGTGAAAATCTTTTCCCTCAGATGCCCTTTAAATCCCTTACCTCTCATCTTAAGACTACATGCCCTCTATTTTTTGATACCTCAACTATGAGAAATATGTTGTCACTATCTACCCTAACTATGCTTGTCAATATCAAATATGCTTCTTTCAGTCTTCCTCCGCCTTGCACACTCCAGGACAAACAAGTCCAGCCTTTCCAATCTCCCCCCCCCCATAATTAAAGACTTACAATCCAGGTAACATCCTCTGCCCTTTCTCCAGCACAATAATACCCTTGGTTAATGTGGCGACCAGAACTGTTCACAATACTCCAAGTTTAGCATTGCCAGTGCTTTGCAAAGTTGCAACGTAATTTATCATAGCCATGGAGTAATACAGCCTGGAAACAGGCCCTTCACCCTCAACTACCTCATGCCGGCCAACATGCCTTATCTGCACTAGTCCTACCTGCCTGCGCATGAACCATAACCTTCTAAACCTATCCTATCCATGTCCCTGTCCAAAAGTCTCTTAAACGTAATGATAATACCTGCCTCATCTACCTCCTCTGGCAATTCGTTCCATATACCGACCATCATCTGTTCAAAAAAATTCCCCCACAAGTTCCTATTAAATATTTCCCCCCTCACCTAAACCTACAGTGGCATGCAAACGTTTTCATACCTCTTGAACTTTTCCACATTTTGTCACGTTACAACCACAAACGTAAATGTATTTTATTAGGATTTTATGTGATAGACCAACACAAAGTGGTGCATAATTGTGAAGTGGAAGGAAAATGATACATGGTTTCCAAATTTTATTACAAAAAAACTGAAAAGTGTGGCGTGCAAAAGTATTCAGCCCCCGTGAGTCAATACTTTGTAGAACCACCTTTCGCTGCAATTACAGCTGCAAGTCTTTTGGGGTATGTCTCTACCAGCTTTGCACATCTAGAGACTGAAATTTTTTACCATTCTTCTTGGCAAAATAGCTCAAGCTCAGTCAGATTGGATGGAGAGCGTCTGTGAACAGCAATTTTCAAGTCTTGCCAGAGATTCTCAATTGGATTTAGGTCTGGACTTTGACTGGGCCATTCTAACACATGAATATGCTTTGATCTAAACCATTCCATTGTAGCTCTGGCTGTATGTTTAGGGTCGTTGTCCTGCTGGAAGGTGAACCTCCGCCCCAGTCTCAAGTCTTTTGCAGACTCTAACAAGTTATCTTCCAAGATTGCCCTGTATTTGGCTCCATCCATCTTCCCATCAACTCTGACCAGCTTCCCTGTCCCTGCTGAACAAAAGCATCCTCACAGCATGATGCTGCCACCACCATGTTTCACAGTGGGGTTGGTGTGTTCAGGGTGATGTGCAGTGTTAGTTTTCCGCCACACATAGCGTTTTGCATTTAGGCCAAAAACTTCAATTTTGGTCTCATCAGACCAGAGCACCTTCCTCCACATGTTTGGTGTGTCCCCCACATGGCTTGTGGCAAACTGCAAACGGGACTTCTTATGGCTTTGTTTCAACAATGGCTTTCTTCTTGCCACTCTTCCATAAAGGCACGATTTGTGGAGTGCACGACTAATAGTTGTCCTTTGGACAGATTCTCCCACCTGAGCTGTGGATCTCTGCAGCTCCTCCAGAGTTACCATGGGCCTCTTGGCTGCTTCTCTGATCAATGCTCTCCTTGCCCGGCCTGTCAGTTTAGGTGGACGGCCATGTCTTGGCAGGTTTGCAGTTGTGCCATACTCTTTCCATTTTTGGATGATGGATTGAACAGTGCTCCGTGAGATGTTCAAAGCTTGGGATATTTTTTTATAACCTAACCCTGCTTTACACTTCTCCACAACTTTATTCCTGACCTGTCTTGTGTGTTCCTTGGGCTTCGTGATGCTGTTTGTTCACTAATGTTCTCTAACAAACCTCTGAGGCCTTCACAGAGCAGTTGTATTTATACTGAGATTAGATTACACACAAGTGGACTCTATTTACTAATTAGGTGACTTCTGAAGGCAATTGGTTGCACTGGATTTTATTTAGGGGTATCAGAGTAAAGGGGCCTGAATACTTTTGCATGCCACACTTTTCAGTTTTTTATTTGTAAAAAATGTTGAAAACCATGTATCATTTTCCTTCCACCACAATTATGCGCCACTTTGTGTTGGTCTATCACATAAAATCCCAATAAAATACATTTACGTTTGTGGTTGTAACGTGACAAAATTTAGAAAAGTTCAAGGGGTATGAAAACTTTTGCAAGCCACTGTATGTACTCTGGTTCTTGATTCCCCTACTTTGGGCCTAATAAATTTGTACACCTCTATAAGATCATCCCATCATCCTCCTGCATTCCAAGGAACAATATCCTAGCCTGCTCAACCTCTCCCTATAGCTCAGACCCTAGAGTCCTGTCAACATCCTCGTATGTCTTCCTTGCACCCTTGACAGCTTGACAACATCTTTCCTGTAACATGGGGACCGAAATTCATCACACTTCTCTAAATGTGACATCAGCAACATCTTATATAACTGCAACATAACCTCCCAACTTCTATACTCAATACTCTGACTGATAAAGGGCATTGTGCCAAAAGCCTTTTGACCACCCAATCTAACTGTGATGCCACTTTGAAAGAACTATGTACCTAGACTCCTAAATCCCTCTGTTTTACAACACTCCCCAGAGCCCTACATTCACTGTGTAGGTCCTACCCGGGTGCTTCAGTTTCCTCCCACATTCCAAAGACGTGCCGGTTTGTAGGTTAATTGGCTTCTGTAAGTTGCCCCTAGTGCGTAGAATGCAAAACTTGGATAACATAGAACTAGTGTATGGGTGATCATTGGTCGGCACAACTCAGTGGGCCGAAGGGCCTGTTTCCAAGGTGCATCTCTAAACTAAACTAAAACAAAAGCAACAGCATGCAAACAGGCCCTTTGGCCCACTGAGTACATTCTAACCACTAATCACCCATTCACACCAGTTCTATTGTGTTAAAGAAGACATAGTGGATGTTCGGAGGACCCTAAAAGGAGTGAACGCGCGAAAGGCGGCAGGCCCTGATAACATACCAGGGCGGGTGCTCAGGGAATGTGCTGATCAGCTGGCACATGTCCTTACGGACATATGTAACACCTCGCTGAACCAGGCTGTCGTCCCATTATGTTTCAAGACTGCCACTATCATACCTGTGCCAAAAAAATCCAACATACAATGTCTCAATGACTACGGCCCTGTAGCACTCACCCCCATAATGATGAAGTGCTTCGAGAGGCTGGTCAGGGACCACATCACCTCCAGACTCCCCTCCACACTCGACCCATACCAGTTTGCTTACAGGCCAATCCGCTCCACAGAGGACGCTATATCCTCCGTACTCCATCTGAGCCTGGAACATTTAGAGGGGAAAAACACCTATGTGCGAATGCTGTTCGTGGATTTCAGTTCAGCATTCAACACCATTATCCCACAGCACCTGATAAGCAAACTGGTTCCATTGGGCCTCGGCACCCCCATGTGTAACTGGCTACTGGACTTCCTCACTGACAGACCTCAGTCTGTGAGGGTTGGAAATAACACCTCCAATACCATCTCTCTGAGCACCGGCTCCCCTCAGGGCTGTGTCCTGAGTCCACTGCTGTTCACCCTGATGACTCACGACTGTTGTGCCAGGTTTAGTACAAACCACATCATGAAGTACGCAGATGACACAACAGTGGTGGGCCTCATCAGGGACGACAATGAGCTGGCTTACAGGGAGGAGGTGAAACAACTGGCGGTCTGGTGCAATACGAACAACCTGATCCTGAATGTCGAGAAAACAAAGGAGATTATCGTCGACTTCAGGAAAACCCGGCACAGTCCCACACCACTTCACATCAACGACAGCGATGTGGAGGTGGTCAGTAGCACAAAGTTCCTGGGGGTGCAGATCACTAACAGTCTGACCTGGTCGAATAACATCTCATCAACAGTTAAGAGAGCGCAGCAGCGGTTGCACTTTCTGTGCCGGATGAGAAGAGCTCACCTCCCCCATCCCATCCTCACTACTTTCTACAGGGGCACCATAGAGAGTATTCTGACCAGCTGTATCTCTGTCTGGTTTGGGGACTGTAGAGCCTCCGACTGGAAGTCTGTGCAGAGAGTGGTGAGGACAGCGGAGAAAATCATCGGGACCTCTCTCCCCTCAATCGGGGATATTGCGACCAAACGCTGTGTGTCTAAGGCCAGCAGTATTATAAAAGACCCCACACATCTCCATCACGGACTGTTCACTCTGCTGCCCTCGGGAAAAAGATACCGCAGCATAAGGAGCAGAACATCAAGGTTCTGCAACAGCTTCTTCCCACGAGCCATCAGACTCCTGAATGCCATGTAATGGGCTGCCACTATTGTCTATTTATCCTTTTCACCCATGCCTATCCTTCGGTTAATTTATTGTGTTGCACAGGGAGCCAAATGCAACGTAATTTCGTTTGGAACTGCATGTATCAATGTATTTCTAAATGACAATAAAGTTTGTTTGACTTGAACTGCAGATGCTGGAGAATCGAGGGTTACACAAAAAGCTGGAGAAACTCAGCGGGTGCAGCAGCATCTAAGGGGCGAAGGAGATAGGCGACGATTCGGGTCGAGACCCTTCTTCCAAGGAGATAGGCGACGTTTCGGGTCGAGACCCTTCTTCCAAAGGGTTCCAAAGGAAGAAGAGTCTCGACCCGAAACGTCACCTATCTCCTTCGCTCCTTAGATGCTGCTGCACCCGCTGAGTTTCTCCAGCTTTTTGTGTAACCCTCCACATCAGTTCTATGTTAGCCCACTTTCTCGTCCATTCCGTACACACTAGGAGCAATGTACAGAGGTCAATTAACCTACAAACCTGCACATCTTTAGTTTGTGGGTGGAAACTGGATAACCCAGAGGAAACCCATGCAGTCCCAGGGAAAACATGTAAGAGATTTCAGTTGCTGATTTGATGCCAATTTCCTCTCCACACCTCAGCAGGGTAGACTGCGAGAAGCAAACTAGCTTCTTTGCCAATCAGTGGACTGAAAGCTGGAAAGACTGTGGCAGCCCCATAGAAATGACTTGTTTGAAGATCCCAATCAGGACTTACCTAGGCTCCGACATGCACAGGAGGTTGTGGGACATCACAAAGCATGGCCTTGCCCAATCTCGAGGCTGATGGAACGACATTGGTCCTTTCCTTTCCAAACGTCAAACAGATAGATAAGTAAATGATTAAGTAAGAAGATGCCCAATAAGGGCAGGTCAATGAGCCAGGCAGTAGAGCCTCACAGCTCCAGTGGTCAAATGTTCAATCCTGAATGTAGGCAGCATGATTTTTAAGATGACGAAGATAGATGAAAATAGATGTAGATACGATGCAAATTAATGGTGCTGTGGATAGCGAGGAAGGTTGTCTAAGACCAGAGAGAATATAGACCAGGTGGAAAGTTGGGCAGAACATTGGCAGATGGAACTTAATCTCGACAAGTGCCAGGCGATGGATTTTAGGAAGTCAACTAGGGATTGGACATATACAGTAAATATTAGGACATCCTGGAATGCTGAGGAACGGAGAGACCCGGTGGCCAATTCCATGGGTCTCTGAAAGTGGCAACAAATGGAGGATAGGGTTAAGATGAAGGTATATGGCATGAAGCATAAATTATAAGAAGGAAGACGTTATACATGAATCATTGCTCATAACATTTATGTATTTGTGCATTTGTGATATCGGCATTTTTTTATGAGTCGGCAAAGAAACCCTTTAATACATATACATTATCTTCAAAAACTGAAGATGTGGATATTCGTAAAGATTATGCAGCTGAAGTCTGGGTTTGTAGGTTAATTGGCTTTTTGTAAATTGCCCCAAACATGTAGAGATAATAACATAGTGTGTATGATGGCCAGCATGGACTTGGTGGGGCAAAGGTTCTGATTCCATGCTGTTTCTCTAAACTAAACTGAACTAAATTACTTCTGTGACTGGGGGTGTGCTTCAGGGTTTGGTACTGGGCCCACTGATGTTTGTCATCTATATCAATGAGTTGGATGAGAATGTACAAGGCATGATTAGCAAGTGATACTAAAGTGGGTGGTATTGTAGACAGTGAAGATGGGTGTCAGAAATTGCAGCAAGATCTTGATTGGTTGGTCAGGAGGGCTGAGGAATAGTTAAATTATGAAATGTGAAATGTAATTATGAAAGAAGTATGAGGTGTTGCAATTTGGGTCTATCATTGGCTACAAAGAAAATCCTTGGAACTATAGACCAGTAAGCCTAACATCTGCGGTAGGAATACTACTGCAGAGGGATAATTACTTCTGTGGGATAAGTAATTCATGCCTTTGGAAAGACTTTGGAAAGACAGTGGCTGATTAAGGATGGTCAACATGGTTTTATACGTGGAGGATCACATCTCACAGATTTGATTGAGTTCTTTGAAGGAGTAACCAAGAACATTGATGAGGGTAGGGCTGTAGATGTAGTCTATATTGAAGATAGACACAAAAATCTGGAGTAACTCAGCGGGACAGGCAGCATCTCTGGAGAGAAGAAATGGGTGACGTTTCAGGTGGAGACCCTTCTTCAGACTGAAATTCTCAGGAAAGGGAAACGAGAGATATAGCCATGATGTACAGAGATATAGAACAATGAATGAAAGATATTCAAAAAAGAAAAGATGATAAAGGCAACAGCGCTGTTTGTTGGGTGAGAACGAGAAGCTGGTGCGACTTGATAGGGTGAGGGATGGAGGGAGAGGGAATGCAGAGGCTACTTGATGTTGGAGAAATCAATATTCATGCCACAGGGTTGCAAGCTGCCCAAGCAAAATATTAGATGTTGTTCCTCAATAAGCGTTTAACCTCACTCTGACAACGGAGGAGGTCTACAACAGAAAGGTTAGTGTGGGAATGGGAAGGAGAATTAAAGTGGTTAGCAACCGGAAGATTAGCAACAGATAGATCCAGGTGGACTGTGCACCTGTGGACATCAGCAAGCCTTTGATTAAGGTCTGCTCTGTATGATGCTCTGGAAAGTTAGATTGCATGGGATCTAGATAAAGCTAGGATATGGAATTGGAATTGGCTTAATAGTAGGATACAGAGAAGGTTGTGGAAGTTTGGTTTTTCAAACCAGAGGCTTGTGACTAGTGGTGCGCCTCAGGGAGGTGGTGCATTTTGGGAAGTCAAATTAGGCCAAGGCCTTCACAGAGGATAATTGGGCCCTGGGGAGTGTTGAAGAGCAGAGGCATCTAGTTGTGCAAGTACATCACAGGTAGATAGGGTGGTGAAGAAGATTTTTAGTAGACTTGCCTTAATCAGAGAGAAAATTGGGCATAGAAGCTGGAATGTTAAGTTACAGTTTTACAAGACATTGGTGAGGCTGCGCTTGGAGTACTGTGTTATTTTAATCACTCTATGCTATAGAAAATATGCTATTAAGCTAGAAAGAGCTGTTAGGATGTTGCCAAGACTCGAGGGCCTGAGCTATAGGGAGAGTTTGGGCAAGCTTGGATTTTACTTCTTAGAATGCAGATGACCAAGGGGTGATCATATAGGGGTCTATAAAATCATGAGGGAAATAGATAGGGTGAATGCACCTAAACCTTTTCCAAGGATAGGGGAGCCAAGACTAGAGGCCATAGGTTGCAGGTGAGAGGGAGAAGATGCAATGGAAACCTGATGGGTAGCTTTTTCACACATAGAGTTATGGATGTATTGAAATGAGCTGCCATATGTAGTTGAGGTAGGTACAATAACAACATTTAGAAGACATATATACAAGAACATAGATAAGAAAGATATGGCAGCATCTATTGAGCGAAGGAAATAGGCAATGTTTTGGGTTGAAACCCTTCTTCAGACCTGAAACGTTGCCTATTTCCTTCGCTCCATAGATGCTGCCGCACCCACTGAGTTTCTCCAGCATTTTTGTCTACCTTCGATTTTCCAGCATCTGCCCAATCGCACTACTATCTGCCCAATATTCGGCCCAAACGCACTACTCTCTGCAGAGCCTTCTTGTCCTGGGCAGAGCAGTTCCCAAACCAGATTGTAATGTTTCCGGACAAGATGCTTTCCACAGCCACTGAGAAGAAGCACTGGAGGATCCTCAGAGACACTCTGAATGTCCTCAATTGCCTGAGGTGGTAAAGGCGCTGCCTTGCCTTACTCACCAGTGCGGCAGCGTGTGATGTCCATGTCAGATCCTCTGAGATGTGGACTCCCAGATGTGGACCTTCCAGCAGCGCCTGTCTCTGAACTTCGCCAGCCTCTATTTGCAAATCCACACTCTGAGATGAGGTGGGCAACTGTCCCCTCTCGGTAGCATCCATCCTGAGGGCAGAGTGCGTTGGTAGTGAGGTTCCGACGGTGCAGGAAGGATCTGACTGGGAGGGCTCCCCTCACCACCACCCAAGCCAGGTCTTGCAGCTTGTTGGTGAGTTCTGGCGATGAGTCATTTCGCCAGACCAGCTGGGCAGTCTGCTCTGCGAAAACCCGAGTCACTGGGGCTGTAAGGCAGCAACTCTACCGTTGAGCCACTGTGCAACCCAAATGTGGAGCCTGCTACTGGCAGACACACATCGGAGTCAGAAACCTGTAAGTGCAAGGCTTCCTCTAAAGTCCCGGACAAGGGTTTCGGCCCGAAACGTCGCCTATCTCCTTCGCTCCATAGACGCTGCTGCACCCATTGAGTTTCTCCAGCATTTTGAGTACCATAAAATTTAGGCCGATCTGCTCAGGAATTATAACCATGTTGGTGATGTTGTCTTTTGGATGTTTTGCTCAATTGAGATTGTGGCTGCTCCCTCAGGTGAAGGATGCTTGGGATTACTTCCGAGATAAGCAAGGGGGCATAAGCATATATCTCTGTTGCTCTGGGCAACAATTATCTCTCAAAATACATTACTTAACACATCAACTGCCATTAACACTTTGCAGTCTGTGCGGCGTTGCCATGTGCAAATTGATGGTAATGTCCTCGACGTGACAACAGTGAATGCATTTCCAAAATACTTCCTTCTCGACAAAGAGTTTAGAGATACCTTGACCGGGATGTGGAACGCCCCGTTCTGAAACTGTGACCCCTGGTTCTGGACTCCCCGATGTTGGGGGAGTCCATAACCAGGGCTCACAGTGTCAGGATAAGGGGTAGGCCATTTAGGACTGTGATGAGGAAAAATGTTTTCACCCAGAGAGTTGTGAATCTTGGAATTCTCTGCCGCAGAAGGCAGTGGAGGCCAATTTACTGGATGTTTTCAAGAGAGGGTTAGATGTGGCTCTTAGGGCTAAAAATATCAAAGGATATGGGGAGAAAGCAGGAACGGTACTGATTTTGGATGATCAGCCATGATCATATTGCATGGCGGTGCAAGCTCGAAGGGCCAAATAACCTACTCCTGCACCTATTTTCTATGTTTCTATGTTAAAGTGCATGTCTTTCTTTCTGTCTTCCAGTAATGCTGGCGAGGTTAAAGATTATGAAGATTTTCCAAGCCTTCTTCTGAGATCAATATGAATAATTCAATACTTCCCTTTGGCTGCTCCTTGGGATTTTCTGGACTAGTTAGAGTGAGGTCAGAACCAATGATGAAACGACTATATGGACCATGAATACGCATCCAACAGGGCATTTGGAATTCCCCAACAATTGGCTTTCCACTTGACTGGTACCTCATCCATCACCTCATGGTTTATACCCACTGCCATTCATTCACGACACATTTTAACTTCCCTCCCATTCCCACAATGGCCTTACTGACATGGGCCGCTTCCTCTGTCAGAGTGAGGCCCAATGCAAATCGGAGGAACACCACCTCATATTTAACTTGGGGAGCTTGCAACCCAGTGGTATGAATGGTGATTGCTCCAACTTCAAGCAACGCTTGCATCCCCTGCCTCTCCGCCCCACCCTAGTCATCCTGCCAGTTCCATTGTCCGCATCCATACATCCCCTCTTCCCCAGCCAACAATGGGCCTTCGGTGATGGCTCTGATTTATTCCGGACCTTCTCATACCTCGTTACCCTTTCCCCACCCTGACTTCAAAGTCAAGTCAAAAGAGTTTATTGTCATGTGTCCCTGACAGGACAATGACAATCTTTCTTTGCAAGGCACAACAGAACATAGTAGGCATTGACTACAATTGTATCCGTAAATACACACGTGAATTAATAAATTAATAAAGTGCAAATAACAGATGGAGGGATATTAATGTTCAGAGTTCCGAGCCAGGTTTAATAGCCTGATGGCTGTGGGGAAGTAGCTATTCCTAAACAGGGTTGTTGCAGTCTTCAGGCTCCTGAACCTTCTACCTGAAGGTAGCAGGGAGATGAGTGTGTGGCTAGGGTGGTGTGGGTCTTTGATGATGCTGCCAGCCTTCTTGAGGCAGCGACTGCGATAAATCCCCTCGATGGAAGGAAGGTCAGAGCCGATGATGGACTGGGCAGTGTTTACTACCTTTTGTAGTCTTTTTTCAGTCTCACGAAGGGTTTCGACCCGAAACGTCACCAATTCCTTTCCTCCAGAGATGCTGCCTGACCCGCTGAGTCACTCCAGTATTTTGTGCCTATCATTGAGGATAGAGTTGCAGTTCCGTGCTTGGACTGCTTTGACAGCGGCTCCGAGACTCCTCAGCTTCTCCCACCTAAAAGAACAAGAGCAGTCAGTGCCTGCGCACATCATTTCCTGGAGGTTATCCACCGCCAAATTCTGGAACTCCCTTCCCTGGAGTCGTGTGCGAGTGCTGTGCCAGATCAGCTGTGGCCTTTGTAGAAAGTGATTTGCTTCCCATCTTTCCAGGGACATTTAGGAAAGAACGAGAATGAAAAAATGTAAAAAAATGTTTGCTAATTAATATAGACAAGAGTTGGGCAGCGTGTAAGGGTTGCTCCCTCTTTTTTTTTGATGTCTTAATTGTGTGATCACTTGCCACTCATGATTTTGAGCGCTGAAGACAGGAATTTGATGAGCAATTAAATGAAAGAACACACAACAGGCTGGACTGCCTCTTTGTTCTCCGGCAATTTGTTTAGTGCATTGCATATTTGACTATGAACAACTATCCTTTAAACAATGCCAAAGACAAGCACGCCAGCTGCAGAAGTTAAAAATGAGTATCTAGTTGATTCACTCCAAAATAACCCCCTTGCAATAAACAATGGAGAAAGCGAGTGAGCTGTGTGATGTGTGACCTCATAACGTGCCATTTATGTGGAAAAGAAAGATAATGGGATGTGCTGAAGAGAATAAAGAGCACAGGCCCAAAGCTTGAGAAATATCGCTCTTTTCTCTCTCTCTCTCTCCCTCTCTCTCATTCTCTACGACGCTTCCAGTCCGAGCAGCGGGCAGGCCGGTTGCTCCAATCCTAGCTATGAGACTTGACCGGCCAGACCGACGTCGGGCAGAGCCATAGTGGTGGGGGTGACGCCATTGGCCGAGATGCGGACGGACAGGAGATTCTGTGGCGGCAGGCGGGACACGAGGACGGTCTGTTGCCACCCTGGTGCCAGGGCTCAAGATGTCACGGGCCGACTTCAGAACATCCTCGAGAGGGAAGGAAGGAGAACAGCCGGAGTTAGTTGTGCACGTGGGCACAAACGATGTCGGGAAGAAGCGGAAGGAGGTTCTGCAACGTGTGTTTAGAGAGTTTAGAGAGTTAGGAAGAAGATTGAAAAGCAGGACCTCTAGGGTGGTTATCTCTGGATTGCTTCCTGTACCTCGTGCTGGTGCGGGCAGGAACAGGGAGATAGGGGATGTGAATGTGTGGCTGGGGGGCTGGTGCAGGGAGCAGGGATTTAGATTTATAGACCACTGGTGTTTCTTCTGGAGTAGAGGTGGCCTGTACAAAAGGGACGGGTTACACCTTAACTGGAGGGCGACTAACGTTCTGGCAGGGAGGTTTGCTAGGGCTACACCTGTGGGTTTAAACTAAATAACAGGGGGGAGGGGTTGACAAATTTGGAGTATAAAGATGGAGTTAAAGGGGAAGTGAGTACAGGAAAAGTTACAAAAGACTCCCAAATTAATGGGAAGGAAAGTTCGAGAAGGGATAAGAGAGTACGGTCAGGACCAATAGTGTGAGGGGGTGTGAGGGGGGCGGTGAATACCAAAGTTAAAGTGTTGTATATGAATACCCAAAGTATAAGAAATAAAGTGGGGGATGAGCTTGAGGCTCAGTTAGAGATTGGCAAGTATGATGTTGTGGGAATTGCAGAGACATGGCTGCAAGAGGGCCAGGGCTGGGAACTGAATATTCAGGGGTATACATCCTATCGAAAAGACAGACAAGTGGGCAGAGGAGTGGGGTAGCTCTGTTGGTGAAGAATGAAATTCAGTCCCTTGCGAAGGGTGACATAGAATCATGAGATGTAGAGTCAGTATGGATAGAACTGAGGAATTGTAAGGGTAAAAAGACCCTAATGGGACATCTACAGGCCCCCAAACAGTAGCCTGGATATAGGGTGCAAGTTGAATCAAGAGTTAAAATTGCCATGTCACAAAGGTGGTTATGGGAGATTTCAACATGCAGGTAGACTGGGAAAATCAGGTTGGTACTGGACCCCAAGAAAGGGAGTTTGTGCAGTGCCTCCGAGATGGATTCTTAGAGCAGCTTGTTCCAAGGAGAAGGCAATTCTGGATTCAGTGTTGAGCACAGTATCACAGTTGAACAAAGGGGACTAGTGAGGCATGAGGCAGGAGCTGGCCATAGTTGACTGGAAAGAGACCCTAGCAGGGAAGACAGAAGAACAACAATTTTAAGAAGGGAGGGAGAGAGAAAACAGGGAATTATGGACCAGTTAGCCTGACATCGGTGGTGGGGAAGATGCTGGAGTCAACCATAAAAGATAAAATAGCGGCACATTTGGATAGCAGTAACAGGATCGGTCCGAGTCAGCATGGATTTACGAAGGGGAAATCATGCTTGACTAATTTTCTGGAATTTTTTTGAGGATGTAACTTGGAAAATGGACAAGGGAGAGCCAGTGGATGTAGTGTACCTGGACTTTCAGAAAGCCTTTGATTAGATCCCACGTAGGAGATTAGTGGGCAAAATTGGAGCTCATGGTATTGGGGGTAAGGTACTGACATGGATAGAAAAATTGGTTGGCAGACTGGAAACAAAGAGTAGGGATTAATGGGTTCATTTCAGAATGGCAGGTAGTGACTAGTGGGGTACCGCAAGGCTCAGTGCTGGGACCGCAGCTATTTACAATATACATTCATGATTTAGATGAAAGGTTTAAAGTGACATTAGCAAATTTGCAGATGACACAAAGCTGGGTGGCAGTGTGAACTGTGAGGAGGATGCTATGAGGATGCAGGGTGACTTGGACAGGTCGGGTGAGTGTGCAGATGCCTGGCGGATGCAGTTTAATGTGGATAAATGTGAGGTTATCTACTTTGATGGCAAGAACAGGAAGGCAGATTATTATCTGAAAGGTGTCAAGTTAGTTAAAGGGGAAGTACAAGAACTGAGTGTCCTTGTTCATCAGTCACTGAAAGTAAGCATGCAGGTAGTGAAGAAAACTAATGGCATATTTGCCTTCATAACAAGAGGAGTTGAGTATAGGAGCAAAGAGGTCCTTCTGCAGTTGTACAGGGCCCTGGTGAGATTGTGTGCAGTCTTGGTCTCCAAATGTGAGGAAGGACATTCTTGCAGTTGAGGGAGTGCAGCGTAGGTTCACGAGGTTAATTCCCGGGATGGCGGGACTGTCATATGTTGAAAGAATGGAACGACTGGGCTTATATACTCTGGATGTTGGGGGAGTGCAGAACCAGGGGCCACAGTTTAAGAATAAAGGGTAGGTCATTTAGAACAGAGATGAGGAAAAACATTATCACCCAGAGAGTTGTGAATCTGTGGAATGATCTGCCTCAGAAGGCAGTGGAGGCCAATTCTCTGGATGCTTTCAAGAGAGAGTTAGATAGAGCTCTTAAAGATAGTGGAGTCAAGGGATATGGTGAGAAGGCAGGAACGGGGTACTGATTGGGGATGGTCAGCCATGATCACAGCGAATGGTGGTGCTGGCTCGAAGGGCCAAATGGCCTACTCCGATTGTCTATTGTCCCTCTTGCCCTCTCCCCCTCTCTCTCCTCTTTCTCTCTCTTTCTCTCCCTCCCACCGTCTCTCTCCCCCCCCTCTCTCTCTCTCTCTCTCTCTCTCTCTCCACACTGAAATGTGTTCACCGACTCCAAATAAAATAATTCACATAAAGCTACAATGATTCTTGTTTCAAATGCAAGCAAAATAGATAGGTTGGCACTGAAAAGTCTAATGGAGTGTTCTAAGACCAAATAATTTTGCCACCACTTTCAGCATTTGAAAGGTTCCATTCCATGTAGTCGCTCTAGTCTACTGATCCACCCCCACCAATACTCTCTTCCTATCCTTTGCAACTGCAGAAGGAACAATCCCTGCCCTGTCACCCCCTTCCTTCCCAAACACTCAGGGCCCATCAACATTTTTGCACAGAAAGCTGCTATTTACTTGCAGCAGTTTCAATTTAGTGTCTTCAATTAATTCCTCCAAATGTGGTCTGCTTCAGATTGATGGGGCGGAGAGAGGGGTAGAAGACACACGTTCTGTCCAGTTCCTGTCTGTGACCTCGATTTCCAGTCTCCCACCACTCTCTCTCTCTTACCTTCAACCTCTCCCCGTCAATATTCCAGTTCAATGATCTTCTGACCAGCCATATTACAGCCTCCTGGAGTCAAAGATTTTCAAAAATTTCAAACAATTAGCATTTTCACCAGTTTCTATTTATAGTTTTTTAGCTTCCACGTTATTTCCTGTTATAATTTCAACTAATGATTCTGCATCCTCGAGAGAGAGAGAACAAGAGAGAGAGAGAGGGATAGAGAGAGAGAGAGAGAAAAAGAGAGCAATAGAGAGAGAGAGCAAGAGAGAGAAAGAGAGAGAGAGAGAGGGCGAGAGAGAGCAAGAGAGTGAGCGAGAGAGAGCGAGAGAGAGAGAGAGTGAGCAAGAGAGAGAGAGAGAGCGAGCAAGAGAGAGAGAAAGAGAGAGAGAGAGTGAGCAAGAGAGAGAGGGGGAGAGAGAGCGAGAGAGAGAGAGAGCAAGAGAGAGAGAGAGCAAGAGAGCGAGAGAAAGAGAGAGAGAGAGAGCGAGAGAGAGAGAGGGGAGAGAGAGCGAGCAAGAGAGTGTGAGAGAGAGTGTGAGAGAGAAAGAGAGAGAGAGAGAGCAAGAGAGAGAGAGAGCAAGAGAGAGAGAGAAAGAGAGAGAGAGAGAGCGAGAGAGAGAGAGGGGAGAGAGAGCGAGAGAGAGAGAGAGAGCAAGAGAGAGAGAGAAAGAGAGAGAGAGAGAGCGAGAGAGAGAGAGAGCAAGAGAGAGAGAGCAAGAGAGAGAAAGAGAGAGAGAGAGAGCGAGAGAGAGAGAGGGGAGAGAGAGAGAGAGAGAGAGAGAGAGCAAGAGAGAGAGAGAAAGAGAGAGAGAGAGAGCGAGAGAGAGAGAGCGCAAGAGAGAGAGAGAGAGAGAGAGAGAGCAAGAGAGAGAGAGAAAGAGAGAGAGAGAGAGCGAGAGAGAGAGAGCGCAAGAGAGAGAGAGAGAGAGAGAGAGAGAACGAGAGCAAGAGAGAGAACGAGAGAGAGAGAGAGAAAAGGGAGCTACATTTCTCCATTGTTTATTGCAAGGGAATTATTTTGGAGTGAATCAACTAGATACTCATTTTTAACTTCTGCAGCTGGCGTGCTTGTCTTTGGGATTGTTTAAAGGATAGTTGTTCATAGTCAAATATGCAGAGCACTAAACAAATTGCCGGAGAACAAAGAGGCAGTCGAGCCTGTTGTGTGTTCTTTCATTTAATTGCTCATCAAATTCCTGTCTTCAGCGCTGAATATCATGAGTGGCAAGTGATCACACAATTAAGACATCAAAACAAAAGAGGGAGCAACCCTTCCACACTGCCCAACTGTTATCTACATAAATGAGCAAACCATTGTTTTTTCATTGTTGCCCTTTCATAAATGTCCCTGGAAAGATGGGAAGCAAATCGCTTTCTACAAAGGCCACAGCTGATCTGGTGCAGCACTCCCACACGACTCCAGGGGAGGGAGTTCCAGAATTTACGCCCCAAAAACAACAAATGATTGCAATTTGTGTCCAAGTCAAGGCGTTGTGTGACGGTGGGGAACCTCCAGCATCTGGAACTGACTGCTCTTGATCGTTCAGGTGGGAGAAGCCGAGGGTCTGTGAGCTGCTGTCAAAGCAGTCCATGCACGGAACTGCAACTTTATCATGAACGATAGACACAAAATGCTGGAGTAGCTCAGAGGGTCAGGCAGCATCTCTGGAGCAAAGGAATTGGTGACGTTTTGGATCGAAACCCTTCTTCAGACTGAGAGTCGGGGGGGGGGGGGGCGAAACTGGAGGCATGATAAGGTTCTGAATAAAGTGCACATACAAATTTCCTTTGCAACAAACTCAACTGTTTGTTTGCTATTTACTTACCATCGCACTGCCAAATGCACTGCTCGCTTTGTGGAGTTATTAATAGCCTGATGCTTCTCACCTTAGGTGCCGTTTGCTCTCTGATTCTCACCTTACTTCACGTTTCCTCTCTGGAGATTAAGAAGCAACGGACTAACGAATCAGAAAGCAATTTTCCAGACTGTTGGAGCAGTGCAGGTGCCTGATGCCCAGTCATTTTACTGCAGTCAATCAGAAAGGAAATACATGGTGTAGGAAGGAACTGCAGATGCTGGTTTATACGAAAGATGGATGCAAAGCGCTGGAGTAATGTAGTTGGCCAGGCAGCATCTCGCTAGAAAAAGGATCAGTGACGTTTCGGGTCATAGCCCTTCTTCAGACCATGAAAGAAATTGTCCTTCAGGAGCCAAAGACTTACATCCATAGGTGGAATGGCCAGTACAAGTCCTCAGATTCACCAAAGTAGCTGGCACTTAATAGTCCCCTCCATTCAAAGACAGATGGAGATGGATAGTGATTATTGACTTTGGTGTTATTATCAGCAAGATGTCACACTCAATAAATGAGCCTGATTACACGTTACACACAAAATGCGGGAGTAACTCAGCAGGACAGGCAGCATCTCTGGAGGGAAGGAATTCTGAGGAAGTCTGGAGAAGGGTCTCGACCCGAAACATCACCCATTCCTTTGCTCCAGAGTTGCTGAGTTACTCCAGCATTTTGTCCCTATCTTCGGTGTAAACTAGCATCTGCAGTTCCTTCCTACTGATTAGACAATAGGCAATAGACAATGGGTGCAGGCCATTCGGACCTTCGAGCCAGCACGGCCATTCACTGTGATCATGGCTGATCATCCACAATGAGTACCCCGTTCCTGCCTTCTCCCCATATCCCTTGACTCCGCTGTCTTTAAGAGCTCTATCTAACTCTATCTTGAAAGCATCCAGAGAATCGGCCTCCACTGACTTCTGAGGCAGAGATGTCCATAGATTCACAATTCTCTGGGTGAAAACGTTTTTCCTCACCTCCGTTCCAAATGGCCTACCCTTTATTCTTAAACCTTGGCTCCTGGTCTGCACTCCCCCAACATCGGGAACATGTTTCCTGCCTCTAGTATGTCCAATCCCTTAATAATCTTATATGTTTCAATACGATCCCCTTTCACCCTTCCAAATTCTGATTTACGGACTGTTCCCAAGGACACATTCAGAGACTGACATCAAGTGCTGCTGGAGGATTATCAACTCGGTGAAAGACGCTCTCTGGTCTGCCCGAGCGTTGTTCACCACCCAGCAGAGCGCGATGTCCGTCGGGGAATGTTGCCGACTGGCCCACTGCAGACTGCAGGAGTACGTACTGAGGGACGCACTGAAGCTCGGTGCAGCCAACGCCAAGGCTCGGTGGGGGAGGGCCACAGTCTAAGGTCCTTCCACTGCTGGACATGGGGGGCACGGTATGGTGGAGCCGCCCCTCAAAATAAGGGAAGGTATCCCATGCCGGGGGGCCACATGAGTGGCACGGGTGGGGGATCGATTCGTGAAATTTGAAAATTTTGAAAAATGTATATAGACTGTATGGAGACATTTGTATAGCCTCCGAAAATGTTGGATGGATTTTTTTCGCACGGTTGACGTATTGTATATATTTATTACTTGAATAAAGTCTATTTTGAGTGGACTGAGCGGAGGTGTTCGGCGAATTGATCGCCAAGCCTACGCTTGGTCTCACCGATGCAGAGCAGGTGACATCTATAGCAGCGGATGCAATAGATGAGTTTGGAGGAGGTGCTCGAATCCTTCGAATCCGATCTTTCTGTCCTGGGCCTCCTCCATGGCCAGAGTGAGTTCCACCGTAAATTGGAGGAGCAGCACCTCATATTTCCCTTGGGCAGTTTACACCCCAGCTGTGTGAACATTGACTTCTCTAAATTCAGGTAGTCCCTACTTTCTCATCCCGTTCTCAGTTCTCCGTCAGTCCACTGGCTCCACCTCTTCCTTTCTTCTTCCCCCCCCCCCACCCCCCACCCTCACATCGGTCCGAAGAAGGGTTTCGACCCGATACGTTGCCTATTTCCTTCGCTCCATAGATGCTGCCTCACCCGCTTAGTTTCTCCAGCATTTTTGTCTACCTTCGATTTTCCAGTATCTGCAGCTCCTTCTTAAACATAAGTACATTGAAAAGTTATTTGGAAAGATCAATCAGCTGCCGGTCTCCATTAATGGAGGAGTGAACGTTTGTTTTGGCCTTCAAGATATTAGTGCACAATGGAGGACATAAAATAAAAGAAGTACTTCCCTTTTTGCTATGGAACACATATCGTCATTCACTTTTGAGACAGAGTCAAAGTACTAGAATTCGTAGCTTAATACCATGGAAGTGCTTTCACAATGTAGACTGCAGAAATTCAAGGGTGTTTAAATGGGGAACTAAATGCTGGTGATATCAATGTTTCATGACAAACTAAAACAAATTCAACATCGAAAATGAATGTCTTTCATACAAAAACTGGAGAAAGTTGGGCAAAACCCCACCAAAGGCGAGTAGGTTATAAGAAGAGCTAGTTTAGTTTAGTTTAGTTTAGTTTATTGCCACAGGTACCGAGTTAGTGAAAAGCTTTTGTTGCGTGCCAACCAGTCATCTTGCAGACGATACATGATTACAGTTGAGCCATCCACAGTGTACAGATACATGATAAAGGGAATAACGCGAATAACGCTTAGTGCAAGATAAAGTCCAGTAAAGTCCGATCAAAGATAGTCTGAGGCTCGCCAAAGAGGTAGATAATAGCTCAGGACTGCTCTCTAGTTGTTGCTAGGATGGTTCATTAATGGAACCATCACCCTAATGATGGTTCGGATAATGAAGGTGTTCAAAATTAAATGGTGTTTTCCTAAAGTAAATATGATAAATGATATATATGTAAGAGAACATATATGGTTCAACACAAAATAGGCCCTTAAATTCAGGAGATATGTGTCGAACATGATGCCAAATTAAACCACTCCATTCTGCCTGCATGTGATCCATTTCTCTCCATTTCCTGCATGTTCATGAACCCATCTAAAAGCCTCTTAAACACCACTATCGTATTTGCTTCTGCTCCCCCTCCAGCCAGTGCATTCCAGGCGCCCACCATCCCTGGGTAAAAGACTTGCCCCACACATCTCCTTTAAACTTTTTCCACTCTGACCCTAAAGCTATGCCCTCTGGTATTTGACATTTCCATCCCAAGGGAAAGGTTCTGAATCTCTGCACTATCATGTTATAAACCTCTATCAGGCTTCCCCTCAGGCTCTGGCACACCAGAGAAAACAATCCAAGATTGTTCAACCTCTCCTTATTGCTAGTGCCCTCTAATCCGAGCAACTTCCTGGTAAACCTCTTTTGCACCCTCTCCAAAGATTCTATATTTTCCTGAAACGGGGCGACCAGATTTGCACACAACGCTGCAAATGCAAATTAAACAAAGTTTTATAAAGCAGCAACACGGCTTCCTGGATGTTGCACTCAATGCCCTGATGATGATGACAAGTAGACCATTTGCCTTCTTTACCACTCCATCTATTCATTTTACTACAATACGGGAGCTATGGATTCGGACCCAAGATCTCCCTGTACATCAATGCCATTAAGGCTCCTGCCATGATCTGTATACTCTCCCCTTACACCCCCCAAAGTGCCACGCCTCACGCTTGCCTAGATTAAACTCTCTCTGTAACTGTATCTGTACCATTATCTGTAACTGATCTATATCCTACTGTGTTAGCTTTTTAAGATAAATATTTGAAAACAATAAATTCAAAGTCGTGGGGATAAGTCCCTTGGGCAATAAGATGTTGGAGAGAAAGAGAATGACTTTCATTTACTTAGCACCCACCACGTCTATTTCAAGTATACGAAAAACTATTAAAGTGCCAAAGTACTTTGGAATTAATCCCTTCATCATAAGGTAAAAAACAAAATCCCAAGTTGCAGGCGAATTTAAAAGCCGCCTGCAACATTACTGTGATAATTGTCAGATATTCTGTTCTTAGAGATGGTGTGAGAGTCATTATGAGCCAGGTTACTGTGAATAAGTCACCTCAACTCACCTCACACCCGCCCACCCCAGTTCTTTTTGCATTTACTTGCAAATGCAGTGCAGGATCTTGGTTGAATGTCTCATTCACGGCGGAGCAGCCCCAACAATGCAACAGAACATTAGTATCATGAAGGAATGTTCGCCTAGAATTTTGCTCAATTGGAAAGATGGCAATAAAGTAGGCCACAGTGTCACATTTTCAGCAAATAACAACCGGAATGAACCATGTGTCACCTATGTCTACTAAAGGCTTCCTACATAAGGGTGGCACGGGGGCACAGCAGTAATTCAGCTCCAGGGATCCAGGGTTGACTCTGACCTCAGGTGCTACTTGTATGGAGATTGTATGGAGCATGCAACAAAAGCTTTTCACTGCCCCTCAGAAGATGTGACAATAAACTAAAGTGAACTGAACCGAGTTTGATCGTGACCTCCCACCCGTATCCCAAAAGTAGTGCTCGTAGGTTAAATGGCTGCTGTGTATTACCCCTCAATGTATGTTATTGGCAGAAAGAATCAAAGGAGAGTTGCTGGGCATTTGTGAGGGAGAATAAGTAGTAGCGGTATAGGGAAGTACGAAGAAGGCAAATGGGACCAATGGAAATGTTCTCCTGGGAGGCTAGCATGGGCTTGATGGGCAGAATAGCCTTTGGCTGTGTCATAATGGGATAATATAAACTGGTATGGATTTGGAACACGTACCCAAGTGGAAATACAATACAGTATAAAACTTGCCATAGAGGGAGTACAGAGAAGGTTCACCAGACTGATTCCTGGGATGGCAGGACTTCCATATGAAGAAAGACTGGATAGACTCGGCTTGTGCTCGCTGGAATTTAGGAGATTGAGGGGGGATCTTATAGAGGCTTACAAAATTCTTAAGTGGTTGGACAGGCTAGATGCAGGAAGATTGTTCCCGATGTTGGGGAACTCCAGAATAAGGGGTCACAGTTTAAGGATAAGGGGGAAGTCTTTTAGGACAGAGATGAGAAGATCTTTTTTCACACAGAGAGTGGTGAGTCTGTGGAATTCTCTGCCACAGAAGGTAGTTGAGGCCAGTTCATTGGCTATATTTAAGAGGGAGCTGGATGTGGCCCTGTTGCTAAAGGGATCAGGGGGTATGGAGAGAAGGCAGGCACAGGATACTGAGGGTACACAAAAGGCTGGAGAAACTCAGCGGGTGCAGCAGCATCTAAGGAGCGAAGGAGATAGGCGACGTTTTGGGTCGAGACCCTTCTTCAGACCTCCTGTACCCTTCTACAGGATACTGAGTTGGATGATCAGCCATGATCATATTGAATGGCGGTGCAGGTTCGAAGGGCCGAATGGCCTACTCCTGCACCTATTTTCTATGATTCTATGATTCTATGAAAACACTCAACTCTTTCTCCAATGGTGTTTTCAACAGCGACAGCTCGTACAGATACCAAACACTTCCTGCTGCATGCTTAACTTTCATTAGCTGTCAGCTTTGTGGCTGTCAAAATAAAAGTTGACTTCAAACAGCTTTAGCACATAGCCTGTGGCAGCGGCTTAGCGAGATTAAAAGGAAATGTGTTGAGGGCTAGGTGGCCTGGAGAGACTGGCGGTTAGAAGATTCACTTCATGTCCTGTGGTTGACTAGCTGGCTACATTCGTCAGAAATGGTGATTGTCCACGGCAGCTTCCATGCTGATTGTTACAAGGCCGTGGGTTTGGATTAGAAATGGAATCATTCCAATGTCTGTGCAGGTAGACTGAGATACATTTAATAGAATTGCAGAGGCAGCGATAACTGGATTGCTTGCTAGTGTTGTCAGATGTCTGTCAGATTTTCTAGTACTGAAGCTTTGAATAACTGAATCATTTATGGCAGAACTTGACCTTTTTTTAATCTCGACACAAATCAACGACAACAATGAGAGAGGCTGATGAAAGTTGTGCAAATTTGCGCTAGCGGGCAAGGTGAGATCTTGGTTGATTTGATTCAATGTAAACGGGTTTCCATTCCTAGAATGAATTGTATGCAAGCCCATCATCAAAATACAGGACCGTGTTATTTCCTCCTGTCCCAACTTTGCTGAAGCACAATGTCAGAGTCTGTTGCAAAACAACAAGCCTAACCTGGTTCACCAAGGTCCATGTGAGGGGCCTTTATCGAAAGCCTTCTGGGAATCCAAAGATAGCACATTTACAAGTTCTCCCTCACTTACTCTGATATCGTTATTTCTTTATTTCTGATATCTTTATTTCGAACGATTAAAAAAAGCGAAGAAAAGAAAAGATGAAATGAATAAATAAAAGAAAAATCATATATATACATATATATATACATAAATACATACACACATACATACACATACATGTACATATATATATACACACATATACACACATACACATATACATAACATATATGTACATACATAAATTAAAAAATCAAAAGCCAATTTCAACATAATACACATTAGACTTGTTCGAAAAGGGATAGGAAGAAGCCTATGCTTGTCAAGTCCTACCCACATTCTTCACCATTAACAAATGCAAAATTTAATAAAATAAACTAAACAGACAATTCAAATAAAACTACTCCAATCAAGCTATTCATTAAAAAAAATAAAAAATTTAAAAAAAAGAACAGAACAAGAGAACTCTGCCACGTGCTTCCTCAGAGACCTACAACAGATAAGTCAAACATAATAGACAATAGACAATAGGTGCAGGAGCAGGCCATTCGGCCCTTCGAGCCCGCACTGCCATTCAATGTGATCATGGCTGATGTGGAGGAAGGATCTGGACCCGAAACGTCACCCATTCTTTCTCTCCAGATTTGCTGCCTGACCCGCTGAGTTACTCCAGCATTTTGTGTCTTAGTCGAACATAAGTTCCATTTCATACTCGGTGTTGACTTTGCTCAATCATGTTATTACTTTTTAAGTTGGCACAGTCTGGTTGGACTGGAGGGCCCATTTCTCTGTTCCTCAATTCAATGAATTTAAGTGTCTTGATACTACGTCGAGAGATTGCAATATTTCCCCAACTGCTTATATTTTATTTTTTACCTCCTTTATTAAATACTCAGCGCAGAGGGAGAACAAGGAGGGAAGAGACAGGGACATTAAGACTTTTGCCTGGTAGACTCACTGTGGTGGATGTTAAATCTGTGTTTATTGTGTGTTTTGTTATTTTATTCTATGTTATTATTGCAAGGCATGAAATTTCATTCAGGCTGAAAAGCCTGAATGTCAATAAAGGATACTTGATACCTGATACTTGGAGTTGATACTGGGCTTACATTTGCTACAGGAACTCAACAGAAATGATTTGGCACAGTGTCACTCTGTATGGAGAGTTGCTGCCATACAGCGCCAGAGACCAGGTTTCGATCCTGACCACGGATACTGTCTGCACGATATTTCTACCTGTGACTCCATGAGGGTTTTCTCCCGGTGCTCCAGTTTCCGCCCACATTCCGAAGACGTGCGGGTTTGTAGGTTAATTGGCCTCCGTAAATTGTCCCTAGTATGTAGGATAGAACTAGTGCGCGGGTGTTCGTTGATGGGCTCAGATTTGGTGGGCCGAAGAGTCACCTTCCACTCTTTCTAAACTTGGAAAAAAAAATCCAAAATCTAAAGAATTTTGGAATTAATAGCAACAGCATTGCCATCATGAAAGCTATCTCTTTATAAATTCTGGGAAACAGATCATCTGCTTTATTCATTTTCAAATTATCTATTCATTTTTTAATTCGCGCTAATTTTCTTCCCTTCCTCGTTTACACTGGACCCTTGGTTCATCAGTATTTCTGGGAGTTTTATGTGTTCTCTGGGAAGACAACGGCAAAATATTTGTGAAATTCCTCTGACAGTTCATGCTTCCCTTTGAAAGGTTTGCCATCTCCATGAATAAAGGTAGTTTGTTATGATTGAATTTTTCCTTTAAGGGGCTGTCCCACTGCGGCGACCTAATCTGCGGGTTTAGAAAAGTTTGCCCTCGACTCAAACTCGCAGCATGGTCGACACGTGGTCCTAGGAGGTCCTATGAGGTCGCTGGAACTCTCCTTCATGCTCGAAGGAAGTTCCCGAATATTCGTGGCCTCAGCTAGGTCCCAGAAAATCTTTCAGCTTGTTGAAAAATATTCCGCAAGTAAAATATGGTTGGCATGGGTCTTTTCAACTCGTAGTGCTGTGGAGTGGGGTCCCCATTTAGTTACAGGCAGCCGTAGGCAATCTCCTTTGCTGACTGGGCATTTTGATTGGCTCATTGGAGTTTTCAGGACCAAGGAAGACCTACCGGTAGGTAAAATGCCCGCTAAAATTTATTATACTTCTTAAAAGTGTATCCACTCCTCCCCCCCCCACCGCACTCTCTAAAGGACTTACTGTTACTGTGCAGCCATTTTACCTTCTTCTTCATCACTGGTGTGATTTTCAGGTAGCGCTCCCCCGCTTTCCCTGGCCCCCGCCTTGCGATGTGTTTGTGTGTGTGTACGGTCGGTTGATCGAGCTCATGGTTCGGTCGATCCAGCTCGAGGCTTTCCAGGCGAGTGCCCCTGAGCTTGAAGGTCTAAGACACTCTTCTGGACTCGTGGATTAGGTCGCCCAAGTGGGACATCCCTTTATTCTTCAGCTTGATTAGCATTAAGGAAAACTTCTTTGGGCATTTGTCCTGAACCTCTTCAGTATTATCTTGTATTTATCTGTCCAAAATCTCAACCCCCTCACCCTGTGATAAGAGATTGGAGTTAATTTTGAAGTTGTCGTTTCACTGTATACCAACGAGGAAGGCTGGTGGGGGCAGATAGGGTACAGTGTTGCTAAGGGATCATTCTCAATTGATGGAACTATTGAGAGGACTGAGTTGTTTTCGTGGCAAGGCATCATTTGGCTTCCTATTTCAACATATCCAGATATGGATCTTTGGCATATCTATAAGAGCTCATCATTCAGGGTAGATAGTCAGTGCAAGAAACAGGGCAGATTAGAAGTGTGTGGTTGGCATGAGAAGAGGGTTGAAGTGTAAGGGGGGATGAACTGAGCTGAACATCACGAGTTAAGAATAAGCTACTCAAAAATCAACCAGCCTGCCCATAGTTTCTAGGGCTGGAACCTCATGAATGAGACGTTCCCTCCTTCCAGTCTCACCCAGCACCTCATCCTCACTATCACGAGCACGCATTTGCTTTTTTTATGGCAAAAAAAAAGACCAGACGAGGAAATGAAAATTCACTGGAATGTGTATTGCCAACCAGCATAACCAGATTAAAATCAGATGGCATCGTGGTGCAACAGGTAGAACTGCTACCTCACAACGCTAGAGGCCCAGATTCCATATGAAGTTCACATATGAACCCGAGTCACATTCTCCCTGGGTTTCCTCAGAGTGCTCCAGTTTCCTCCCACATCACAAAGATGTGCGGGTTTGTAGGTCAATTGGCCTTTGTAAATCACCCCGAGCGGATGAGAAAGGGGGATGACATGTTAGCGCGTGATCAATGGTCAGCGTGGACTCGGTGGGCCGAAATGTTTTCATGCTGTATTTTTCAATTCTAATTCAAATAATCCCTTATCTTCGGAAAATGTTGAAAATGCCCACCTGGATCACGGAATGTCTTGCGTCAAAGTGGAATGAGTGAACAGAATTCAATGTCTCCATGGACTTACATTCCTCATAAACCAGGAGTGATTCCTTTAAGTGGCCGTAGGTAATGACAGTTCAGCATACGTTTGACCCACTGGTTGGTCACAATTCGAATGATATCTCACTGACTAGCTGCAACTCAACTTCAGTTCAGTTCATGTTCAGTTTCAGTTCAGTGGAGTTTATTGTCACACGTACCGAGGTAAAGTGAAAAGCTTTTGGTTGCATGCTAACCAGTCAGCAGGAAGACAAAACATGATTACAATCGAGCCATTTACAGTGTATACTGTAGATACATGATAAGGGAATAACCTTTAGTGCAAGGTGAAGCCAGCAAAGTCTGATCAAGGATGGTCTGAGTGTTTAAGAAAGAACTTTCGAAAAATCGAATGTAGACAAAAGGACTGGACAAGCTAGATGCAGGAAAAATGTTCCCAATGTTGGGCGAGTCCAGAACCAGGGGCCACAGTCTTAGAATAAAGGAGAGGTCATTTAAGACTGAGGTGAGAAAAAACGTTTTCACCCAGAGAGTTGTGAATTTATGGAATTCCCTGCCACAGAGGGCAATTGAGGCCAAGTCACTGGATGGATTTCAGCGAGAGTCAAGGGATATGGGGAGAAGGCAGGCACGGGTTATTGATAGGGGACGATCAGCCATGATCACAATTAATGGCGGTGCTGGCTCGAAGGGCCGAATGGCCGTCTCCTGCACCAATTTTCTATGTTTCTATGTTTCTATGTAGCTTTAGATGCTGGAAAAATCGAAGGTAGACAAAAAAGCTGGAGAAACTCAGCGGGTGAGGCAGCAGCTATGGAGCGAAGGAATAGGCGACGTTTTGGGTCGAGACCCTTCTTCAGATCTCAGGATAGTCAGAGGGTCACCAATGAGGTAGGTAGTAGCTCAGCACTTGGATGTTTATGGCAGGAGTTCAAGATTGCCTTTTCACAAAAGAGAAGATTTGCATTCATATAGCGTCTATTGGAGCCTCAACAGGGTGGCAGTCAGAGGAACACAGTTGGAGCCACCATATTCAATGTGCTACCTTCTTCCTGCTTCCCGCTGTCTCAGGAGACTGGAGTGTATTGCAAATCCTTTTTTTTAGTTTCTATCTACACTGCCCCATCCTTTCTTAATGAAACCGCACTGGCACAACATGGGATGTGTGGTGGAATTTAAATCTGACACCTTCTAGAGTGGCAGATAAAGCACATACATATAATACACATAAGCTTATGTGTAGGGAGGAACTGCAGATGCTAGTTCACACCGACGACAGACACAAGATGCTGGAGTAACTCAAAGACTCAGGCAGCATCTCTGGAAATAAGGAATAGGTGACTTTTAGGGTTGAGACCCTTCTTGATATATGACTGCATATTTGTTTATCGTGGTTGTGGGAAGCTTTAATCCCACCCCTCATAATTTTCTTCTAGTTATAAATCATTTATAATGTCTTTCTACTGCAACCATTCCCACCTTATCCTGGTGTGGTGACTGTGGCGATTCTGGTGAACCTGGTGATTCCGAGGTGTATTGCTTCTATAGTGCAGAGGCCGAACTTCAACACTCCTCAATGTAATCCTCCTGAGGTATTGTCTCGCTAGTCTAACTCTACCTTTGCAGTCAAGTTGGGGTGAATGGCCTGTTTCCATGCTGTACGACTATATCTTGTGAGCTTAAATTTTCAAATCTCTTTCTTCACTATTATCTAAATGGTGGCCGATTAGGAAAAGGGGAGATGCAGCGCGACCTGGGTGTCATGGTACGCCAGTCATTGTAAGTAGGCATGCAGGTGCAGCAGGCAGTGAAGAAAGCGAACGGTATGTTAGCTTTCATAGCAAAAGGTTTTGAGTATAGGAGCAGGGAGGTTCTACCTCAGTTGTATAGGGTCTTGGTGAGACCACACCTGGAGTATTGCGTACAGTTCTGGTCTCCAAATCTGAGGAAGGACATTATTGCCATAGAGGGAGTGCAGAGAAGGTTCACCAGACTGATTCCTGGGATGTCAGGACTGTCTTATGAACAAAGACTACATAGACTCGGTTTATACTCTCTAGAATTTAGGAGATTGAGGGGGATCTTATAGAAACTTACAAAATTCTTAAGGGGTTGGACAGGCTAGATGCAGGAAGATTGTTCCCAATGTTGGGGAGGTCCAGGACAAGGGGTCACAGCTTAAGGATAAGGGGGAAATCCTTTAGGACCGAGATGAGAAGGACTTTTTTCACACAGAGAGTGGTGGGTCTCTGGAACTCTCTGCCACAGAGGGTAGTTGAGGCCAGTTCATTGGCTATATTTAAGAGGGAGTTAGATGTGGCCCTTGTGGCTAAGGGGATCAGAGGGTATGGAGAGAAGGCAGGTACGGGATACTGAGTTGGATGATCAGCCATGATCATATTGAATGGCGGTGCAGGCTCGAAGGGTTGAATGGCCTACTCCTGCACCTAATTTCTATGTTTCTATGTTTGAAAGTGCTTAAGCCTTTGATTGGGAAAATCGCAGGTTGAATTCCCTTTCAGGAGATTTAAGTCATTGATGTTATCTGACGTTTCGAATGCATCCCTGAAGGAATGTTGCACAACTGGTAATGTCACCCTTTGTTTAAAGTAAAGTTGCATAGTTCTATCTGGCATCTTGGCTGACGTTCACAGTGGCAGTCAACCCTGAAAACCTGCCGGACATGTACATGGAATCAGTTCTCCAACTGGAGCCCGCGCTTTTCAGAGATGGAGGAAATACTGGCAGGGATAGAAGCAATATTACTTCACTTCGTAGAGGTATAGAAAAGAACAAGTTTAATTTAAATCACAACTACATATGAATCACAAGAGAAATTAAACATAAATAAACCACATGTAAACGTAGGTCTGTAAAAAAGTATCTTTGTACAAACAAAAACACCTCTGCTGATACACAAAATATACAAAGTTGTCCAGAAAAACAAAAGCAAGTATTCAGTAACTTTGGTGCACATATGTAGATCGGTCTCAACGTAGCATTTCTGAATTGCTGGTTAAGTAAAAAAATGTAGGACATGCGTAACTGAAAAAAGATATCGCTGAGTTTAGCCTGATTTCAACCAACGAGATTGGTAGAAATCAACCCCAGAAACTTATCCAACAACATTTGGTTTTCAATGAGGGGAAGGGACGGAGGTGCTGTGACTCAGTGCAAACTGCCTCATTTTCAATAGCCACAGGTTAATTTTTGACGCATGGCTAACATAGGTGGGTATATGTTCTTTTATGTCACCACGGTGTCAACTATTTCTTTCAACGGTGAAATAATCTTTGATCTTCTGTGCTGCTAGAGTGAAAATGCTACTCATGTTTCTGATTGTGACTCGCCTGTTGTTTCCTGACAAGTGCAAAACTGTTTTTTGGGGCGGGAACTTCTAAAGCGCAAGTTTCAAAGGGCACCAGCAGCTTGCAAATTGACAACTTGCCGTTCTAGATTTTAACCGTTTACCCAGCATCACTGAAATGTAATTTCTAGTCTTTTCCCATTTGTATGAGAGACATTGGATTGGCCACCCTTCCAATTACGTGGCCTTCAGGGATTAAGATTTGATATCATTGTGGGGGACATCATTGATTGCTACCCAGATCCTCTGCTTCCCCTTCCCCTAATTAACAAAGACCTAGTCTACATTTTCTTTGATCTTCGTCCTCTTTGATCTCTTTTCAGACATTACCATTCTATATCTCCCTCTCCCCTGCCTCTCAGTCTTGACGCAAATGGTCTCGTCCCAAAGCATCACCCATTCCATCTATCCAGAGATGTTGCCTGTCCCACTGAGTTACTCCAGCTTTTTACTCCTGCTTTCTGCAGATATACATCCCACACAGACATGAGCTTTGTAGTCTGCACATGGTCCTGCCACTTGCTTCTCTGGCTACCATGACTTTTTTTTTTTTGTCACTCATTCTCACCCATTGAGTCCGATCGTGCATTTAAAGGATAAGGAATTCAAACTTTTTGAACTGTGGCTAAATTTAGCAATGAAGACTTTCATAATAAATACTGCTTTCAGTGCATGTATGTATTTGGATGTGTCAAAACACACAGCCAATGAACCGCACTTCATGTGAAGACATTCTTCAGCTTCACCCCGTGGTACAATTGACTCCATCCTATGATCATGTACATTGTCTTCCAAAGCCCGAAGACTGAGATCATTCAAGATTTGACCCTGATTTTTGTGCTGATATGTCCGATCTAGACCTCTGACAGGGGTCTGGCGAATCAATGTGCCTACGTGTTCAGCATAAACTTGTGATGTGTTACATTTCTCAGTCTGTTGGAATGCAGGCCAAAAGTTGAATATTTAAATGAAGTCACTGCACCTCGAATGAAGAAATACAACGGAAGAGTTATTCAAGGGAGCCAAGTTGAAAGAAACTACCAGCATTTTGCATTGCATGGAGGCAGGGCTTTCATTTTAGATTAGAAACAGAAATCATGGGTTTTTCATTAATGCCATGGAATTCAATGAAGCTTTGGGAAATACCCATGGATACCTCTGAAAATAGGGAAATTGGGGAAAATATATATAATAGCCATCACAACCACACAAGCAACAGACACCTTAGAATGTTTCCAAGGAAAGTCGGAGTGCATATTTCTCTTTGCCTTTCGATACCAAAGGCAAATTTAGCCGTAAATGGCTATTCAGTTTGATTAGACCAACTTTGGTGCACATTGGCAATGCTGGTGGTTTCCACTGGATTAATTAACTCGGCTTTTTAAACAACATGCGAGATATTCAAATCCAAATTCAGTGTAGACGACAAAAGATAAGTTATGTTTGCAAAGCGACAGATTAAGGTGATAAATTGAATTTCTTCAGCACTTCTATCTCAGTGCGTGACTATCTCATGTTGTTAGAACATTTCTACACTTCAATGCATTTTTCTTTCACTAATACCAAGCCTTTTTGTTTTCTTTTTGTTTTTTTTTAATTTTCAGAAAGAAATTTGCCCTGAGCAGCCTTTTGCTAGTTGTCTACTCACAACTGACAACTCACAAGTAGAAATACTTCCTAAGAAAACACTCTAACACTTGCTTAAATCACATCCTTGCCAAGTCTAACCCCCAAGGGTTGTTTTTTTTGGTATTCTTATGACTCGTCTAAATGATCCTCCTGCACATATGCAGCCACCCACCTCCAATTTGGCAAACACCAAGAGATGCAACTGCACGCACACTCTATAGATTTCTTGTTTCGCTTTCCTATCAACTTCAATGTGATGTGTCAACATCATTCAATCAGCTACAAGGTCCTTCAGATTTGTGGAGGTCCTTACTCAGCTCCTAGATGGTAACAGCAAGTTATGCCCCTTTGCCATTAGAAGCAGGATACCTCCTCTGCCCTGCCCTCAGTTAGAGAGTAACTGGCATTAGAGGCTGACAACTCCACTACCAATGCTTTTTCAAGTACATCCACTGTAAAAATGCATGGTTGTAATCCTTCACTAACCAATTTTAACATTGGTATTAGGTATTAAAGAGGCAAGATTGGTTTTATCTAGTTGTTATGAATGAGCAAATTTCCCAACCCAGGGGTGATGGAGGAGGAAGATACGATAGTGGTGTTTAAAAGGCTTTTAGATGGCCACATGGATATGTAGCAAATACGCAGGAGGGTTATGAATCATGTACAGGCAGATGAGATAGGTTTATCTGGGCATCATGTTGAGCACGGCCATTGTGGGCCAAAAGACATGCTCTGGTGCAGTACTGTTCTATGCTCTATGTTCTAACTACAGCCAACTGAAGGAGTGTTAATATTATGGAGGAGCAGGATTGTGGACCATCACTAGGATTACCATCATAAAGCTTTACAGGTGAGGGAGGATTGTGTTTACTTTCCTCGTAATCCCTGAACTGCTAATCACATGCAGTCAAAATAGTGGAAGATTGATGAGGAGTATTTAAAGGAAAATACAAAAAGGGAAATAGAACCATTTCACAAGGACAGGTTGCTGAGGGCTTGTTGCCTTACCTCTCCCTTAAAAAACAACTTAAGGGGTTGGACAAGCTAGATGCTGGAAGATTGTTCCCGATGTTGGGGGAGTCCAGAACAAGGGGTCACGGTCTAAGGATAAGGGGGAATTCCTTTAGGACCGAAATGAGGAAAACATTCTTTACACAGAGAGTCGTGAGTCTCTGGAATTCTCTGCCACAGAAGGTAGTTGAGGCCAGTTCATTGGCTATATTTAAGAGGGCGTTAGATGTGGCACTTGTGGCTAAAGGGATCAGGGGGTATGGAGAGAAGGCAGGTACGGGATACTGAGTTGGATGATCAGCCATGATCACATTGAATGGCGGTGCAGGCTCGAAGGGCCGAATGGCCTACTCCTGCACCTATTTTCTATGTTTCTATGTAACTTCTCAATTCCATTCCAGTCCATTGCACCACATTCTGAACAAATATCATCAACATTAAGCTCCCTGTTTGAGAGATTCATGTAGGATGTGCCATCCTTCACATTCCTAATTCCCAATTTTCGGCAGAGGTCACCATTCCAACCACACCTCAGGAGTTTGACTTTTGTGATTATATGAGTGCAATTAGCTGGCTGGATTCATTCGCTTGTCTTTATACAGGATTTGACCTTCTCAGCACCAGCAGGTCTAGCTCTCTAATACCAAAGATCCTATAGCGGAGCAAGATAGACCAATCCTGCTAAATGCAATGGGCTGACGTGTAGTACGCAACGGAGTGGATCCTGGGCCGTTCTTTCATCCATTTCAGTAACCCGACCCGACTCGCAGTGTAATCAGCGTTGCGGGGGAACAGTTTGTGTTAATAAATTATAATTCTGAAAATGAGGAGAAGATTTTTACCAAAGAACTTTTATTTTTACGAGGATGTTTCCGTAACCGGCTTCCGTCTCCGCACTCGTATCTTTGCTCCGCTATGGGATCAATGGTACGGAGACGGAAGTCAGTTGCGGAAATGGGGCTGAATATTACCCATGAATCTGCCCTGGGGCGGAAAACAAGGAGGGGGGGGGGGGGGCAGAGGGGACACGTCCCCCCCATGTTTTGAGAGGTGGGGGACATCCCGGCAAGACTGACAGAGTTGAGCTGCATTTAGCGCTGGATTGAGCCTCCGAAGCCTCGCGCATATGTGTGCGAGTGTGCGCATCCGCATGCGGTCGCCAAAAAATTGTGTGTGTGTCCCCGTCCCCCGATCCCTTCCATGTTTTGATAGCAAGTTCCGCTCTTGAATCTGTCTTTTTCGTCGAGTGATCTATCTTGCTTGCTATAGGATCTATGTCCAATACTGTGTCACACCTGATTACCTTCACAAAATCTTGAGCCTGCAACAATGCCATGAGCAGCACCCAATAAATTCGAAGACACCCACATGGATGCCAAGGCTTACGAATGAACTATCATCATCATGTCCATTTGCAAGAAGACTTTTCAACAGTTACATTATTTTCTCATTGAACGTACTATAGACATCAGTGAATCCCCATATTTTTTTGCAATTGTGAACTTTATTTTTAAAAAAAGAGAATGTTCTGTTTCTTAATAAATAAGATATAGGCATAGAAGAATAAAGTCATATCTGATTGTCTCTTAACTGATAAAAAATATATACCATTTTCTGTTGCATAAATACATCTGACACACCCTGAGAAAGCACTGAAAGCACAACTGGTTATCACAGCAAAGATTGGGTCTAACACCTGACCCAACAATGGCCAGGAGTTAGGAGGCTTCCTTTTTGGTCTGACTGAATGCATAAAAACTCATAAGAAATGTAAGCATCAATGAACAATTTGTCAGATCGCATAAAACAGACTACTCCTTCAAGAAGTTTAAACAAAGCGCTCAAGAAAGAGTCTTGAAACACTTTTTTTTCTAGGATCAACCTGTCAATGTTATGAATCTCCCTTCCAGTTTATCCAACATCTTTATGTACCAATTTTGGAGATGAGTTCATTGAATTAGTCCCAACACGGCAATGATTGTTACACCATTATAGACTGGCTTCTTGTTTGAACCTGACGGGAAGCATTGCTGGACCATGGTGAAATTGCAGTAGATTGGTCTTGGTCCTTTCATGGAGGTCAGAGGATGGATGGTTGTCTCCATTGTTCTTGTGACATGCTGCTCTGAATTGGTCCTCCTTGAGCTCTGCATCCAGGCCGTGGACTATAAGCTGCTCGGTCATCACCTCCATCTCTGTTACCGTGGCAGCGTTGTCCAGTCGCTCTGCATTTTCACTCATGTCGAACCTATTGATTTCATCATCGATCTTGAGGAGCTCCTCCTTGGACCATTTGGTCTCCGACGCCATGCAGCAGCTGCTTTTGAGGTGGATCTTCAGGCTGCACTGGTGGATGTAGCTCTTGGAACAGAGGTGACACTTGTGCGGCCGCTCCTTACTGTGCAAGCGCCTGTGCAGCTTGAGGTGGACAAACTGGGTGAATTTAGCCGAGCATTGCTTGCAGTGATAGGGCCTCTCTCCAGAGTGCAGGCGAAGGTGAGTCTTCAGGTTGCTGGTGCTGCTGAAACGTTTGTGGCAAACCTGCCAAAGGAAAGATGGAAACATAAGTCTGGTCACTCACAAGGAGCAAAAACACAGTCAAGTGAAACTGACTTTCAATCTACTCCCACCAGGTACATGAGTTGAAATCGGGGCTGATTTCTATGTTAGGTATTTCCTACTCTGCTTTCTGTGTGGATGTTATCTGTGATGGCTAGATTGTCACCTACATGTTTTTCTTTATTTTCCTTTCCCCACAGCCACCCGCCGATGACATGGAACCGCGGGACTGCCAGACTCGGCCATGATATGAAGCCTCGTTCAAGTAAACCAACCTCTGGGAGATAGGGTGGCTCCGCAGTGTGAGATGGCAACCAATACAGATTTGCACACAAGAAGCACATGATGTTAATCATTTGGCAGTACACCAGGAAACTCTCTGATGCAGAGTTGTCAGTAACTTATAACCATTTCTGGGTCTCTGGGACATTAGTGTGAACTCAGGTAAGCTCCAGCTTGTTGTGGTTGAGTCTGTGCCCCTGCATCCAACTTCAAGCTTCAGGTTCCAATTGGGGATGAACCGTGACATTGGCCTTTGCCAGTCACAACCTGTGCTATAAAGTCTCAGGTTCATCCCCAGTACTATCAGCAGTATAGCCAACCTTGGCTCAACATGTGTTGCCATTTAGGCTGCTACCAAGAAGGATCCCAACCCAAAACATCACCTATCCATGTCCTTCAGAGATGCTGCCTGACCCGCTGAGTTATTGCACTTCTTTTATGCTCTACACAAGATTCCAGCATCTTGTGTTCCTTGGATTTACATTAGGCAGCTACGAATTCTGTCCGATTCATTTTCAGGACTTCAAGCTAGTCTATTAAAACAAATGGATCAAGTTCCACTCCCTACCATCCCATACCAGATAGTATTCGACCAGTGTATGTCACAACTGTGTATGTACGAAATGTTACATCGAGAACTCGCAAGGAAGGGAAGAGATTGAACTTTTCTTCGCCTTCCATCACAGTGAGGAATGTGGAGGATGTTCAAATGTGTTTTGTGTGTACCGTTGCTTTTAATTTGTATGACTGTCTTGGCAAATGAAATCCCTCGTATGTTGCAAAGCATAATTGGCTAATAAAGTATTATTGTACTGTATTGTATTGTAAATGTATTTAGCAATCTAGACCAGGGCTTTCTTTTAATTAGTAGGAAGGAACTGCTGATGCTGGTTTAAACTGAAGATAGACACAAAATGCTGGAGTAACTGCAAGAGTTTAAGAAGACAGCTCTTAGTCTGAAGAAGGGTCTCGACCCGAAACATCACCTATTCCTTCTCTCCAGAGATGCTACCTGTCCCGCTGAGTTATTCGAGCATTTTGTGTTTATCTTTCTATTAATTACCTCTGTCCTATTCCCAATCTGCGTTGCATAAACTCTCTTACCTGACACTGGTGAGGCTTTTCTCCAGTATGTACAAGGTAATGCTTTTGGAGGTGGGCCAACTGTGTGAAGGTTTTACTGCAAGTGTTGCAGGAGAATGGTCTTTCTCCACTGTGGACCCGCAAATGCACCTGGAAGAAAAGGAGTGGAGTTACATCACAGGCTGCTGGAGACAAAGTCTCATGTTCCATCAAAATTGTTTGAGCAATAGATACATCAGATATTAATTTAATTACGAGGGTGACTCATTTTTCTGAGATTTCCTTTACGTCATGGGCGGAAGACTGTATGCTAACAACTCATTACCAAAGGGTACATGGCATATGCCACATAAAGGAAAGAGAGAGATCGATGATAACAACACTTTTCACCATTCAGGATGTCCTAAAATAGTCTACACCCAATTAATCATTCTTCAAATGTAGTCGATGTTCCAAAGTAGGCATGCATCAACCAGTTCATGCACAGCAAGTTTGCAACATGAAACTAACTCCAAAGACGTACAGGTTTGTAGGTTAATTGGCTTGGTAAAAATTGTCCCTAGTGTGTGTAGGCTAGTGATAGCGTGCGGGGATCGCTGGTCGGGCACGGACTTTTGTGGACCGAAGGAACTGCTTCCGTGTTGTATCTCTAAACTAACCTAAACTAAACAAGCTTATCTTAATTTAGTGATTCTGGTTGAGGGATATTGGCCAGGACACTTTGCTCTTCCTTGAAATAGCTGTGTGAGAACCTTCACATCCACCAGAGATGGCAGGTGGGGTCACAGAAACATCTCTCATGTGAAAGACCTCGTAGTCAGTGCAGCGCTCCCTCCCTTAGGACTATTTATTTGAAGTGAAACGTGAACCCAAGACTTTTTGCCCCTAAGGTGAGAATACCACTATTTCAACCAGTCAAGGCACATCCTCTACTTCAAAGGTGCCACTGCATATCACAGGGATCACTCCAAAAGTCTAGTTGTTCTCAGCATCTGCTACTTATTTTGCCTAGTTTATGCCATCACTGCCTCAGGAGTAAGGCCATTTGCATTTTATTCCAGCTTTGCTTTAAGTTCATAAATTCTAGGAGCAGAGTCTAGGCCATTTGGCTCATCGAGTCTACTCCGTCATTCAATCTCGGCTGATCATTCATTCCCTGTCAACCCCAATGAGGCATAGGGCCTCAGAAAGCATTTGCTGAATGTCATGTTTTTTCCCCCCCATTATTATAAGATACAAGCACGGCAAATGTTAAAAGTTAATTCTGTGGAGAGATCACACCATTGCCAAGACCAGTTTCTAATGTCCATCTCCAGCTGAAAACATGGTGATGGGTTGGCTTCTTGCACCACTGGTCTTTGTAATGGTTTCATTCTTGCTTAGCCTGTTCAAGGGATAGTTTGGAGTCAACCACAATAGTGGGACACTGGAATTAATTGAAGCACTTCCTCATTTGTTTTTTTTCTGGTCAGATTTCCACTGTATCTATTATTTCCTTTTTATACTATGAGATACAACAATTTGAGGAGACCATAATATAAATAGCAGAAGTAGGCCATTCAGCCCCTCACGCCTGGTGCGCCCTTCATAAATTTATGGCTAATCTTTCATCTCAGCCCTGCTTTCTGCGCTAATCCCACTTCACTTGACTCCCTAATATCTAAAAACAAATTAATAATTTGCTTTCTTGAATATACTCTGTGATTGAGACTCCTGTGACTAGACTTCCAAAAAATTGCTAATGAGGGTAATTAAATTTATCCCCATAATCCACCTGAATGGCCAACCTCTTGTTTTGTAAGTGACCCCTGGTTCAATTAACCCAGACAGGGGAATCGTCAACTCCCCATCTATGCTCTCAAGACCCTTAAAAACATTGTACATCTCCACAAGGAAGCAGTTTATCTTTCTCAAATATTATTTGGAAATCCCCGGAGTTTTTGTGGGCACTTATATACTTTTTCCACAAATAATTCCTTTCTTGGAAGAGGGGAGGAGAAAACAATATCCTTTGCAGAAGGAGTTATGGGCTTCTGTATATCCTGCCCATGTTAGCAGTGGGGAAGCATGCAGGAACTTTAATGCTGAGAGCCGTCTAGTGCAAGCCTGTGCAAGTTACTACAAGCCTTGCATGTGGAAAGATTGTAAACAATACGTACTTTTAGGTTGGAGAGTTGACCGAATGTTTTGGAACACACGTTGCACTCGTACTTGATCTTCCCATTCTGTTTCTTTAGTGGATAGGGAAGTGACTTGTAACCTGGGAAATCTGCAGGAGAAGTCTTTGGTTTGCTCAAGTTCATTGCCTCTTCACTCGCTGGAACCCATGAGGTAGCTGTCAGTTCAGAGTTCATTGAGGTACCTGAAGGGGTTGGCCGGGTGAGAGGCATTTCCTTCGAGCCCACTCCTGGAGCCATGGGCGAGAAGGCGCTTGTGGGAGCAGGGATAAGAACCCCTCTTGGCTGCTCAGAGAGGTGACACTTTCGGCCTTCATCGGTAGGCACCATGACAGGCAACGCAGTCCGATTCATCATGGGATGGAAGAAGCAGTCCCCTGCCCCAAACCCCCCACAAACTGGGGGCATCCTGCCAAACAGGCTGAGATTGTTCATGTTGTTCAAAGTGGCTGGGCTGTTCAGTGGGTGAAGGCCGTTGAATCCAGGTGAATAGTTGGGCAATAGAATTCTTGCATAGTGAGGAGGCAGAGCACTGTATGGATACATGGGCTGATACGGGAGGTGGCTGGGAGGTGAGTACATTGGATAGGAGACCAAGCCCTCAGGATGGCTATGATATCCATTCACGGGGACAGGGAATTTATTAGGGGGCGAGGTAGTCGAGTTAGGAGACAGAATACGAGGTGTTTGCTGAATAACAGAACATTGGGATCTTTGGTTTGTACTGTTTCTGTCCACTCGTCTTTCATCATCTTTAACATCATTGAACTTTGAACTGTGTTTGTCTGGCACAGGGCTCCGCACGACACCCGGGCAAAGCTTTTTACTGAAGTCCATTATTTGGTTGTCTGGCGTGGTGGGTGGGGTATCTCTTTCGATCATCTCTACATCTATGTTTTCTTCCTCGTTCTTTGTGTTGTTAGCATTGTGTTTTTGGCCTTCTTGAACGTCTTCTTGGCTCTGAGGTAGCTGGCCAGTGTATTCAGGCACCAGGTCCTTGTATCCCTTAAGGTTTTGTTCTGGAAAGACAAATCGGACAGTTAATAAAAAGGGAAGGATGAACAGAGACATTGCTCACCAAATGAGGCTGTTGTAAGATTAAGCCACGGCACACAGTGAAAGATATCAAGACTGAAACAGTGTTTTACAGAGAAGAACTATCGAACATGTAACAATTTCGCGAAGAAGGGTCTCGAGCCGCAACATCACCCATTCATTCTCTCCAGAGACGTTTTGTAAAAAAATGCAAACAATTCACCCCCATGTTCAGACAAAACTAATCTCTGAACCAAAAACGCCAGGAACAGATTGATATAAACTCATTGCATTTGTGGGGACCTACTTTGCACAAAAAATGCTTATCGTGTTTCCAATAAGAAAACGGTGACCTTTCGTGACAACGAGATAACACCCCATGAACTGTGTTGCTACACCATGGATAGAAGAAAGAGGTCCATACATTCTTGCGTTGCGAGTACATTGGGTCGGAGACCAAGCCCTCAGGATGGCTATGATATCCATTCACGGGGGCAAATAAGAAGCATTTGAGGTTGAGTTTAATCTTGCAGGCTTCCTGCACCGTTGGATAACTTTCACTTGTGTTTACAAATGACTGATGGCGATTGACACAAGACCGAGAACACAGTAACACCAATAGCACAAGTACAAAGACAAAATGGAAGATAAAAATCATACATGGTGAATCTTCAAAGTGTTTTCCTACTTATAGATGTTCAAGGGGTAACATTGCTGTTGACTTTAACATATTTAGGCAGTAACCCTGGTTCACTCAGAATATTAATTCCACCCAATGTTGTTCACCAGGCCAACTGAGGAGTGCAAGGCTGGAGGTAGATTATTGAGCCAAGCTTCATGCATGAGTGAGAGGTGAGGTGGGAAGACTGGAATGTGCACAGGGCTTTTAGTCCAGATGGGATTGTGGAAGGGTGGGATGTGGATGGCTTTGGTGATGATTGGGCAGGCGTAGAATAACCATCATTGAACACGGAGTTAAGCAGATCTACCGGAGTAAAAGTGTTTGTGCTAAAAGATTAACCGGGCTTTGATCTGTGAGCAAAACTGAGACTCCTGAAAGGAGACGAGATGCACTGAGCATGAGCTTCCTCTTTCACAGGCCGAGTAATTTCTGAAGAAACTCGGGTGGGCGGGGTCTGTGCAAGGGGCTGACTAACTGTGGGGAGGTCACAGTCATTCTGAATTGTGTTGAATCACAGAATGACACTGCGTGGAAATAAGTATCTGAAGAGAGCAAAACCGTGTGCCTGAGAAAGCACCAACATCGTTATAATATCGAAATAAGGAAGGCAAGAAAGAAACCATTAACAGTCTGAAGACCCAAAATGTCGCCCAGTCCTTCTCTCCAGTGATGCTGTCTTTCCCGCTGAGTTGCTCCAGCATTTTGTGTCTATCTTCGGTGTAAATCACCATCTGCAGTTCCTTCCTACACAACTGACTTTTATCCAGGAGCACAATGGATACAGTTTTTGTGTCATGGATTTTGCATACATGGGTAAGGGACATAATTTTAGTAAAGTGGCCAAATTTACAGCAGGGGCTATACCAGGGTAGGTTGATAAGTTGAATGATCAGCCATGATCATATTGAATGGCGGTGCAGGCTCGAAGGGAGCACGAATCGGTGCACTGCCTGCACCTATTTTCTATGTTTCTATAATCCAAAGGGCTATTATGTGGCTGTAGAATGTTGAGATACATTCCCATCGCATCTTTCACATTCGTTGCGTGCAGGTCTTCCTTTCTGTTTGCTACTTTAACAAGCAATCAAACTGCTTTTACCATCATCAGCATTAGTGGGAAGTCATCCAAAGTCCGTATCTGCCCTTCAAATCTAACGCATGGGTTTAAACAGTGATTTTTTAAATATGGCCGCTTTTATAGAATATTTTGGACCAAGGGGCCTGTTCCTATGCTGTACTGTTCTATCTATGAAAGAGGCTGAGCTCGATGCCAAGTTAAACTAATCACCTCTGTCCACACATGATCTATAATCCTTCCACCCTTGCAGGATTGCCTATTAAATGTGCCTATTTAAAAAACCCTTTAGATGGCATATTCAAACCCATCTTCCAAAACCCTTTCCTGCACTTTGATTGAACTATCCCTTGAATGTTGCAGATGAGAGCCGCCTCATCAGCTTTTCACTCCTCTTTCCCCGCCACCCAAACCATTGTCATTTCCCACGGATTGCATGGTGGCTCAGCCATGTAGCACCATCGAGTCAAGTGCGGGATTCATTGCCAACTTGGTCTCAGCATTTAGCACCCATCCTAATAGCTGCATTGTATCTCCAATATTGCAAAGCTCAATATCATACATGATACTGGGCCAACTTTATACCACATTCTGCAGAGCACAGATTCCCCTGCGGAGTGATTTTCAGGTAATGCACTGCATTGCGACCATCAGAACGATGCCTCTGGTTTTGTTTACCCTTACTTTTAAATCTGTTTTAATACTCCTGCCAGCCAAAGCCATTTCACTTTTTCAGGAAACCAGCACGCTTGCCTGACTAACACTCCGATACTATGTTACACCCACAGATTCTCAAAGCAGCCCAATACCAAGGCTCCTAAACAATAAAAAATAATAAATGGTTTTGACATCAGCCCCATTCATTACACATGAGCCCCGCCACAAGGTTCAATAGTTTCTAAATTTGTCAGACTTGAGTTAACGTGAGCTAATCACGCATTGTAAGGCAAACAATACCCAGTTAAAGGGCAAGGGTTTCAAGATTGGAATACTGCAGGGCCACTGCTGCAGTTGCAGGTACTGCCTGCAGCAGCAACAACAAGACTGAAGTGCGCGTGATGTGTAATAGCACAGCCTGTACCAGGTTACACCTTAATGCCAGTGTGTATACTAATTTGTATTGAGTAACGCTTAGACATCAGGCGTGTGTTTGTTGACCTAACCCGAAGCCCACGTTAGTGTCAGAGAGACTCACAGTGATGCTGCATAGAAGCAGGCCTACCAAATCTCTGCAGCCAATTAAGCACACATTTACACTAATCCTACACCATTACAAAGTCATACAGCACAGAAAATGGCCCTTCAGCCCGACTTATCCAAGATGCCCCATCTACACTACTCCCACCAACCCGCAATTGACCCATATCCCTCTAAACCTTTCCTATTCTGTTCAAATGCCATTTTATTTTCACCGCATTTCTATCAATGCCCCCCAGATTCTACCACTCACCTACACACAGTAGGCAACTTGCGTAGGTTGATAAATTAATTGTGAGCCAATTAACCTGCATGACGTTGGGATAGGGGAGGAAACTGGGGCCACTGGCAGGAAGCCATGAAGTCAAGGGAGACCTCTCTGTAAACCTCTCTGTGTCACAGTGTTAACACCCTGATCCCATTATAAATCCTTCCCTTCAACCAACGCCTGTAAACTTCCCCAGGTCTTCAGACCTCCTGGTTCCAGAGTGCTTCCCATATTTACTACTTGGAGATCACCACTTAAGCTCACCATTCTTGACTCGGTGAATAGATTTTAAGATCCAGAATTCTCTAAACCATCTCAACTCTCCTTCCACCTTAAACACGAGTGCAAAACCTGTCGGTTTCAACAAACCTTGGGCCACCTATCAAATTTGGGCTTCATACACACTTGACATTATGCGTTGAAATAATTATAGAAATGCAAATGGTTGCGGTATCGAATATGTGAGATTACTTTTGCCAAGTCATGTTCACTTCTGAGTATGAGTCACTGTTCTTTCACAATGTCCCTCACTCTTGGACTCTGCTGCCTGTGAACTTTTGATAGTTTGCCATTTATAATCAGGCTCATTTGTGTTTTGTTACACAACGATAGCCATCATCTGAAAACTAAGTGCTGACGGTAAACTGGATAATATCACCTTTAATTCTAGCACTTTGTCGCAGATAGCTAGCTGAGTGGATTCCGATGAGCTGTAAAACTGAGGCCCTCTCTGCCTAATGTATTCATTTTAAAAGGTGCCGACCAGCATTAAAAAAGCAGGAAAATATTCTCCATTACTTATCGTTATTTATATCTCAACTAACATCATAAAAGTCAGAATATCTCATTGCTGTTGACAGCAGTTTGTCGTGGCCAAATTGACTCCTGTATTTTCAGTATCAGAGGTTATGAGGAGAAGGCAGGAGAACGTGGTTAGGAGAGCTAGATCAGGCATGATTGAATGGTGGAGTAGACATGATGGGCCGAATGGCCTAATTCAACTCCTATCACATGACCTTATGATTATAACGGTGATCCCACCAAAAACCATCCACTGGTTGTGAAGCATTTTGAGATATTTTGAGGTGGTCAAAGACACCCTAGAACTCCAAACCATTTATGATATTAAGGTTGTGTCGGGGTAGTGTTTAGCGGAAGACAATAGCAAGCTATAGCCAAATAAGAATTGTTCAACAACACATCATAAACCATTAAATGACAGGACCTTGATAGCTAGAGTGAAAAATGGTATGTCTGGGGATAGTTTTGTTGAGCTGTATGCAAAGAATTATTTAACCGTACCCGATAGACCTTACAATATAGAAACCATTGAACCACTGAACCATTTAAAGGAGGAGGAAATTGCTTGGTGTGGTTGAAGCATGGTCTGATGGTGCAGGGCAAGGTGGAAGAATAACGAGAATCGATTCTTATATAAAAAAACACCAGTTTACATTCTCACACCCTCGCATTAATATCTGTAGAGCTATAATCAACTGTCACTAGCTCCATGAAACGTGCATGAACGGAGGTCGCCCGGGTCAAGCTAACCTCTGCATTGATTTCCCCTCTGCATTATGCTGCCATATAATAAACAAAGTCAACATTTGAGTCAATTAAAACCTCAACTTGTTTTTGGATTCTGTAATGAAGTGGATCCAACTGACTGATATTTAACCCTACTTTCTGTTTCAGTTTGAATGGAGTGAAACTGGGCAGAGCGGCAGGAGAGAGAGAGTGGAAATGGCTAACGGTGCAAATATTGAACTCTGTTTTCAAAGGGCACCACGTTGCCACCTATTTGTCTGCAATTCAACATTTTCAACTGTGAAATGAACATCCTTTTCTCTTGAACTCAAGTTGGCTGTTATCTACTTTCGCACACCCACTAATTCAAACCCTAAAGGAAATGAATTCCATTGAAGAGCTGGCATTTGTGTGTGCTGGCACAATGCTGGAGGGACTAAATAGTTAACAAAAATGTCAATCAATTGCCTTCTTTCTGATTGATATTAGACGATATCTTTTCCACTTGGAGATGTTTTGCTCCTAAAACAATCACAACATATTCGAAGAAGGCTCCCAACCCTAAACAACACCAATCCATGTTCTCCAAAGATACTGCCCGTCCCACTGAGTTACTCCAGCACTTTGATTCTTTTCTTTGTAAACCAGCATTTGCGGTTCATTGTGTCTACAACATTTCTATGCTTGTAACAGCATAAGGTTGATGTAAAATATTAAAACCTCCCAAATCATTTCATTATTATTATCAAGACTAATTTTCTATGACCATATCTCTCAGAGGATCGACCAATGGGGCCAAAATGTTGGTTTTGATGAGTGTATCAAATGGAGAGAGATACATAGTCAAACAGGTTTAGAAGGAGCTAGTCAGTAATGAGTACAACTCCAAAAAAGGAGTAAAGGAGTTAGCAATTTGCAAGAGGCCAAATTCGGAAGAATGTTGAGTTATCAGATATCTACCGTGTGCAAGATATTGTGGAGGGGAAGGAGGCAAGTTCATGGGCAGCTTTGAAAAAAGTGCAAGTTTTTTAATTTGTTTTGTTCGTGGAACGAGGGCAGGGAGAGGGAAGTACCAGGACAAATTATATGCTTCAATTTGTGGCTGCTACACATAATACAAACCTGTTTAGCAGGGCTAACACTTGTCAAACCACAGCACAAGACAACAGAGAACTACTGCTCATTACTCAACCAGCATCAACAATGCACCAGATACAAGAGGACACCGAGCCATGATGAAGTCACTGATCTTTCATTGAGTTTTACTAAAGAAATCCAAACAGTATGTAATAGAGGGAAGGTTTCAGAAGTGCTTGAGTAGATTGCGCTAACAAGCAGATGTGCCTACACCAATGTATACATGTACAAATGTAGGTACGCAAGTATGCTTTACAACACGTACATACTCAAGCACATATCAACTTGTAGACATATATCCATGTGCACACAAACACAGGCATGCATGAACGCACTATCACACTCTCAGCACACCACATCACTTTTACTAGTTTCCCACCTTTTCCCTGTCTGGCTTTGAATGGTCAGTATAAAAATCTCTAATCACAAGTTTCTGATTGTGTTATTTTCACCAATAAATTCCCCCAAACCTTTAAAAAGATATTAGGTAGACGAAAATGCTGGAGAAACTCAGCGGGTGAGGCAGCATCCGTGGAGCGAAGGAAATAGGCGACGTTTCGGGTCGAGACCCTTCTTCAGACAAAGATATTGGTCAGTGTGAGGCAAGACCAACCTGTATTTAACGGGTTCTATTTAAAAGTTACCTCGGTGTTCTTGGATCATTTCTGCTTCAATCCCCCTTTTCAGCAAACCAGATGGGGAATTATATTGCTAACTCATCAATCCTATTTAAAAATACCACAGTCTCATCAACTAATGATGGGGGGGGAATTTGTGTTGATGATGGGGGGGGGAGGGGGGAGGGGGGGGGGGGGCAACGGGTGTGAGAGAGCAACACAGTTCCATAATGTTCACAAGGCTCCTTTCCCAAATACACCTTCTAATCTTCGTCTCTTTAAAAAAAAACAACCAACCCCCTCACTCCACAAGTCTTTGAAGTGGTTACAAGGCGCAGCCCTGCATCCAGCTGCAGAACAAAATACAAGGGGAGAACTATTTGAAACTGTGCGTTATTTTTTGTTAAAGATTTATCTCACTAACCACATCGCAAGTTAAAATAAAAGGAATTACCGACCTCCCTTTTTGCGTCAAGGTTTCACCGAAGACTCGCTTTGAAATCTGAAACATCCTGCAATCTCCCCGTGCCATCTACACGCTCGGTTTTAGTTCCAACGCTTTTGAAGAAGGACCTCAACCCGAAACGTTACCTATCCATGTTCTCCAGAGATGCTGCCTGACCCGCTGAATTACACCAGCGCCATGAAGAGTGCGGATCAAAAGGGGGGGTGAAGTGCTGCTTTCTGAGATCACCCTGTCTCCATTCTCTTGGTACCACCTCACTGAGATATGGGATGATGAGTTTAAGAGAGAACTGCAGATGCTGGAAAAATCGAAGGTAGACAAAAAAATGCTGGAGAAACTCAGCGGCTGATGCATCTGCCTCACTGGTCTGCTGGATTCTACTCCAGGTTGGCACATCATATGCTTTGATCTAAGAGACTGAAGAAGGGTCTCGACCCGAAACGTCACCCATTCCTTATTTCAAGAGATGCTGCCTGTCCCGCGGAGTGACTCCAGCATTTTGTGTCTATCCTCGATTTAAACCAGCACCTGCAGTCCTTTCCTGCACATATGCTTTGATCTGTCGTTTTCACACCTTGCCCTTCTATATCTCTAGACTCCCACTCCCCTGACTCTCAGTCTGAAGAACGGTCCCGACCCGAAACGCCGCCCATTCATTCCTTCTCTCCAGAGATGCTGCCCGCTCGCGTCCTCTCACCACCTCCCGCTGTCAACAGTTGAATTAAAAACCATCCGATTTGGCTTTTATTTTGTACGTGGCTGCGAAAACGGCTGATATAAAGATCGCAGATCGGGGCTGCGAGATCGCGGCTAGAAAAGCTTGGGACAAAGTGACAGATAGTCACGGCGAGGATCTCTCGCAGTTGGTGAAACTGCAGGACAGGCACAGCAGCGTTAGCCCGAGGAGAGGAGTGGGAGCGGTTGAAAACATACAAACTTTTCTAATTCATACTTGAATAATAATGGTCCCTCTACCCTCGCCGGCAATCAATGCCTAAAACTGCGCCTTCAAATCATTCAACCGTAAAAACAAGAAACCGCAGATGCGGGTTTGCTTTAAAAAAAAAAGACACAAAGTGCTGGAGTAACTAGTTGACACAAAAGCTCTGGTGGGAACTCAGCAGGTCAGGCAGCGCCTGTGGGGAACATGGACAGGTAAACTTTCGGGTCGGGACCCCTTCTTCACATTGGAGGGCAGAGAGCTCTAACTTTATAGGGGGGAAAAGTTGCAAATCTTCTATGGTCCGCTGCTTTGAAAGACCAAGAGAAAAGGAGGGGGTGGCGGGGTATTGATCAGATAAGCGCAGAAGCAAATTCCCACATAAATAGAAATAAAAACAAAAAAAAGGAGCACTCACTGAGTTTGAGCATCACCACATCGCCGGTCGGGGGGTAATTCAACCTCTCAGCAAACTCCCGGCTGTACCAGACCAGCAGCTCGTCGCTGGGCGGGATGGGTTTCACGGTGTAGAAGTAGATGTCGGTGCCATTCTGACAGGCGGCCAGGTTCTGCTCCGCCGCCGAGTGTGCAGGGTTCACGTACCGCATCCAGTTGCTCTTGCACTCGCTGTAGCCGTCCAGAAAATGATGCAGCCTCCCGGAGGAATAAACCTGCGGCGAGAATTACATTAGCGTGAACAAAACTAAACTAAACTAAAAAAAAGTTTTTATTGGTGTTGCTTTTTAATCGATATCGCCGATGAATACAATCAAAGTCAAAACATGTCATCAACCTGCTCCATGTAATGTGGGGAGCTCTCCTCGCTGTTGTTTTTCTCTGAGTGCGTGCGTTTGTGTTGTATTTACGATAGCGCACTCACTCACTCACTCTCACACACACACACACCTTCCCCTCGACTCCAAACACTTCACTGAATCTAATGGGACTGAAGCTGTCATGAAAAGTCAGTATTTATAGGAGGTGTCACATGACGACATGCGGTCACATCATGATCCTTCGGGTTGGATCTTTCTGTGCGTGGATTTTTTTTTTTCTCTTCACACACGCCCATGATTTGCTTTTCCACAATCTCTCGCCCCACCCCACCCCGCATAATATCGGGCAGATCGCCTACCACGCTCTGCCCGGCAGAGGTAACGCCTCTCGGAGCAGGAAGTGAAGACGACAGCTGATTTCACGTGTTTGTTTCTTTACTGAATGAGGGAATGACAAAGCGAGCCAAGGGGGAATTTTGGACAAGGTGCAATCATCGAAATACAAATATGTCGCAACCGCAGAGTTTATGCTGCTTTGTGTCGGATTTCTTTCGAGGGGTGTCTCCAGAACCGGGGGGGGGGGGGGGGGGGGGGCACGGTCTTAGAATTAAAGGGGAGGTCATTTAAGACTGAGGTGAGAAAAAAAACTTTTTTTACCCAGAGAGTTGTGAATTTATGGAATTCCCTGCCACAGAGGGCAGTGGAGGCCAAATCACTGGATGGATTTAAGAGAGAGTTGGATTGAGCTCTAGGGGCTAGTGGAGTCAAGGGATATGGGGAGAAGGCAGGCACGGGTTATTGATAGGGGACGATCAGCCATGATCACAATGAATGGCTTCCTCCTGCACCTATTTTCTATGTCTCAAATGCTGCAGGGAAGGGTGGACTAGCGGCCCCTCTCTTGCCTTGTGTGTCGGCGTAGAAGAGGTGACTCCCACTCCTAGTGTAGTTCTGCACTTCCGAAGACCCCACAGTACTATCCTCTCTCCACATTCCCACTATCCCGTGGCCGAGATGACTTGTGTCAAGGAAAGACACAACATGCTGGAGTAGCTCAGCTGGTCAGGCAGCAATCCTGAAGTTACTCCAGCATTTTGTGTCTCTTCTCAAGTAAACCAGCCTCTGCAGTTCCTTGTTTCTTTAGTATTTCTGACAAGATTTTTACTCTTTGTTCAGTCCCCAGCCCAGGCCACTCACTGTCATCTGTTACCCACTCTTGGCTGGGTCCACCGCTCACCTACTCCCACTGGGGTGCAGGTCAGAATTAGGCCATTGGTCCATCATCTACTCTGCCATTCAATCGTGTCTGATCTATCTTTCCCTCTCAACCCCATTCACCTGCATTCTGCACTGACACCAATACTAAACAAGAATCTGTCAATCTATTGTCTATTGTCAATCTCTGCCTTAAAAATATTCATTGATTTGGACTCCACAGACGTCTGTGGCAATCAATTCCACAGAGGTCCCATATACATGTAACATCTCAGGAATAGGTGCATTGGGCACTCTCTCGCTGTGGTGTAGGTCTTTCAGACATCAATAGCCATGGGTACTAACCTTCACATAAACCTAAACCGGGTGCCACTCCTATGTCATCTACTCTGATCAAAGCACAGGTCCCACAGAGACAGACTCCACCATGGGTGAGGCGTCTAGAACTGACCAGGGCTGAACTCCATTCAGATCCCACAACCACCAACTTTCACCAAGGCTGGTCCACAGGCACCAACTCTCAAACAGCACTGATTTCCACTGGAGCAAGGACAGCATCGTTAAGGAGATTTCACAGTGGAGTCTAGAAAAAGTGTAACATTTTAAGGGCATCTTCAAGGGAGCAAAGCACATTCGGGCATTTCACTTTTGGCAAAGCTTCACGCAAAGCCGTACAAAGGAATATTAGGCAGAAGATCAAAAGCTACATCATACTTTGAGCATTTTAAGGAATGCCTTACATGAGGAGAGACAGGAATAAAAAGTGTTTGGGAAGTTCATGGAGGATATTTCAGAGTTCCCTAACTCAAAGTGCGGCTGCCAGTTGGGGCTCTATCAAAATGGCAATTATTAAACGATCAGAATTGGAGGTAAAGGTTTCTCAAGATAAAGAGATAAGATTTGGATATGATGCTTGGATGAAGTTAATTGATACATTGAGGGCTGGTGGCAATTTGAGTACTTCGTCATAGAATTATAGAACCAGTATCACCCAGAAACTGCCCAGTTATCCCAAGATGACAATGGGTCATTGCCATCCCGGTCACCTGTTTGGTCACCCTGGTGCTCCACAAAGCCTCTGTGCCTTTCCTTATTGGAATATTTGTGCATAAGTGCCGCCTCATTTGTATTCACATGATATCAACTTCCAAGGTGGACAGAGGAGGACTAAGCAGCAGAGAAACATTTCCAGATGAGGATTGTGCACAATTTGATTGGCAACCTTGTGGCCCATGCATCTGATGCTTTTGTTCTTGGTGCAGTCAGAGTCGCTCGGACAAGTAGCACCAGTTTTGGGAATAGTGCAACGTCGGAGCTGTTGGTGGAAGGGGTGAATGCTCAGAGTGCTGGATGGGAGTAGTCAATAGACAATAGACAATAGGTGCAGGAGCAGGCCATTTGGCCCTTCGAGCCAGCACCGCCATTCAATGTGATCATGGCTGAGTCAGTAGGATACCTCTTGCTCTACCGCATCGGACACATCAGACACCCCAGACCCCACAGAAGTGGAGTGGAAGCAGGCTATCTTTGTTCCTGAGGGCGGCCTCAGTAACTGACCGACCTCCTGATGCCCCGTAGGCACCCTCACCAACCATAAGGTACAAGTCAGGTGTGTGATGGAATATTCTCATTTAAATGGCGAGAATGCATCTCCAACTCTCAAGAAATTAGGTTGCATACAGAGCTGGTGGTGGACTGGGTGAATGTTCAGGGTGGTGCTTGAGAGTTATTAAGCTTCTCGAGCGTTGGGTGCGGAAACGTTTAAAGGAGAGGTGCTGGGCAAGTATGCAGAGAGGTGTGTGACAGGAACGCTCTGCCAAGGGTGTTGGCAGAGGTAGGAATGTCAGTGGCTTTTACATTGGCACATGGATATGCAGGGTGTGGGCCATGTGCAGGCATGTGAGAATCACGTATCTTGGCATCATGTTCAGCACAGACATTGTGGCTCCAAAGGCCTGTTCCTTCCTGTGCTGTATAGACAATAGGTGCAGGAGTAGGCCATTAGGCCTTCGAGCCAGCACCGCCATTCAATGTGATCATGGCTGATCATCCCCAATCAGTACCCCGTTCCTGCCTTCTCCCCATATCCCCTGACTCCGCTATTTTTAAGAGCCCTATCTAGCTCTCTCTTGAAAGCATCCAGAGAACCTGCCTCCACCGCCCTCTGCAGCAGAGAATTCCACAGACTCACCACTCTCTGTGAGGAAAAAGTGTTTCCTCATCTCCGTTCTAAATGGCTTACTCCTTATTCTTAAACAGTGGCCCCTGGTTCTGGACTCCCCCAACATCGGGAACATGTTTCCTGCCTCTAGCGTGTCCAAGCCCTTAACAATCTTATATGTTTCAATGAGATATCCTCTCATCCTTCTAAACTCCAGAGTGTACAAGCCCAGCTGCTCCATTCTCTCAGCGATCCCGGGAATTAACCTTGTAAACCTACACTGCACTCCCTCAATAGCAAGAATGTCCTTCCTCAAATTAGGGGACCAAAACTGCACACAATACTCTAGGTGTGGTCTCACTAGGGCTCCGTACAACTGCAGAGGGACCTCCTCGCTCTTATATTCGATTCCTCTTGTTATAAAGGCCAACATGCCATTCGCTTTCTTCACTGCCTGCTGTTCTAACTACAAGGGTCAAACATCCTACTCAATATACTCCTCTTACCCAAAGAGGGATATACTGGCTCTCTTAGAAAGATAAATATTAATTAAACTGGTCCTTGGGTTGAGAAAGCTGTCAGTTGGGCCGGCCGGTTATTATGTGGAGTTTCAAAGAACAGGGACCTATTTGAAACACACAAAGCACTGAGAGTACCACTGAGGTGGAACGGGTGGGGTTTTCCCATGGATTGAGGAGCCCAGATCACAGTCACAATCATAATGTAAGTAGCCATTCAGGACTGAAGTGAGAAGGAATTTCTTGCTGCAGCAGGGTGTGGAATTCATGGAACTCACTACCCTGGGGGGCTTTAGAGACATTGAGTAACTTTAGAATCTCAGAGAGAGCTCTGAATATTAGACGAAATAAGAAACATGGAGATAGAATGCAAAAAGAGTGGTAGATGAATAAGGGTCTCCACTTAAAACTTAATCTATCCGTGTTCTCCTGATACACTGCCTGACCGACTGAGTAAGTCCAGCACATTGTGTAGAAAGGAACTGCAGATGCTGATTTAAAACAAAGACATACACAAAAAGCTGGAGTAACTCAGTGGGACAGGCAGCATCTCTGGAGAAAAGGAATGGGTGACGTTTCAGTTCAAGACCCTTCTTCGATCAGTCTGAAGAAGGGTTTTGGCCCAAAACGTTGTCTATTTCCTTCGCTCCATAGATGCTGCTGCACCTGCTGAGTTTCTCCAGCACTTTTGTCTATCTCCAGAGTTGCTGCCTGTCCTGTTGAGTTACACCAGCTTTTTGTGTCTAACTCCAGCACTTCGAGTCCCTTTGGTAGGTTGGCAACATTCTCGTTTTACGGCAGTCTGGTTTGTTTAGTTTAGGTTTATAGTCCAGTTTATTGTCATCTATACCGAGGTGCATGATGAATAGAATTGCGTTTATCGCAAGATAAGTCCAGTAAAGTCTGATTAAAGATAGTCCAACATCCGTCAATGAGGTAGATAGCAGCTCTCAACTTGTTAATATGATGGTTTGGTTGCCTGATAACAGCTGGGAAGAAACTGGTTTGTTCGAATTGCTGGAGTGAATCTGGAGGTGTGCGTTTTTTCAATTTGAAGGATGGAATGACCTATCTTTGTACATTTCCTGTCTGATTGGATGTGGGCCTGGGTTCTCAATATCAGGCTAAAATGTTAATACTTCTGGAGAAAAGGAATAGGTAATGTTTCAGGCCGAGACCCTTCTTCAGGCTGTCAGGGGAGGGGGAAATTAGAGGTATGAAAATATGCGGAACAATCTGAGCCGGCGCCAATGACCAAGGAAAGGTTGTGTTCATTGTTCGCACTCCTTCGTTATCTCCTCTTCCACAGCCGACAATGGACCATTGTGGGCTCCACCTTTCCTGGGTCGTCGGTGCAGGCTCTGATTTGTTCTGTATCCTTCAGGACTGTCTTATGAAGAAAGACGGGATAGACTCAGTTTATGCTCTCTAGAATTTAGGAGATTGAGAGGGGATCTTATAGAAACATACAAAATTCTTAAGGGGTTGGACAGGCTAGATGCAGGAAGATTGTTCCCGATGTTGGGGAGGTCCAGGACAAGGGGTCACAGCTTAAGGATAAGGGGGAAATCCTTTAAGACTGAGATGAGAAAGACTTTTTTTACACAGAGAGTGGCGGGTCTCTGGAACTCTCTGCCACAGAGGGTAGTTGAGGCCAGTTCATTGGCTATATTTAGGAGGGAGTTAGATGTGGCCCTTGTGGCTAAGGGGATCAGAGGGTATGGAGAGAAGGCAGGTACAGGATACTGAGTTGGATGATCAGCCATGATTATATTGAATGGCGGTGCAGGCTCGAAGGGCCGAATGGCCTACTCCTGCACCTAATTTCTATGTTTCTAACCTCTCCCCTGAATCTCAGTCTGAAGAAGGGTCTCGACCCGTAAACGTCACCCATTCCTTCTCTCCAGAGATGCTGCCTGTCCCGCTGAGTTACTCCAGCATTTTTGAGTCTATCTTCGGTATAAATCACCATCTGCAGTTCCCTCCTACGCGAGATGACAACGTGGTCGTCAGATTCCCAGTCCCTGACTGATCCTGGAAGTCTGCTCATTGTCCTAGTCACCTCAGGCGCGGTTTTACCATTACATCAGTTTCGGATCGTCAAAAGTAAACTTAGAGAAAGAAAAAAAATCAGTTCCCTTGATTTTCTCCAAAGTGATCATTATTCCTGGCACACAAGCTCCACGGTTGTTGGCGTCCCAGTGTTGCATCGCACAGGCTATTTAAAGCAAGAGGTTAACGTGCAGGCGGACACATCGCTGCAATAACCTCGGATATTCCCCCCTTCCACACAGCTGGGATGAATGGCAGCGATTACTCACTCGGCACGGGATGTTGCGGACATTCAGAAGTCGTTATTCGAAAGCGTTGGGAGCCCGAATTACATAATCTGCCAGGGGGTGGGGATTGATGGCAATACAGACTCCCAGCCTCCTAACGCCCACCACCAGGACCCCCTTTGTAAGAGTGTTTAAGAAGGAACTGCAGGTGCTGGAAAATCGAAGGTAGACAAAAAGTGCTGGAGGAACTCAGCGGGTTGCAGCAGAGTCTATGGAGCGAAGGAAATAGGCAACGTTTCCATAAGGGTCTCGGCGCGACACGTTGCCCATGGCCCTGCACACCACTCCCCCTTAACTTAAAAATTAATTTAGAAAAACAATCAAAAATCCAGGCCGTTTTAGTGGAAACTAAACCCGGGAGAGGGCGACCGAATCTGAAAGCGATTTTCCCGTCGATCTGGTCTGATGAACATTTGCATCGCATTACATTTGGACTGCGAGTTAGTGTTCAACCGTCAAATGAGTCAACGTCCCATTAAAGTCGAGGACTTCGACACGTTTGGACAATCAGCAGACCTGGTCATGACCGGGTCAGACTTTCAAACGCGGGGGAGTGATTGTTTGAAAGATACGAGCATGGAAACAGGCCCTTCCTGCCCACGCTCAGTCCACACTGACCATCCATCGCCCTTGTTCTCTGTCATCTCAAACTGCGGAGCATCCTGGACAATACAGCTCCCCCCACCCCACACACACTTCATGGTCAACCTGAGGAGCACCTTCAGCAAAATACTGGTTCCACCAAGATGCAGTACAGGAGATATGTTTTCCCTGTGGCTATCAAACTGTACAACTCCTCCCCTTCTGCCGTGGGGTAGACCGACTCCCCTCCCCTCCCCTCCCAACTTTGCACATCCCCAATCCTTTCCACCAGCCACTTTAATTTCATGTTTCCTGTATCTTGTTCCATGTTTCTTGTTTCTTATAGAAACTTACAAAATTCTTAAGGGGTTGGACAGGCTAGATGCAGGAAGATTGTTTCCGATGTTGGGGAGGTCCAGGACAAGGGGTCACAGCTTAAGGATAAGGGGAAATCCTTTAGGACCGAGATGAGAAGGAATTTTTTCACACAGAGAGTGGTGGGTCTCTGGAACTCTCTGCCACAGAGGGTAGTTGAGGCCAGTTCATTGGCTATATTTAAGAGGGAGTTAGATGTGGCCCTTGTGGCTAAGGGGATAATTGTGGCTTGAGGGTATGGAGAGAAGGCAGGTACGGGATACTGAGTTGGATGATCAGCCATGATCATATTGAATGGCGGTGCAGGCTCGAAGGGCCGAATGGCCTACTCCTGCACCTAATTTCTATGTTTCTATGTTTCTATGTTCCCGATGTTGGGGGAGTCCTGAACCAGGGGCCACAGTTTGAGAAGAAGGGGGAAGCCATTTAGAACGGAGACGAGGAAAACACTTTTTCTCACAGAGAGTTGTGAGTCTGTGGAATTCTCTGCCTCAGAGGGCGGTGGAGGCCGGTTCTCTGGATACTTTCAAGAAAGAGCTGGATAGGGCCCTTAAAGATGGCGGAGTCAGGGGATATGGGGAGAAGGCAGGAACGGGGTACTGATTGGGGATGATCAGCCATGAATGATGGTGCTGGCTCGAAGGGCTGAATGGCCTACTCCTGCACCTATTGTCTACTGTTGTCTATCTTGTGTGCTACGACTGTTGGTAGATCAATCTCCCTCCTGGGCTAAATTTCTATTGTATCGTATGGTCCCCCACGTTCCTACTCACTCCCTCCACACCAGAGGGCAATTTACAGAGGCCCAATTAACCAGGAATCACAGAGGAAGCGTTAAATTAGGTGGAACCAACAAGTGAACAGTTAAAATAGAACATAATTCTTGAATTGGTAGTTAGGAAAAAAATGTAGATGGCAAAAGGAAATCCATTTCCTGGAGTTTCATTCAAATGGAGGTAAATACTGGAGGTCCAGAGGAGATGGGTAACTGGCAGGGTGGATATTGGAGTTCAGATCAATCAGTAATTCCAGGAATGGCATTTATATCCCTCCCCCCTCCATCAACCCCTCTTCCCTACCCCCATTGTCTGCATTGCTGTGGAGAAGACAAGGGAAGCAGGTAGCTTTTTTGGTCACAACCTGCCACTAGAGGGCGAGATCTGCAAGTGATGAAATACATTGTGAAAACAAAGAATTGCAGATGCTGGTTAATACGTCAAGTGCTGGAGTAACTCAGCGGGTCAGGCAGCAAGTGTCGGAAGGAACTGCAGTTGCTTTTTTAGACCAAAGCTAGACACAAAATGCTGGAGTAACTCAGCGGGACGAGCAGCATCTCTGGATAGAAGAAATGGGTGACGTTTGGGGTCCAGACCCTTCTTCAGAAGTGTCTCGTCACCCATACTGTCAGGTGGCATTCCTGAAGAGCATGGATGGGTGACGTTTCAGGATGACACCTTTCTGCAAACCCTTTTAATGAACCGTGTTGTCTGGAAACTGGATTTCACCCTTTTATTGTGCACCAAAGGTGTGCCATGTATAGAGTAAATGTTCAATTCTGAGTCTTGCAAAACAAATTGTGATAATAGCCAAAAGTAAATGAGAAACAACTTTATGGTGGTTCACACCTCGGCAGAGCTGCCAAGTGTGAAGTTCGGAATGCAACATTATCTAGTTCAACACATCCTATGACCTATTCCTTTACTTCAGAGATGCTGCTTGACACGCTGAGTAACTCCAGCATTTTGTGCTGATCCTCTTCAACATAGTTTGTACATACTGCACTTTCCTGTACAGTACACGGATCTGAGGGGTGTCTCAGCCTTCAGAAATATACACCCCAGCTGACCAGCTGACCAGCAGCAATGGGCATACCCTGGTTGCCATGGAGGAGTCTTGTCCTTATCAGTACTTTATGAGGATATTGCCAGGACTAGAGGGTCTGAGCTATAGGGAGAGGTGGAGTAAGCCGAGTCTTTATTCCCTGGAGCGCAGGAGGATGAGGGGTGATCTTATAGAGGTGTATTAAATCATAAGAGGAATAGATTGGGTAGATGCACAGAGTCTCTTGCCCAGAGTAGGTAAATCGAGGACCAGAGGACATAGGTTTAAGATGAAGAGCAAAAGACTTAATAGGAATCTGAGGGGTAACATTTGGGTGAACAAGAGGATGAGGGCTGGACTTTGTGTCTTCCCCCACAGTGCGAACCATTGTGGGGGGATATTTTTATGTTTAATGTTAAATTCTTCTTTAATGTTGTGTTGTATTCTTATTAGCGTGCTGCAATGGCAACTCGAATTTCACTACACCAATTGGTGTATGTGACGATAAATGAACCTTTGAAGATTTTCACACAAAGGGTGGTGGGTGTATGAAACAAGCTGACAGAGGAGATAGTTGTGGCTGCGACTAACCCAACGTTTAAGAAACAGTTAGACAGGTACATGGATAGGAGAGGTTTAGAGGGATATGAAGCAAACGCAGGCAGGTGGGACTAGTGTAGCTGGGACATATTGGCCGGTGTGGGCAAGTTGGGCCGAAGGGCCTGTGTCCACACTGTATCACTCTGACTCTATGAGTCACGGGATGCAGGAGACAGGGAGCACGTCCATCTGAAAGACCTGCAACTCGCATCAGTCGTATACTCCTCAAGGGAGGTGTTCCCTGCTTGGTTGGGTATTTCCAGCAATTTTGTTTTTAATTTTAAGATTTACTTCATCTGCAGTCATTTTTCATTTTTCATATTAGATGTCACCTGGGCTTTCTCAGCTAATATTGGTAAACCATGTTGGTGTGAACAAATGTACAGTGGAAGATTTTAAAAAAGACACTGCTTGCTGGAGTAATTCAACAGGTCAGGCCGCATTCCTGGAGAACACAGATAGGGGACATTTAAGGTTGGGACCCTTCTACAGATGAAGATGGTCATTTGTCTGGATTGGAGACTGCCAATCAGCAGCTTTCTGGTGAACAATTTTACTGTGGAACCAAATTTAGTGAACCTTTGCTGCATTCTCTCAATGCCAACTATGTTGCCCATCTGTCAATCACCCCCCCCCCCCCCCCCACACTCACCTGTATCCACATGTCTGAAGAAGGGTCTTGACTCAAAACGTCAACCATTCCTTCTCTCCAGAGATGCTACCTGCCCCTCTGAGTTACTCCAGCTCGTGACTGATTTCAAGAGAAAGTTAGGTTTAGCTCTTGGGGCCAAGGGAAACAAGGGATATGGGGAAAAAGTCAGAAAGGGGTACTGATTTTACCGTGAAACGTACAAAATTCTTAAGGGGTTGGACAGGCTAGATGCAGGAAGATTGTTCCCGATGTTGGGGAAGTCCAGGACAAGGGGTCACAGCTTAAGGATAAGGGGGAAATCATTTAGGACCGAAATGAGAAAAACATTTTTCACACAGAGAGTGGCGAATCTCTGGAATTATCTGCCACAGAAAGTGGTTGAGGCCAGTCCATTGGTTATATTTAAGAGGGAGTTAGATGTGGCCCTTGTGGCTAAAGGGGTATGGAGAGAAGGCAGGTAAGGGATATTGAGTTGGATGATCAGCCATGATCATATTGAATGGCGGTGCAGGCTCGAAGGGCTGAATGGCCTACTCCTGCACCTATTTTCTATGTTTCTATGATTTTGGATGATCAGCCATGATAATATTGAATGGCGGTGATGGCTTGAAGGGCCGAATGGCCTACTCCTGCACTTATTTTCCATGTTTCTATGTAATGGAAACAAAACTATTATTGAGTCAAACACAAAGAGCAGACAGTGATTTCTTTATAAACGTCTGTTTATCTTCCTACCCTACAGGATGCTGGAGGTGCAGTAAGAACAAGTTACAGTTCATATTGTTTGAAGGCTAACGTAATGATGCTTTTAAAAGTCCCTTCCCCGCCCTGGTTTCTATTCATTAAGCCATCTCATTGCAAATCAAACATATTTCCCAATCGAGAGGTTGGGCCGATTACATCTTCATGCCAGCCCACTCTTCATGGAAAACAGTTACACTTTTTCCCAAATATTCGCGACTGCAAACCATTCAAATTAACCCATCAGTTAATCATCTTTCTCCAACATATCTCCTCCTAAATCCCTCACTCACACTCCCGTATAGCGCCCAACCCCATTTCTCCCAGGGGCCTTAATTGTGACTTTCCACTTTTACCCATAGCATTAAACCCCCATCTCCTCTCAAATACATCTTTCAATCTTCCCCCAATCCTTCAACCCACCGCCTTCTGATATGGTCCTCATTTGCACCTCTTTACCTCTAAGTTAGCCCTCACTTCGCCTCCACTTTTACCCCTTAATGCCATTTCTTCATAATCTCCAACATGTTCTTCCCATATCATTCAACATTACATTTGCCAAAACCATCAAACACACCTTTTAGCAGTACTTAAACCCACCTCAACCCTTCTCTCCATCTCCCCGTAGACCACAGTCCCATCCATGGGCAGAAATCCTGGGGGGGACAGGGGGGTCACATCTGCTTGAGGCCCATTGCAGGCTGAAGGTCAGAATGAAAGAATGTCGCTGAGCTCTTCTACACTTCAGCAGTAGCAATAGGAAGGACCCATCATTGCCTGAGGAGAAAACCTATATTGGAGGGAACCTATATTGGTGTAAATGTATCCAATGAAAGGATAAGAACAAAACCACTACAACTCTGATGGGAAGATGTGTCAAGCTCCCAATGGGTGCTATAGGGAGAATTGATGAACACTGTTATAATAATAAAAAGAATAATAATATATTTTATTGTCATTGCACATATGTGTCATGTCTGTGCGATGTGACCATCCGAGGGAGACAGTTCATGGGGGTGGGGGGCACTCAGCAGGGCCGGTTCAGAGCCGCTATAGCTCTGGGGATGAAGCTGTTCCTGAGTCTGGAGGTGCGGGCGTAGAAGGCCTTGTAACGTCTGCCGGGAGGTAGGAATTCGAACAGTCCATTACAAGGGTGTGAGGAGTACTTTTTTATTGCTATTGGGGACGATGATGACTGGCTGTGTTGGCCAGCCTTCGCTTTTTTAACGTTTTAAGGTTTGAGATACAGTAAGGAAACAGGCCCACCGAGTCCACACCGACCAACAATCACCCATACACTAGTTCTATATCATTCCACGTTCGCATCCTACACACTAGGGGTAATTTACTGAAACCAATTAACCTACAAACTTGAACATCTTTGAATAACGTACAAACTCCATACAGACAGCACCCATAATCAGGATCGAACCCGGGTCTCTGGCGTTGTGAGGCAGCAGTTTTACCATTGCGCCACCAACGTGCTACCCTGATTCTCTCCATCTCCTTCAACCCTTCTTCCCTTCCTGAAGGAGCGCGCATGTTCTGAACCGAGTAACACAGGAAGAACGTCTACGGCCACCAATTGCACATCTCAGTGCATAGGAAAGCTCCTTTTACTTTCCCTGTCTAAACTTCCTCATTATTTAACCCATGATTTGTAAACTTTCACCCACAGCACAATACGTCTCCAGATCAGCCTTGCCAAACTCCTCCAATACCACAAAAACCTCAAAATGCATCATTGGACAGTCGCCTCCTTTCCAAAGAGATTACGCACAATTTCAATTGAAAATAAAACTGCTGATCCTAGGAGGTCTCTCAGGACGAATATTACATGATTAGAGTCCTTGCTCCATAATACTCCAGATTATTTTTGAATAACACCATAAACACAAGTCCTAGCTCCCCGCTCCACTCATTCAACTTTCAGTAGATTATTTGTTTAAAAAACACACAGGTGTCTTCATGGTTTAATCAAATGGCAGCATCGTTCAGTCTTCAGTATGACTCAACCTGAACCCCTGAGGGTTTAAATTCAAGTCCCGCTGTGCGCACAAGATCTGGGAAACATGCTTGTCCAACTCCAACAAAACCCACCTAAAGAATGTGTAAGATGCGGTCTGGGTGCCTAAAACATGAAGAGTATGGAGGCTACAAAAGTCAACAGATGCAAGTTGCTACACACCCCCACTCCGTCTTTATAACACAAACAGCTTCAGCATTCAGGGCTACACTCCAGTGGAGTCAGAAATTCAAAGGCCCTTCCTGTCCTCAGATTGATAAGGAAAGATGTGTCAGCCCCATTTTGGCAGAGTGCAAGAGAGCACACCAGGTATCCTGACTAATACTTTCTCCTTAACAATGGCAATAAAAAGGCATTATCTACGTCATTGCTATTTATAGGAAAGCGCTTGGCAGAAATTCCCACCCATGTCCCACATTAGAATACAAGTCAGGAAATCATTAGGCAGCTTTTGGGACTGGCCAGGCTGCAGTGTGAAGAAAGGTCTTGACCCGAAACGTCATCTTGTCCTTCCCTCCAGAGATGTTGCCTGTCCCGCTGGGTTACTCCAGAATTTTGTGTCTACCAGTTCCTTCCTACATATTCCATGCAGTTCTGGTTGCCCCAATATGGAAAGGACGTGGAAGTTTAGGAAAGGGTGCAGAGGTAGTTTACCAGAACATTGCCTGGATGAGGGGGTATTAACTCCAGGGAGAGGTCGGACAGACTTGGATTGTTTTCAAGGGGAGGATTGATAGAAGTATATAAAATGATGAGAGGTATCGATAGGGGGAACTGTCTGAACCTTTCTCCCAGGATGGAAATATTCAATTACTAGAGGGCGTAGCATTAAGGTGAGAGGAGCAAAGTTTAAAGGACATGTGCGGGGCAGGTTTTGTTATTTTCTACAGGGTGATGAGTAGCTGGAACTTGCTGCTGGGGTGGTGGTGAAGGCAGATACGATTGTAACATTTAAGAGACTTTTGGATCTGCACATGGAAATGCAGGGCATGGAGCGATATGGATTACGCAGATAAGAGCTGGCCTTGACATCAGGTTCAGGACAAATATTGTGAGCCAAAGGTAGACAAAAGTGCTGGGGAAACTCAGCGGGTGCAGCAGCATCTATGAAGCGAATGAAATAGGCAACGTTTCGGGCCAAAACCCTTCTTCAGACCCTTCTTGTGAGCCGAAGGGCCTGTTCCTGTACTGTATAATTCTATAGATAGACACAAAAAGCTGGAGCAACTCAGTGGGTCAGGCAGCAAAAGGAATAGGTGACATTTCTTCAGACCCTCGTCTCAACCCAAAGTGTCACCTACTCATTTTCTCCAGAGATGTTCCCTGATCCGCTGATTTATTCCATATTTTTTTGTGTCTACTGTTTTAACCAGCATCTGCAGTTCCTTCCTACACATACTGTTTTATTCTATGTGTAGGCAGGCATTGCAGATGCTGCTTTAAACCAAAGATAGACCCAAAATGCTGAAGTAACTCAGCGGGACAGGCAGCATCTCTGGAGAGAAGGAAAGGGTGACGTTTTGGGTTGAGACCCTTCTTCAGACCCATTCCTTCTCTCCAGAGACGCTGCCTATCCCGCTGAGTTACTCCAGCATTTTGTGTCTGTATTATTCTCTGTTGTATGTTCAAGAATAATGACTAGAAAAGCAATGAACAACTGTATCATGCTTGGGCATCTCCTGAGTATGTGAGAGGTATGAAATAAATACAAATTCTTCTTTTCCATGGCGGTACAGAGATAAGATTTGACTCCAGTTATCCAGTTGCTTTTTGCTGGTGGCCTTGGATTACTCACCCTCCAGAAGTACTTTCTGCTTATGTTCTTTGGGACATTGTCTTTGGTGTAGATATCCCCAACCAATGGCCCGAAGCGTGTCCCTTGGGGGATATATTCTTTGCTGAGTACGCCAATCACCTGCTGGTCAGGAAAGAAAGGTTTGGTCAGAGATCATTCATTCCTCCCAGACTTCCACAAAGGTGATCAACAGGAGTTTAAATGAAAGGACTTTGCGTGCCATTTAACATGTAGAAAACCGACCAGGTTTGGTGTGACAAGTCCTCAGGGTGGAGGCTGTGGGCCTGGAACTCAGGCGGGTCGACAGCTCCGGCCCGCTGGTGGACGGCTCAGTCCAAAGAAGGGCCCCGGCGCAAAACGTCAGCCATCTTTTTTCTCCAGAGATGCTGCCTGACCCGCTGAGTTACTCCAGTGCTTTGAGTCTATCTTTAGTACGACAAGTGTACAGTCGACAGCAGAGTCAAACGTATGGATGCAGAGCCCTCTACAGGGAGTGCCACATTGAAACCTGATACTCCAGTGCACTACTGAGATAGCACCGCATTAAGTTTTAGCAATCAATGGTGTTTTATCCTTAATGTTTTATTATTGTTAATGTTTAGTGTTTTTACTGAGTCATTCGTAACTGTCACTGTATGTCATGTTGTTACTTGTGGGCGGAGCACCAAGGCAAATCCCTTGTATGTGAATACTTGGCCAATAAACTTACTTACTTACTTACTTAAGGCAGTGCTGAATTCAGGATGAGCTATTCGAGCTACAAGTTGTGCATTGCCACAGTCACTGGGCATTTGGAGTAGTTTGTTGCATGCAAAGCTCGTTGATGCACATTGAAAGTTTTGAAAGATTCAATAAGAATGAAGGGGATTGTGGCTTTGTGTGTCTTTAAACTGGATGGTGGTGGCACAGATGCGCAAATCTTTTCTCTAATCATGCAAAGCAAGATTTGTATGCATTGGATCTTTGGATGAGTGGCCCTCACAGCCTTGTGTGGCAAAGAATTCCACAGATTCACCACCCTCTGACTAAATACATTTATCCTCACCTTCTTCCCAAATAATAGATTCGAGAGGCTGGCATAGAGAAGGCTGAGGAGATCTGATAAAATGATGAGTTGCCCAGGCAGAGTGGTCACTGCAAGGTTGTTCCCTTTATCAATGTCAAAGAGAGAAACAGCACGGAAACAGGCCCTTTGGCCCATCACGTTCACACTGACCACCATGAACTATTTACACCAATCCTACAATTATCGCATGTTTTTTTAATTCTCCCTAAATTACAGTCAACATTCAACCACCACCCCCCCCCCCCCCCCCACACACACACACACAGACACACACACACACATACGTGACCAATTAACCTACCAACCCGCAAATTATTTGGATGCGGGAAGAAACCAAAACCCTCAAGGGAAACCCACATGGTCACAGAGAGAATGAGCAAACTCCACACAGACAGCGTCCGAGTCCAGGATCAAACCCAAGTCCCGAGCATCATGAGGCAGCGACTGCCAGCCATACCATTGCGTGAGGAGTTAAGGTTGTGAGCTCAGAGGTATGAAATAAAAAGGGTAAGAGAATTAAAATTGGCATGAGGAAAACCTCTTGTTTCGTCTTCCACAGCCTAGGAATGCAATTTGCAACACCCACCCGTGGTGGAAGCAGGTTCCGTTGTGACCTTCAAGAGGGAATTGGCTAAATATGCGGCAAGGGAAAGTTTGCAAGGCTTCAGAGAATTGGCCGGGGAACGACAATATCTCTGGTAGAGAGTAAGTGGTTTGAACGAAGGCCTGAAGGTCACAATGGTATCTGCTTCCACCACATCTGCAGACAGGTGTTCCAAATACTACTCTTATGCTGTGTAGATCAAAAAACGAGAAGTTCCCTCACACCACTGTTAATTCTCTTCCCCTTTTATGTTATACCTCCGGGTTTTCATCCTTGACTTCGATGTAACCATTCCATGGTTTTATTTTGCTCCATCAACCCACCAGACCAAGTGCTATGCAAACATCCACTTGTGGGAGCTTCCTGCGTACAATCCTGTTGCAGGATACGTTTTATACATGTGCACTGCTGTAGGAATTCATCGACGGTGAAGTGCATTAGAAAATTCAACTGATGTGCCTTTATGTAACAGAAATGCAAGTTCGCATTTACTTACTTGACATTTCTCCAAATAATCCATTCCCTCCATATATGTATTCAAAGGGCAATAGAATTTTTGCATCTCCCTTCTCTCCGTCCCTCCCCCACCCTAGTCGTCTTACTAGTTTCACTGTTATCCTGCTGAGTTTCACTGTTTGTATCACTCGTTATCACCCTCCCCAGAGCCAACAATGGACCACTGTGGGTTCCACCTCCCCATTGATCATCCTTGCTTCTTGCATATCTTTCATTCACTTGTTCTATGTACCTATATCTCTTGTTTCCCTACCCCCCCCCCCCCCCCCGACACTTAGTCTGAAGAAGAGCCTCAGCCCGAAATGTCACCTATTCCTTTTCTCCAGAGATGCTGCCTGACCCCCTGAGTTACTCCAGCTCTGTGTATCTATTTTTGAGATCAATTTCAATGCTCTAATTATCTCTCCGACACCAGATTTTGACCAGTTTATTTTGCTCTAACCCTTTGACTGACACGATGACCTTATATGGTAACTACCAATGTGGGAAACTGACTTAACAACATTTCTTTCATAGGAAATTAGCAGTATGAAATTAGCCAGTTCGATTGTCAGCAGTACCAATGAATGGTTATGTTGCAACTTCCTGCTTTAAAGATAGAGAACAATTTCATTTCCCTCTTATTTGACTAATGGTTTTCAAGAACTGAAGGGGAACCACTGAATTCTCAAAGGTGGCTGATTTCTGTACCAGTTTGTCTGAAGAAGGGTCTCAACCCAAAACGTCACCCATGCTTTCTCTCCAGAGATGCTGCCTGTCCCACTGAGTTACTCCACCATTTTGTGTCTATCTCCAGTTTAATCTCCAATGGGTGCTTTGACATCCTTTGACTGTAGTAGTGCCTTCATTCACTCAGAAGACAACACTCATCATGAGTGCGAGCCCATTCATCCCTTCAGGTCTGCTTTGCCACTCAATTATGGCAAAGCAGACCACAACATCTCAGTTTACCAATTTTGTTCCTTGTAACCCTTGTCTAAAAAAAAACCTCTCACTCTCTAGGAAGCTTCATTTGATGCCCCGCACTAGCATACAGTTGTGGGAGACGGAGAGAGAGTTGCAAATTTCTCCCACAAACAGACTGGCGCCAAGTTTAATATTCTGATCCTTTGTTCTCAACTCCCCACCGCGGATAGTTTTATCATATCTGCTCTGCGCCTTCTTTTAACGTTTCATGATCCTAAAATACTACCACTCGTCATCTTCCTACATTCAGGAGCTTCCAAGCCCAGTTAATGGAAGTGGTGTCACCCGCTCCACCTCATTCTCCAAGAAGTCAGCAACCCTTGGCTGTTCCATGAAAAGATGACGTAAGGAGGTTCCTCCCCCCGCTCCTCCCTTCCTCCAGGCGTTTCACCAAGGGTGGGACAAAATGGAAAAACCATAATTTCACAGGCACGCACATACATTGGAGGCATCTCACTTTGACTATGACGAGGTCTTGGCTAACACAGAAGTCCTGCCATCTGAGCGAATTGGAAGGGGCAAAAAGGGCACAAGCCCACAAAGCATCAATCAGCCATGCTAGAGGCTGGAAATCAACCGATTAGATTATACCTTTATAAAATTGATGCAATTTTAAGAAACAATTACAGATGTGCTGCCAGGCAAGTGAGACAGCCTTATCTTATCAGCACAGCTTCCAGAAGTTGCTGCCAAATGTAATTTGGGTGTTAAAATGTACAAGGGATTCTTGGCTTTATACAAAAAGGCAGAGAGCACAAAAAGTAAGTACATTTTGGCAAACCTTTATAATAATCAGTTTAGATCTTGGATGAATTATGCCATTCAGTTCCAGACACCTATTTTAGAAAGGGTGACAAAGACTAAAGAAAGGATATAATAGAGGTTCCTCATAAAATATTCAGGAAGAAGAGTCCAGTTTATATGGAGATATTGGGAGATATTGCAACTGCTCTCTTTGGAAAATTACAAAAGGTCAAAATGATGCAGGGTTCATATAAAGTGAACAGGGAGCAGTCCTATCAGGGACACGTGACAATAAAACTCTCTTGATGTTGAAGATAACTAGCAAGAGAGGAAAATATTTCTTTGAAACAGTAAATATCTGCAATGCACTAGCTGATATAATGGTGGAAACAGATTCAATAATAGGGTGACACGGTGGCACAGCAGTAGAGTTGCTGCCTTACAGTGCTTGCAGCGCCGGAGACAAGGGTTCGATCCTGACTACGGGTGCTGTTGTACATTCGCCCCGTGAGCTGCGTGGGTTTTCTCCAAGAACTTCGGTTTACTCCCACACTCCAAAGATGTACAGGTTTGTAGGTTAATTGGCTTGGTAAAATGTAAAAATTGTCCCTAGTGGGTGTAGGGTAGTGTTAATGTGCGGGGATCGCAGGTCGCACGGACCCGATGGGCCGAAGGTCCTGTTTCCACGCTGTGTCTCTAAACAAAACCAAACTAAACTAAACGGCTAGTCACACCCTGGCCACTCGCCTTTTCTCCCCATCAGGCAAAAAGCATAGAAGTGTGAATACACACCTGCAGAATCTGAGGCATTTTCTTCCGAACTGTTATCAGGCAACTGAACCATTTTACCAACAGCTAAGGAGCAGCCCTGAGCTACTATCTACCTCATTGGCGAGCCCCCAGACTATCTTTGATCGGACTTTACTGAACTTTATCTTGCACTAAACGTTATTTGCGTTATTCCCTTTGTCATGTGTCTGTACACTGTGGATGGCTCGATTGTAATCATATATTGTCTTTCCACTGACTGGTTAGCATGCAACAAAAGCCTTTCACTGTACTACATGTGACAATTAACTAAAGGAAGCTAAATTATAAACTAAATTACAAACAAAACTATAAACTAAACAAAACAAGGAACTGCAGATGCTGGTTAATACACAAAAGAACACAAACTGCTGGAGAAACTCAGCAGGTCAGGCAGCATCTCTGGACAACATGGATAGGTGATGCTTTGGGTGGAGACCCTTGTTTTGTAGAGATGCTGCTTGACCGGCTGAGTTACTCCAGCACCTTGAGTCCTTCAATGTTAGCCTCCCGAAGAACGCAGGATAAATACTGAAAGTGATGGGAAAAACAGGACTATTAAGCAAGAGCAATGGATTGTGTCCGATTAAACAGATTGTGCAAAGGCCCAGCACAATGGGAAATTGGCATGTATAACCGCATCTCTAATTTATCAAGGAATTAACTTATGTAACTAAAACCAGTTAAAAAACATGTAAATGTAGTTTATTTATTTTGACTTATTGATCATGGATTCTCCTAGTCCTCTCACCTGCACTCAGTATTCAATCCTCTTGTCCAGAAGGTTGAGATTTAAAAGCCACACCGGCTCCATAGAAACTAAATGGATGCTGAAGCCAGCAGTGTGACAGGTGGCAAGCTAGGACATTCTATGCTGTTGGAATGGCCATTATGTTTGTAATAGGGTGAAGAATGAACCAGTCCACAAACAGCGATTGGCTTCTGTACACAAGCAAGTGGAGCCAGCAATCATACCCAGTGCTTAACTCAAGGGACTCTGGAAATTAAATGCACTGTCGGTGCTCACAACTACACCTAAGATCTTCTGCATGACTTAAATGTCACCATGCGGCTTGTCAACCCTTCAGAAGTCACCACAAGTGGAAGATTATTCTGGCCAATGCATCATTGGGGCATTTAAACAAATAAAACTTTCTAGACTCCTTTTAAAAAGACGTTTAATCACTGTGTACATTGAAAAAATGAAGGTTAATTGACAGGCAGAAATGATTCAGTTAACTGAGAGAGTGTTCACTCTCCAATTCGCTTGTGGGAGGCTGGCTGGCAACTATTGGTGGGGAGACACCAAATGCTGGAGAAAGTCAGCTGGGTGAGGCAACATCTATGGAGAGAATGAATTGCCGACGTTTGCCGACCCTGAAGCAGGGTCTCAACCCGAAAAGTCACCAATTCCTTCTATCCATAGATGCTGCCTCACCCGCTGAGTTTCTCCAGCATTTTGTGTCAACCTTCGATTTTACCAGCATCTACAGTTCTTTCTTAAACTACTAGTGGGGGGTGTGGAGGAGGAGGGAGAGTTGGCAAGGGGAGATCACAGGATGAAACACTACAAATTCACCCAGCCCAAGCTGCCATCTAGACCACATCGGTGAGGAAGGATTCCTTACTTAATTGGAAAACAATTAACAACCAAAAGGAAGAATGTAGAAACAAGGAACTGCAGATGCTGGTTAACAAATGGACTTGGGATCTGACCCGAAGCATCACCTATCCATGTTTTCCAGAGATGCCGCCTGGCCCATTGAGTTCACCAGAACTCTGCGTCTTATTTTTAAGACTAAAAGGAAGAAGCAGACAAGCAATGTGATGGAAACAAAGGAATTGATGCTGAGTCACAGACTTGGCATCGTTGATTCACAGACAGCCTATGTATCAGCAAATCATTTCCCTTAAACATGGTGCATTAAAATCGGGAATCCGGAATGGAATGTTGCAAAGATTTAATTTTTAACTGTAGCACTGAGGTGCAAGATTTTCTTCGAGCTGCAAAAACCGGCACGGACTTCAGGATAAGGAAGGAGAGGTGGAGGGAAGAAAGGAAGTAAGGTGGTGGGAGAGGAAGGAAAGAAAGATGGGGAAAGGGGGGAAGGAGGGAAGGAGGGAAGGAGGGAGGGAAGGAAGGAGGGAAGGAAGGAGGGAAGGAGGGAAGGAGGGCAGGAAGGAGGGAAGGAGGGAAGGAGGGAAGGAGGGAAGGAGGGAAGGAGGGAAGGAGGGCAGGAAGGAAGGAAGGAAGGAAAGAAGGAAAGAAGGAAGGAGGGAAGGAGGGAAGGAAGGAAGGAAGGAAGGAAGGAAGGAAGGAAGGAGGGAAGGAGGGAAGGAGGGAAGGAGGGAAGGAAGGAAGGAAAGAAGGAAGGAGGGAAGGAGGGAAGGAGGGAAGGAAGGAAGGAGGGAAGGAGGGAAGGAGGGAAGGAGGGCAGGAAGGAAGGAAGGAAGGAAAGAAGGAAGGAGGGAAGGAGGGAAGGAAGGAAGGAAGGAAGGAAGGAAGGAAGGAAGGAAGGAAAGAAGGAAAGAAGGAAAGAAGGAAGGAGGGAAGGAGGGAAGGAAGGAAGGAAGGAAGGAAGGAAGGAAGGAGGGAAGGAGGGCAGGAAGGAAGGAAGGAAGGAAAGAAGGAAAGAAGGAAGGAGGGAAGGAGGGAAGGAGGGCAGGAAGGAAGGAAGGAAGGAAAGAAGGAAAGAGGGAAGGAGGGAAGGAGGGAAGGAAGGAAGGAAGGAAGGAAGGAAGGAAGGAAGGAGGGAAGGAGGGAAGGAGGGAAGGAGGGAAGGAGGGAAGGAGGGAAGGAGGGAAGGAGGGAAGGAGAGAAGGAGGGAAGGAGGGAAGGAGGGAAGGAAGGAAGGAAGGAAGGAGGGAAGGAGGGAAGGAAGGATGTACGTATGTCAGCACCTCATTTCGTAATCTTGGGACCTCTTAGATTTCTTTGCAGCCAATGAACCACTTTTGAAATGTAGTAACTGATGCAATATAGGAAATATGACTGTATGGATGCTAACACTGCAGTTCAAAGGTAGGGACCAAATTGTGGGTAGTGTTTATTGGGAAAGATTCCAACATTTTCCATATGTACCCGGATGCGAGGATTGATCAAAAGTAAATCCATGTTCATTCTAATTATTCTTGACATTCAATGGTATTACCATCATGGATTTCTTATGACCAGTCGCCTATAACTGGACCGCCACATAAATGTGGCTCCTGCAAAGGCGGGACGTAAGTGACTCACCACCTATCATCCCAAAGTCATCTACAAGGAGAATTAAGTCATCTACAAGGAGCAGACCCTCATTCCCTCCATCACTGCTGCACAGTAGCTGCAGTTTCTACCATCTACAAAATGTACCGCAGTTACTCATCCAGGCTCTTCTGACAGCACCTTCCAAACCAGTGATCCCTCCCACCAAGACAACAAGGGTAGCAGATAGAGTCAATGAATCATAGAGGCTTACAGCGTGGAAAAGGGCCCTTCGGCCCAACATGCCCACATTGGCCAACATGTCCCATCTACAGTAATCCCACCTGCCTGCGTTTGGCCCATACCACTCAAAACCTGTCCTACACATGTACCTGTCTAAATGTTTTTTAACCTTTCCGATAATACCTGCCTTAAATACCTCCTCTAGCAGCTTGTTCCATACGCCCACCACCCTTTGTGTGAAAAAGTTACCCTCAAGTTCCTGGATAGGAGCCATTCTATCACCACACATTTGCATCCTACACACTAGGGGCAATTTACAGAAACCAATTGACCTGCAAGGAAACTGGAGCACCCGGAAAAAAAAAACCACGTGTGGTCACAGGGAGAATGTACAAACTCCGCCCAGACCGCGCCCGAGGTCAGGATCGAACCCCAGTCTCTGGCGCTGTGATGCAGCAGCTTTACTGCTGGACCACTGTGCCGGTTGGGTTGGAATTTATCTTGCAGGAAGGCAGGAGCCAATAGTGATCACTCCCAACTTCAAAATCCTGGCCATTGGATTTCACTTAGCCCAGGGTGTTGAAGATGTTTTAAAGTGTGTTTTAAAAAAAATCAGAAAGAAATAGGGCATTCAATATTGCAGGTGGAAGATACACATGTAAATTTGAACATAGATTACAACCTTATAACCATATAACAATTACAGCACAGAAACAGGCCTTCTCGGCCCTTCCAGTCCGTGCCGATCATTTATTTTCCCCTAGTCCCATCTACCTGCACTCAGACCATACCCCTCCATTCCCTTCCCGTCCATATACCTATCCACTTTACTTTTAAATGTTAAAATCGATCCTGCCTCCACTACTTCTGCTGGAAGATCATTCCACACAGCCAGCACTCTCTGAGTAAGGAAGTTCCCCCTCATGTTACCCCTAAACTTCTGTCCCTTAATTCTCATGTCATGCCCTCTTGTTTGAATCTTCCCTACCCTCAATGGGAAAAGCTTATCCACGTCATATAGTACTGTACAACACGGGAACGGGCCCTTCAGCTCACAATGTTTGTGCCGAACTTAATTCTTAATTAAACTGACCTAATCTGCCTGTACATGAACCATACATCTCTATTCCCTACAGTTCCATGTGCCTATGTAAAGGCCTCTTAACCAGTGCGTTCCAGGTCTCCACTACTCTGTAAAAAAAACATGCCCCGCACATCTCCATTAAACTTTCCTCCTCTCACCTTCTAGCTATACTCACTAGTGTTGGACATTTTCACAATGGGAAAATGGTTCAGACTGTCTACCCTATCTATGCCTCTCATAATTATATATACTACTAACGAGTCTTCCCGCAACCTCCAAGTCCATTCAACCTCTCCCCGCAGCATTCTGGCAAACCTCCTCTCCAAAGCTTCCACATCTTTCCTGAAATGGGATGACCAGAACTGCCTGCAACACTCCAAAACTCTATAAAGTTGCCAACAAGTGCCAGCCAACACATTGTTAGCAGCAGGAAGAGAGAAGTCTCATACTTAAAGCAGTCAGCCAAAGTCCTGAAACTTCTGATGTTTGTGCTGAGTAACTGGCTGATCCTCGATAATCTTCACTTCACCCAAAGTGGCTGCCTTACAGTGCCAGAGACCCGGGTTCGATGCTGACTATAGGGGCTGTCTGTGTGGAGTTTTCTTGTGTACGTTCTCCTTGTGACCACGTGGGTTATCTCTGGGTGCTCTGGTTTCCTCCCACACTCCAATGACGTGCTGGTTTGTAGGTTAATTGGCTTCAGTAAAATTGTAAATTGTCTAGAGTGTGTAGGATAGTGCTAATTACAGTGTGATCGCTGGTCGATGCGGACTCGGTGGGCAAAAGAGCATATTTCTGCACTGTATCTGAAACACAACAGACACTGGATCACATTCACCCATTCCAACTCAGTTGTCTGATCTATATTGGTTTCTTGTTGCAGCAATCATTTTCAAAACCTTTCAATGGCCCTCGATCCTCTTGCCCTGGACCCCTTTAAGATTTCTTCACTCTACAACTTCAGGTCTCTCCGAAATCCCTACATTCCTTTGCAAAATACAAACTGTTGGAGGAATTCAGTAGGTCAGGCAGCATCTGTGGACAGATGTGGACAGGCAGACATTTTGGGACAGGACCCTTCTCCAATTCAGTACTTCCTCTTGACCTGCCCCAATTTAGTACTCGCTCTGCACCGCCCCACCCCCCCGCCCCCCAACCACAACACAAGGCCCAGACTTATCATCAACATTCAGAGCAAAACTTCTTCTACACACTCCCATCAAAAATTCCACAGGATGAATATCCTAATGTCCCAGACAAAAATGAATTGGGAAATATATGCAATGCTTTGTCATAAAAAGGAGATAGTAAATGGGGTCAGCATAGGATCTAAAGATTAAAAAAAGGTATATAGAGATGTGAACCACACAATGAAAGTGAATAAAACTCACTTTTCCATGTTTCTGTGATTTTTGTCAAGTGTTGAATATCATTCTACAACTGGTGATTCCGGGGTCACCCCCAGAGAACAGAGAGCCCAAGTCTGAGACTACTTGTGCATTAATACTGATCTACATTCTCACAGCCAAAACCATTGGCAGCACCTAATCAAAACAAACCTTCATCTCTCACTCGATGCAGGTTGTGATTCCATCGGCTGGACTAACACCCCTATGAAAGAAATTGGTGTCTGCTCCTGGAAGTTTTACCCAAGATCCAGGTGATTACTTTCAGCACAGCACAGTACCTGGAGAACACTGCACCATTAGTGCCTCTGTCTTTCAGCTAAGTGATTTAGCTGCAGCTATGGCCCAGCTTCAATGAAGAAGAGGGAAGGTTTTTTTTGGTTTTTTTTTAATTCTTTATTTCGAACAGAATAAAATATAAAAAGCAAGTATACAAAAAAATACAAAAACAAAAATATTTATCATGTGTCATAAACAATATTTCTCCCCATTGTTTTGGCCAAACTGTTGCCTCTCAGCAAACCCCACTGAACAGATCAGCTCTAGGTTAGCAAGGACCCCGACATAAAAATTGGTTGTCACATTTTTTCTTACTATGCCTTCAATAGTACTTGATTGACTGAGAAGTATTTGGGGTGGCATTTGATAATAAATGGCACTCTGCAAATGAGTCTTTTCTCCCTGTCTCCACTTTGCAATTACTGAATGACAATCTCGAGAATGTGAAACACATGCTTGGCCTATGTGAAGAGGTGAAGAGGAAACACTGTGGGACTGTTAGCCCTTCAGTGCCAGGAACCCAGGTCCACCTCATGGTGCAGTGAAGGAAATCCCCACCAACAGCAGCAAACAGAAAATCTGACGGGCCACGGTTACTGGATTAGTCGTGTGAATTCAGAGGAAAGAGCTGCTTCCTGTTTACTCTCCGACCGATCAGAGGACTGACTCTTCATCAAGCAATTGAACTGACAGAACCTCAGACTTGTCGCTGTCTCTGAACAATGGCCACGACCTTTACTGAGGCTCTAATACAAATAATGGTCAAATTTCACTTGGACACACTTATGTCTTTTATATATTCTGCATGGGACACAGAATTATTAAATAGCGTAGCGACAAAGGTTAATACAGTTGGTCTGTATTAGCTGCTGAAAGACAATTAGGCTACATTTCACTTGCTTGTATTGATTTATTGGTTCAAGCACTCCAAATCTTAACCAGTTAATGTGGAAACAACTTTTCTCTCATGCTACTTCCAATTCTTTTGCCTTTTAACTTAAATCTGCTTCCTCTGGTTATTAGCTCATCTGTAACTGAAAATGCTTTTTACTTTATTAAATGCATTGAAACCCTTCACTTTTAACAATCATACAAGTCTACTCTCGCGTTTCTCTGTGGAGAACAATCCAGAGTATCTCACGTCTGTTCAGGCCGTTGCAATCATAGATGCCTGCAACAAAATGCACGTTGGTTTGTAGGTTAATTAGCCAGTGTAAATTTGCTCTTCGTGTGTAAGGAGTGGATACGAAAGTGGGATCACTTAGAACTAGTGTGAACAGGCAATCGATGGTCGGCATGTACTCGGTGGGCCGAAGGGCCTGATTCCGTGCTCTATCTTTCAATCAATCAATCAGTCACTTCTGTACCCTCCCCAAACACCTCACGTTCCTGAGGAAGTAATGTGTCCACAATGTGACAAAAACTGTGGTCCGACTAACGTTAATACAGAAATAAATAATAGAAAGTGCACAGGTGCTGCCTGTGTGTTTCAGCATTTCTGCTTGAAATTCAGATTTCTAGCATCTGCATTTTTTTAATGTCCATTTATTAGATTTATACTGGCTTTGTCCAACTTCCTGGCATTTAAAATCATTTACTTCAAATAACGTCCTCTCAGCTGGGCTTTTCTGGAGATTGGGGAAGAGGGGATGTGAGGACAGGACATGAAAGGTCCAAGTTTCCACCTCTCAAGCAACGTATGCCTCCACCCCCATCTCAAATACATTGCTCCTGTAACATTCATCCATATCTCCACGCACACGCATTCCAATGCTCACTTGGTCATCTATCTCTATAAGATCACCCAAGACAGTATTATCATATCCCATCACCACTGCAAACTCCCCCCACGCCCCACACACTACCACCAAGTCCTCTGCGGATAACCACTGATTCCCAATCTGATCATTACTACAAAGGTTTCATTACTGTTCCTAAATCATTCATGTCTGTGTCCGTCTTGTCTCTGCATGCTTCTTCAGCCTTACTGACCGTCATCCCTCAAATTACGTCCCCTTACCCCACCATTGCTGCCCGTACCATCGGACAACAAGGGGGCACTGTGGCGCAGTGGTAGAGTTGCCGCCTTACCCGGGTTCAATCCTGACCACGGTTACTGTGGGAATTTTTATCTTCTCCCTGTGACCGCGTGGGTTTTCTCCGGGTGCTCCAGTTTCCTCACATATTCCAAAGACGTGCAGGTTTATAGATTAATTGGCTTCTATAAAGTGTCTCTGATAGAATTAGTGTATGGGTGATCATGGTCAGCGCGGACTCAGCGGGCCGAAGGGCCTGTTTCCACGCTCTATGTCTAAATAAAAACTAAACTAAATCAGGCCTAAACTCTGAGGCTCTTTCCCTGAGCCTGCCCCCTCCTTCATATCATCCTCAAAATCCACCTCTTTGTTTAAAAATTTGATCACACACTCAAATATTCTCTAACAAGGCCTCCTGCTATATTTTGGCTGATAACATAGTGAAAGATTAATCGGAGTTTTAAAGCCAATGTGTGGCCACAAGTATTTATTTCTGCATAATTTTGTTCTAGGTGGTCTGGAAACATTTGATTTACAATGAAGAGAGATGTTTTCTCTCTATTTAATCTTTACAGCGCCTAACCTTTGTTAAATATCAATATCAACTCAAATGTTTTATTCCCGGCACTCCCTCAGCCTGCCTAATTATGTGGTTCAAGAAACATTAAGTGTCCATTGTCTGAAATGCAATGAAGAATCTTTCATCATGTCTGTTCCACCTACACTCTGGGAAAGTAGCTGGAAGTTAGCTTGGCTTGTCTCACAAACTATTCAGAGGTGAAGTCATCCCAAAACTCACTGCTGACTTCACTCATACACGGCAAAGGGAAGATGTAACTGTTGCCAAGACAGACACAACATGCCGGAGTAACTCATCATGTCAGGCAGCATCTCTGGAGAAAAGGAATAGGTGACGTTTTGGGTGGGAAACCTTGTTTGGTTCCCCTCCATCTCCGGGATATCAGGGAGATTGTCACTCACTAATTTCCATTGGGATGCTGGGGGAAATTAGGTTTCTTTAATTTTAAATCTTCCTTCATTGTCAACTCAGTTTTAATTTGGGGCTGTTGCACAATTCTCAACACAGCCATGATTAAGACTCGCTTGAGGATACTGTTACAGTAAATGAGGCTTCCTCAAAAAAAAACATTGGAGAGGCAACGACACCTCTTCCACAACAATTCTCACTAGCAGTACCCCCCAAGGCTACATATTCAGCCCCTTACTATATACCCTGTGCACACACAACCCTGCAGTCAAATTCCGTCCAACTCCATTTAAAGCTTTGCAGTTAACACCACCGCAGTGGACAAGATTTCAATCAACAACGGCCCAGAGTACCGGAAGGAGGTAGAGAGCTTAATAGCCTGAGATCAAGACCACAACCTCCTACCTCCACATCAACAAATTGAAAGAGCTGGTCACCTACTTTAGGAAGTGGGATGACTTACACACCCCCTTTTATCAATGGTGCTCAAGTGGAGATATCTCCAACAATTTGACTTGGTTTAACCACATGAACACTGTGGCCAAGAACGCACACCACGCCTCCACTTCCTCAGCAGGCTAAGGAAATTAGCATGTCTGCAGTGAATGGTACCACTTTCCACAGATGCACCACAGCAAGCTTACTATCTGATGCATCACATGTAGGTGTAGCAACTGCTCTGCTCAAGACTGCAAGAAATTGCAGAGAGTAGTGAATGCAGCCCAGCACATTGTGCAAACCAGCTTCCCTCCCATCAACTCAATCTACATCACCCTGCTTCAGGAAAGCAGCAAACTAATATAGGACTACTCACACTTCAGTCATTCTCTCTTCCCCTCTCTCCTGAAGGCAGAAGATAAAAAAGCTTGAAAACACACACCACCTATTTCACCCCTGCTTGTTTCCTGCTGTTAACCAACTCTTGAATGGATCTCTCAAACACTAAGGATGGATTTCTGATACTCCAATCTACCTCGTTGCAGCCATTGCACTTTTTTTATCTGCACTTCCCCTATATTCTGCATTTTTTTTCTCTGTCTTTCACCACCTTGATGTAATTATGTATGCTATGATTTGCCTGGACAGGATGCCAATTACAGTTTTCACTGTATCTCAGTAAACATGACAATAATAAATCAATAGTAATGCCTTCAAAACAATCCAGAGGAAATCCCCAACTCTCGCTCTGTCTGAGATCCCAACTCCTGTTTTAGAAATGTTCTATATAAATGCGAGGTTGTACATAAATGCAAGTGAAAGGCTCTATACAAATTAGCTTTTCTTTCTGCTGCCATAACCCTGCATATTCTGATCAATCGTAACAAATATTAGGCAGGTGATATAACAACATTTGGACAGGTACTGTATAGGACATGTTTGAGGGATATGGGCCAAAAGTGGGCAGGTGGGACTAGTGTAGAGGTGCACTTTGGTCAGCGTGGGCAAGTTGGGCCTGTTTTTGTGCTGTATGACTCTATGACAGCAAAACCAACAAAGCCTTTATTTCCATTGATGTTAAACGATCAAACGCCCACATAAAACCCACAAAGATATATAGTGCTTCTGGCCCACTGCTTGCCCAACCACTGTCCTTCCGATAACCCCTCCTTCTCCACTTTCACCCACTTCATCTCCGCTCATATTCCCAGTGGATATTCTGCCATTGGGCAGCCGTACTCCAGCAATCCATAAAATTCAGGGAAATTCGCAAACCCTACCGATGAGGCCATTCAGCTCACTGCTGAGTTCTGTCCCAGCTTTATGAATATGTTGGCCTTCTACTTTTTCCCCGCATACCCACAGACTTTCTTTCCAGAACTGTCGTTCTATCAAATTTGCCTCCACCTACTATTTGGGAGAATCCAAATTTTAATCATGTGCTATGTTAGGACATTGTATACATTTGTATTTGTATATTTTTATTGGATATTTATTTTTTGCTATCATCTTTCCGTACATCATCATACTTTGAACCACACTTGTATTCAGGTTTTATTGGACTTTATTATTAGCATTATACATTATGTGTTTATAGACCTGTTGAGGCACTGCAAGAATTACATTGTGTCGGAAGGAACTGCAGATGCTGGTTTAAACTAAAGATGGGACACAAAATGCTGGAGTGACTCAGCGGGACAGGCAGCATCTCTGGATAGAAGGAATGGGCGACGTTTCAAGTCGAAGAAGGGTCTCGACCCGAAACGTCACCCATTCCTTCCCTCCAGAGATGCTGCCTGTCCCGCTGAGTCACTCCAGCATTTTGTGCCTATCTTCGCAAGATTTGACATTGTTATGTTGACGGTATATATGACAATTAAACACGTTCCCATTTTCAACATTGACTCCACACTGGGCTGAATTTCCATCAGGGAACACTCAATTATCTGCTGTATCTTCAATCCATTGGGCAACCAGTGATAGTCAAAAGAAAGATGCACTTACGCATGAAGCATAGGAACTACAAACAGTAGAAGCTCATCCAAGGTTGCATGTATTATGATGCTATTATAATTGGGTAGGTTAATGTCAGTTTCAGAAATGTAACTATGATTCATTGGGGGCATTATAATTAGATTACCAGAAAGGTTTCAAAGGTCTTATTTTCACATGTACCAATTAAGGTACAGTGACATGCAAATTACCAAACAGCCATACCATAAAGAGAAAAAAAATAGTAGTCTGGACAAAAGAGCTCGACCCACGGCCAGCCTCCCCCAACCCTCTCTCATTCCCCCTCTTTCCCTCTCACCCCCAACCCTCTCCCATCCCCCACTTCTCTCCCACCATTTAATTGCTGGGGGCCGAGGGAACGTTACAGGGCAATAATAAGATCAATGTGGTTGCTCCAAGAACTGGCGGAGACTTGATGGGCCAAATGGTTTCCTTCTCTAATGCAAGGAAATGCAAGTTAAAAATAAAAACAGGAAATTACAGCAAATTTTAGAAGTAGAATACTACGCACGCGACCTATGTTAATCATGTACCTCAGGGCATGCAACCATAACAAGTCTGGGCATGTTTAAAATTGTATTGCATAACACATTTAATCCAAATTTGCATTTAAATTTACAAAAATAACTTGCGATTGCCATACGATACTCAAAGATATTAGACCAGTTAGGCAATTAGGACCTACCTCATTGGTGTTTGCATATTTGAAGGTAAGGTTTCGGGGTATGGAAGCTCTGGCCCAAGGGATTTCAGTAGGTTTGGAAAGGTCCCTTGTTTGGTCATGTACAACATAGGTGCACTTCTCCTCCAAATCCACCTCTCTCCACTGGCTCATGTCCGACACCTCGGCTTTCATCCTCAAGCCCTCTCAGTGCCCCAGTCGCTTCGACATGGCAGGACCAGTCACAACATCGGAGAATCTGCAAGAGTCAAGCAAAGAGGTGGGGGAGAAACAATAAAAATAAAGAGTTACACAGGAAATGAAAAAAGCTTTTTGAAGTGCAGTCATTGTTTTAGTTCAGGGAATGGGGAAGTAAACTTCAGTACAGCAAGTCACTCGAAGAATAATGAGATAAATGACCAGATAAACTGCTTCCATTCTGTTAGTTGAGGCTAGGACTTTTCTACGAACTGTCAACACATTGGAAGAGAATCTTACATCCATCTCTTCTTCTTCTTGCGTATGGCGTGCACAGCCTAAAGTTGTAGGACAACTTGTTCCATTTGATCTTATTTGATTGTGCACACCAGGTTGATTGCATTCGTCGAAACAGGGCGGACCACGTGAAGGCTGAAACCTCCCACCCCACATCCATCTCTGAGGGCAGGTAATCCCTTGGTTTAGGATCTCATGTGAAATATGGTACCTCTGATTGTGGAACTTCGGCAGCCTTGGTTGAATACTCAGATCTCTGATACAGATGCAAGACGGTCCCACCCAGATCCACAATTAACATCTGATTATTATAATGCTTTGGTAGACAAAAATGCTGGAGAAACTCAGCGGGTGAGGCAGCATCTATGGAGAGAAGGAATAGGCGACGTTTCGGGTCGAGACCCTCAGTCTGAAAAAGGGTCTCGACCTGAAACGTCGCCTATTCCTTCTCTCCATAGATGCTGCCTCACCCGCTGAGTTTCTCCAGCATTTTTGTCTACCTTCGATTTTTACAGCATCTGCAGTTCTTTCTTAAACATTATAATTCTTTGCCTAGCTACATCAAATCTGATGACAGCTGTGCAAAATGGTGCACATCCCATGTTTCAAAGCAGGAGAGAAACATGAAAAGACTGCAGGGGAAAAGGTTTTTCAGAGAGAGAGAAGGTTTTTCCATTACACAGCATATTCAACAGGGCATCTTCAGTCAAATCGCAACTCATCTTTCCACAGCCTGCTGCATCTCCGTTAATTAAAAAAGGAGGCGAGTGGAGATGAGGGTTTGTCTAACTTTTGGGATTGGGAATGTAAATTGAACGAAGCAATTGCAAACTTCACGTACAACACAGAACACAGAACATAGAAGAGTGCAGTACAGGAACAGGCCCCTGACCCACATTGACCACACTGGACATGATGCCAAGTTAAACATCTCCTCAGCATGCACGTAATCTGTGTCCCTCCATTTCTCTGCATATCTATGTGCCAATTGAAAAGCCTCTTAAATGCCACAATCATTATCTGCCTTCATCACTATCCCTGACAGCGCATTCTAGGCACCCATCGCACTCTATGTAAAAAACTTGGCCTGCACATTGCACTTTGCCCCTCTCACTTTCAAGTACGGTTGCCAACGGTCCCGTATTAGCCGGAACATCCCGTATATTGGGCTAAATTGGTTGCCACCCTTGTCCCGTATTAAGGGCCTGTCCCACCAGCATGCAACTCTATGCGATGAGCGCAACCTAACGTGGTCGCTTGAGCCGTCCGGCGTTGCGGGGCCGGTCCCACTTTGATCGCCGGAGCCATGCGGAATTGTGCGGAGTTCGTCCCGACATCACGCGGGGCTCCGAAAAACTGACCATGTTAAAAAATTCCGCGCGGCAACGGCTTGTCAGCTCGCAGTCGCTTAGACGCATTACACACCATCTCGACGTCGTGCCTCCGTGACCCTGTCTGTAGGTGCCTCCGTGACCCTCTATGTGTGTGGCTCCGTGGCCCTCTGTGTGTGTGCCTCTGTGCCCCTCTCTGTGTGCCCCTCTCTGTCCTGGCGAACTTACCTTTAAGACTTCACTCCAAGTTCGCCTCACTTTGCGCTGCGTTGCACCACTCACCCGACCTCCGCGCGGCCCCCGCTGCCAGTTTGGTCGCGCTTGCCGCATGCAGGTGCATGCTCGTGGGACCGGCCCTGTACAGGGATCACCCGACCTCTGCGCGGCCCCCACTTCTAGTTTGATCGCGCTCATCGCATGGAGTCGGATGCTGGTAGAACAGGCCCTTTAGACTGTTACTGCTCGGATCGAGGGGACTGTCGGGTCGGAGCGCCGCATCCAGCCCCGCCTCACCCATCCCGACATAGTGCAGCCAATGGAGTGCAGCAGCAGCAGCGCCTCGCCCGTGGCCCCATCAGTCAGCAGCCCGGCCAGCTGTTTGATCTTTAGACCCCCGCTTACCGCCAACACCACCGCTCCTCCTTCTCATGGCCGATCATCGGTTCATGAGTTGGATGGGGTGCAAACTCTGCCTGGGCCAAAACTGCTCAGCTGGCCCACCAGCTGGGCTTTGTGTGCAGTCCAGCACCCGGGCCAACTCATCATTCACCCAGCCACGGCCGAGTCGGTCAACGAATTGCCGTTGGGAATTTGTCCGTTCTTTTGACTTTTTGTCACTTATTTGGGAGTGAGAAAGTTAGCAACCCTACGTTCAAGCCAATCTTTCACATTTGCACGCTGGGATCAAGCTTCCACATCTAGCAAGCATATTGTGTTATCTTTTCATGGAGTAAAACATATGTAAAAACAACTAATTTAATCAATTTTTAAAAAGGCATAAAGTGCTGGAGTAACTCAGCAGGTCAGGCAGCATCTCTGGAGAATGTGGATAGGTAATGTTTTGAATCGGGACCCTTCTTCAAACTCTGAGGAAATACAGCACTTAGTGTCAGTTTGGAATTCAGAGGTGCTGCCTGAACCACTGAGTTACTCCAGCACTTGTTTGTGTGTTATTTGTAAACCAGCATCTGCAGTTCCTTCTTTCTACCATATTTTATCACTGTTGGTTGATAACTCTCCATGCAAATATGCATATTATTTATTTAAACATCACCTTCAATGAGGTAATGTATTCTGAAGCATTTCCCAGGAACATTATCTTAGGGAAAATCTAAGAAATTAGGATAGATGGTCAAAGGTTTAGCCGAGGAGGTAGGTTTTACAGAGAACCTGGCGATGTACAAACCATAAATGCATGAGTACAGGTGTGTCATCGTTTTAAAGAATGTTATAGAGGTTACAGAGTTGGTTGCGTGCAAGATAATAAAGCGAGTCAAACACAAGGATGAGGATTAACTAAACATTCCCACTGGCGGGCCAAGATTCTAGGTAGGGCTGCAAGCACAATGTTGGGCAAATGGCTTTTCATAAGCCGGAGAGCCTTGGAGATTATATATTGGTTGGAGAAGCAACATTGATTGATATTCCAATGAAGGGTCCCAACCCAAAATATTCCAGTGCCAATTATCTCCTATGAGATAGCCCAATCTACACAGCGCTAGCAAATGAGGGAAATATTCTTCTCATATGAATAGTACAAGATGAGATTTTCTGTAATATGCCTTAGTGCTGTATCCTAGAGGTAAGTGCAATGACTGAGCTGGAATTAGCAAGGATTGGACACTTGATCCACTGTCAGCCATCCACTAACTCCTTAAGCGATCTCTCAATTGGGATCAGTAATATTTTAAAAAACTTTTTGAAAGGATCTAAGCACAATGATGCAGACCAGCTTCACCAGAACATCCCGACGGGTTACCGAGACGATCGGTTCAAATGCCATTTTAGAATCTATTCCATGAATGACAACTTGTATTTGTACAGACCCCTTTAACACCCTGAATACCCCCAAACAACTTCACAGGAACAATTCTCAGGAGATACTTGATGCAAAGGCACACACGTCGTTGTAACTTAGTCAACGGGATAGGTTTAAAGAAGAGCACTAAGAAAAGAGAGATGAGAGGATGGGTCAAGAGGGGCAATTTCAGAATTTGCAGCCCAAACAGCTGAAGACACGCAACACAAGATGGAGAAATGGAAGTCAGGTGTGCAAAAGCACCAATCTAATTTTGTTTGTTGGTGGCTCTCCCACCTCAGCCTTCCTAATAAAGAATACATTTAAAACAATGTAAAGGAAACATGATATATGAAGGAACATGATAGGAAGGAACTGCAGATGCTGGTTTAAACTGAAGATAGACACAAAATGCCGGAGCAACTCAACAGGACAGGCAGCATCTCTGGACAGAAGGAATGGCTGACATTTCAAGTTGAGACCCTTCTTCGAGCCGGAAGGTCACCCATTCCTTCTCTCCAGAGAAGTTGCCTGGCCCGCTGAGTTACTCCAGCATTTTGTGTCGATCTTCAGTATCTACATATTTGGATCTTGGGGTGGAAGATTGCAACCTTCACGTGGTCCGCCCTGATTCGACTAATGCAATCAACTCGACGTGCACAAATGGAAGATCAAATAGAACAAGTTGTCCTACAACTTTAGGCTGTGCACGCCACACGAAAGAAGAAGATTTGGATCTTGAAAGAAAGATCTGATTTTCTGGGTCTGCCCTTCTCAACCCGATTCTCCTGCCTTCTCCCGACAACCCCTGAGCCCTACAATAATCCCTAGCCTTCACCATGTGAGATCAACTTACATTGCTTCAAATAGAATGTGAATCTGGGGACCTTGCTGACGTCTATGGTTCAGCACCATATTTACCTATTGAACCACCTAGATAGTTTTCAATATTATTTTAATGAGTATATGTTTTTATGGTTTATAATGAGAGCTTATGGTTCCATCTTCACTTCTTCAGAGGGCGGCATTGTGGCGCAACTGTAGAGTTGCTGTCTTACAGCGTTTACAGTGCCATAGACCCGGGTTCGATCCCGACTACAGGTGCTGTCCGTACGGAGAGTGTACATTCTCCCCTTGACTGCGGGGGTTTTTCACCGAGATCAGTTTCCTCCCAGACTCCAAATACACACAGGTTTGTAGGTTGATTGGCTTGCTATAAATGTAAATTGTCCCTAATGTGTGTAGGATAGTGGTAAAGTGCGGGGATCGCTGGTTGTGCAGACTTGGTGGGCTGAAGGGCCTGTTTCCGGACTGTATCTCTGAACTAAACTAAACTAAACTAAATAACATGCTGGAAGAGATCTTTATATCATAGGATCATCCTAAGAATTACTCACTCGCGTTAGATGAGCAAATTATAGTTCAACGTTGGGATCTTGCCATAGAGGGAGTACAGAAAAGGTTCACCAGACTGATTCCTGGGATGACACGACTTCCATATGAAGAAAGACTGGATAGACCCGGCTTGTACTCGCTGGAATTTAGAAGATTGAGGTGGGATCTTATAGAGACTTACAAAATTCTTAAGGGGTTGGACAGGCTAGATGCAGGAAGATTGTTCCCGATGTTGGGGAAGTCCAGAACAAGGGGTCACAGTTTAAGGATAAGGGGGAAGTCTTTTAGGACCGAGATGAGAAAATCATTTTTCACACAGAGTGGTGAATCTCTGGAATTCTCTGCCACAGAAGGTAGTTGAGGCCAGTTCATTGGCTATATTTAAGAGGGAGTTAGATGTGGCCCTTGTGGCTAAAGGGATCAGGGGGTATGGAGAGAATGCAGGTACAGGATACTGAGTTAGATGATCAGCCATGATCATATTGAATGGCGGTGCAGGCTCGAAGGGCCGAATGGCCTACTCCACCTATATTCTATGTTTCTATCTGTTCTGAACTGAGCATCCATATGCACAATGAGGCAACTCTTGATATAGACACAAAATTCTGGAGTAACACAGCCTGTATGGCAGCATCTCGGGAGAAAAATAGTAGGTGACATTTCGGGTCGAGACCCATCTTTAGACCTTTTAAGTTACTCCTGCATTTTGTGTCTATCTTCGGTGTAAACCAGCATCTGCAGTTCCTTCCGCCACATCTTGATAGGATTGGGTGTTTAGATATTGAAGGATACCAATCCTTCTGTGGTTTGGGCACCCGTCTACCCTTCAGAATGCGGGGTTTCTTCCCAACTAGGTTCACAGTTCCAGCTAAAGATATTCCTGAAAGCTACAAGACAGGAACTGATCAGCAGCCTGAACCCATATTCCCCCATGGATTGACACAAAGAGCTGGAGTAACTCAGCGGGATAGGCAGCATCCCTGGAGAGAAGGACTGGGTGACGTTTCAGGTCGAGACCCTTCTTCAGACTGGTTAGGGATAACGGAACCGAGAGATATAGGCGATGATGTAGAGAGATAAGTTGAAGTTCAAGAGAGTTTATTGTCATGTGTACCTGATAGGACAATGAAATTCTTGCTTTGCTTCAGCACAACAGAACATAGTAGGCATTGACTACAAAACTAGATGCTGGAAGATTGTTCCCGATGTTGGGGGAGTCCAGAACAAGGGGTCACAGTCTAAGGATAAGGGGGAATTCCTTTAGGACCGAAATGAGGAAAACATTCTTTACACAGAGAGTTGTGAGTCTCTGGAATTCTCTGCCACAGAAGGTAGTTGAGGCCAGTTCATTGGCTATATTTAAGAAGGCGTTAGATGTGGCACTTGTGGCTAAAGGGATCAGGGGGTATGGAGAGAAGGCAGGTACAGGATACTGAGTTGGATGATCAGCCATGATCACATTGAATGGCGGTGCAGGCTCGAAGGGCCGAATGGCCTACTCCTGCACCTATTTTCTATGTTTCTATGTTTCTAAAACAGATCAGTGTGCCAATATAGCATTATATACGTAAATACACGTAAATAAAGAACAATGAATGAAAGATATGCAACAAAGTAACAATGATAAAGGAAACGGGCCATTGTTAGCTGTTTGTTGGGTGAAAATGAGAAGCTGGTGCAAACTGGGTGGAGGAGGGAGAGAGAGAGGGAATGCCGGGGCTATTTGAAGTTAGAGAAATCAATGTTCATACCACTGCTCCATAAGCTGCCAAAGAGAAATACCACCCGTCATCTCCTTTCTCAAGATCCCCAAACTTCCCACTCAGACAGCAGACAGTCTCCTTATGATTTGTGGAATGAGTTTTTTGATTTGCTCATTTCTAATTCTGTGACTAAATTTTAAAAAATCCACATCGAAGGGATTGTTCACTTGATTGGGAAAGTAATTTTAATACATTTCTTTTCAGTTATTTAATCCCAAGTTATGACTCTCAATGAGATCATAGGCATATTATTGGAGACACAGAGAGGTGTCGGAACAATCCTTGCCCCGGTCTATACAAAGAGGGGGCTGCAAATGTATGTTACGCTGCTAAAATCTGACCAACAAGCAACAATTACTGTAAGTCAGGACAGGTCTGGACAATTATAGTTCCGTTGACAGACCCACCTAATCTTTTCCCATTACTGATTCACCAATTGTGGCTTCACTTCCTATTTTGGAACAACTGGGAATTATTTAATGAATGCTTTATCAAATACAGGTGTTTTATTCAACAAAAACTCAAATATACAAACAGGTAAGTCAGAGGCTGGGAAATTCCATCAAAGATAATGAAGAAAAAATTCAGGAGCTGAAAGCAGATTGCTGATTTGTCATTGCCTATTATAACTTAACATATTTGAAAGATAAATTCTTGCCATTCAGATAACTATTAGACAGACTGCCTTAAAAAACGCTGTACCTGAAGAAGAAAACTAGATACCTTTTTCTGGTAATGTGGACAAACTGATAGCAAACATTTCTTGTAAGCATTCTTGACATCTGAACTTCTAGTAGAGAGAGCCTTGATATCTTGTCAATTTCAACAGAGCTTCCATACCTTGACACAAGTGGCTGCTAATGATAGAATCTGGAGCAAAGAAACAAATAGCTGAAGGAACTCAGCGGGTGCAGCAGCATCTAAGGAGTGAAGGAGATAGGCGACGTTTCGGGTCGAGACCCTCTTCGGGTCTCGACCCGAAACGTCGCCTATCTCCTTCACTCCTTAGATGCTGCTGCACCCGCTGAGTTTCTCCAGCTTTTTGTGTAACCCTCGATTCTCCAGCATCTGCAGTTCCTTCTTTAACAAATAGCTGAAGGATGTCAGCAGGTCATAAAGTCACAGAACTATGCAGCGAAAACAGACTCTTTGGCCAATGCCGACCAAGTTGCCATTCTAGGCTAGTACGATTTGCCTGCATTTGGACAATATCGTTTTAAACCCTTCCTATCCCTATATCTATCCAAAGTATGAGCAGTGTGTATGAGGTGGGAGGGAGGGGAGGGGAGAGGGGGGAGAAGAGAGGGGGGGGAGGCGGGAGGAGGGTAAATAATTGTCTACACTTTGGGTCGAGACCTTGCATTAGTCTTGATGCAGGGCCTTGACCCGTAACCTCAACAATTCCTTCCTGTTTTAACCTCTGAGTTCCTCCAGCCGTTTGCTCCATACACTGACACCTTTCAAAGAGGGTAGCTTGAAAATGTAATTGTTATTAAAGAGGGAGTCCTGACAAATGGATTTAAAAGTGGAAATGGTGTCAATTGTATGCAACTCCATTGAGGCAAGACCTCTGGAGAGGATAGACGATGCCTCATCATTAATGCCCCTAATTGGTGAATTAACAGAGCAAAGGAGGGTACTGGACAATCAAAGAATACGATACGATACGATAATCCTTTGTCAGGACAAGTCTAAAATTTGTTTTGCATCACAGAAGCTCCATTTACAGCATCACGAAAAAAGACAAGAGGGGCGAGGGAAGACACGCATCAAGCTATCAAGACAGGATCCCAAAATACCACATTCGACAAGACATTACAATAACAGAAGACCACATTTATGGCCGTCAGCGTAGGTTTGATCTGGGATTAAGCGCCGTGTTTAGTTCAAGGATTGACTGGTGCACAAAGGAGCCCCTCATTCTAACCTTATTAAATTTTCGAAGCCTATATCTCCGGTTTGATGGTAACAAATTGTACTCACTATTCAGAACGTGGTTGGTGTCAGAGGAAATGTAATTTGCCATCCTTGGTATGTTTTAATAACAAGGTTTAACCGCAAGTATCAAGTGTAATTATGCAGGACAGGACAAAATTCAAATCTATTGCACACATGTTAGTGATGGAATTAAGGTCAGAAAATGTGCATGATGAAGGACAAAATTTCCCACACAAAAATCCCTTGATACCCTCCATGTACGGATGACCATGGCATTATAAACCAGAACCCTGCTGTGATAACTTGCTGGAATAGTTCAAATGGAGTTTCCCGAGTAGTTGGCAATGGTGAAAGTACTGTCCGTCTCGTGGTTAGCAAGACATGATCGTAAAGGAAGAAGAGAGTAGATGTTTTCAGGTCTGGGGATGCTGACGACAGATAGGCAAAAATACCATGACAAATTAATACCTTATGAGTGGAGATATTTTAAGTGCACAGAGAACTACAGTAAATGTAAGATATTTTGAATCTTCTAAGAACAATGTCTTCTCTTTCCTAACTTTAACTTTGAAACCCAGCAGCACAGTTACCTTCACTCGGTGACAGAGCAGCAGATTCAGGCAGCTTCTTCCAGATAGTATCGGGCAAATATTTTGGTTGACAATCCAGGCTGGCACTTCAAGTGTAGTACAAAGGGATCACCGCATTGTCTGAGATGCCTTTTGAACGGGACATTACACCAAGCCCTTTTCTGACCTCTCATGAGGATATAAAATAAATTCGGAAGGGAAGGGGAGTTGTCCTCCGAGCCCAAGGCGTTATTTAGCCCTTAAAACAACATCATTAAATTCAAATCATGTGACGATTTCCTCATAGCTGCTGGCGAGAAATTGTGTCTTATTTTCCTATGTTACAACTGCGCCTTTACTACTTCAGTCACTTTAAACCACTGAGATATCCCCTAATCACGAGAGGTGTCCAAAGAAAAACAAGTCTTTCTTTCATGATCCAAATATGTAGAAACTGAAGAGAGACCCAAAATGCTGGAGTAACTTAGCGGGACAGGCAGCTTCTCTGGAGAGAAGGAATGGATGACTTTTCGGGTCGAAGAAGGGCTCAACCCAAAACGTCACCAGTTTCCTTCTCTCCAGAGATGCTGCCTGTCCCGCTGATTTACTCCAGCTTTTATTTTGTCTATCTTCGGTGTAAACTAGTATCTGCAGTTCCTTCCCACTCAAATGTAGACACCATTGATATTGATTTCCACAATCGCTCCATCACAATGCACCAGCATTTGCCCAGTTAATGAGTAGTCTAGCAGACAACTGTAGCACTGCAGACTATTGGAACTCTGGTGTTTACGACACAAAGCTCCGAGCAGTGATACATCAACCAGGGTGATCCATTCAGTACAGTTTAGGGTTACAGTTAATTTTACCTCATCAAGCTGGAAATGATTGAAAACTGCAGCACAATTTTAGTTAGAAACAAATAATTCGAAACAGCTCTTGTTTAAAGGGGCAGCGTCCTCTTGAGGATGAACGATCATAGCTGATTCATGTTTCAGTGTAAAGCAACATCACATTGTGCACACATTGCAAGTTTCATTCCAATTTACGTAATAGCCTTGTGTGATTAATTTAAAAAAATGGGTGAGTGAATCAAAAACAAGGTCAACCAGCTTTTACAAGACTGGCTTCCTTTTGAGAAAGTTTACCATTAATTCTTGGTACTGCACATCATCAAGGTTGGAACCTGACTGAGAACTAATTTCACTTCCTGATTGAAGTAACCTAGAGTTCAGGACTGAGCCAATTCTAGAAAAGGAATACAATGAATACCCAATGTAAAAGCTTCTTCGGTCCCACGATTCCTCACATTCAAAACTCCTCTTCGCCGCTATCTTGTCATCAATCACTCAAATCCTCAGCCAAGAATCTACAGTAAAACAGACTTTGCATGCATGCAACACCCCACTAACTCCAGTCACGGTAATCTCATTTCCGCACCGATTAATAAACTTTCCAGCAGCTATAGAGAACATTGCCAGTTGCAGAACAAAGGTACTTACAGGTCCAAATTTGCCACTACAATGCCGTGATCAACCTCCCTTCCATACCCCTCTCCCTGCTGGAACTGATTAAAGCCACATCCTTGCTTCACTCTTGGGCTCCTCTCCAAGTATCTGTCCCACAATTCTGGGCTTCCTAAACTTTAGGCAGCACAGAGTCACTCTCCTGAGTCACCCAACGGCCTGGAATTACCCAATCAGGTTGGGCCCACCATGACTCTATCTGTGTCCAGTCCAGGCATAGGCTGCCAGATTGCCCAACAATCAATGGATTATTTCAGATTACCCAATCGGGAGGCCATTAATGGTTTAGCCTTTGGAAGATGTCCCTTTCCCTCCGCAGACCTCCCCTCCCACACGGAAATAAAGCACTGGAACAAAGAACAGATGTAAAGATAGCACATGGTCAGTGTTAAACCTGATTGATGCTGTCAGTGGCCCGCATCTCGCTTGCTCCGACATTGACCGTAACCCATTAAGTACCAAGCGCTCGGAGCAAGCCAGCAAGCAGGAGCTGACCTACATTCAAAAACAATCAATTCTCATATCTATTAAGACCCAGGTTATTATCCCTCGATAAAGGATGTGCTCACAAAGGCACAGCATGGTGCAGCACAGCTCTGGCTCCACACAGCCATCTGGGGGGCTAACGAGGCACCAGTATGTTTGTTTTTCCTGCTCCCTCGTCCATTGTCGCCAGTCACCGGTCGAATCTCGATTCCTCTCCCTCGCAATCATTTCCCCTCCTCTCCTGCAGTCCTCACTTTCACTGAGGCACGGCGCACAAAAGATCTCGGATGCCTCTCCGCACCTCACCCCAGCAATTAGATAACGCCGGTCGGCTGGTTATTTAACGCCAAAGGCTTCACACTTCAGTCAGATCCTCTCCTCAATGCCTCTTCTCTTCCCTCCATGCAGCTGTCCAAACTTCATCCATGGATCACCAGTCCACAACCCAAAGTCCACCCACCAGCAGATCAATCCGGGCTTTGATTAGTACGGGTGTCAAGGGTTATGGGGAGAAGGCAGGAGAATGGGGTTAGGAGGGAGGGATAGATCAGCCATAGACTTGATGGGGCGAATGGCCTATTTCTACTCCTATAATTTATGACCTTCCCCTCTCATTTCTACTCCATAACATTTTAAAATATACTATAAAGTTGAGACCCTGCATTTAGACTGAGAGTGGAGTCAACCTACCCAATATCTGGAGGATTCTATAGTAAAGTGAATGGTTCATTCTGGATGGGGGTGGTTTTCCCATCGGTAAAGGAGGCGTGTACGTATAATATTGGTTGGTTCCACTCCAGGCAATAGACAATAGACATTAGGTGCAGGAGTAGACCATTCGGCCCTTCGAGCCAGCACCGCAATTCAATGTGATTATGGCTGATCATCCCCAATTAGTACCCCGTTCCTGCCTTCTTCCCATATCCCCTGACTCCGCTGTTTTTAAGAGCCCTATCTAGCTCTCTCTTGAAAGCATCCAGAGAAACTGCCTCCACCACCCTCTGAGGCATTGGACCATGTGGCAAAGTGCTCTGTGTTTATACTGCAACAATGTCTTGGGGAGAAGTTTGAATGGGATTTCTACTTGTTTGGCAGAAGACACGCACCAGAGAAATCCTCCAAGTCCCCCTGCAGGTGCTTTTACTTAATAAACAGGTTCCTTAATTTAAATTATAGGCTATCTTGCAGTATCTTTGAGACAGAATGAAACAAGATACTGGGATGTACTGTACTTTGATGCACGTCAAACTTCCTTGACAAACTACAGTGCCCAAATGAGGCTGATCCTCCGGTCCACAGCCTTCCAGTTCACGAAGGAACCGTAGAGATTGGCATCGAAGGTTTTTCTAAATGATGGCAGTGCTTCATTCTCCGAGATCTCCAGGGAGATCCCAAGCCTCTGCCAATCTGCCCTCTTACCGAAGCAAGTGGGATGTCTCTTGGGGTGGCACGGTGGCGCAGCGGTAGAGTTGCTGCCGTGCAGTGCCAGAGACCTAGGTTCGATTCTGACTGCGGGTGCTGTCTTTACCGAGTTTGTACGTTCTCCCTGTGACCGCGTCGGTTTTCTCCGGGTGCTCCGGTTTCCTCCCACATTCCAAAGACGTACAGGTTTGTAGATTAATTGGCTTCGGTAAAAATTGTAAATTGTCCCTAATGTGTAGGATAGTGCTAGTGTACGGGGTGATCGCTGGTCGGCATTGACCCGGCGGGCCGAAGGGCCTGTTTCCGTGCTGGATCTCTAAATTAAACGAAACTAAGATAGGGTGCATGTGAGTGGAAATCCGTATCTCCGGTCGGCGTTGCGGCCTAACATCATGGAGCTGGCGGCCTTGCTCAAGACTGACTTTGTGCCCCACCGCGGGGCCGTGGATTTACCATCAGAGCCTGCGATCACGCTCCAACCGCGGCCTGAGGATTTAAACATCGAGGAGCTCGCAGTCTCGGGTAGTGACTGGTGTCGGGAAGCTCCAAGCAGCAGGAGGTTTGACCGGCCCCGACTCGGAAGTCCGATCACCCCGCACGGGGAGCTGAGATCCCTTCGATGCGTGAGCTTGATCGCCCCGACGCAGAGGGCTCGACCGCCGCTTGCGGGAGCCAAGATCGCCCCGACAATGGAAGGTTCGAGTTCCCCGACTGCGGGAGAACAGAGCAGGGAAGAAGATTTGTTTTGCCTTCCATCACAGTGAGGAATGTGGGAGTCGCTGTGATGGATGTTCGTGTTAAAAAATGTATTTGGGTGTCTTGTCGCTCTTTTGTGGTGTGACTGTATGGCAATCTGAATTCCACTGTACCTTAATTGGCACATGTGACAATAAACAAACCTTCAACCTTGAATTCCATGGGTGGGATTCTAATACTAATTGAGTTTAGTAATGGGTTCAAAGATTTACTATTAAAACCTGTGACTGTGGATGAATAAAACATTGCTCAGCATAAAGGCTCTAATACATTTCAGGCAGTCAATGGTATTTTCAGGGATTTTTGACCTGCGCTGTTGACCTGATTTGTAAATCCATTCTGTGCTTAGTACCATGTTAACCTGTTATGATGTAAGCTGGCTCCACCATTACCTGGTTTGAAGCTGTTAATAAATCAGGTTCATTCCATTGTCATCTTACTGGGCACAATTGCTGAAAGACAACAAACAGTCAGCTATGACGACAAAGAGAGTAATGCTTTCATTTTGCGCGGCATCCTTCTTAGCCTTGTGTCGCAAAGTGCTTTAAAGACCATTAAAGTTTCAAATTAAATACAAATGGCTAGAGGAACTCAGCGGACCAGGCAACATCTGGAGAGGGAATGGACAGGTAATGTTTTGGGTCAAGACTCTTCTTCTGAGTTATTGGGCAGGGAGGGAAAGCTGGAAAAGAGAGGTGGGGGGTCAGGACAGGGCATGGCAAATGATTGGTGGATAGAGGCGAGGTGGGTCTAATTGGCAGACAGGTGGAGGAAAGGGCCTGTTGCCCTTGGGCGTTATTTGTGTGTCAATTACGTGACATCATTTACGCGTCACCACGCAAGCATGGCTTGCATTACGTGCACATGGTGAGACGTGGTGGCGTAGGCAGTGACGCGTGATCGCGCGTGGCGCCCCAGGATTTTGGGATTCACAAAATTCACAAAAAAAGTGGGGCAGGCCCTTAAGTGACAACGGTTCATCAGGTGAAAAGGAGAGAAAAGGGCATTAGATAAGGAGAGTTGGAGTGAAATGTAGAGCCGGAGGACTGGGTGTGGGTGGAAAGGAAGACAGAGTCAGAGGGAATTGTGTCAATTCCAGACAGATTTGCTGCAACTGCTCCTTCTGCAGTCGAGAGGGGTGGATGTGAGGGAGGAACTTCAACTCTCTGTTGAAGGGCCGGCAAGCTCGGCTCTTTACCTCTGAATCCTCTAAAATCATCTTCCGATCCAGGGTCTGCCACGTGGAGCAGGATGAGATGTTCTCACGCTGTTTCTTCCATAAGGTTCACAGGGGGAGCTCAGTGATGAACAGCCTTAGGGAAGAGGACGGCTCGGTAGCATCCTCGCAGACGGACATGCTGAAAATCTGCAAATCCTTTTATACAGATTTGTATGACAGAAAGCACACACCTTCCTGAACTTCCTGTCCTATATCATGGAGGTCTTGGAGGACTGCAAGCGGGAGAGTCTGGACCAACCACTGACCCTAGTGGAGCTGACTGGCTCCATCCGTTCCTTTGACTCGAGTAAAACTCCCGGAAGCGATGGCTTACCGGCCGAGTTGTATTCGGCTCTGTGGGACTGGGTGGGCCCGGACCTGCTGGAAGTGTACAACGACATGCTTCTAGCTGGTAGCATGTCAGACTCCATGAGGAAGGGCAGCATCACCCTAATCTACAAGCAGAAGGGGGAGATGAAGGACATAAAGAATTGGAGACCCATAACATTGTTGAATGTAGACTACAAGATCCTGTCTAAGGCCATCGCCATCGGGTCAAGTCTGCTCTGGGACGGGTGATCCACCCGGACCAAACCTGTGCTGTACCTGGCAGGAAAATCTCAGACAGCCTAGCGCTGCTGAGAGATACCATCGCCTACGTGCAGGACAGACAGGTGGACGCCTGCCTAGTCAGCTTGGACCAGGGAAAGGCCTTTGACAGGATTTCGCACACGTACATGAGGGACGTGCTCTCCAAAATGGGCTTTGAGGTGGGAATCAGGAATTGGATCCAACTGCTCTATACCGACATCCGTAGTGCAGTCCAAATCAATAGGTGGGAATCAGACAGTTTCCCTGTAAGGTCTGGAGTCAGGCAGGGTTACCCTCTCTCCCCTGTCTTGTTCATCTGCTGTATTGAACCCTTTGCCGAATCCATCAGGAAGGACTCGAGCATAAGAGGAGTGACATTGCCCGGCAGTGGGGGCATTCAAGTCAAAACCTCCCTGTACATGGACGATGTCGCCGTCTTCTGCTCGGATCCAGGGTCGGTCCGCAGACTGATTAGCATCTGCAACCAGTTTGAGTCGGCCACGGGAGCCAGGGTGAACCGCTGGAAGAGCGAGGCCATGCTCTTTCGCAATTGGCCCGACTGATCTTCCGTCCCCTTCACCCCTTGAAGGTGCTGGGGATCTGGTTCGGGGGGGCTGAGGCTTGTAACAAGAATTGGCAGGACCAGATAGCCAGGGTGGGTAGGAAGCTGGAGCTGTGGAGGCAACGCTCCCACTCCATAACAGGGAAAGATTTGGTCATCAGGTGTGAGGTGCTCTTGGGCCTGCTGTACTTGGCACAAGTGTGGCCTGTCCCTCCCTCCTACGCCACAGGGATCACCCGGGCCGTCTTCCAGTTCATCTGGGGGTCGAGGATGGACCGGGTGCAACGGGCCACAATGTACAAGTCAGCAGACAACGGGGGTAAAAGCGTGCCCAATGTCGCCCTCACCCTGATGGCCACCTTCGTGTGTGGCTGCATCAGGCGGAGTGTAGAGCCAAGGCACGTGGGCACCAAGTGTCACTACTTGCTGAGGTTCTACCTGTCCCCGGTGTTGCGAAGGATGGGCCTGGCGCAGATGCCACGCAATGTGACAGTCAGCTGGACAATACCACATCATCTGTCGTCTGTGGAAAGGTTCTTCCGGACCAACACCTTGATCACATGTCCATTGGGCAGTGGTCAGCACGGAATGTCCTGCAGGCACTGCAGGGAAAGGACTCGATGGACCCGGTGGCGTGGTTCCCTGAGCAGACTGCCCAGCTTGTCTGGCAAAATGCCTCATCGCCAGAACTCACCAACAAGCACCAGGACCTGGCTTGGCTGGCGGTGAGGGGAGCCCTCCCGGTCAGATCCTTCCTGCACCGTCGGAACCTCACTGCCAGCGCACGCTGCCCTCGGGACGGCTGCTATGGAGAGGAGACGGTTGCCCACCTCTTCGTAGAGTGTGGATACGCAAAGAGAGTCTGTAGAGGTCCCTGTCACGGTTTCTTCCGAACAGCTCCGTCACAGAGGACTCTGTGATTTACGGACTGTTCCCAGGGACACATTCAGAGACTGACATCGAGTGCTGCTGGGGGGGTCATCAACTCGGTGAAAGTCGCTCTTTGGTCTGCCCGAGCATTGTTCACCATCCAGCAGAGCGAGATGTCCGTCGGGGAATGTTGCCGACTGGCCCGCTGCAGACTGCAGGAGTATGTGCTGAGGGACGCACTGAAGCTCGGTGCAGCCAACGCCAAGGCTCGGTGGGGGAGGGCCACAGTCTAAGGTCCTTCCGCTGCTGGACATGGGGGGCAGGATGTGGTGGAGACCCCCCTCAAAATAAGGGAAGGGATTCCACGCCAGTGGGCCACATGAGTGGCAAGGGTGGGGGATAAAATTGTAATTTGGGGAAACTGTATTGAATGAATGTATAGCCTCCGAGAATGTCGGATGGATGTTTGTTAGGATCATGTAATGTACATATTTATCTCTCGAATAAAGTATATTTTGAAATTTAAAAAAAAGGAAACAGCGGGAGGTGGAAGGACAGGGAATAAAAGGGAAATGGTGGACTGAGGGATGTGAGATGAGTGTATGTAGGAGGCTAATGCCCCTGTCCCACTTAGGAAACCTGAACGGAAATCTCTGGAGACTTTGCGCCCCACCCAAGGTTTCCGTGCGGTTCCCGGAGGTTTTTGTCAGTCTCCATAATGGTCGAAAGTGGTTTCCATTTTAAAAATCGGTAATTTTTTAGTCGAAGCCGGTTGAAGGTGGTTGCCGGAGGACAAAAACCTCCGGGAACCGCACGGAAACCTTGGGTGGGGCGCAATGTCTCCAGAGGTTTCCGTTCAGGTTTCCTAAGTGGGACAGAGGCATTAAGGTGCAGGGAGGGGAGATGGGGGGCAGTTGAAGGAATCAGTGTGCTACTGAAGTCTTCTTGCTCATTGCACAAAAGAGCCCTTACTGAGATTAGGACAGATTGCAAAACCAGTCTTTTGGCTGTGATAGCCACCATAACCATAGGCTCTGTAGCCTTGTATAACCTCAGTCAGCGCTCCTAACTGACGTACAGCAAAGAGAAAGGCCATTCTGCCTAACATTTAGTGAACTGTCCATCTGTACAAATACATAACATAGACACAAATTGCTGGAGTAACTCAGCAGGTCAAGCAGCATCTCAGGAGAAAAAGGACGCTTTTGTTCAGGACCCTTCTTTGGACTGAAGAAGGGTCCCGACCCAAAACACCACCTTTTTTCCAGAGGTGCTGCCTGACCCGCTGCATTACTCCAGCACTCTGTGTCCACCTTTGGTATAAACCAGCATCTGCAGTTCCCTTCTGCACCCTTTACAAACACATCAGTATTCTCAGCCTCAGGCTTTCCATTTTACAGTGAGTTCTACCACTCTCTCTGTAATTCACTGCTTGATCGGCTGGTGAGTGCTTCACATTGTTGGCCCCTCATTGGGCTGACCCCTTCGGCCCACAGAGTCCGTGCCGACCAGCGATCTTCGCTTATTACACCCACTAGGGAGTTTTACACTTACCAAGCCAATTAACCTACAAACCTGTACGTCTTTGGAGTGTGGGAGGAAACCGAAGATCTCGGAGAAAACCCACGCAGGTCACGAGGAGAACGTACAAACTCCGTACAGACAACAACCGTAGTCAGGATCAAACTAAAAACCCTACCTTTCACCAAAATAAATATCATGGTGTGAATGAGCTAAACTGCCAGATCCACATAAAGGAGAATAAGTGTGGATGAATGAGAAATTCTTTACTTACAAAGATAGTGTAATGGTTTAGGGATACAGAGCTCTTAGGGCTAGCGGAATTAAGGGATATGGGCAGAAGGCAGGAACGGGGTACGGATTGTGGAAGATCAGCCATGATCACATCGGCTTGGCTCAAAGGGCCGAATGGCCTACTCCTGTACCTATTGTCTATGGATCTATGGATCTATGATAAGACTTGGGCATATAATCAGTAACCTGATCTGTGACACCAACTTTCCTGACACTGATGATTTTCCTGATTTTTAAATCTACCTTCTATTAAGGATTATATTATGTTGTTATTTTGTAAACATACCTACATTCCCTGATTTGAAGCAGTCAGCACAATACCACATATTTATTTTCTCCTGAAATTGTAAAATGAATACTGATTGAAAAGAATTGAACATACATTTCAACATCAACCTTTAATGACCCCACTATCTCAATGCTGCTTGCTGCCAATAGATTATGTTCCAAGTATTATGATCTTGGCAACGTCAGGAAACACTCCAGCCAATTTCCACATGGCCTGACGCCCGCACAATATCCAAGAGAATTAAGTAGACTGTATAGTAGATACAAGGAACTGCAAATGCCAATTCACAAAAACATTACACAAAGTGTTGGAGTAACTCAGTGGGTCAGACAGCATCTCTGGAGAACATGGGAAAGGTGACGTTTTGGTTCGAGACCCTTCTTTGGATTGGATAGATGGGGAAGATGAGTAGATTGCTTATTTAATTGATCATATATCTTGTTATAACCAAGGGAAAGCCTTGATTAGTTTGGTGAGTCACAGAACAGTGGAATACACCCGAGTGTGATGTGTGGCCAAAACAACCCGAGTTAATAATAATGGTTGCAATATAACAATTGGGTCGATGGTTGAAAGGGTCAAGAGCTTCAAATTCCTGGGCGTGCACATCTGTGAAGATCTTTCCTGGTCAGAGAACACTGATGCAATTATTAAGAAAGCTCATCAGCGCCTTTACTTCCTGAGAAGATTACGGAGAGTTGGTCTGTCAAGGAGGACTCTTTCTAACTTCTACAGGTGTACAGTAGAGAGCTTGCTGACTGGTTGCATCGTGGCTTGGTTCGGCAACTTGAGCGCCCTGGAGAGGAAAAGACTCCAAAAAGTAGTAAACACTGCCCAGTCCATCATCGGCTCTGACCTTCCTTCCATCGAGGGGATTTATCACAGTCGCTGCCTCAAAAAGGCTGGCAGCATCATCAAGGACCCACACCACCCTGGCCACACACTCATCTCCCTGCTACCTTCGGGTAGAAGGTACAGGAGCCTGAAGACTGCAACAACCCGGTTTAGGAATAGCTACTTCCCCACAGCCATCAGGCTATTAAACTTGGCTCGGAACTCTGAACATTAATATCCCTCCATCTGTTATTTGCACTTTATTAATTTATTAAGTCATGGGTGTATTTATGTATAGAATTGTAGTCAATGCCTTCTATGTTCTGTTTTGCTATGCAAAGAAAGATTTTCATTGTCCTGTCAGGGACACATAACAATAAACTCTTTTGACTTTGACTTTTGACTTTGACAATTGTTATTATCGCCACGTTTACCAAGGTGCAATGAAACATTTTCTTTGTTGCGTGCTATCCAGTCAGCGAAAAGACTATACAAGCCGTCTACTGTGTACATGTACAGGGTAAGGGAATAGCGCGTAATGCAAGATTGGCAAGATTGTGCAACGTTCAGTGCAAGAATTGGTTCTGAAACCCATGAGTGGGTATCCTGCTCTTTGTTGCAAAGTGCCATGGATTTGTTTTGCTCTGCCCGAGAAGGCAGATGATTTCAGTTTAATACCTCAACTGAAAGGCAGCACCTCTGGTAGTGTAGCACTCCCTCAGTGGTACACTGGAAGAGGCAGCCTGGACCATGGGCCGGAATCTCTTGAATGAAGTTTGAATTCGTAACATTGGCGTCTGAACATGTGCAAAATTTAATTTCACATTCAGTTTGGGAGTAGCTCACTTGTCCTGCAATATGAAAGTAAAAGGTAAATATGAAAGTAAAGTCCTAAAGGTTGATTTGGAAATTAGATTAAAAGTTATGACAAGAGATAGGCAAAAACCAACATTAAGATGGATATTTCATAATTCTCAATGAATACTTCTTCCATTGAAAAATAAACAATTCTACGAGTTGTACTGGAGTTAAAGGTAGTACAGGAAGTTGTAGCATGTGTAATACCGGTAGATATATCATTAAGGATTGCAACAATTTGCGCATACTGTTGATTTCCTGGTTTTTTTTTAATAAAAAAAAATCAGTAGAAGTTTCTAGAAGCAGTCTGTCACTGTGGAGAAATCCATGGGGTTTATTGGTTACAATTGTTAGCTATTCAATACGATCTTGAAGTCAGATACTGGGGCACCATTGCATGGAAAGAGCATAATAAATAGAAGAGAAACCATTTGGCTTCTCATGTCTGCTCTCTGCCACTCATTAGGTTGTAATTGAGAAAAAAGGCATAAAGATTTGCGAAGGTGGATATCTACCCTATCTATGTCTCTCATAATCTTATAAATTCATAAGTTATAAGAGCTTAATTAGGCCATTCGCCCCATTGTCTACGCTATTCAATCATGGCTGATCTATCTTTCCCTCTCAAACCCATTCACCTGCTTTCTCCCTAAAATCCCCGACGCCCATACGAATCAAGAATCTGTCAACCTGGCCTGGCCTCCACAGTCTTCTGTGGCGATGAATGCCACAGATTCACCACCCTTTAACTTTTATTTTGAGGCTGTGCCCTTTGGTCCTAGACTCTCCAACTAGTGGAAACATCCTTTCCACATCCACTCCATCCAGGCCTTCAACTCTATCCAAGTTTCAATAAGTTTAAAACCGCTCACAATACTCCAAATGCGGTCTGACCATTGCATTATAAAGCCTTTGCATTACATCCCTGTTTTTTTATATGCTAGTCCTCTCGAAATAAATGCTAACATTGCATTTGTCCTTACTACTGATTCAGCTTGCGAATTAACCTTTTGGGAATCCTACACTAGCACTCCCAAGTCCATATCCACCTCCGATTTCTGAATCCCCATTTAGAAAATAGTCTCCAGTTTTTATTCCTACTACTAAAGTGCACGACCACATACTTTCCTACGCTGTATTGCATTTGCAACTTCTTTGCCCACTCTTCCAACCTGTCCAAGTCCTTCTGCGGACTCCCTGGTTCCTCTCCACTACCTGCCGCTCCACCTATCTTTATATCATCCGCAAAGCTCGGCCACAAAACCATCAATTCCATTTACCAATCCAAGTGCTCATCTAAATACATCTCAGATGTTATGAGAGTACCAGTTTCCACCACAGGGAGGGCAATCTAGATTCTGGCTCAAAATAATTCTTCATCAAATCCCATCTCAATCTCCTACCCCTTATCATAAACCTATGCCCTCTGCTCAGGGAAAAGACTTGTCACTATTATGAGACAATATGGGGTGGAAGATGGCAACCTTCACGCGGTCCGCCCTGTTTCGACCCATGCAATCGAATCGACGTGCACAAACAGAAGATCAAATAGAACAAGTTGTCCTACAACTTTAGGCTGTGCACGCCACATGAAAGAAAAAGACAATATAATTTTGCATACTGAATCGGGTCTCTCCACAGCCTTATCTACTCCAAAGAAAATAAAGGCAATCTTTTTTTCAACCTTTCCTTGCAACAGTAATTGATGCTTAGATCATGCATTCTTCTCTTATCCCTTAATGTCTTTTATGAATGAAAAAAAGTATCAACCTAACAATTAGCCAAACAGCAATACTGTTTTAGGTTTCCAATTTCTCCTGCTCATTGCACGTCAACATGTTTCTTAATCCCAATTCCTGAAAGATCCTCATCCAGTGGAAATAGTTTCTTGGACTGGATAACCCTCTGTGTTGTTTGATATTAATATTTACTTGCATTACAGTATGGAACGCATGTACTTCATTTAACTTTCACCGCCACAGGATGTTGCTAAAGAACCTATTTTGTCCCATTTCATCACAACTTAAAGGGCCTGTCCTACCAGTATCCGTCTCCATGCGATGAACGCGATCAAACTAGAAGCGGGGGCCGCGCGGAAGTCAGGTGATCCCTGTACAGGGCCGTTCACACCAGCATGCGCCTCCATGCGGCAAGCGCGACCAAACCGGCTGCGTAGGCCGTGCGGAGGTCGGGTGAGTGGCGCAACGCGGCGCAAAGTGAGGCGAACTTGGAGCGAAGTCTCAAAGGTAAGTTCGCCAGGACAGAGCGGGGCACACAGAGAGGGGCACAGAGGCACACACACCGAGGGCCACGGAGCCACACACATAGAGGGTGATGGAGGCACCTACAGAGAGGTGCTGTACGGAGGCACGACGTCGAGACGGTGTATAATGCGTCGAGGCGACTGCGAGCCGACAAGCCGTTGCCGCGCGGAATTTTTGAACATAGTCAGTTTTTCGGAGCCCCGTGCGATGTCGGGACGAACTCCGCACAATTCCGCACGGCTCCGGCAATAGAAGTGGGACCGGCCCCGCAACGCCGAACGGCTCAAGCGACCACGTTAGGTCGCACTCATCGCATAGAGTTGCATGCTTGTGGGACAGGCCCTTAAGTCGTTTCAATGTGATGCCACTTTGTTCTACTTCTCCCTTCCTATCTCCCTCTCACCTGCAGGTTAATACCATCCAACGACCTTAATCCACGAGAACTCCATGGCCTACTTCTTATATTTAAGCCGCTTCCTGATTATCAAAGCTTAATCTAATTCCTTCTATCTCCATCTGGAAATCTCCAGCCTCTGTAAGCAGGGGCTGGTTGCCTGCAGACTGCACCCTGGCTAGCCAATGCAGACAAAACCCCACTTGCAAAAGCTAATCAAGCTCACACTCACATAAACCAAGATTTCATTCTGCTGCGCAGTGAATTGACTTAATCGTTGCAGCTACACCTCGTTAATCCCAATTAACAATTCTCCAGCCAGACTGCTTCTGAAGCCAATCACAAGAGTGAGGTGCTTGATAAGGAGCAGGAAAGACAATTACAGTTGGGAAGCTTACTCACATTAGCAGCAGGAGAGGGAGTTAGCAGACTGTTAAGCTTCAGACTCAAGGCAGTTAGCAGATAGCACTCTTGCTTCTGAGTCAGAAACGCCCCCAGACGCTCAAGTGTAAAAGTCCAGACTCATTGTTGGGGGGAAGTGATGCACTGCTGGAAGTCCTGTCCTTGGAATGAGATGATAATAAAAATGAGGGTTGACAAAAGTGCTGGAGAAACTCAGCGGGTGCGGCAGCATCTATGGAGCGAAGGAAATAGGCAACGTTTCTGGCTGAAACCTTTCTCCAGACTGATACCATCCAACGATCAGTCTGAAGAAGGGTTTCGGCCCGTAACGTTGCCTATTTCCTTCGCTCCATAGATGCTGCCGCACCCGCTGAGTTTCTCCAGCACTTTTGTCTACCTTCAATTTTCCAGCATCTGCAGTTCCTTCTTGAACATAATAAAAATGAGGATGGACACAAAAAGCTGGCGTAATTTTTAGCGGGCCCCAGGCAGCAACAACGAGAAAATATATTGGTGACGTTTCAGGTCGAGACCTTTCTTCAGGCTAAGAGTCGGGAGAAAGGTGACATGAGAGATATAGACCTTGATATAGAGAGATATAGAACAAATGAATGAAAAGTAACGATGATCAAGGAAAGGTGGAGCCCACAATGGTCCATTGTTGGCTTGGGTTAGGTGATAACGAGTTATACAGACAATTAAACTCAACAGGATGACAGTGAAACTAGTACGGTGACTAGGGTGGGTTGGTGGGAAGGAGAGAGAGAGGGGACACAAGGGTTACTTGAAGTGACTTCAACAATATTCATACTGTTGGGTTGAAAGCTACCCAAGTAAAATATGAGTTGCTGACCCTCTAATTTGTGTTTGGCTTCACTCTGACAGTGGAGGAGGCCCAGGACAGAAAGGTCAGTATGGAATGGGAAGGGGAGTTAAAGTGTTTGGCAATGGTGAGGTCACATAGGCCAAGGCGGACTGGTCTCGTCGATGTATAAGAGTCCACTCCTGGAACAGCGGATACAGTTGATGATGTTGGAGATGGTGCAAGTGAACCTCTGCCTAAAGAGAAAGGGCTTTAAAGAGAAATTACAGCAAGTGACCAACAGCTTAGACTTAGCAGGAGGTTTCAAGTAATTTGTACTGTAACTGTAATTTCCAATATGTGCAATAACCCATACTGGATATAGGAATCCTATTTATTCATTCTATTATCCATTGTCTTTTTGTAGACATGTATATAGCGCCGCAGAAACTGTGCACCTTATTCCCCCCCCCCACACCCCTTTTTGTTTTGCACTGAGTAGGAGCAGCTTTTAATCTCATTGTACAGTGTATAGTGACAATAAAAGGCATTCTGATTCTGATTCTGATGTCTTAAAGGCAGAAAGCAAATGACGGAGACGGAGGTGACGTTGAGAGAGGGGTGACTAAAACAGCCACATCTCCAGCGTGCACTGGGCAGGGGGCATCCTTCGCCACATTACATGTAGTTTACGGAGATCTCCCTCTGTGCGATATGTAGTTTTTTTGTGTGAACAGAAAGCTTGCACATCAATTAAAAATCAAGCTGCGTTTAACAATTTTTTATCCATCAATATATCCAATGTTGGGGACAGTTTAATTGTAATATAATAACTGATTTCCAAGTCCAAACAAATAAATGTTCCAATATAAGTTCAAGTGAGTTTATTGTCATGTGTCCCTGATAGGACAATGAAATTCTTGCTTTGCTTCAGCACTACAGAACATAGTAGGCATTGACTACAAAGCAGATCACTGTGTCCATATACCATTATATAAATATATACACACATGAATAAATAAACTGATAAAGTGCAAATAACCGATAATGGGTTATTAATGTTCAGAGTTTTGTCCGAGCCAGGTTTAATAGCCTGATGGCTGTGGGGAAGTAGCTATTCCTGAACCTGGTCGTTGCAGTCTTCAGGCTCTGTAACTTCTACCTGAAGGTAGCAAGGAGATGAGTGTGTGGCCAGGATGGTGTGGGTCCTTGATGATACTGCCAGCCTTTTTGAGGCAGCGGCTGCGATAAATCCCCTCGATGTAAGGAAGGTCAGAGCCGATGATGACCTGGCAATGTTTACTACTTTTTGTAGTCTTTTCCTCTCCAGGGCGCTCAAGTTGCCGAACCAAGCCACGATGCAACCAATCAGCAAGCTGTCTACTGTGCACCTGTAGAAGTTAGAGAGAGTCCTCCTTGACAAACCGACTCTCCGTAACCTTCTCAGGAAGTAGAGGCGCCGATGTGCTTTCTTGATAATTGCATCCGTGTTCTCGGACCAGGAAAGATCTTCGGAGATGTGCACGCCCAGGAATTTGGTTACTCCAAGGGAATTCATTCGCTCACGTTGTCCATTAGTGGAGCACGATTAATAAAGATATGTGTCAAGTAGGAGGAGCCAGTACATTGTACCAGTGCGTACTGTTACAAAAAGGGCACTAGTCCTATCACATATTTGTTGCTCTATTTATATGATGAAAATCGATAGCCTGTCTTCATTACTTTATTGTTTTCTTGATGTGTAGAAAGAATGGAGTAACCCATTTATAGAACATAGAAGACTACAGCACTGGCACAGGCCCTTTGACGCTTTGTGGCCTTTTCGACATGATGCTAAATTAAACTGAACTCATTTGGCTGTACATCATCCATATCGCTCCATTCCTTCCATTTCCATGTGCCTATCTAAAGCCTCATTTAATGCCACTCACCCCCTCAAGTTGTTCAGCCAACAAGATTATGGTTTGACCTAACCATAATGTCAATTCTGGGGCTTTGAAGAAGCTTTTAGAAAGGCACACAGCTCTGCAGGGAATAATGGGATATGGATAACGCACAGGCAAAGATTAGTTGAAGTTGGCATTATGTTCGGCACAGACATTGTGGGCCGAAGGGCTTGGTTCTGTGCTGTACTATTCCGTGCTCAATGTCCTCGCTCATCAATTTAACTAGCTGTGGTGAAGGGACGACTTTACACAAATGATGACAGATTGACTGCAACCACGGAGATAATGCTCCTCCTCATGGTGTGGCTGGTCAGCTTTATGTCCTGTCTGATGCTCGTGGATATTTTGCAAACTGAATATTCCATTCAGCATCCAACACATTAATGGAGCAAGGGAAAATAAATAAATATTACAAATGAGTCAGAGTTGAGACGACCTCTAATTCTGATGCCAGACAAGATTGGATTATAAGAAGCAGCTTTGTGCCAGCTGTTGGCACTGCCACTGACCCCAGGCAATCTCCTGGTTTAGGCAGAGACTGGTGAAATGGCACCTTCACACTGAAACAAACTTTCTCCTCTGGCACATACTGCGATGTGTCCTAATCTGGAATTGGCTCTAACCCAGGTCAGATCCATATGGGCCACAGTGATAAATCCCCAGGGCCTGAAGTCAACCTGATTGTCTGAAGTTTGACTTTTTTGGAAGGCAGGCATGCTTGTGTTTACAAACACCTTCACAAACTACCCCCCCCCCACCCCCTCTCGCTCTCCCACCCCCCAGTTTATCGGGTTTTTTCAAAGAGTGCAACAGCACTACAATCTAGTGGGGCATTCTTAACAAGACATATGATCCTGGGAGGTTTATGGTGCAAAGTGATAAGCAGCACCTCAGTCTGTCTATGGAAGTGATGCTCTACAATGCTGAGAAGTGTAATCTGCTCTCTGCATCTTCCCCTTCATCTATTGTACTGGATCTGGACATGGTTGTGTTGATGTACAGTGTTTCTGATCTGTGTGGATAGCATGCAAAACAAAGCTTTTCATTGTACATCGGCAAACATCACAATAATAAACCGTAGCAGCATGCTTGATGTCTTCTTTCTTAAGTAACTTGGTCAGGTTATAAACCAAGCAGCTGTTTTCATTTTAGATTTCCAGCATCGACAGTTTTTTTGGGTTTTTTTTGCCTACTCACTATTTATTGCTGGTAATGTCCAAACCTGGTTCCAATCTGTCTGTCTATAAACTGACAGATGAGTCAGTCCTCAATCATGCACTGAATTATTTTTCTCTAGATTTTTCTCGCCCTCTCTCTCATATACATACACACACATGCACATGCACGCACATGCACACGCAAATGCAAATGCGCATGCACACGCACACAAAACCTCTAAGCTGCATAAATAAAGAAGTATATAAAGTTATGAGTGGTGTCGATAGAGTAGTGCGTCAGAACGTTTCTGGCATGGTGAACTGTCAATGAGCTGTAAGGTGAGAAGGGCAAAGGTTAAAGAGGTAAGGGGCAAGTTTATTACACAGAGGGTGGTGGGTGCCGACAACGCTTGCCAGGGGTGGTGGTGGAGGAAGACAATAGTGGTGTTTCAGAAGCTTTTTGCCAGAGGCACATTGATATGCAGAAAATTGATGGTCATGGATCATGTGTGGGCAGATGAGATTAGTTTATCTAGGTATCATGTATGGCACAGATGGGCCAAATGGCCTGTTCCTGTGCTGTACCCTTCCATGTTCCATATTGTATGTTCTATAAATGTGTGTGTGTGCGCTAATGCACATAGATTGGGTGGTACAAAAGTAGAGTTGCTGCCTAACAGCGCCAGAGACCCAGGTTCGATCCTGACTACAAGTGCTGTCTGTACGCAGTTTGTACCTTCTCCCCGTGACACACGTGGGCTTTCTCAGGCTGCTCTGGTTTCCTCACACACTCCAAAGACGTACATGTTTGTTGGCTAATTGGTGTGGTAAAATTGTAAATTGCCCCTAGTGTGCGTAGGATAGTGTTAGTGAGCAAGTATTGCTAGTTAGCGCAGACTCAGTGGGCCAAGGGGCCTGTTTCCACATTGTATCTTTTAAGTAAACTAAACTAAGATATATTCCTGTGTAATTTCTTATATTGTTTAAGAAGGAACTGCAGATGCTGGAAAATCGAAGGTAGACAAAAGTGCTGGAGAAACACAGCGGGTGCAGCAGCATCTATGGAGCGAAGGAAATAGGCAACGTTTCGGGCCGAAACCCTTCTTCAGACTGATGAATTTCCTATATTGTCTGGTTGAAGGTTGAGTATGTTGATGTGGTTGTGTGATATATTCTGCGTCAGTGCATGCATACGCGTCGATGTGTGCTCACTGTGTGCGGTGCAGAATGATCCAGCTCACTGTGTTGGCTGCCAGTTTATTCCATCTGGTGTGCGTGTCCTTGCCAGCATTGCGCCGCACTTTGCTGAGCAAAAGCTGGGGACTCCCAGCTGCCACCAGTTGCTGTCTTTAATTAGTCTGGCTTGGCTGCCCCACTGACACGGTGAAATATAGCAGACTGGAATTATAGCGGCCGATTACTGCCTCTGGCCAGTGATGAATTGAACCAGTGGCGGTTATGACAAGTGATTAAGTCTTTCTGTAGACTTACACACGAGTCAAGGATAATACAAAGCTTTGTCCCCTCCCTGGATTAGAGAATTAAATGTCAAATTGAGTATTTAATACACTTCATTCTCCTTAAATATAAAAAGATATTTTAAACAAATGCATATAGGCCAGACATAAATTAGAGAATTAATTTTCAACGCGACTCTCCACTGTTCGAGCTGATTTATTGTTTGGCCATCTGAGACTCTGTACAGCACAGCACATTGATTCATAATTTGACCCCGCATCTACATTTGGGGATAGACACAAAATGCTGGAGTAACTCAGCGGGATGGGCAGCGTCTCTGGAGAGAAGGAAGGTGTGGTTTTGGGTCGAGACCCGTCTTCAGACTGATGCTGCCTGTCCCGCTGAGTTACTCCAGCATTTTGTGTCTATCTTCGATTTAAACCAGCATCTGCAGTTCCTTCCTTCACTCTACATCCGGGGAGATACTCCAAGCTTGCCTCCCAGTCCTGGACCGGGTACAAGGGGAATGTTATCCTTTGCCTTCTCTCTTCTACCCCATTCTCAAATTCCCTCCACTTCTCTGAGATGAACATGGCATTGGCTTCAAAGCGAGATGGGAAAGGGAGAAAAAATAGTGAAGACCGATAGAGAAAGAAAGGTTATCTTTCCTTCCCTCATTCCTTTCCTTACCATTACCATGAAGATTTCCACGCAGTTTCTGTTACGCTTCTTAATGTCCCCATACTGGGCGGCACGGTGGTGCAGCGGTAGAGTTGAGTGTGCTTCTGTTCAAATCCCCTGGCAGCCTCGTTCATCTATAAGTAACCTCCAACAGTTCCACAACTATCTGGGATGTCTGCTTCTTTCCCTTTCAGGACTCTTGTGTCTCGTTGATTTTCTTCATCCCGCCATTGGTGACCTGCCTTCACTTCTTCACCCTCAGTTTCCGGACTTTTCTCTCTAAACCTCTCCGCCTCACCACCGCTCTCTGGGATATGGGGTGAAAGCAGGAACGGGTTACTGATTTTTGGAAGATCAGCCATGATTACATTGAATGGCAATGCTGGCTCAAAGGGCCGAATGGCCTACTCCTGCACCTATTTTTTATGTTTCTGTATTTCTATCGTCTTTATGCTGCTGCTGAAGAACCAACCCTATGGCTTCTTGCACTATTGTGGCTCAGCATCACATTTTATCCAAGTGTCTCAGGTGAAACGGTTAGGACATTGAGCTACAAATCCATGTGAGGGGGAAAGGCAAAGGAGTTGGCACTGTGGGTGGGCAGTAACGGAGGAGAGAGAAGTAAGGGGAACAGTGTGAGGGGGGCAGGACTTTCATAGGAAGGAAGTAATAAATTGAAGAGATGGAAGTCACCGAGATGCGATGTTGTTCTGTGCAGAGACTAAGGGAGGAAAACAATGTAAAAATCTTGGCGTAAAACATAACGTGGCACTTGGCTAGGCAAGGATTCAAGGGGCCCTTGAATGAGCGCAAGATGTATGGGACAAGCTGAGATACTCACAGAAGGAGGAAGAGGTTGTGATGCAAAGGAAAGTTTAGTTTTAATTTAGAGATACAGCACGGAAACAGGCGCTGTGGTCCTCCAAATCCACTCTGACCAGCGATCCCCACATCACCCCGATTCTGGCCTCTCTCCACTGGCTCCCTGTGCGGTTCCGAATAAATTTCAAGATCCTCCTTTATGTCTACAAAGCCCTTAACGGGCTCGCCCCCACCCACATCAAAAGTCTGCTCACCCACCACACCACCTCCAGGTCCCTCAGATCGGCCGACTTGGGGTTACTGAACATCCCGCGGTCTAGGCGTAAGCTCAGGGGCGACCGTCCCTTTGCGGTTGCAGCTCCTAGACTGTGGAACAGCATCCCTCTTCCCATTAGAACTGCCCCCTCCATCGACTCCTTTAAGTCGAGATTTAAAACTCATCTCTACTCCCAAGCCTTTCTTGACGTCCTCTGAGCGAGGGCTATGTGTATGTTGTGATGTTTGTATTTAATCTATGAACCACTGTTGTATAACGTTAGCACCTCCACCAATTTAAAGCACTTTGGCCAACGTGAGTTGTTTTTTAAATGTGCTCTAGAAATAAAAGTGACTTGACTTCACTTGACTAGCACTAACCTACACGCACTAGGGACAATTCACAATTTTATCACGCCAAACCGATACGTCTTTGGAATGTGGGAGGAAACCGGAGCACCCGGAGAAAACCCACGCGGTCTTAGGGAGAACGTACAAACTGCGTACAGACAGCACCCACAATCATGATCCAATGCACGTCGCTGGCGCTGTAAAGAAGCAACTTAACTTTTGCGCCACTACGCTGCACCGACCTCAGACCAGAAGGACTTGAGACAAACTAAAATTCATCAACACTTGCAACCAGCAAAGAAACTATGGCAAAGTTACCAAACAGCATCACAGGCATGGGTCAGGTTTCTAATCAGTTATGCAACCGTTCTTCAATGAGAAAACAAATGTCAGAGATTAATTTGGCCGGGCTTTTATGCTTTCTTTTAATTTGGAATGTTGGCAAATCTTTTAGGATTTAATGAGGCTTTGTGTGAATGAGGTGCCGAGCACATGATATCTGTGTAAGATAAACCGACGGCAATTAGAGAGCTGAGACAGTAATTGCTGTCGGCACTGGCATTAATTGCTGAATACAAACACACATCTATTGACGCTCGTGCACATATGCTCAGACCCATTGCCGCTCAATGGTGCATGCTGTCCCCATGCAAGCGTGTGAATGGACTCACGCTCTCGCTCAATCACACATGTACACGTGCCCCTACACCCACACTCTGCAGAGGGGCCAGATGTACTACTACACGACTCCTCTCCCTCAATGCCAGCAAAACGAAGGAACTAGCGTTCGACCTCAGCAAGTCGGATGGAGTACATGCTGCAGCCTGTACCAATGGCGCTGAAGTGGAGATGATTGAGAGCTTCAAGTTACGGTGGACAGCGGTAGAGTTGCTGCCTTGCTGCAAAATGCAGCCCCAGAGACCTGGTCCGATCCAGACTACGGGTGCTGCGGTATGGAATTTTTTTGTTCTCCCCGTGATCTGCGTGGGTTTTCTCCGAGATCTTCGGTTTCCTCCCACACTCCAAAGACGTACAGGTTTGTAGGTTAATTGGCTTCATTAATTGGCTTGATAAAAATGTTAAATTGTCCAAGTTGGCGATATGCAGGGTACTGCCCTGCCAACTACAACATTCAGAAGGTTCAGAAGTTACCAGGTGTAAATACCTCCAACAGTTTGCCGTGGTGCAACCATATAGACACTATGGCCCGAGAAGTATACCAGAGGCTCTACTTGCTCAGAAGACCTCTAACATCTCTTACCAACTCCTATGGATGCACGATTGAAAGTACCCTAATCAGATGCATGGCAGCTTGGTATAGCAAATGTACTAGAAAGAGCATCAAACAAATCAGCCTCTCCTTCTCCCCCCGCCCCCCCCCCCTCAACTCCATTCATACTCCAAACTGCCTCACAAGGTGGCAACTTAATCAAAGACCACTCACACACCATCATTCTCCCTTCTCTTCACCCCACGTTGGGTAGAGGAGACGAAAGCTCAAAATTACGTACCACCAGATTCAGGAACAGGTCCTTTCATGCTATTACCAGACTCTTGAACACACTTTTCATACGTTGAGGTTGAATCCTGCTCTTCCAGTCTACCTCGTTGCAACTTTTGCACTTCTTTTTCTGTGGCTGCAACACCATACTATACACTCTGTTTATTTTCACTTTTGCACTACCTGATGTACCCATGAACAGTGTGGCTTGCCTGGAGAACTAGGTTCTTCATGACATCTCGGTGCACCAATAAACCCATAAACAATAAAGTGACACCAATAAACCCAGAAACCATTCACACATGCACATGACCTCACCGCAAGTTTTATACTCGTACGTATCGATGAAATCTTGCCTGGCATGCCAACTCAGTGTCTTCACGTGGGGTCATTTGGACTGGAGCCGTTTAGTGAGTCACTGGCCCTGATGGAACAATAACCTTATTGAGAAGCCTGCTAACCCCCCCCCCCCACCCTGCCATTTACACCCTGGCTAACTTTGCTTTTCCTTGGAAGTGCTGTAAGTAACTGATTGAATTCTTTCTGTTTTCCACTGAGCCAGTTTCATGGAAATCACCGTCCCACAGCTTGCAGAGATTTGCATTCACGCCTACATTATTACCCACCCACTCTCTCACACACACACGACAAACACACCCACTCACCACGCACGCCCACTCACCACACACACACACTACAGACACACCCATTCACCTCACGCACATACATTCAATACAAACACTACATACACAACCACACCACACACTAAAGATACAGCCACCACAGACATACCCACTCACCACACACATACACATGCACACACACATTCACTACACACTCACTACAGACACACTCACTCACTCACTACACACACGCACACATTCATTACACAAACATCCCCTCACACCCATTCACCACACACACATTTACTACGCACGCACACACACACACACACACCCATTCACCGCACATACACACATCACACCCACTCACTACACACACACACACCTCCTCACACCCACGCACTCTCAGCTTTGTTCAGATCCATCACCAACTCCATTGGTCTGAATTTCTCGAAGAAAATCTCTGAGCAATGAGAGATTTGCTCTTGGGGATAAAATAATAAACTCAAGCATTCCAACCATGAATTAAATACTAAACGCTGCGCTTATGGACCCAGGGATAGTCACAGCTAAAATCAAACCATTTGCTGTGTCTTTCCCTCTTCCGTCTTACCCATCTCACTGCACTGTTGGTGCACACCTTGCTCCCAACACTTAACTCAGTTTTAAAGCAAAATTATATTTTGTTTACATTTGCAAATCAGATTATTTCAGATGATTAACAAAAGCTTCAATAAGACTAAGACACTGGGTGGAGGATGAGGAGAAAGGAAGCCATGTAATTAATGTGATATAGAAGGTCAGACAGAGGTCAAACTGCACAGCAGAAGGAGAGTTTTATCCTGAGAGCTGAGATCTATCGTAGACTGGGGATAATCTAAGCCTAAATCAGGCAGGTTTTTTTTTTCTTTCTCTCTCTCTATCTCTCTCTCTCCATCTCTCTCTCCCCTCTCCCTCACTCTCTCACTTATTCCCTCTCTCTTATTCTCATTCTCTCTCTCTTTCTCTCTTCTCTCTCTTTCTCTCTCCATCTCTCTCTCTCTCTCCTCTCCCTCACTCTCTCACTCATTCTCTCTCTCTTATTCTCATTCTCTCTCTCTCTTTCTCTCTCCTCTCTCTTTCTCTCTCCATCTCTCTCTCTCTCTCTCCTCTCCCCTCACTCTCTCACTCATTCTCTCTCTCTTATTCTCATTCTCTCTCTCTCTTTCTCTCTCCTCTCTCTTTCTCTCTCCATCTCTCTCTCTCTCTCCTCTCTCCCTCACTCTCTCACTCATTCTCTCTCTCTTATTCTCATTCTCTCTCTCTCTTTCTCTCTTCTCTCTCTTTCTGTCTCCATCTCTCACTCGCCCTGTCTCCCCACCACCTCCACCTCACACCCTGTCCACGCTCAGCCAGTGCCCATCTCAGCTTTACTCCCCCACTCAACAAACAGCCGTTTAATCCTCTTCCCTAGCAGAGCATCTGAACATTTCCATAGCGGCCCGTGACTTGCTCAGATTGTTGCACGTTTTAAAATGGCCCCACTCCGAATCTACTTGTCATCAACATCATGCACTTGCAAAAAATAACATGATGATTCAACAACTACCTGTATTTATTCAGCTCCCTCTCTGTAGTCAAATAGCCCTGGGTGATTCACGGAATAGTAACCAAATTGAGCTTGGTTTCATGAAACATGTTAAAGGAGGGGCAGGAGGAAGGCTGGGAGGTTTGGAATTCAAGATTACTGGGCCTTGAGCAATGAAAGCATGGCCTTCAGAAGGTGTGCTGTTAACTTCAGGATATTCAAAAGACCACAATTTGAGGAGTGAAGATACTTCAGAAGGGATTGCAGAGAATAGGAGCACCTGGGAAAAACCAGGCAGTCATGAGGAGAATGTACGAACTCCGCACAGACTGCACCCATAGTCAGGATTGAATTGCTGGTGCTGTAAGGCAGCAACTCTACCTCTGCGCCACTGTGCCGCCATCAATTCCAGAGGCAGGTAGGTTTGGGTTTGTCAGCAACACTCATATCCCATAAATGACAAATAAAGTAAACCAGATGAAGCTCACTGAAAGGAATTACGACAAATAAGTAAGGATCTTGGGAAAAATAACCCTTCATCCTGTGATGTTGTTTTTCTCACCGCAAACCGTGGTGAAACAAAATCCTTTCGTTCTTCAGAATTAGCTCTGATTCATTATGTACATAACATTCATAACTGCATAGAATTAGTGCACTGTTGGAGGCAGGTTTCTCATGATGCAGTGAATGAAAATCTTTGTCTGTCCTTGTATGTGAGTGTTTAAACAAATGTTTATGCTGTCGTTGTCATAAATTTTCTTATGCTGTTCCTTGGAATTGAGTAGAACACAAAGTGCTGGAACAACTCAACAGGTCAGGCAGCATCTCCGGATAGACAACGTTTCAGGTCGGGACCCTTCTTCAGACTGATTGTAAAGGGGGGGGGGAGAGATAGATGGGAAAGGAGGGGAGTGGGCAGAGGGATAAAGTCTGACAGGTGATAATTAGGCACAAAGTGCTGGAGTAACTCAACGGGTCAGGTCTGGAGAACACGGAGATGTGACGTTTCAGGTCGGGACCCTTTGTCAGACGCGAAACGTTACCCATACATATTCTCCAGAGATGCTGCCTGACCCGCCAAGTTACTTCAGCAATTTGTGTCTTTTTTTCAAGATTCAAGAGAGTTTATTGTCATGTGTCCCAGATAGGACAATGAAATTCTTGCTTTGCTTCAGCACAACAGAATTATAGAAGGCATGAATACGGAACAGATCAGTGTGTCCATATACCATTGTATAAATATATACACACATGAATAAATAAAATGGATAAAGTGCAAATAAACAGATAATGGGCTAGTCATGTTCAGAGTTTTGTTTGAGTTGAGTTCAATAGCCTGATGGCTGCGGGGAAGGAGCTGTTTCTGAACCTGGACGTTGCATTCTTCAGGCTCCTGTACCTTGGAGGAGGGAGATGAGTGTGTGGCCAGGATGGTGTGGGTCCTTGATGATGCTGTCAGCCTTTTTGAGGCAGCAACTGCGCTAGATCCCCTCGATGGTAGGGAGCTCAGAGCCGATAAACCAGCTTCTTCAGTTCCTTGTGTCTCGAGTGATAGTTAGATGTAGGTGGGGGCGGGGGGGGTGGGGGGGGATGATTGCAAGATGAGTGGGCAAAGGCTAGAGGTGAATAGGAGACAGAAAGGTGAATAAAGGAGTCAAAAAGGAGCCAAGGGGGCAAAAGGGTTCTGATAAAGAGAGACAAGGTTTGAAAGAGAAGTGAAATGTAAAGCCAAAGTGGGGGATATGGGGGCAAGAGAACTGGGAGATCGAGTGGGGGGGGGGGAAAGTAAAAGAATGGGGTGTGGTGTTACCTAAAATTGGAGAATTCATACGGTTAGTTTGTAAGCAACCCAAGTGGAATATGAGGTGTGTTCCTCCAGTATGCACGTGTCTTCACTCTGGCAATGGAGAAGGCCCAGGACAGAAAGACTTGTATGTAAATGGGAAGGGGGAATTAATATGGTTAGCAGCTGGGAGATTCAGCAGATCGAGGCGACCGAGCACAAGTGTTTGGCTAAATGATCACCTAGTTTATGCTTGGCCACGCCGTTATAGAAGAGGCCTCATTGGGAACACCAAATGCAGGAGATGAGATTCGAGGAGGTGCACATGAACCTCTGTCTCACCTGGAAGGGTGCCGGCGTTCCTGAATGGATGCTAGGGAGGAGGTGTAGGGAGCAGGTATCATATAACATCTCCTGTGGATAGAGGAGAAAGTACCTGAGGAGAGTGGGTTGGGTGAGAAGGGATGAGTGAATCGAGGAGTTGCAGAGAGAGGATGGGACAATGAGACTGGTGGTGGGATCACTTTGGAATTGAGGATGACTTGTTGCAAGTACACTTTTAAGGAATTTTGTAGTGGCTAATAAGGCCTGGTGAGGAACTAAGGGTTGGAATCAGGCCATAGAACTATGGGTTAGAATCAGGCCTAGCATGCCTTCATGAGGCAAAGGTAAGACAGAGATGAATTGCTCAGGGTAGCCAAATTTAAGGAGAGTGTTGCACAGTCCCTCCCTGGTGGCAGTTTGGTCATTTACTCTTGGTTGATTTTATGAATGACCTGAATGTAACAATAGGCGTTCCCACACTATAACAGTGACTGCACATATAAGTCCTTTATTCATTGTAAAGCATTTGGGAATGTCCACAGACCATAAAAATTACTGGGTCATTGTAACTTATTTATATTTATTTATTTTACAAGCTTCGACGTAGATGTGTATTTGTGTACTTGTAATTAAAACCTCCTCGCTCTGTTGCAGGGTGTGGTGATCTTCGCCATGCACCCTGCCTTCAGCCTCCATGTAACCTTGTTATCTATTATCACACCTCATTGCCACCTCTCAACACTGGGGATTTCTCTCCTGATCAACTGCGATCGCCAGGCCTCTCTCTTCACAGTGACAGAAGTCATGTCATCTCAATAATTTCTAGGAAATAGGTTCAAATTTGTTCATGCATCTCATGCATTTGCAAATTTGTTCTTGGAATTCTAAATACGTTTGAAGGGCTTCACTTCCCAGTAATGGCCGAGAGCATTATTCTCCCTTTGTGAGACTGGGAAATTTCTTGAGAATCCTGCCTAACCTGAAATCCTTTGTAAAGTGCACTTTTTCAGAAGAAGGGTCTTAACCCGAAATGTCACCCATTCCTTCTCTCCAGAGATGCTGTCTGTCCCGCTGAGTTACTCCTGCATTCGACATCAGAACTAAAGTGGACTGGTGTACAATAGGAAGTCTCCTATCAGTACACAGGATCTGACTTCTCATGTACTGACAGATTAGCTTTAATTTACAACAGTAACCTCAGCTTCTGCCTCCAATTGCTCAGAAAAATTGTCAGAGAGGAAATCAGTCATTATTGAGTGTCCTTGCTGGTGACGGGAAAGGATTGCTGAGGCCAAGATGACTTGTTTTGGTGGCAACCAGATCGCCTGATGTCTGTAAATCGACTGATCAATAGCATCCTACACTGAACAGTGTCCGACATTGTTGGTGGCGGATATTAACTGATTAACTGGTAGCAAGGGCTCTTGGATTGCTGGTGGCAAAGTTGCTAAAAATATCTGTTATTCCATGAGCAACACCAGATCTCACGTTTTGCGAGGATTTGGTTGGCCCCATGCCAGAAGTACAAATTGTGCTGTAGTACAAGACCTTTTTGAAATGGTGCTCTCTGGAATGTTTTTCTTAGAATCAATGAGGTGTTAAAGCAGATAATAAGAGAAAGAATGCACCTGGAATGTTAATAGCTTAGCTTAGTTTAGTTGAGAGATGTCTACCAGAGTTGGCCCACCAGCGAACCCTGCACACTGACACCACCCGACACTCTAGTGACAATTTTCAACTTTACCAGGCCAATTAACCTACAAACCTGTACGCCTTAGGACTGTGGGAGGGAACCGGAGCTCCCGGAGAAAACCCACACAGGTCACAGGGAGAACGTACAAACTCCGTACACACAGCGCCCGTAGGCAGGATCGAACCTGGGTCACTGGGGCTGTAAGGCAGCAACTCTCAATACCTAAAAGCTCCATTAAAAACTATTTTATCACTTCCTGCTCTTCCATTTAAGAGAGTATGAAGCAGTGGGATGAAGCAGTGAGATGATTCATAAGCTGACAGGCTTTAATTGATTAGGGTTAGGCCATAACAGAGGAATAACATCACTGTGGATAGCAAAATTAATAGTACATATTCAAAGCTTTTTATGAGCTGTCATAACCAAAGCTGAATATCAACAGGACTTTAACTTAATTGGGATGTGAACATTGCTGTGAATGCCCAGCATTCATCACCCATCCTCAACAGGTGGAGCTAAATTGTGTTTTTCAAATATTGTGAGTCATTCTGACAAAATTACTTTTGCATGGGTATTGGGCCGGGTGCACCAGGACTCTGAGTCAGCCGTGACGATAGGAAGATAAAGATGTTTAGTTTGATATCATGAGTGACTAGAAGTTAGATTAACGCTGAGTGGCCTGTCTGCTTTTTATTCTGTGTGTTTAAATGCACATGGTTATACATTTATACGTTTGAAGAAGGGTCTCGACCCGAAACGTCACCCATTCCTTCTCTCCAGAGATGCTGCCTGTCCCGTTGCTGAGCTACTCCAGCATTTTGTGTCTACATACAATTGAGTTGTTTGCTGGCCTTGTCAGCATTAATCACATTGCTGTAGTCACACAAGAAGGGACAGTGCACAGAGGTAGAGTTGCTGCCTTACAGCGCCAGAGACCTGAGTTTGATCCTGACCTCGGCTGCTGTCTGTATGGAGTTTGCATGTTCTCCCTATCCCTGAATGGGTTTTTCTCTGGGTACTCCAGTTTCATATGTTCATAAATTCATACGTTAGAGGAGCAGAATTAAGCCATTCTGCCCATCGAGTGTACTCTGCCATTCAATCATAGCTGATCTATCCTTCCTTCTCAACCCCATTCTACTGCCTGTTCCCCATAACACATGACATCCTTCTTAATCAAGAATCAGTCAATCTCAGCCTTAAAAATACCTCCTCCCAAATTACAAAGATGTGCACCGTTGTGGCTTCTGTAAAATAGTCCCTCATGTGTAGGTTAGAGCTAGTGTATGGGTGATCATTGGGCGGCATGGACAAGGTGGGTCGAAGGGCCCGTTTCCACGCTATATCTCCAATCAAAAAGGAAACTATGATGTGCAGATAAGAAATTTGATTTTTAATAACACGGATGTTATTTATGATTCATAGTCACTATTACTGAAACAAGTCTTCCACGTCGCTAAATTTAGTCTCTTACCAGTGATCATAAAACATCCCCACTGACTTGGTACATAGTTTTTCCATGGCCAACTGTAGAAAACAAACAGGTTATGTAACTGAATGAGCATCAATTGCCAGTCGAGCATTTCCATTTCCATTTCCATCCCCAATAGTTTTGTAAGCAAAATATTCTTCAATTTTTTAAAAATTATTTGTCACTTTTTTTTTGCAGATAATACTGGTTTTGGGGAATCTATCCTTAACTTGTAAGGTGAGGATTTCATAGTGTGTTTTTTAGGGTTGTTTAGTTTTAGAAGAGAAAGATGTCATCCAATTACAGTAGTCCCATTCCATTTCACTTCTACCACTCATTTACACACTATACAAGGCCATAGAAAGACTGTGCACTAAGTTAATTTATAGTGGGAATTAACATACCAACCTGTTATTGGGATGGTGAGAAGAAACCAGAGCACTTTGGGGGAATCCCACACATTTATAGGACAAATGTACTTGGACACAGAGGTTAGGATTGAACCCGGGTCTCGGGAGTGTAAGACAGACAGATGCTGTACCAGCTGTGCCACTGCGGCACCCACCCACAACATCTTCAGGTCAACTGTGTATGGTTGAACACTCTGCCTAATACAGATAGAATAAAATGCTGCACACCTTCCTCAGTCTTGCCAATTCCAAACAAAAACCTGGTATCACAAAACATTAATAGCTACACTAAAATCTGAAACCATCCCACTGAACACACAACCACCCGAAGGCAGAGTTGGATACAATTGCTGCATCATTAATATGTAACTAATAAAAAAAGTAGCAAGACCTCAATTCAGCTACAGATTTAAAAAACTTCCTCCATAACTGGACGATTGATTTGATTTGATTTGATTTGATTTTATTACTTGTCATTCGAACCTCAGAGAGGCTCGAACGAAACCCCGTTTCTACAAGCCATACACAATTCATAAAAAAATACACAGACAATTCAATTCACACAAACATCCATCACAGTGAATCTCCTCCTCACTGTGATGGAAGGCAAAGTCTTCTCTCTCCCCCGCACCATTTCTCTCCCGAGGTCGAAGCTGCAGGCGGGCGGTGTTAAGTCCCACGGCCTTTGAGGTAGCGCCGGGCGATGTACGGCCCCGCTCTAGGCCCAAAGGTCACAGTTGGAGCCCCCGGCGGGCGCTGGAATGTCCCGCTGTTCCCCATAATCGCTGGAATTTTGATTGGCAATCGAAAGCACTATTGTAGACGGCCCCAATTATGGAAAAATGGTCGTGTTCCTAAAGAATGGTCTAGTTTAGTTTAGTTTAGAGATACAGCGTGGAAACCGGTCATTCGGCCCACTGAGTCCGCGCTGACCAGCGATCCCCGTACACTAGCATTATTCTACACACTAGGGACAATTTTCTACTTTAAAAAAAAATCAAAGCCAAATTAACCTACAAACCTGTACTTCTTTGGAGTGTGGGGGGAAACCGGAGCGCCTAGGGTAAACCTATGTGGTCACGGGGAGAACGTACAAAGTCCATACAGATAGCACCCATAGCCAGGATCGAACCCAGGTCTCTGGCGCTGTTATGCAGCAACTCTACTGCTGCGTCACCGTGCCACCCCAGTTGGAATGTGAGTTGAAATAAAATAAATTTTGTATTTACTTATTCTTGTCACATAAATTCCATGAGAGTTAATTTTATTCCGAATCTCCAATTTTTGGGTTGTGATTTGTGAAGGGCAGATTTCGGTTATCCAAACAGACGTAATGCATTTTTAAGCAAATACCAGAGTCTAATTATTTTTAAATGATCTATCTCCATCAGTTTTATTTTTATTGAGTTGTCTTTTCCCCAGAATAGCTCAATTTGCATCTTAGTAGAAGGTAAAAATGGGTTAAGTACAAAATGAAACACACTCTATCCTATCCCAACCAAGATCCTCAAGACAGGTGGACTACACATTGGATATAGGACACAAAGTGCTGAAGCAACTCTACGGGTCAGGCAGCATCGCTGGAGAAAAGAAATAGGTGACGTTTTGAGTCGGAACCCTACTTTAGACCAAGCACCAGTGTGCGAAATCTCCTCAAGGTATGTCTACTTTGAAGTTCTCCTCCTCTCTCCAACAGGTCTGAAGAAGTGTTCTGACCCGAAATGTCACCTGTTCCAGCCTGACCTGCTGAGTTACTCCAGCACATTGTGTCTTTTCACTGGTATAACCCAGCATCCGCAGTTCCTTCATACACAGTACACATTAGTACAGAGTTAATACTCCTCCAAGGTCCAGTACAGCATACAGACATGGCATAAAGCTCCCTAACATACTCCAAAAAAAAAACACTGAGGCAAGTACAACATGATGTTTAGAAGGAACTGCAGATGCTGGAAAATCGAAGGTAGACAAAAATGCTGGAGAAACTCAGCGGGTGAGGCAGCATCTATGGAGCGAAGGAAATAGTCAATGTTTCGGGTCGAGACCCTTCTTCAGACTTTGTTGAGTTTCTCCAGCATTTTTGTCTATCCAAGTACAACATGAGTTTTTTTTTGCCACTTTTAATACAGATACTATTCTGTCAAACATTTTCCAAGCAAGGACAACACAGGTTAGATTAAAAAAGTAAAGGTCCCATTAAACCATGCCTTCAAATACTCATAGTACACAGTCGATGTCAAGAAAGGTTCAGAAACAAAGTTACATTTTCTTCCCAACAAACTGACAATCCAGCCACCCCAGATAAATTGTGTTGATGGCAGTGGATGAAATAATCTGTCTTCTTACTTCGTAACATTTAGTGGTTTTGTATGTCTCCAAGTTATTGACTTACAGAAAGAATGACTCAAATTAATTTGGTACGTCCAAAAGATGCGGGAAATTGATTGCATTCAACAGTTTGTTCATAAATACAAAATCCTTTGTTGTCTAAAAAGTGTGCACTGTCGCACACAGAGAGTTACATTACTGGCAGTGACACAGCTTAATTGACAGCTGGCAGGATTTCAATTACATTATAAGCTGTGCTTCTAATACCGTGAAACCAGTACTGCATCCACATGGGTTCCTCGCACAACATTAGTCACCTAGTATGTAGGAAGGAAATGCAGATGCTGGTTTAAACTGAAGATAGAATCAAAAAGCAGGAGTACGTCAGCGGGTCAGATAGCATCTCTGCAAAAAAGTAATGGGTGACGTTTCAGGTCGGAAGAAGGGTCTTGACCTATTCCTTTTCTCCAGTGATGCTGCCAGATTCACTGAGGTACTCCAGCTTTTTGTGTCTATATTAGTCACTTAGTTTTGTGTTGGCAATATCAGCCTATCAGACATCCCTGGCATCCATAAATGATGCATAAACATAGAGAGGCTTTGACTCACTATACTCAATATACAGTTATTTTAGGAAACTATGATTTCTGATATATTCTTTTAATCTTTTTTTATGTTGCATAATATTTCCAATGATTTCTACATTTGTCCAGTTCTAATTATTCACCCACTCTATTGCTTCAGGAACACAGATTTTGTGCTCTTCAAAGTTAACTTCTGCAAATGTGATGGGAACATGGAAATGGAGAAAGCCTAAACACGGATAAATCTGGGAATCATTTGTTACTATGAAGACTGTGGAAAAAGGAAAACATTTCTGGCGATTCCAAAAGATATGCAAAAGGGAGATGCTACAAATCATCTTCAATCCAAGGCAGGGAACTATGAAGGCAGAAATGTCTCCGTCTGATTCTATGTTCCTTTGAAAAGAGGCGGCAGTGGATTCACTTCCCTGTTTTTATGGAGAGATTTAAAGTTACTTTTCTCCACACAACCCCATTGTTAACCACATAAATATTCAGAGAATTAGAATTAAATGGAAGGGTAGAAGATTTATGCATGACTCATTTCTATTTCCCTAATGGGAACAAATGGTTGAAGGCATTTTTGACATCATGGGATGTAGGGAAGATGAAGGGATAGATACAAAGTGCTGGAGTAGCTCAGCAGCTCAGGCAGCATCTCTGGAGAAAAGGAATAGGTGACGTTTCGGGTCGAGACCCTTTGTCAGAATGGGAGTCAGGCGAGAGGGAAACTAGAGGTGTGAAAAGGTACTGAACAAATCAGAGCCAGCATAATCAAGGACGAGTATCACCCTGGCCACTCCCTCTTTTCTCCTCTCCCATCAGGCAAAAGGTATAGAAGTGTAAAAACGCACAGCGCCAGTTTCAGGGACAATTTCTTCCCAGCTGTTATCAAGCAACTGAATCATCCCACCACAGCCAGAGGGCAGTGCTGAACTACTATCTACCTCTTTGATGACCCTCATACTATCTTTGATCGGACTTTGCTGGCTTTACTGTGCACTAAATGTTATTCCCTTATCATGTATCAAATGGATCGTTTGTAAGAATGTATTGTCTTTTTGCTGACTGGTTAGCACGCACCAAAGGCTTTTCACTGTACCTCAGTACATGTGACAATAAATTAAAGTGAATTTACAAAAAAAACGAAGCTGAACTGAACTGATGGCCAAGGAGCCTACAATAGTCCATTGTTGGCTGTGGAGGAGTTGATAACGAAGGGGTACGAACAGTGAAACTAGCAGGACGTCTAGGAGAGAGAGGGAATGCAAGGTTCAATTCAGTTTAGTTTTTTATAACATGTACCGAGGTACAATGAAAAGCTTTCTGTTGCATGCTAACCTGTCAGCAGAAAGAATATATGATTATAATCAATCCATTTACAGTGCATAGATCAGATTTAAAAGTGTGGAGCAATTGTAATGTGAGTTTGTAGTTCTGCTTCTGTGGTGAGCATGCAAATACTCTTCTGTGTTGGGTGCAGGCACGTGCCGTGAGTAATTACTCAGGGTAGGCAGTCAGCCGGCTTTTAAAAAAATCTTAAACCGCGCATGCGCAGAATGTTCTCTTCGTAAAAAAAAAAAGTGACAATTCAATTTTCCCAAGGCTTCTCAATCTCCTTCATCTTTTAATTACTGAATGGGTGGGGGACGGAGGATGAAGGCAGGTGGATAGATGGTTGGAAAAATGGGAGCAGACCAGGACGTTGAACCAGTTGTCATCTTATTGAATGGCAATACTAATTCAAGGGTCCAATTGGAGGGAGAGTTCCTTTCACAGCGTGTGGAGAGCCTGCGCCAGGGGTTAAAGATGTGAAAAGGCAGAAGTGTTGAGAAGGAGAGGGTCATAGATCATATCAGTAACTCACTCACCGCTGCCGCAGCGCTCCGGGCACGGACAGCAGAACTGGCCACCACTTCTGGGGATAGAAGCAGCTCGGGTGCGAGCGGCCGCCGGGACCCGACACCAGAACCGGCTGCCCTTCGGCGCCTTCTGATCACCTCTGGCAGTGCTCTTTGTCTGAACATCTCTCACCTGCCGCTCGCCGGCTTCGCTCATGTCAATTGTGTCCCACAAATCCTTAAATTCCCACAGCCAAGTAACCTCAACTGGTCCCGTGAACGCGCTGTCGGAATTTAAAGATTTGCGGGAAGCCAGCTGGCGAGCGGCAGGTGAGAGATGTTCAGACTGGCAGCAGTGAATGGGGACCAGCAGAAGGGGCTGAAGTGGCTGAAGTGGCAGGGTCCCGGCGGCCACTCGCAGTCACCTGAGCTGCTTCCTTCCTCGGAAGTGGCGGCCAGTTCTGCTGTCCGTACCCGGAGTGCTGCGGCAGCCACCCGAGCTAATTCACTTCCCGGCCACAATAAAACCATATAGCAATTACAGCACGGAAACAGGCCATCTCGGTCCTTTTAGTCCGTGCCGAACACTTCACAACGCCAGACTCCCCAAGCACTGTGAACGGACCTCTCTCCTCACCCCGGGAAATACAGCATTTAAAAACATAAAGCACCCAAGAAATGCACTTACCACGTTATTGGCACATTAAGTCCATTCTTCATTCTTTGTTTCCTGAGATACTATTAAAATAATGGCAATCCATATTTGAAAATCCCGCCAAGAAACTCGTGCTGCGCATGCGCAGTACTGCAAAGGCAGAGTTTCTGCTGCCTTCAGCCCCGCTTGAAGCTGACGGCTTCAGGCAGCACTGACGGCACGTGGGCTGCACGGAGCTTCGCGTGTTACAAGCGCTGAGGATGAAAGGCACGGAGAATTATGCCTACCTAAGAGATTGATCTCTTAGATAGGCATAATTCTCCCATGCCTTTACTATTTACATTTAATAATTGCCATTTCATAATTTAAGTCAGGGTAGGCAGTGCCTACCTTGCCTACCCTGACGGCATGTGCCTGGTTGGGTGCCATCTTGGAAGCAAGGGTTACTTGAAATTAGAGAAACCAATCTTCACATCGCTGGGTCAGAAGTTGACGAAGTGAAATATGAGGAACTATGGCCTCACACTGACAGTGGAGGAGACCCAGGACAGAAATGTCAGTATGGGAATGAAAAGGAGAGTTAAAATGTTCGGCCAAGGTGAAGGGATCTTACTGTGTACTTGCTGAGGCACAGTAAGCAAAAAGATGTCCACAGATCAGATGGGAAATTGTTTGGACTGCTGGAAGATGGAATTTAATCCAGACAAGTGTGGCAAAATACCTATTGGGAAGTAGGAGATACAGAGTAAATGGAAATGACCTTAGGACCATTGAAGTACAGACTGACTTTGGGGTGTAAGTTCATAGCTGCCAACACCGGTGACTAGGGTGGTGAAGAAGTCATTTGATATGCATGCCTTCAGAATCATTGAGTGTAAGACTTGGGAAGTCATGCTGCAGCTGTACAAAACATCGGTTAGGCCACATGTGTGGGAAGGAACTGAAGATGCTGGTTTACACTGAAGATAGACACAAAATGCTGGAGTAACTCAGCGAGACAGGCAGTTGTGAGACAGAGATGCTACCTGTCCAGCTGAATTAAGACCACACTTGGACTATAATGTGCAGATCTGGTTTTCATCACACCATAGGAAGGATGTGAACTACAACTGCTGCATCAGACAAACAAGGACTTCTCTCGAGCTGTTGCCCTGTGTTTCACCGAGTCCTGGCTTTGTGAGTCGACCCCGGACAGCACGCTGCAACTGGCTGGCTTCCAACTTCACAGAGCGGATTGGGAAGTGGAGGCAGCGGGGAAATCAGGAGGCCGTGGAATATGCTTTTTTTTTGTTGCTTTTTTTTCTTTTTTTTTCCACTTTAGTTTTTATTGCTTTTATGTACGCACAAATAAAACACAAATATAACAACGAAACATACAACATTACAGTGAAACGTACAACAGTGCAGCGGGGGGTTCAGTTTACAATTAATGATGCCGTATACAGAACTATTTTCATATTAAAACATTTTCCAATAACTTACATTATTGTCAATATGATTATACAGTGTTGATGTCTTTATTTCTATGCCTAATCCATTTTTCCCATTTTCTGTTAAACTCGTCTTCTTTCACTCTTAGAGAATATGTCATTTTCTCCATGACAAATATTTTGTGTACTATGTCTAACCATTGTCTAAGTCTGGGTGTGGCCGCTCCAAGCCAGTTTCTTGTAATGCTTCTATACCAACCAGGACTGGCACAGCAACATCACGGTACTGTCAAATTTCTGTTCTCCCGACCTAGAATCCCTCTTTATAAACTGCAAACCCTTCTACTCTCCGAGGGAATTTAACTCCTTTATTCTCGCTGGGGTTTACATTCCCCCCCAAGCCTGCGTATGTGAGGCGCAAATGCAACTCGCTGACCAGGTAATGAGGGTAGAGAGTGACTTCCCGGACTCCATGGTCATTGTTTTGGGGGACTTTAACAAAGCTAACCTCAGCCGTGACCTTCAAAAATACAGGCTTCATGTTAGCTGCCCCACCAGAGGGGAGAGAACACTCGATCACTGTTATACGGCAATCAAGAACGCATATCGCTCTGTTCCCCGGGCAGATCTCTCTGATCATTGCATAGTTCACCTTATTCTGACCTACAGACAGAAACTAAAAGCTGCTAAGCCTGTGGTCAGAACAACGAAAAAGTGGACAAGCGAGGACATTGAGAACCTACAATCCTGCTTTGACTGCATGGATTGGAATGCGTTACCCTGGTACCCCTTCCCCCACTCCCCAACAAACACAGCCAGACCCCAGTCTACGAAGAATGGGCCCTGCATCCTCTCCTTCCCATTCACCACTTCACACATACTTAAGGCAAGACTTCAGTATGAAAAGACTGGACCATTTCCCACCCCAACCAACTCTTCACACCCACTCACAGCCTGACCTCAGTCTGCAAAGACTGTGCCTTTCTACACCCACCCCCCTCCAATCACCACATCGCAACCAATCACCCACACCCTCTGTGCTGCACAACATCACTTATCCAATATCAACAATAAACAAAGAGGAGGTGGAGAGGCTTTTCAGAGGGCAAAAGAGCCGGAAATCTCCAGGACCTGACAATGTTTCCCCCTCTACTCTTAAGCTCTGTGCCAAACAGATGGCACCAGTCTATACAGACATTTTAACCAGTCCCTGCAAACATGTACTGTTCCTGCCTGCTTCAAAGTCTCCACTATTATCCCTGTACCCAAAAAGGCAAGGATTTCTTGTCTTAATGACTACAGGCCTGTCGCACTGACCTCTGTAGTCATGAAGAGACTCAAAAGGCTTGTGCTGGCCAAGCTGAAAAATATCACAAACTCCCTGTTGGACCCTGTGCAGTTTGCATATCGGGCCAATAGATCTGTGGACCTGGGCCTGCACCTCATCCTACAGCACCTTGGGGACCTATGCGAGGATCCTGTTTGTTGATTTTAGCCCTTCATTCAACACCATTGTGTCAGAGCTACTACACTCCAAACTTTCCGAGTTGACTGTGCCTGAACCCCTCTATCAGTGGATCACCAACTTCCTGACAGACAGGAAGCAGCATGTGAGGCTGGGATAGGACATCTCAGACCCGCAAACGCTCTGCATAGGAGCACCGCAAGGCTGCGTACTCTCTCCTCTCCTCTACTCTCTCTACACCAACGACTGCACCTCCACAGACACCTCTGTCAAGCTTCTCAAGTTTGCGGACGACACAACCCTGATTGGACTGATCCAGGATGGGGAGGAATCTGCCTACAGACAGGAAGTGTCACAGCTGGTGTTCTGGTGCCGTCTCAACAACCTAGAGCTCAATGCTCTTAAGACAGTGGAATTCATTGTGGACTTTAGGGGAGCTCCCCCTCCTCTCACCCCACTCACCATCAACAACACCATAGTCACATCTGTGGAGTCTTTTAAGTTCCTGGGAACCATCATCTCCAAGGACCTTAATTGGGGGGGCTACCATTGACTCCACAGTCAAAAAGGCACAACAGTGGATGTACTTCCTGCGGCAGCTGAGGAAGCACAACCTGCCACAGGCAATGATGGTCCAATTCTACACAGCCATCGTAGAGTCTGTTCTCACCTTCTCCATCATGGTCTGGTTTGGCTCAGCGACCAAGCACGACACCTGGAGGCTGCAGCGAATCGTCCGATCTGCAGAGAAGATAATTGGCTGCAACCTTCCCTCCATTGATGAACTGTACACTGCAAGGGCCAGAAAGCGCGCGGACAAGATCATCTCTGACCCCTCTCACCCTGGCCACAAACTCTTTGAATCACTTCCCTCTGGAAGGCGACTCCAGACTGTCAAAGCTGCCACAGCCAGACATAAAAACAGTTTTTATCCACAAGTAGTTGCTCTACTCAACAGCCAAAAATCTGTAGCCTCCCTTTGATCTGGTATTTTGTTGGTTCACATGCTTGATCAGTGATCAATATCATTAATGTCTTATTACTATTATTAATGTTTAGTGTTTTCTGAGTCATTCGTAACTGTCACTGTATGTCATGTTCAATCTCTCTTTCTAACTATATCCATTTCAGGTGACATCCTTGTGAATCTCTTCTGCACTCTCTCTATAAGTAAGTAAGTTTATTGGCCAAGTATTCACATACAAGGAACTTGCCTTGGTGCTCCGCCCACAAGTAACAACATGACATACAGTGACAGTTACGAATGACTCAGAAAACACTAAACATTAGTAATAATAAGACATTAATGATATTGATCATTGATCAAGCATGTGAACCAACAAAATACCAGATCAAAGGGAGGCTACAGATTTTTGGCTGTTGAGTAGAGCAACTACTCGTGGATAAAAACTGCTTTTATGTCTGGCTGTGGCAGCTTTGACAATCCGGAGTCGCCTTCCAGAGGGAAGTGATTCAAAGAGTTTGTGGCCAGGGTGAGAGGGGTCAGAGATGATCTTGCCCGCTCGCTTCCTGGCCCTTGCAGTGTACAGTTCATCAATGGAGGGAAGGTTGATGCCTTTGAGTGACGAGTGAAAAACGAGTGAATTGCCTTTTCTGCACAAGATACTTCAGTATGGTTTCACAATGAAGACTTCAACTTGGAGACAGCACTGACCGAAGCAGGAGAAGCCAAATCACAAGTAGGAATAGCATTCAAGTCCTGGAAAGTACTTAGAAAGGATTATGGAACAGGGAAGAAGAAACAATGCAGTCAATTCCCACTTTCCCTTCCGATGGAATCCACATCTATGTAAAATTCAAAGATGCAGGATCGCCAATTCCTTCTTTCCCCCCATAATTTGTTCTTCAGGCTTCAGATACCACATGCTCTACCCCAGATTATAAGACCTCCATTGCTTTCAACTATGTTTGTAGTTGCCAAAATGTACTTCTTAACAGATTTGATTGTTGTATCATTTCCAATCCCCTTCCAAATAACCTTGCATACTTTAAAAATAACTGCTCTGTGTGAGCCACTTTGATATACGTGAGAGATCTGAAAGGCAGTGCACAACTGCATCTTTTCTCCATCTACTAGCTCATATTTGGTGAGACGTGCTTCAGTCTGACATGCCATTTCACAAGAAGTCCCGCCAATGTACTTTGATCAAAACAAATATGGGGATTCTTCTCAGCCGAAAGGTGACCCACACATCACTCTTTCCAAACAAACAAATCGCAAAAACCCCTCAAAATTCCAACCCCCTCATTATTAGATGAACGTCACGTCAGCTCACGGACTGTCAAACCACCATCAGTTCATGGTCAACACAAGTTCCAACACATATCATTACCTTCGCCGAGAATCCTCCAAAACCTGGTCAACCCTGTTCCATCGACCTTGACAAACAAATGCAACAGCATACAATGCCAACTGATGCACAAATTTCCCTAACCATGACTCAACTCCAGCAGAGCCCGCATCATGACTCAACTTGTTTGCAACTTCATCCTTTGCGAGGCATTTGGTGAGAGGGCAGAAAGATAAAGAAGAGATCCCCTGGGGATTTCACTCCACTCAAATTATTACTAATCTACTTTCGATATTTCGTTATTTTTCTCTGTTCAACGGCAAATTAGAAAAGAAAAATCATTGCAATGTTTTTTTAAACGATCATTTGAGAATCGTTTTTTAGGAGGTAAAATAGTATGGTAATGAATCCATAGAGAATGGTCATTCTACCAACCTTGGATAGCCACGGGTGAGTGACCATTATTCATTGAACTCTGGAAGTTCGACTGTAGCTATTCAGTCCTTTACACTTGTGCCACGACTAGCTGAACATGTGGTAGAAACAAGGAACTGCAAATGCTGGTTGAAACACAAAAGGACGCAAAGTGCTGGAGCAACTCAACAGGTCAGGCAGCAGATCTGGAGAACATGGATAGGTGAGGTTTTTGGTCAAGACCATTAACATTACCGGTCAGTTTAGTTACTTTTATTTTCCTCAACGAGCTTTACCTTCGACTACCCTTGGTTACCTTCGATTGCCTTCGATTACCTACGACTGACATGCCGACCTACTACGACCTACCTCGACTAAACCTACGAGTAAAAAAATATAGGTTTTTTCCATGGCGACATTTTTTTACTCGCTGGCATTTTTCAGCAAGTTGAAAAAAACGCCGCGACCTAGCTGAGGCCTCAAGTACGTGGGGACCACTCTCGAGCATGAAGGAGAGTTACCAAGACCTCCTAGGACCTCGTGTCGCCCATGCTGCGAGTACGAGTCGAGGGCAAACTCTTCTAAACTCGCCAATTAGGTCGCCGCAGTGGGATAGACCCTTTACCATCATGGATTTGCTTCTCTCAGTTATTCTGTCAATTTTTAAACCAGTGAAACATATCAAGTGGCCAACTCTATCCTTTATTATCAAAGGCAAGGTAATCTCATCTTCGTCTTGTCAATCTTTTATTTCCAAGTTATTTGTTTAAATATTTGTTCTTTCAAAATATATCAACTGTTTATCTATTACATGATGCCTGGTACAACCACAATAGCTCATAAATATGAGAGAGGAAGAGAGTGGCAGGGCAAGAGAGTCATGGTGTCAGACACAGAGGAAAGCATCCCTCACACCCACTGAATCTACGCAGACCATCAAGCACCAATTCACATCAATCTTCCTCTTTTCCCCCCACATTCCCATGAATTCTGCCTAAATTCTATTACTTACCAACACGCTACGTGCCAGGGGCATTTTACTGTGGCCAATTAACCTCCACTCCTGGGAGGAAGCCAAAACATTCAGGGGAAAACACAGTCACAAAAAAGAAAATGTGCTCTCCACACAGAGAGCATCAGATATCAGGACTAAACCCAGGTCACCGAGACTCTGAGACAGCAGTTCCACAGCTCGAGGTGTATTGTATGCTAGATCGCTACCCATACTCCATACCCCTAAACAAGGCATATAGTTAGTTCACAAGTTATAAGAGTAGAATTAGGCCATTCGGCCCATCGACTGCATCCGAGTGCACCACCAGATCCGTGTATCTTTAGGTTGCTGTACGAGCATCAGAGGAATGGTGTGGGACAAATGGAGCACAGTGCAAATCTTAGTCGACATCAATGTCGGCCCTTGTCAACATTTAAGAACAACTCATTTGGAGACTTATGGAGGAGGAAATGAAGTGATCTGTGAGCAGCTGGTGTTTATGAGGTTGGGAAGTGCCTCTGTGAAGAATGGACACCAACACAGGTGCTGGGGCTAAACAGCTCATTTCCAATCGAGTCATTTCCCTCCAATTTTCAGTCCTGTCATTGCCTGAGGTTACTTTGTCCACACAACACAAATCAATAGGTTTCAATGACATTACTTTTGTGTGTTTGTCTAAACCAGTGGTTCTCAACTTTTTCAGACCACCACCTCCTTGGCTCCATAAACTCATGTCCAGTGCCCATATCTTATCTCACGAAACGTGTTATTCAGAAAAACGGTTTGCTACCGTCTGACTCATTGTAGACTCTCGGACTGCCTTCAATTTGACTTTTGCTGGACTATCTTGCACTATACATCATCCCCTTGACCCTGTATATGTGGGCGGGTCGATTGTAATCATGTATAGTCTTTCCGCTGACTGGATAGCATGCAACAAAAGCTTTTCACAGTACCTTAGTACAAGTAAAAATGAACTAAACTAAACTGAATTAATTGCACGTTTATTCAAAATCCAATTACAACTTTTTAGTTTACATAATTCAACAAAATTGATGAATTTGATCCCAGTGATGCCAGCTTTGCAAAGTCTGATAATCAATTAGCACTTGTATTAGATACTACATTTAGCAACTACTTCTCTGTTCAGTAAATTCTCAATGCTATATATGGGCATGATGGAGTGATACCAGTTTCGCAACTTTGAAAAGTTCCAAGAAATACTATTTAGCAAAGAATGTGTGCTTTTAGAGAGAAGGTTAGTGGAGTACATGGCAGAATAACCATTCCATTAATATGCCAAGTGCATATTGATACCCCATGCCCAATCCTCCGCCAACTTCCAGCACCTCCCTGTCACCACCTTGCCTATTCGTGCCACAAGGGGTACTCCCACAGCCAGTAGGAATTACTGGTCTAAATCATAAAAGGTACATGGAAAATGGACAAGAAATGAACTTCCAACAAAAGAGATGCAAGTGGCACAAAACAATCCACATCTCTGATCTGGGAAATATCCCATTACATTTCCTCTCTACATTCTGTCTCCTTCCAATTGTTTATTTAGGAAGTTTATACCTTCACAACCCCACTTCACACTCACACATTTTTCTTCCGTATCCAACCTGAGTTTGTTCACGGTCTTTATCCCCAACCTCTCATTTGTTTACCTTTTGGGTTTTTTTGGGGGGTTTGTTTTTTAAGTAACTATGCAAAACATGAACACAGAAACTTAACAAAAGACTGGTTAAAGGACACAGAGAGTGGAAATGGAGGGTTATTTTTCTGACTGGTGGCCTGTGACCAGTGGTGTGCCACAGAGATAGGTACCGAGTCCCCTGTGGTTCATCATTTACATAAACGATTTGGATGAGGGCGGCACAGTGGTGCAGCGGTAGAGTCGCTGCCTTACAGCGCTTGCAGCACTAGAGACCCGAGTTCGATCCCGGGTGCTGCACTGTGGAGAATTTGTACGTTCTCCCTGTTTTCTCCGAGATCTTCGGTTTCCTCCCATATTCCAACACGTACAGGTTTGTAGGTTAATTGGCTTGTGCTTTTATACTTGCAATAAGTGTAAATTGTCCCGAGTGTGTGTGTAGGCTTGTGTTAATGTGCTGGTCTGTGCGGAGAGAATGGTGCACAGGGAGAATGTATAAATTCCATATAGACAGCAGCTGAGATCAGGATCGAACCCAGTTCTCTGGCGCTGTAAGGCAGCAAAACTATTGCTGTGCCACCATGTTTGGATAGGCTGCGAGTCACAGTTTTCCCTGAAGCAAAACCTTATTCAAATTTATGAAATCAGGAGTGGCACGGATAAGGTGGATGGCCATAGTCTTTCCCCCAGAGTAGGGGAGTCAAAAACTGGAGGGAATAAAGTTTTATAATGTTAAAGTAATAGTGGAAAGATTTAAAGGGGACCTGTGGGGCAGGTTTTCACAAAGAGGTGGGTGAATGTAATGAGTGGCCAGATGAAGTGGTAGAGGCAGCTACAATTACAACATTTAAAATACATTTGGACAGGTTCATGAATAGGAAAGACTGGGAGAATGCTGGCAAATGGGACCATCGCAGGAAGGCACCTTGGTCGGCATGGACAGGTTGAACTAAAGGGCTTGTTTCTATGCAGTTTAACTTTAAGACCGGATAGGACTTCCTCTGCATCTAGGATGCTCTCCAGCTCCTGTGGTCTCACCTGGGAAGGAAGACCTCCAGCAAGCCAACAGGCACTGTTTGCTCCCTCTCCAAGGACACTTGTCCTAACATGCTATACTTGCGCAAAGAATGTTTTGGGGACATTCCCAGGAGATCTTTGCACTCTATTAACCTGTGCTGTACTTTCCCTTCAAGGTTTTTTGAGACACAGTAATGAAAACTTCATTTTACTCCTAACCTGCCCAGCATCTCCCCTGGGAATCTTTAATGTAAAATTGAAACCTATGATGTGATGTGTTTATCATTGTTAAAAATATACTTATCATTGCTGAAAATAAAACCTACCCTAAATTATAAAATCTATCACTGGCAGTCTGCACCTTTTAAAAGATTAGATGAGCATTATACATGATTTGGGTAATGTTAGGAGTTCACATTCATGACACAAATCCATGTCCACTGGAGTTCATATTGCTAACTGCAAACTGCTCATATTGCTGGGGATATAATGGTGAGGCTTTATATGGCGCTGGTCAGACTGCATTTGGAGTATTGTGAGCGGTTTAGGGTCCCTTGCCTGAGGAAGGATGTGCTGGCATTGGAGAGGGTCCGGAGGAGGTTTACGAAAATCATCCAGGGAATGAATGGGCGAACATATTATGAGTGTTTGACGCCACTAGACCTGTACTGGCTGAGGTTTAGAAGGATGAGGGGACACCTCATTGAAACTTACCGAATTGTAAAAGGCCTGGATAGAGTGGATGTGGAGAGGATGTTTCCACTAGTGGGAGAGTCTAGGACCAGGGGTCATAGCCTCAGAATAAAAGGACATACCTTTAGAGAGGAGACGAGGAGGAATTTCTTTAGGCAGAGGGTGGTGAATCTGTGAAATTCATTGCCACAGAAGGCTGTGGAGGCCAGATTAACGGATATTTTTTAAGGGGGAGATTGATAGATTCTTGATTAGGAAGGGTGTCAGGGGTTATGGGGAGCAGGCAGGAGAATAGGTTTGGGAGGGAAAGATAGAACCGCAATGATTGAATGGTGGAGTAGACCTATGGGCCGAATGGCTCCTACACCTTATGAACTAACTCTAGCCTGGAGATAATTTCACACTATGTATGGGTGCAATTCCATTCTAGAATGCAAACTTATTAAAGTTACCTTTTAAAGCTTCCAGTCATATAATTTAAAACAACTCCTATTCCTCAGTTCATAGCTGTAGATTTGTTAATTAAGGTCCCCTCGCCTCGTTAGTCATTAATTTAACAAATAATCCGCAGCTTTCCGAAAATCACATACATTTCAATTTTACCACAACTGACTTTGTCATTGAAAACCATTCTCTGTGGTCTCTTTAATTCAGGGACCATCGTGAGTGTTTGCCCACCAAGCCACGGTTGCCCAGCCAGATACAACTAAATTTAAAGTGGCACTTTCTTCCCAATAACCCCCTCTGGCTAAACCCCTCCCTTCACCACCTCCAGTTTAAATTCCAGTTGGAATATTTTGGAGGACCAAGTAACCAAGAACCAAGAATCAAGACCCTTTTCCTTAGATTTATTTTCAGGACACAACAAGACTAGCCTTAATTTTCCATCTGTAAGGTGTGGAGAGCTGCCACTTTGAACCACTATAGTCCTTCTGGTCAGGTATGCCCACTATGGTATTGTGGAGGAACTTCCAGGATTTGAACTCAGTATGTGAGATGTAATAGAAAAACATACTTCTACCCTCCCTGTGCCCCACCTGGACTCACATCTCTATCTCCCCTCTCCCTCCCCTTCCACCTACATTCCTTTCTCTAGCTTCACAATTTTCTTCCCTTCAATCCTTTTATCTCACACCTTCTGTCTTTTCATCTCTGATCTTTGTCCACCACTGCCTAGCAACTCCCACCCCCCCCCCCCCCCCCCCCACCTCCCCTCTCATCTGTATCAACCTATTACCTGCCAGGCTTTGTCCTGCCTCTCCTCACTACCAACTTTCATACCCCATGCCCCCCCCACCCCCTCTTCCCACCCACAATCAACCTGACCCGAAATGTCACCTATGACCTATCCATGTTCTCCAGAGATGCTACCTGGCCCACAGAGTAACACCAGAACTCTGTATCTTTTGCTAGACATACTTCTACGTCAGGCTGGTGCATGACTTGAAAGGGAAGCTGGGAATGTGAGAGCTCCTGTACCTTTGTGGCTCTTGTTTTACTCAGTTGCGAATATCTTAGATATTAACTAGAACACTGTCTCCAGCTATTAAGTGAGAGGAAACACAAAAGACTGCAGATACTAGAATCCTCAGCAAAAAAAAAGGTGCTGGAAGAACTCAGCGGGTCAGGCAGTGTCTGCGGAAGGAATAGATAGGTGATGTTTTTGGGTCAGGAGCCTTCTTCAGACTGATCATGCAGTTCGTCTCTATTGCATGTGGCTATTTCTCTAGCTAGGAACACTCCCCAGCGATAACCCCTTCTTGTGTCTCCAACGCTGATCCACCTCTTGATAAACCGCTGCCAGCCTTCTACACCTCTTCATCTCCAAGTACTGCCGCAACATTGGCCATCTTGAACTCTCCACTTCCCCTTAACTGCTCCAATCTCATCCCCACCGTGAACGCAAGGTCCTCCGATCACTCAGTATACCAATCCTATAATTGTCAATCAGTCCACAGGATGGTCCCAACCCGATATGTCGTCTGTCCATTCCCTCCACAGAGGCAGCCTGACCTGGCTGAGTTCCTCGAGCACTTTGCTGTTTGCTCCATTTATTAGTACTTTGCCTTAGCTTGACTGTGAAGGCTACGAAAAGGATGCCTGAGAGACTCACTGGATGAGAGAAGCAAAGATTTCAGTCATGAGGAGAGGTGAGAACGACAGGGGTAATTGTGGAAAAGGATGGCAGTGAATCAGCTGCCTGTGTTTGAATCAGTGAAAGATACAGCATGGGAACGGGCTCCTCGACTACCGAGTCCATGCTGACCACTGATCACCCATTCACACCAGTTCTGTTATCACACTTGCGCATCCACTCCCTACGCTTACGGGCATTTTTAGAGGCCAATTAACCTGCACATCTTTGGAATGTAGAGGACGCGGAGAAAGCCCACGCGGTCACAGGGAGAACGTGCAAACTCCACGCAGATTGCACCTGAGATCAGGATTGTACTCGGATCTCTGGCGCTGTGAGGCAGCAACTTTACAAGCTGTGCTACTGTGCCACCCCATCTGCACCACTGTTTTACCTCTTCTCAGCCTATTAGTTTCATGCTCCAGTAAGAGAAGTTTCCTCAAAAAGGCACCAGTATGATCACCCAGGCTACGCATGCAATTCACTCCTACATCAGGAGATGGTAGAGGAATCTAAATACCATGACCACCAGGTTCAAGAATAGCTCCTTCACAACAACCATCACGCTCTTGATCTCCACAGATGCTGCCTGTCCCGCTGAGTTACTCCAGCATTTTAGAAACATAGAAACATAGAAAATAGGTGCAGGAGGAGGCCATTCGGCCCTTCAAGCCAGCACCGCCATTCATTGTGATCATGGCTGATCGTCCCCTATCAATAACCCGTGCCTGCCTTCTCCCCATATCCCTTGATTCCACTAGCCCCTAGAGCTCTATCTAACTCTCTCTTAAATCCATCCAGTGATTTGGCCTCCACTGCCCTCTGTGGCAGGGAATTCCATAAATTCACAACGCACTGGGTGAAAAAGTGTTTTCTCACCTCAAGTCTTAAATGACCTCCCCTTTAGTCTAAGACTGTGGCCCCTGGTTCTGGACTCGCCCAACATTGGGAACATTTTTCCTGCATCTAGCTTGTCCAGTCCTTTTATAATTTTATATGTTTCTATAAGATCCCCCCTCATCCCAGGGATCAATCTCGTGAACCTACGCTGCACTGCCTCAATCACAAGGATGTCCTTCCTCAAATTAGGAGACCAAAACTGTACACAATACTCCAGATTTGGCAGTCTCTCCAGAGATGCTGCCTGTCCCGCTGAGTTACTCCAGCATTTTGTGTCTAATTCAATTTAAACCAGCATCTGCAGTTCTTTCCAACACATCAGCCTCTTGAATACTGCATAGCACTAACTAAACAATATGGACTATGGATTCACCTTGTTTGCACTAAAGACTTAGCGATTTAAGTCACAGCATTGGGAGTATTAATGTACTGATTTTTTGTTTATTTAATGTCATCTATGAGTACTGTTTTTTACAGACTTGTTATGCTGCTGCAAGTAAGAATTCCATTGTCCAATTGTCGATAGATATGACAAATAAACACTCTTGACTTGAATGACAAGCTTCGAACCATCTTCTTTTCAATTCACAGTTAAATTTAAATCTACCCTCTTGGACTTCGTAAAAAGGTACTGAAAGGATTCGGGACGGGAGCCACCAAAAAATAAAATTGTTGGTGAGTTGGTAACTACAGTTCAAAAATAAAGGAAGGGTTTGGGGGATTTTTTTTGGGAAGCCCAGGAGGCTGTTGGTGTGTGGGAAGCCACACCAGAAACAATCGTGGGAACAGAATGCATGGACGTTTTTAAAAGAGAAGTGATATTTGAGCGAAATCTTGATAAGGTGTGGGAAAGGGGCAGAGGAATGGTAGTGAATGCAGAAACCTCTCTCAGAGAAGGAATAGTGAGTCAAAGGGGTAAAGGTCAGGAGGACGGTTTACTCATTCAATGAACTGAAGGCCGCTCTCTGTTCTGTGAAATTCCACAATTGTGTTATAGTTTCGTCTTGGGTGTTAGGACAAAATAAGAGATTGCCACCTGTTTCACCGTCTGCCCACTTCACACTCCCCCAATTCTATTTTCTCTGGCCAAATGCTTTCTGAGCATTTCATATAATAACATCTGGCTTGTTGAACCTGACGTTCACAAATAATGTAGCAATCTGATATTGCTCACAAGATAGTGAAACAAGGATTGCGCAAAAGGGCCGCGCTAATATCTGTGTAGGGAGGAACTTCAGATACTGATTTAAAACGAAGATAGACACAAAAAGCTGGAGTAACTCAGCGGGACAGGCAGCATCTCAGGAGGTGACGTTTCGGGTCGAGACCCTTCTTCAGACGTTAATATCTGTGCAGGATATTAGTGAAAAGCGCAATTAGCAAACAAGTCCACGGTAGTGCAGAGGAGGCCTGTGATGTTTGTTTTGCTGAGGTAGGATTATAGTTGTGTGGGTCGGCTCAAGGAACTGAAGGTTGCTGGAATGGTTGTTGTTCATGAGCCTGGTGATAGTAGACAATAGGTGCAGGAGTAGGCCACTCGGCCCTTCCAGCCAGCACCGCCATTCAATGTGATCATGGCTGATCATCTCCAATCAGTACCCCGTTCCTGCCTTCTCCCCATTTCCCCTGACTCCATTATTTTTAAGAGCCCTATCTAGCTCTCTCTTGAAAGCAACCAGAGAACCTGCCTCCACCACCGAGGCAGAGAATTCCACAGACTCACCACTCTCTGTGAGAAAAAGTATTTCCTCGTCTCCGTTCTAAATGGTTTACTCCTTATTCTTAAACTGTGGCCCCTGGTTCTAGACTGTGGCCCCTGGTTCTGGAACACATTCTGGTGATGTGGTTCCCCAGTACCTGGTTCTGTACCTCATGTCCAGCAGTCTAGGTGGTGGGGATCTTTTGTGATAAATTCCACCTTCTTGAGACTGTGTCAAATGCAGAGCTGTTTGAGATCACCAAGTGTGGTATCATTGAGGTACAACTGAGGTTTAAATTTGACTCAGACTATCTAAAGGAGTTGGTGAACCACAGAGGAATGCTACAATGTGTGCACATGCACCTGTTTAGCTCCTTCAAATAGCTATCACTAGATATATTTCATTGTTCTGCAATTATACTGCAGATAGGACAATGAAATTCTTGCTTTGCTTCAGCACAACAGAACATAGTAGGCATTGACTACAAGACAGATCAGTGTGTCCATATACCATTATATACGTAAATCCACACACGAATAAATAAACTGATAAAGAGCAAATAACAGACAATGGATTATTAATGTTCAGAGTTTTGTCCGAGCCAGGTTTAATAACATGATGGTTGGGGGGAAGTAGCTGGTTGTTGCAGTCTTCAGGCTTCTGTACCTTGACAGACAGGCAGGCAGAGTCTGAAGAAGGGTCTCGACCCAAAACGTCGCCTATCTCCTTCGCTCCTTAGATGCTGCTGAACCCGCTGAGTTTCTCCAGCTTTTTGTGTAACCCAGGCAGACAGACAGACAGACAGACAGACAGACAGACAGACAGACAGACAGACAGACAGACAGACAGACAGACAGACAGACAGACAGACAGACAGACAGACAGACAGGCAGACAGGATATTAACTATTTTAGGCAGATACAGATATAAAAGGAATATTGAGCATGGCAGGGAGCATCTGTGTGGAGAAACCAGGGACAATGCATCAGATCAGAGCTTTCATCACACTGTATTACATATGGTGTCAACAACTATTGTTAAAAGATTTTTGTCTTACACGGTTTTTAATCCCTTACAATCACATCCATGCCAACAGCTATAGTTAATCGCAAAATGAGTATATACTCCACAAACGTGCTACAAGCCTGTACATGGCAATGGAGCAATTTTAACAGAATAATTACACATTGTATGTATCATCTGCCTATTTTAATGATACAACGCAATGTTGACCTAACATGAATAATTCAGAGATTCGTCAGAAGTTCACAAAAGTAATAGGGCATTTTCCCGTAAATACACCAGTATCAACAGTGGGCGCAGAGTAAATCATGTCAGAAACCCAAATCACAGTTACTAATTATATCACAATGTCTTTAAATGGGATAACGACCGGGTGTAAATGAGACCGTGTGTTCATCACTCAGGGTTGCGTGAGTGGTGATCATTTGATGAAACATCTGATCTTGAGGGGAACCAAGATGTTCAAATTATAAATAATGCACTATACCTCAATCTACCTCTTTGGTGACCCTGTGACTATCCTTTAAGAAAGAACTGCAGATGCTGGAAAAATCGAAGGTAGACAAAAATGCTGGAGAAACTCAGCAGGTGAGGCAGCATCTGTGGAGCGAAGGAATAGGTAACGTTTTGGGTCGAGACCCTTCTTCAGTCCAAAACGTCACCTATTCCATCACTCCATGGATGCTGCCTTACCCGCTGAGTTTCTCCAGCATTTTTGTCTACCTCGGACTATCCTTGGTCAGACTTTGCTGGCTTTACCTTGCAATGGCTCGATTGTAATCATGTATTGTCTTTCCACTGACGGGATAGCACGCAACAAAAGCTTTTCGTTGTTCCTCGGTGCATGTAGTGAAGAAAGCGAATGGTATGTTAGCTTTCATAGCAAAAGGATTTGAGTATAGGAACAGGGAGGTTCTACTTCTGTTGCATAGGGCCTTGGTGAGACCACACCTGGAGTATTGCGTACAGTTCTGGTCTCCAACTCTGAGGAAGGACATTATTGCCATAGAGGGAGTGCAGAGAAGGTTCACCAGACTGATTCCTGGGATGTCAGGACTGTCTTATGAACAAAGACTGCATAGACTCAGTTTATACTCTCTAGAATTTAGGAGATCTTATAGAAACTTACAAAATTCTTAAGGGGTTGGACAGGTTAGATGCAGGAAGATTGTTCCCGATGTTGGGGAGGTCCAGGACAAGGGGTCACAGCTTAAGGATAAGGGGGAAATCCTTTAGGACCGAGATGAGAAGGACTTTTTTCACACAGAGAGTGGTGGGTCTCTGGAACTCTCTGCCACAGAGGATAGTTGAGGCCAGTTCATTGGCTATATTTAAGAGGGAGTTAGATGTGGCCCTTGTGGCTAAGGGGATCAGAGGGTATGGAGAGAAGGCAGGTACGGGATACTGAGTTGGATGATCAGCCATGATCATATTGAATGGCGGTGCAGGCTCGAAGGGCCGAATGGCCTACTCCTGCACCTAATCTCTATGTTTCTATGTGACAATAAACTAAACTGAACCCTATGACAGTATGAGTTTCTACAAGATATTCCATTTTCCCCTCACAGCTCAAACACGCAGGGTTGATGCTATTGTAAATTACCTCCAGTGTGTAGGTGAATTGAATAATCTGTGGTGGTTGATGGGGATGTGTGGAGAACAAAATGGGATTGGTGTAGCTTGGTGTAAATGGGTAGTTAATAGTCGACGTGGACTCAGTGGGCCAAATGGCCAGTTTCCACGACTCTTCACTGACACTTCCTGGATTCTTGCTAGAATTATTGACCATCTCCTACCGACCACCCACTATAGACACAATGTACAAACAGTGATTTGATAAACCTTCAACCTTTTCTGTTCTTAGAGTCATAGAATGATACAGTGTGGAAACAAGCCCTTCAGCCCAACTTGCCCACACCAACCAACATGTCCCAGCTACACTAGTCCCACCTGCCTGCATTTGGTCCATATCCATCCAAACCTGCCCTATCCATGTACCTGTCTAACAGCTTCTTAAACATTGGGATAGTCCCAGCCTCAACCATCTCCTCTGGCATCTTATTCCATACACTCACCAACCTTTGTGTGAAAATGTTACTCCTCAAATTCCTATTCTATCTTTTGCCCTTCACCTTAAACCTATGTCCTCTGGTCCAGGATTCACCTACTCTGGGCAAGAGACTCTGTGCATCTATTCAGTCTATTCATGATATTATACACTTCTATAAGATCTTCTCTCGTCCTCTTGCGCTCCAGGAAATAGAATCTGAGCCTACTCAACCTCTCCCTATAGCTCAGCCACTCTAGCTCTGGCAACATCCTCGTAAATCTGCTCTACGCCCTTTCCAGCTTGACAACATGTTTCCTATATGGTTCCCGGAACACAATTTCTTAATTTCAGATTTCTGTATTCGGGGAAACATTCCTTTCACTTTAGGTTGATTTCGTTCGTGAATCGTGTAAATTACATCCCGTTTGGGAGGTTTCCGTTTCTTTTTGATATTTGCGAAGTCATTGGTTGAGTTGGTTAAGTTTTTCAACGGCCTTGTTGGACACTGGAGGGAAGTGACCAAATATAGATTTTGATTATTTCTGCTATTAAAAGAGAAAATTAACAAGGCAGTATTGTTAACAATTCGTTCCCAAATTCAGGACTCTCACGCCCACTTCTCAATTCGAGGAAAAAACACAATTTTACAGCATCTAACCCAACAATAATTATTGTACATGGAACTTTTTTTTGGATAAAAACAGAGCTAATTAAATACAAATTAACTGTCTGCTATACTCATGAAAGCGTGTAAAGTGCTTTCATTTGTCACATATTTGCGGTAAGTGAAAAATAAAAAGGTCACTGGGTTTGTAGATTAATTGGCTTGGAACAAATGTGATTTGATCCTAGTGTGTGTAGTGATAGTATTAGCGTGCGGGGATTGCTGGTTGGGATGGACTCGGTGGGCCGAAGGGCCTGTTTCCGCGCTGTAACTCTAAACTAAACTAAACTAAATAAACTCCCTCATGTTGCGGGTTAGTTGTTGGATTGGGGTTTAATGAGTGTGTGGAGTCAAGCGTGTTTTAATAATAATAATAATATCTTTTATTGTCATTACACATAAGTGCAACGAGATTTGGTTTGCAACTTCCATCCGATGTCATAACTTAATCGACAAATAAAATTTAGATTTAAATACCCCGAGAACAAGGTTTGTAAAAACGAACATTTGACCAGTAACATCAACACAGACTAAAGTGCGAGGCCGGGGGAGACAGTCCACGGGGGTGGGGGGCACTCAGCAGGGCCGGTTCAGAGCCGCTATAGCTCTGGGAATGAAGCTGTTCCTGAGTCTGGTAGTGCGGGCGTGGAAGGCCTTGTAACGTCTTCTGGAAGGAAGTAGTTCGAACAGTCCATTACAAGGGTGAGAGGAGTCTTTATGTATGCTGATGGCCTTCCTGAGGCACCGTGTGTGGTAGATGCCCTCCAAGGCTGGTAGCGGTGTCCCAATAATCTGTTGCGCTCTGTGGACGACACGCTGAAGAGCTCTCCTCTCTGCCTCCGTGCAGCTGAGATACCACACAGAGATGCCATACGTTAGTATGCTCTCTGTGGTGCAGCGGTAGAAGGTCGTCAGCAGCTGTTGGGGCAGACCAGTCCGTTTCAATATTCTTAGGAAGAACAGTCATTGCTGATCCTTTTTGACCAGCGCAGCGGTGTTGGTGGACCATGTGAGGTCCCCTGAGATGTGAGTGCCCAGTAACTTAAAGCTGGACACTCTCTCCACACTGTCTCTCTAGATGGAGATTGGGGCGTATTCCCCATTCTGTGACCCCCTGAAGTCGATAATCAGCTCCTTGGCCTTGGAGGACAAGTTGTTACGTGAGCACCAGTCTGTCAGGATATTTATTGGCTATGTCCCAGATAGAATTCTTACTTGTAGCAGCGCAACAGAATATGTAATCCTGTGTTATATTGACTACTTTTAAATCGAAACAGATATGTGTGTGTACGTACGTGAACACCGTCAGGTTAGACAAGTCAGCAGTGGGTGTGTTACGGACAAAACGACAGCTTTTGGTTCCTGTTGCTCCTTCATCAGGTGGAATTTTTTTTCTTTCTCTCCCGCTCCTGTCATTGGCAGCGACGCCGTGACTCAGGTACACATGACGCCCGATTTCAAGTAAATATTATTAGGCAACTTCGCGTGACCAGTTGATTATCGCCTGTAACAGGAAACTATCCACCCCACTGCACCTGATTCCCACCGCTGTACATCACGTTTATTTTCGATTGGCAGGCTGCGATTCTTTCATTAAAAGCGGTTTTCAAACTTGTTTAGGAAGGAACTGCGGATGTAGGTTTATCCCGAATGTACACTGGACGCTGAGTGACTCAGCGGGTCAGGCAACAACCTCTGAAGAAAAAGAGTGGGTGATAATTCGGGTCGAGACCCTTCTTCAGACCTTGTTGGCCTACGGTAAAGTGTTTGCAATGGCTGAAGGGACCTAGTTTATCTCATCCAAAATACACAATAGCACACTTACAAAACAAGACACAAGGCTAACCGGGCGTGTATGGGAGCATTTATGAAGTACGACGTTTCGGATCGGGACCAGATTGATGATGGTGGGGGTTGAGGAGGGGGAAAGCTGGGAGAGAGGTAGGGGCAGGACAAAGCTTAACAAGAGATGGGTGGAAACAATGAACTGCAAGTGCTGGTCTACACAAAATGACACAAAGTGCTGGAGTGACTCAGCGTGTCAGGTGGCATCTCTGGTGGAAATGGATGCGGCGTTTCGACATCGGAACCCTTCTTCAGACTCTGGTGAGGGTCCTGACCCGAGACGCCACCTACCCGTGCTCCCCGGAGATGCTGCCTGACCCGCTCAGTTACCCCAGCACTTTGTGTCCTTTTAAGCGATACGTTCACATGCAGTGCTGGACTTACCTACAAGCTAAATAAGCTATAACTTAGGGCCACATACCCTCGGGGGCCTCATTTTTTGAAATATATTTTTATTTTATCATTTTTTACCCGAATTTTTTTAGAGAAGGGCCTCAAATTTCATACAGCTGAGGGCCTCAGCAGGTGAAAGTCCGGCCCTGTTCACATGGATGGACTTCTACCAATGGTCCAATTGTCTAATGGTCTTGCTACAACTTAATTGAAAGGGAAGCAGAACCAACCTTTGATCATGTTAATAAACATGTTAAACTTTTCTATTTTACTTGTTGACCGGGGAAGCCGTATGGCGAAACCAGAGTTAAATCCCAGAGACGAACTTTGCATTGAGGTAATTTACAGACATACCTTCAACATCCCCTGCCCCCATCCTGCCTCAACCCTTCCAAACTAAAGATTAGAATTGAATTTATTTTTTGAGTCTGAAGAAGTATCCCGACTCGAACCATCAACCACCCATCCATCCATGGTCTCCAGCTATGCTGCCTGAACCGCCTGGTTAGAGTCATTGAGGCAGAGAAGCATCCGGCGTGGAAACAGGCCCTTCGGCCCAAATTGCCCACGCCGACCACTTCAACACCTCGTGATTTTTTTTGTAAACCAGCATCTGCAATTCCACGTGTCTCTATTATTTAAACTTGGTTTCGCCTCAGATTCTAGGGATCAAGTGCAACGCTCCAACTTCCATTTGGCGTGCCAGTTGAAACGAGGTAGCGTTGTACTTTTAATGAGATGCTTAAACTGAATCTTCAACCACCTGGAAGTGTGACATCTAGTGACATTATTTTTTGCACTGCCATGTTCCCCAGTGTCATATGTTTCTCTGTACAAAACGCCCCAGTGTTTGGTTCATTGATTGAAAGATACAACTATTCTACATTCTCCTTGAACTACGTCCCATTTGATGTCTCGTTTTCACAACTTACCCTTCCATATCTCCGTGTCTCCTTCTCCCCTGACTCACTCTGAAGAAGGATGCTGCCTGTCCCGCTGAGTTACACCGTGTGTCCATATTCGGCCCACCGAGTTAGAGCCACTCTCTCTTGTGTCAGAATGAGATACATGTGACAGACCGGCTTTCATAAAACTCAATATCTCAAGTAAAAAAATAATGTATTATTTACATCGGGTGTAATTTAACAATTAACTTTGATTTTGATTTGCTTCATTCTATCCAGAGTTAATTGGCATTAACCGTGTCTCTCTAGCAACGGATACTGCCTGATCTGCTGAGTATTTACGCGATTGCTTTATGCTTATATTTTGGATTTTCAGGATTTCTGGCATTTTTTGTTTTATCATTAAATCAACAATAATGTGGCAGCAAAATTTGATGTTGACACTGGGAGAGTTCCACTCATTGGTTTTACCCAGATGCTGAAGTCAGTGCTGTCGTGAAAAAACAAGAATCCAACTTTAGGGGCTTATTGGGAATAGAAAGTCACTCTCGACCTTTGATACCAATAAACCAGACTCTCCAATCTTATCCTGTGCTAAAATGCACCGTCAAATTCCCTGGCGTCCTTCTGACCAACTTTAGCTTCTAGCCTGGCAAAAACGAAATTAGCTTTACATTCAAATCCATAAAGTCATAAAGAATACGAGTAGAATTAGACCATTCGGCCCATCAAGTCTATTCCGCCATTCAATCATGGCTGATCTATCTCTCCCTCCGAACCTCATTCTCCTGCCTTTTCCCCATAACCTCTGACACCCTGTACTAATCAACCTCCGACCTCAAAATCCGACTTCTCTCTGATCCCATCTCGGTAACATCTTCAATTTCTCTTTCCGTGACTTTGGGATCCTCCAGATCTGAACGTCACGACTTTAATTCTTCCATCCTTGAGGCGCCCTGCCCTCAGCTACATGGATACTGAGTTATACAGTGTCCTAAGTTCCACAATGCTCTCGCGAATTTCCGCCTTTTAAGATGCCTATTTAAAACATACTTGTTTAACCAAGGGCTACACTCAAAAAGTGCTGGAGGAACTCAACGAGTCAAGCAGCATCTCTGGAGAAAAGGAATGGGTGACGTTCGGGTCGAGACCCTTCTAAAGAAGTTGCCTGATCCGCTGAAACTTAGTGGAAACAAGGAACTGGAGATGCTAATTTACACAAAAGTACACAAAGTGCTGGGGTAACTCAGCGGGCTGAGCACATCTTCTGCAGAACATGGATAGGGTACGAGACTCGGATCTCCCGACCCGAAACGTCACCTATCCATTTTCTCCAGAGATGCTGCCCGACCCGCTGAGTTACTCCAACATTTTGTGCTGGTTTCCTGAAACGATTGCTCAAGATTCCAGCACCTGAAACTACTTGTGTCTCTTATTCAACCAAGACCTCGTCACCTCTCCTTTTGTGACAAGACTACCAAGAGTCTTCAAGGAATATATCTGAAGAAGGGTCCCGACCCGAAACGCCTCCTATTCGTTTTCTCCAGAGATGCCATCAGACCCGCTGAGTTATCCTAGCTTTCTATCTTCAAGGGAATTATGTGTGGCATGAAGTCGAAGGCGCTATTAAAATGCAGACTGTTGAAAACGAGAAGGAAGTGGGAAGAGCGTAGGAAGGAACTGCAGATGCTGCTTTACACCGAAAATAGACACGAAATACTGGAGTAACTCAGCGGGACAGGCAGCATCTCTGGATAGAAGGAATGGGTGACATTTCTTCTTCAGACTTATTCCTTGAAGACCTTTTGTCGCCTGTCACAAAGGTGACAAGCCCTTGGTTAAACAAGGGACACGGGGAACTCTCTGAACAAGTCCGAAGACATAGGAACTGGGACGTAGCTAGAATGTGAAGGAGACGGAAAGAGGCCGATAGTCGGAGAATAATAAGGAAGAAAATAAACAATGAGAACAGCAGGGATTGCCCGCGGAGTTTTCCCTCACGCTTGGTAACATACCGAAATTGTCAGGCTTTTGCCAGCAAGAGTCACGCCTTTGCCCGGATTCTCGGCAATCCCCCTCACAGCCGGTTTTCCTGTGCTGGAAGCCGGCTCTGACTGCACTTTCTGGGAAGCGCTCCCTCTCGTCAAGGCATTTTCCCGTGTGATTCACACTCCACGCCGCCGCACATACCTTCCAATTAATTCACTGGGGTGTGGGGGGTGTGGGGGGGGGGGGGGGGGGGGGGGTCGTTGGTGCACAATTAACTAAACTTGGGAGCGCAGATTTTTTTTTTAAGTTCTCAAACTCTGACTTAAAAAAAAAATTGCCGGCTGCTCTTACTGTTAATGTGACCTTTACAGCGGCTTGGCCGCGGACGCCAGAAGCTGAAATTTAAAACAAACCCGAAAGATAGAATGTATTATTTAGATATTTATTTTAATTGAAGGGGCTGGAAATTAAATACCATTTGAAAATTGTCTGTTATCCCGTGAGATTTCCACACCATTGCAATGCCACGACACCGGGGGGGCTTACACTCCATCAGAACAAAATAATAGACAGTTTTGAAGATAGGCACAAAAAGCTGGAGTGACCCAGCGGGACGGGCAGCATCTCTGGAGAGAAGGAATGGGTGACGTTTCGGGTCGAGACCCCTTTGCAGCCCCGAAACGTCACCCAATCATTCTCTCCAGAGATGCTGCCCGTCCCGCTGAGTCACTCCAGCTTTTTGTGTCTATCTTCGGTTTAAACCAGCATCTACAGTTCCTTCCTGCACAATAGACAGTTCTGCTCGGATGGGTTTCAAAGCTAAGAGCGTTTTATTGTCATATGTCCCGAAACTGAACATTGAAATTCTAAAGAGAGTCACAGAAAGCTGGAGTAACTCAACGGGTCGGACAGCATCTTTGGAGAAGGCAGATTAAATGTTTATTTAAAAGTCTCAGGTAGAAAAATGGATGAAACAATTGATAAATACCAGGGTACCGTGACATGGGTCGCCATCCCAACCATGCACAATTCTCGTAATGGGTTGCACACGTTTAAATCTAACATTATTCTGGCAAGTCTGTTATCACGAGTAACAGCCCCAATTATTTAGGAAAACATTATACATTAAAACCGAAGGTAGACACAAAATGCTGGACTAACTCAGCTGGATAGGCAGCATCTCTGGAAAGAAGGAATGGGTGACGTTCCGGATCGAGACCCTTCTTCAGGCCGTTAAAGCCGATGGCTCTCCTCGATTTGCGGTTTAAACGACCCTGTTGATGGAAGGTTTCCGCCTCGATAAACGACCTCAGATTTCAACACAAAGTGTTGGAGGAACACAGCGGGTCAGACAGACAATGTCTGTGGGGAGAAGAAGGGTCTCGACCCGAGACATTGTCTGCCTATTTCCACTCAGAAATGCTACTTGGCCAGCTAAGTTCCTCCAGTACTTTGTGTTTTGCTCAAGATTCCAGCATCTGCAGTTCCTTGATGTCTCCCTCGGATTTTAACACCTGGTTCATATTTTCCTACTGAGTCGGGCCCAGAGCGCCCGCAAAAGACGGATATTCATCGGGTTGACCGCATTTAAACCATTAACCTTGCTATTTCCAGTTAATTTCCTTTTATGTGGCTGTGTATACTGTTGCTTTTCACTTAGTATGGCTGTACGGTATCTCAAATTTCACCGCACCTTCATTGGTTAAGTGACAATAAGCGCGAACTTGAATTTGAACTTGAGATTGGGCATCGTTCGAAGACCAAAGGCGACAAAGGCAAACGAAATGATTAACAAAAGTGCAACACACGAGAAAATGGGTTGTTTTATTTTAAACTTTAAATATTTGACAAGTTTCGTTGATTGAGGAGAGCTGGATTTCTTCTCCGCTCAGAGAATAACTGAAAAGTTTGGGGGCAGAGAGACTGGGGCGATGGGCACGTGTTGGGTAGTCCTTAGAGCAGGGAATCCGTTTTCGATCGGGTAATTCCAAACCCGACTACCTCAGGTGTGTAAGTGCTACTGGCTGCTGGAAGGCGATTCACGAGAGAGGAGAACAGGCTCTTCGGGAGTTGGACACAAAATGTTGGAGTAACTCAGCTGTTCTGGCAGCATCTCTGGAGATAAAAAGGATGGGCGACGTTTCGTGTCGGAACCCTTCTTCAGACTGAAAGTAGAGAGGGGGGTGAGGGAGACTGGAGGTAGGGAAAAGCCATAACAAACCAGGGCCGGCAACAGATGACCAAGGAAGGTCGGAGCATCGTTGGCTGGGCAACTGACGGGGGGATACAAGGGAGAGCTTCAATGCTGGCACAAGAGCTCACAATCTCGCAGATTAGCTAATGGGAAGTAGCTGAGCGCCCACAGTTCGCAATGGGGATAGACACAATCAGTGGGTGGACCGTAAAACAACCTACCAACGAAGGCCAATTATGGCAGGGTGGATGAGCCTTGTATTGGACCCATGAGGCGCATCCGAAGCCTTGAGATTCTAATGGAAACCAGTCACCCCTGGTCAAAACGAAGAGAGGTTAGTCAAAAAGTCAAAGTGCTGGAGTAACTCAGCGGGTCAGGTGAAGGGTCTCGACCCGAAACGTCACCTATCCCCTTTCTCCAGAGATGCTGCCTGACCCGCTGAGTTCATCTTTGTGTTTTTGTCAAGATGCCAGCATCTGGAGTTCTTGCACCTTCTGTCTCGGTGATCGTCGTGCTTTGTTAACAGGTCACGGGAGGGTTTAGCACCGGTTGTAGCCGAATAGCAGCCAATAGGGGCATGGAAATAACAAATATTGTCATGATTGTGATTACTGGGTAATAATGTGGGGAGTGGCTGGTCAAATAACACAAGGGCCGTTTGGGAGTTTTAATTATTTTAGTTTAGTTTTGTCACGTGTAACGAGGTACGGTGAAAAGCCTTTGTTCGCCTGCTATCCAGTCACAGAAGACTATAGGTGAACACAATCAACCAAGCTGTCCACAGAGCAGGGTAAAGGTGCAGCATCTAGTGCAAGTTATAGCAATAAAGTCTGATAAAAGTCCGATTAAAGATAGTTCAAATGTCTCCAGTCAGACAGATGGAAGGTCAGGACTGCACTCTCGTGAATGACAGGCCTGATAAAAATCATTGGTACCAGTAAAATCCCTCTTTCAATGAACCATTGAATCTTATTTACTGTAACTTAACATTAAATTATCAGGCTTCTCTGGGTTAAACTGCACAGCAACACAATGTCATGTTAGGAGAGCTAGCCAGCTCCTCCTCAAATATAATGTGCAATGAACACATGTCTCACAAGAGTGTTCCTATGTATGCAACTTATATATATTACAAAATCCACCCTTGCTGGCAGAAGCAAGGAAAACAGAGCATTCATTAACAGTGCAAGCCCAATTCATTCAATCCCAAATGCCAATGTTCGGTACACCTCCATTTAACGACAATCCTTTCCACCATCTTCTGATCCATTTTTTTATACACCATTTATAAAATAAAGTTATTCTCTGCAAACATCTCTGGGTAATTGCACCATGTGCCCAGTAGACGTGTTGTAGCTGATAGAGCATAATTACATTACAAGTTGCTACTACGAACAAGGAATTAGAATTGATGTGAAATGAAGCAACATCTATAAGGGAATAACTGTAACCAGCTGCATATTGGCTCAACATGTACACTTGTAACCAAGTATATTCCAACTCAATGTGTACATTATGTTTGTAGGTTACTTGGCCTCTGTAAATTGTCCCTCATGTGTAGGCTAGGACTAGTGTTTGGGTGATTGTTGGTCAGCATGGACTAGGTGGGCCGAAGGGCCTGTTTCCATGCTATGTCTCTAAATTAAACTAAACTACGAATATATATGCTTGTAACCAAGCTTATTCTAACACAGTTTGTATATCAATAACCATGTGTGCACTAATTCATGTTGTGTGCCAGAATTTCAAATTTGAGGGGATTATAAAATGAATCCTGGGATTTGTTCAGAGCTATTGTTAAGTAAAGCATTTGTTCGCATCGTGCAATATCATCATTAAATAGCTCCTGGAATGTTTTGTTAGATAGGTGGTATCCAGAAAGTTAATTCATATTTTAGTGGTCCACAGCTGGTTAACTGCTTGTTCTTCTAGGATATATCGCTCATGTATTTACGACCAGGCAAAAGGAATATTATGTGTTAAATTGTTGGCATGCAAATAAGTGGTTGTCTCTTCATTCATCTTGTTCATAATTTCAAACTTCATATGGTAGGAAAGATGCCAAATTTGGCACAATGGGCAGTATTCGAATCTCATCATGTGATATAGCTACCGCCAGGGACCTGAAAACATAACTGGACAATGGTTTGGAGCATAACTGAAGGGAATTTTGCACACTTGGAGATGCTTTCTGTTTAATGAGTCATTAAATCAATGTTTTGGTTGGCTTCTCGGAAGGAGATGAAAGATCACACGATTCCTTGGCCTACGACATCACAGAGCAATTCATCATGTCGCATTTATTTATGTAACTTGTTGTTCCTGCAGATTTGCGACCGTGCCGTACATTGCAGAGATGTGACTCACCTTCAAAACGACTTCAATGGCTGCACTTTGAGATCCTTTACGTCATGGCACACGCCACTGAAAGGCTTATCTGGATCTGAACATCTCAGAAGAATCCTTGACCATTCTTTATATGCACAATGGAAGTGAAATTGATCTTTGGCAAAAATGTGAACTGTATGAAGGAATTGTGTAGTCAAAAGCACCTGAATTTCCTTGTTCGATTAAAATGAAGATCACTATGGTATTAAAAAAAATACAGTGTTGGAGCAAATCAGCGGGTCAGGGGGCATCTCTGAAGGTCATGGACAGGTGACGTTTTGGGTCGGGACCCTTCTTCAGACTGGGTGGAAAAGAGGTGGGGTGGGACAAAGCCTGGTATGCGATAGGTGGGTGCAGTCTGAAGGGGAATTCTTGATAGATGTGTGGACAATGGCTAGAGATGGACTGGAGACAAAGGGGTGTCAGATACAGAGAGAAGAGGAATGTAATGTGAAGCCAGAGAGAGGGATATAGATGGAATGGGACTGCGGAAGGGTACGGGGTAACGGATCATGCGATAAATGGCTGCACACTAGAATGGGGCATAGGAAAGTGGGCAGTAGGAAAGTGGAGGGGACATACAGTGAAATTAGATAATTCAATATTTGTGCCATTGGGTTGTTAGCTATAAGAGGTACTATTCCGCCAGTTTACATGTGGTCCCACTCATAATTCAGAAATGTTGGTAAGGGAATAGGAAGGGGAGTTAAATTGGTTCAAAACCGAGAGATCCAGCAGCCTTCAGTGGAGTAGGTGCAAATATTCAGGGAGAATAGTCTATGTTTGGGCTCGCCGATGGAAAGGAATTGTGGTGTAATTTATTTAATGCTACTCATTTTGTGTTTTCAGCAACTTGATCCCTTTGTTTTCAGAAAACAAAATGCTTTGTCAGAATAGAGACAGCAGAAACTTTTAAAGATGGACCAAATAAAGGTACTAACTGGAGAAGATGCAGTACCTATGAGGGTCGAGAGTGGGACAACAAAATCATAGAATGAGATGATTTGGCCCATCTTCATGACAGTCATCAATTGAAGCACATGGATACTCCCATTCCCAGCTGGTTGGCCCATTGCTTCGTTAGCTACACCACGTCTAATGTCCATCCAGATATTTTTGAAGGTGCTCTGCACTTTTGCTTCTTCTACTCTATAAGTAGTGAATTCCAAATAGCAGGATACTTTGGGTGAAAGTTTCTCATCAGTTCCCATCTAATCATCTGCCAATTAATTTAAATTTATATGACATCATTTTTGACTTCTCTTCTAAAGGAAATAGATCGTTCCTCTCCAAATCCTCAATTATAAATTCCCCCATTTTCCCACATTCTAAAGAGGGTAGACTTACCATAATAACCACAGTCCTCAGATCTTTGTGATTCTTCTATATATCCACTCCAGTAATATCACATCTTTAATGTTTTTACTCCCTAGTTTCATAGTGAGATACAAACTAATATGTCCAAATCAGTAGGACAGTACTCTGCTAGCCTCCCCTCTATGAAATATTACCTTGCTTTTAATCCATATAACCATATAACAATTACAGCACGGAAACAGGCCTTCTCGGCCCTTCCAGTCTGTGCCGACCATTCATTTTCCCCTAGTCCCATCTACCTGCACTCAGACCACACCCCTCCATTCCCTTCCCGTCCATATACCTTTCCACTTTACTTTTAAATGTTAAAATCGATCCTGCCTCCACCACTTCTGCAGGAAGATCATTCCACACAGCCACCACTCTCTGAGTAAAGAAATTCCCCCTCATGTTACAACTTTTTTCCCTTAGTCCCACCTGCCTGCACTCATACCATAACCCTCCATACCCTTCTCATCCATATGCCTATCCAATTTATTTTTAAATGATACCAACGAACCTGCCAGCACCACTTCCACTGGAAGCTCATTCCACACCGCTACCACTCTCTGAGTAAAGAAGTTCCCCCTCATGTTACCCCTAAACTTCTGTCCCTTAATTCTCATGTCATGCCCTCCTGTTTGAATCTTCCCTACCCTCAATGGGAAAAGCTTATCCACGTCAACTCTGTCTATCCCTTTCATCATTTTAAAGACCTCAATCAAGTCCCCCCTTAACCTTCTGGGCGCTCCAAAGAATAAAGACCTAAACAAATAAACAAGGATAAACAATAATTTATCCTTTAAACAATACATTAGTGTGGACACTGGCAAATTCCCTTCTCCTCTACAGTGAACTATATTGATTATATTAGGAGGTGACTTTATAAGTTGAAGCTCTGGCGTCGAGCTTTGCCCTCACAAAACATAATTTATAAGCAATTGGGTCTTTTTATTACTCACACACTCACAATGGCAGAGGTACCATCAAACATTTCAAGTTAGCTTGCACTATTATAGCCTGATTGCCTAATATAACTGATTATTTTTGTAATATTATTTATTGTATGTTTATTTGTGATGTTGTTTTGTTAATGTACTTGTAAAGCACAAATAAATAAGAATGTCATAGTTCATTCATGGCGCATATGACAATTAAACACTCTTGACTCTTCACTTGACTCAAGAGCCTCCAAGGACAAAGCACACTCTGCACAAGAGGGTCCATGTTCATAACATTCAGATGAGAAAAGTGCAGACAGTGCATCTATTTCCTTGAGAAGAAAGGCTCACCTGATCCGGTTGCAAACAGCAGCATCAAATTTGGCTTCAACAGGGAAAGACAACCAGTGGTCAGTCGAAGGAAGGCCTTTGCCAACACATTGCCAAGAAAGAGCAATGGCAGCCCTCTTGTGGCGAGTCCCTGGAACAGCAGCAAGTGGACTGTCCAGAATACCACACAGAATTTAAAATGCAAAAGAGCCTTTTAACATGCTTTGTACTTTTTTTGGTAAATATCTAAAAGTGTGAATCCTCTGAATTGTATTGACCTAGTCACACAAAGCTTGACCTTGATGGTTTATATACACCCTAACCCCTTCCATTTCCACTCACTTCCCAAACTCTCAGTAAACAATTTTGAATAAGCATTTGGAGAAGGTGATGGCAATTGAAGCTGTAATCTCTGAGTTCTTAAGGGCCTGTCCCACAAGCATGCAACTCTATGCGATGAGCGCGACCTAACGTGGTCGCTTGAACCGTCCGGCGTCGCGGGGCCGGTCCCACTTCAATCGCCGGAGACGTGCGGAATTGTGCGGAGTTCGTCCCGACATCGCGCGGGGCTCCGAAAAACTGACTATGTTCAAAAATTCCGCGCAGCAACGACTTGTCGGCTCGCAGTCGCCTCGACGCATTACACACCACCCCGACATCGTGCCACCGTGACCCTCTCTGTAGGTGCCTCCGTGACCCTCTATGTGTGTGGCTCCGTGGCCCTCTGTGTGTGTGTGCCTCTGTGCCCCTCTCTGTGTGTCCCTCTCTGTCCTGGCGAACTTACCTTAGACTTCGCTCCAAGTTCGCCTCACTTTGCGCTGCGTTGCGCCACTCACCCGACCTCCGCGCGGCCCCTGCTGCCGGCTTGCTGCATGCAGGCGCATGCTGGTGGGAACGGCCCTGTACAGGGGATCACCCGATCTCCGCGTGGCCCCTGCTTCTAGTTTGATCGCGTTCATCACATAGAGTTGCATGCTTGTAGGACAGGCCCTTTATTCTTTCAATGTCAGGACTACAGTGTATCATGATGTATACACACATCATTCATTTGGTGCACTACATTGTTTTCCCCTGATGAAGGTGGTATTCGCACATTCCTAAGATTTACTGATTTAGCCTCTTTGTAGATCTACAAATATTGTATATTTCTCTAAGTGTCTTTGACCTTCTCGAACATGCCAGGCATTGGATCCATTTGAAAGCATTATTCCTTGATTCAGTCCAATCTAATAATACAGGCCCAAGTGGGTATTAACTGTCAAATATTGCAAACGCTTCTGATCCATATTTAACTGGGGATAATATGTGATTTAGACGCACACTTTTGAATCCTACCAATTCTACATATTAATCTTTGAAATTTAACAATACGGACTGTACATATCAGCTTTCTGGTTTATTAATCCTAATTAAATGGACTTGTCCACTTCAATTACTACAATTGAAGTTGTTCAGTCGCTCTGACTTGACTTCACTCAAATTCTATTCTATTCTAATGCCTCATTCTTTAACGTGAATGGGACAAGTCAAGGCTGATGATACATTTGATTTTCACCAAGTTTGATCCATGCGTGTAGATTATAACCTAAAATATCAATGTAAGTATTCTGGAACACTTCTTCTGACTTTCCCAGCAGTGTGAATTTGAATCATCCACACAGAACACTTCTTTCCAGTCTGGGTTCAATTATCTTAGCTAATATTTCCCCTTGGTATTATTCAATTCATGTAATCAGCTACACCCATTGCAGCTCATCAAGCAATGCATCTGGTGCAAACTCATAAATACATCACCTGACTATGTTTTGAAGTACTCCATGTACTATATTTGCTGTCCTCTTGTCTAAACTGTCTCAATGATTGAGCAATGGCTTAGCCATCTCAATGCTCATGTCAATGCTATGATTACTTAACCATTCCTTTGTCTTGAAGTTGTTTGGTTTTTCAACATTGCCTCTGGGTATTTATACAAGCCATATTCTCTGTCATTCTCACTTGCTTCAATCTATGTAGATTTGTTCCCTCTGGTTTTGGTTTTGTTGTTGTCAAAACTCCTTGCATTGCTTTCGTTAATTAACTAGGATTTGGATGTCTACACGAAGGTTTAGCAACGTTTTCGCACATGGTTGAAACATGTTGCTGTTTAGATTAACATATTTTCTGCCATAATGTTTGTACTCTGCACTAAACAATATTCTTAAGCATTTCTTGTTGTCACTTCCATGGAAATGACGAATTTGCATGCAAGATCAAATGTGAGGCAAAACTGCAAATGCTGGAAATCTACAATAACATCAGAAAGTGCTGGAAACACTCAGCGAGTCAGGCTGCATGTGTGGGGAGAGAAACAGAGTTAATGTTTCAGACTGAAGAACCATTATCAGAGCTTAGTTCCTAGTGGTGGCCACAACAGAAAGACTTTTATCATAATATGTCGGAAGGAACTGCACAGATGTTGGTTTAAACCGAAGATAGTAACTCAGCATCTCTGGAGAAAAGGAATAGGTGGAGTTTTGGGTAGAGACACTTTTCATAAGTCTGGATTTGGAACCAAGTTCCAAACACAAATGGACAGTTTGCTGATCTTCACATCATCTAGATTCCTTAACTGTTCAGCTATTAACAATGAGCATAAAAACACAAAGTGCAGGAGGAACCCAGTGGTTCAAGCAGCATTTGTAGAGGGAATGGGCAGATGACGTTTTGGGTTGAGACCCTTCTTCAAGCCTTCTTCAGTTTGAAGAAGGTGCCGACCTGAAATGTTATTTGCCCATTCCCTCCAAAGATACTGTCTGATCCGCTGAGTTTCTCCAGTACTTTCATTTTGTTCAAGGTTCCAGCCCCCACAGTGTCTTGTGTGCCATCGATATTGCTTTGTTGCCCCAACCACCCAGAGTCTTGTTTTCCTAAATTTCTCTGGAGCTTCCCTTCATTCTGCACAGCGCCAAAGAACAATGTGTTTTTATATTGTTCTAGTAAAATCAATCCAACAAGCCAAGCAACATAATAAATTGGCAACTTCATTGCTACCTCCCCACACAATCTATAATTTTAAATTCTTTCAGAGTTTAGCAAAACAGGGTTATCCACTGCCTCACAGCACCAGACACCGAGGTTTGATCCTGACCTTGGGTGCTGTCTGTTTACACGTTTTCCCTGTCACATGTGGGTTTCCTCCAGGTGCTCCAGTTTCCTCCTACGTCCCAAAGACGTGCGAGTTTGCACGTGTCATTTGTTTGCCTGTAGAGAGATCCAGCTTCTGGGGTTGCAGATTATAATAATAAGATTAAATAAGAACTTACCAGTTTGAAGTTTGATCCTTATTTTATGAGGAGATATGATGAGGGATTTCGTGAAGACCCCACCAGCACGCATGCGCGACATTTTTCAAAGCAGCAGTGTGGAATCACAGATAACAACAATGACTGAAGATAGTAAGATTTAAGAGACTCTAATATACCAGTTGACCTTATGATAGAGGGTTGGGAGTGGAGGGCATAAAATCCCTCATCGTAACTTCTCATAAAATAAGGATCAAACTTCAAACTGGTAAGTTCTCGTTTAATCTTACTATTTTACTTCGGAGTCACGTGAGTGACTTTGTGAAGATTTCAAAGCTCTGAAGATTCCATGCCCTGGACCTCGTCCATGCTCACACACTGCCATAATTACTGATGGAGGAAGTGTGTTAACATATTTCAGACTTGAACAAGCTGAAAAATAATAACGTATTTGTTAATACAAACAATAAACCCCCAAACTCGGGAACAGCACTTAAACTAACTCCGCAAACGTTGCGGGAGCGGCCACAGGTTCGTTATAAAAACGCTTAAATGTAGTTTCACTGGCCCAGCCCGCTGTTGCGAGGACATGATCCATGGGTACCTTCATGGTCCTCGCCGCTGATGTGGATGCAGCCCTGGTATAATGAGATTTAATAATGCTAATGTCTTACCTGCTGCACCGAATACCACCCTGAGCCACCTGGAGATAGTCTGCACCATCACCCTGTGATGTGGGTTTCCATGGCTGATAAACAGACCCGTCTCCATACATCCTGATGGTGTGTGTGACATTGATATAATGCCGGATATAGGTGGCTATACAGAGTCTTACATCAACGAGGTATGCTAGGAATTCCAATTTCTGTCCTGTAGATCCAGGTCTGTGTTGTTTAAGCAACTCATCTATAAAGAACGTCACTTTATTGGGGGTCGAGACCATTCTATCCAGTTTTAGTTTCTGTAGAGTCTGGACCCGTTGTGCTGTGGTCAGTGCCATTAACATCACCACTTTGAAGGTGAGTTAGTCCAGTGGTAAATCCGTCATAGGCGACCAGCTCCTGAGTAGGCTCAACACCCCTATATCCCAGGTAATATTATATCGTGGTTGGGGAGGGTTGGAATTGAATACACCCCTCATAGTTTGGATACGAGCAGGTGAGATCGCACTCCAATGTTGAGATAGGATGACAGTGCTCTCCTGGCACTGTTTATGGCAACGTAACTGAGGGCCTCATCATAATGAAGGCCCACGAGGAATTCCAGCACATTGGGGATCGTAGCAGAGTTGTAGGTGGTCTTGATCTGACTACAGAAGGCCTCTTATTTCCTTATGTGGGTGAGGTACTGTTTCCTTGTGGACTCTCTGCACGATGCTGTTATGATGTCCATGGTTATTGATGACAGCCCGAATTTCAGTAATGGCCTCTTCAGAACCTGCAAGCCAACAGGTTCAGATGACCATGGCACGGATGATTTTCCCCGGTTATGGGATAGGTTACCAAATTCGGGCATTTGGTAACCTGTGCCCATGGTTCTTCATCATATTGAGGACCACCGGGTACCATGGTTGTGTAGGCCAGTCGAGTATTATCAGCATACCTGTTGCAGAATCTAGTTGATTTTTCTGCAATACCTGACTAATGAGACAGAAAGGGGGAAAAGTATAGAAAACCTATTCCCCCAATGTAGCGAGAAGGCGTCCATCGCCGACCTGGTGTCCGCCCCTGTATTGAGTTTACCCGGAAGGAACGTAGCTGATATCCAAATATTTCTTTCAATACACCAGAGCCAAATTAAATTTGCCAATTCATCACAAGATATTGACTTGATACCACCCATATGGTTTAAATAGCCACCTCAGTGGCATTATTTATTTGAAGACGGACATGCGTATGATGCAGATTAGTGCAGTAAGCCCGCAGCCCATGACATGCTCCCAGCATTTCCAAATGGTTACCTTGTGATTGAAGAAGAGTAGACTCATGCAAATCCCATCTGCTGCCACCACTGGAAGTGGTGTCGGTAGCTCCCCAGCCCTGGGTGCTTGCATCAGTTTGTAACACGACTAATGGGTTTTTGATATAATGATGGGATTAAAACAATCACAAACATTGCTAATCCACCATTGTAGCTCAATTTTTGCCTTGTTTGGCAGCTGCACAGGCCTGTCCAAATGTCCAGCATTCGCTTTTAATGCCGTGATTTTTGCTCTTTCCAAGTTTTGATAGTGACAACCGCCCAAATTGTGCAGCTGGAATGTAGCTACAAGCTTCCCAATCGCCTTAGCAGCATGTCCAATAGTCGGTTTCCTGGCGCAAGAAAGGCTGTTACATGCCTCTATTATATCTGTTGCTTTGTTCCCTGGGAATCAGAACCCCATGCATCCCAGAATGTACGCAACCTCCCTCCTACTTGTGAGCTTATACATGCAGTACTCCCAAGAGAACCAGACCCCCTTACCTCCATGGTTACCGGTGGGGCTTGATGTTCTGGGCTTTTGTGGTTCGTTGTGTTGCTGGGTTGTGGGATTGGCGCATCTTGCACGCTGGTCGCCGTGGGCCCTGTCCTAAAAAAGGCTTTTGTTGGTAGGGTGCAACCGGTGGATAGGTTCTGGTTGCCCTGACGGGTTGAACCCGAGGCCTGTAGATGTAGCGTACGGATGCTGTCTGCGAAACGCCGGTGGCCTGCTCGAGGATGGTGGTTTCATCAACCCGACCGCTTTTGCCTCCTTGTCCAGGTCTTTTACCTGTTTTGGCAGGTCTTCACCGAACAGCTGTCCCCGGGACTGCCCCAGATGGGTGTGTTGACGGTCAGGACATTGAGCGACACACAATTACCCGGACCTTTGTACTTGTTTGTAGCCTCCGTGAGCACCTGTTCCTGCAGCTGGTGTGTGGTTCTGCTGTGTGTCTCCTAGATCCTAGAACTACTGGGCTTCTGCCAACGGACCGCACCTCGTGGAGGTGATGTCTAGGGTGCGTTGGCAGGTAGTCGCTGCCTGCCGCTCCTGTGGGGCTACACGACTCCCGCGCGGACATGCCGCTAGTCCGCCGGCCGCCGCAGAGGGCTCCCCGACACCCCTGAGACTGAGCACAGGGGACTGAGACAGAGCATAGTCGCTGCCAGCCGCCTCAGCGGGGCCACACAACCGAAATGCACTGCCACCGGCCTGCACTCTGGCAGCCTGCCCCGGTGGTGAGCCGGTACCTCCCGCACCTGCGGGGCTCCCCGACTTCCAGCAGGTATATCACCAGTCCGCGATCTGGCAGACTTCTCCGGTGGCATGTCGATCCCGGCCACTGCAGTAGGGCTTCTCGACCTAGGTGCAGCTTTCACCCCTGGTCCGCCCTCTGGAGACCTGAGGTCAACGGGCTGCCCAACGTTCCGTAATTTTACGCCGTCAGCTGCGGTGTTGAGTTGGGCTGCCGCTCTGCCGTTCCTACATACGGTGAATCTGTGAGCCCGGACCCTCCTGGGTCAACGGGATTGCCCGACTCCGGCCTATTGCTGCCGTCGCTAACTGCCCGCATCGCGGTCCGCAGTCAGTCTCGAAGCGGAGTACTCTGTCACACAGAGTCCCTGGTCTGATTCCTGTCGGGAAAAAAACCCGACCGCAGGTTTGTTTCCTTACCTGTAGGTCCGTTGCAGTAGAGGAGCGACCCTCCTCCCTGCCTGTCGCCTCGCATACGGTCGACGATATTTCGCGCATGTGTGCTGGCGGGGTCTGCACGAAGTCACTCACGTGACTCCGAAGTAAAATGCTATCTGAATCTGGATTGTTATTTAGCTCATAAGATAGGGAGTATTGGGGTCAGATCTAGGGATTAGGGAGAACATTGAAGAGGATGAAACGAGAGCCTGGCAAAGTGATCGATAGTCAGTGTGGACTCCAAGGGCCAAATGGCCTCTTTCCATGCTGAATCTTTCAATCAATCATGCTTGAACTCATTGTCCGTGCCATTCCTTCAGACATGTAGTCTTGTGGTTACATGGTCCAAACGCATTCCAGACCTAACTGCTCAGACTATCTGCAGAGTGATCCATAAATCACAATTTGGTCTTAAGCCTGCAGATGCTGAAGCTTCAATCTGGACCAGCGTCCAGTAAAGCTGCTGACTCGCAGTTCCACAGAAGCTGAGTTCAATCCCAATCTCAGATGGATGTCTGGGCTTTGCACGTTGTTCTTGCTGTGACCATGTGGGTTTCCCCCTGGTGCTCCAGTTTCCTACCACACCCCAAAAACATGTGAGTTAGTACATTAATTGGCTGATGTAAATTGGCCCTAGTACAAAGGCACGTGGTAGAATCTGTGATGGGTGGAAGGGAAGTGATGGGGATGTGGGGAGAATAACATGATTAAGAGTAACATTAGTGTGAAAATATCTATGTGGTGGTCAGTGATGGTCTTTGCGCATGTGTTTTGTTTAGTTTAGTTTTGTTTTATTTAGTTTAGTTTAGTTTAGCTTAGTTTAGAGATACAGTATGGGACCAGACCCTTTGGCCCACCGAGTCCGTGTCAACCAACGATCACCCGGACGCTAGTTCTACGTTATCCCAGTTTTGTATCTTACACACTCGGGCCAATTTCCAGAAACCATTTAACCTTTGGAATGTTGTAGTAAACCAGATCACCTGGATGAAAACTACGCAGTCACGGGGAGAATGCACAAACTCCACCCAGATAGCACCCGTGCACAGGATTGCTTAAATCCTATTAAAACTCATGCATTGCTCAGTCTGATGGAAATTCATTGGGCTGAAATATCAGCTCTTGTTTCTTTCTGCCTGACTTGTTGAAGCTTTCCAAAATCCCCCGTTTGTATTCCACCATCTCCTATTTCTGCCTTATTCCTTAAGTGCGTTCTACTATAAATCTGCAAGATCCTCAGAAATGGTGCCTAGAAATGAAGGCAATATTCAAATTGAGGCCTAAAACGCGTTTCTAATCTGTTTGGTGTAAATTTCTTGCTATTGTATTTTCTTCCAGTGTTAATAAAGTCAACAATATCATGTGCTTTTCATATGCCCTTTGTCAACTTGTTTTGCCAGTTTCTAAGTCTAGTGTACATATGTTCCCAACATGAATTTTATGATTATTTATTTTGCCTCCCTCATAATTATGCCAAAATGAACACCCAGGGAGAATCACAACTCTCGGATGAAGTGAACATGTGAAGGGACTGTGAGCAATTCAGTCCCAAACTTTGGAATTTGGATAGAATTTTTCAGGGTGTCACAGAGGCGCAGCAGCAGAGGCGCAGCCTTACAGCGCCAGAGACCCACGTTCCATCCTGACAACGGGTGCTGACTGTATGGAGTTTGCATGTTCGCCCTGTGACCACTTGGGTGTTCTCCGGGTGCTCCAGTTCAAAGGTTCAAAGGTCAAAGTTTGTGCTCACGTGCACCTATTAAGGTAAAGCGAGACTCGAATTACCATACAGCCACACTAAAAAAAAAGCAACAAGACACACAAGTACATAAAAGTTGACATAAACATCTACCACAGCAGATTCGCAACATTCCTCACTGTGATGGAAGGCAATAAAGTACAGTTTCCCCCCACATTCCAAAGACGTGCAGGTCTATAGGTTAATTGGCTTCTGTAAATTGTCCCAACATAGCTAGTGTATGGGTGATCACTTGTCGGTGTGGACTCAGTGAGCCGAAGGGCCTGTTTCCGTGCTGTATCACTAAACTAAACTAAACTAAAATGAAAATGATGAAAAGTAAACTATTATATCAAAATATATACCAACACAATGCTTTCAGGCACGATAAGTGGCAAGCAGTATTCATGCCATAAAGGTGTGATGCAAAGGCCTTTGATATTTAATGGCATCACTGAACTATTATCAAGTTGCCCTCTGTCAACATACTGCAGGCTGCCATTAACCAAACACCATTGTCTGGACCAGCCACATAAACACTGTGGCTAGAAGAACTATGGGTATCAGGTGACTAGTAACTCACCTGCTTACAGCCCAAATCCCAGTGTTATTTTTGTAAACAAAATGGTGCCAGAACACATGTCGTTCCTTGCCCTGTCCTTGCCTTTCTTGACGTCCTCTGAGTGTGGGCCATATGTATGTAGTGATGTTTGTATTTAATCTATGAACCACTGTTGTTTGTTATACTATTCTTATACCAATGTAAAGCACTTTGGCCAACGAGAGTTGTTTTTTAAATGTGCTATATAAATAAAAATGACTTGACTTGACTTGCCCATGTCATTGATGCCCGTGGCACATTGGCATCCTATGAGCTGCTTAGGCTGTTTAAGGGTCAGACATTCTAATTTCATTAATACATTTTATTTAAAAACTACCGTAGTAACCTTTGAAAATTTTGTGAATCACGTTTTTAACTTTAAAGAGTTGCCTGTATACTGTTCCGACGTGTACCATCACAAAAAAGCCATTGCCAAAACCTTTCCATCATCTGCAGAACGTACTGTAAGTCAGGAATGTGATGGGAAACCCTTCGCGAACCAGGAGTAAATCTCCATTAATATTCTAACTGAATCCAAACATGCAGGAAACATTCAACAGGTCAGACAGTATCAGTGGAAGGATACCACTGATACTCCGAGATCTTCGGTTTCCTCCCACACTCCAAAGGCATACAGGTACGTAGGTTAATTAGCTTGGTCTCTAGTGTGTGTGGGATAGTGTAAGCGTGCGGGCACCGCTGGCCGGCGCAGACTTGGTGGGCCGAAGGGCCTGTTTCTACACTGTATCTCTATACTAAACTAAACTAAACTAAACTGAACCACCCAAGGCAAATCAGCCGATTTGATTAACATCCCATCAGTTACCCTAAGCATTTATTCCCTCCTTTCATTACTCTGGCTGCAGAGTGAATCATGAATCATAAAACTGTGCAGCACAGAAATGGTTCTTTCAACCCACATTGTCCATGATACCTATCTGCACTAACCCCGTTCTTCCACATTAGGCCTGTATCCCTTGGCTCCTTTCCTATCCAAGTACCTGTCCAAATGCCTTTTAATCATTGCATCTGTATCTGCCTCGACCACCTCCTCTGGCAGTTCATTCCAGATGTTCACCTATTTTAAAAAAAGGATAAAGATATCCTTTAAACATCTTCCATCGCCAAATATACTAAATTTAATAGAGGAATTTGGTTATTTTTCAGGATATAGAATAAACTGGAACAAAAGCGTAATTATGACGATAAAACCTCAAGAGCCGTTACATCTGTTGAAATTCCCCTTTAGAATTGCAACAGAAAAATGTAAGTATTTGGGCATCCAAATGACTAGGAAATATAAATCCTTACTCAACGCAAACTATATGCCTTTAATACCTAAATTAAATGGGTTGATTAAATTCTGGAAAACACTGCCGATGTCCTTAATAGGCAGAATAAACGTGATAAAAATGATCTTCTTACCACAAATACTGTACCTATTTCAATCAATACCAATATACTTACCTAAAAAATTCTTTAAAAAATTAGATTCTGATATTATAAACTTCATATGGGATTATAAATCACATAGAATTAAGAAAATACACTTGTGTAAATCTAAAGAATCAGGGGGACTGACACTCCGTAACTTATTGCATTACTATTGGGCAGTGAATATTAAAAATATAATCTATTGGTTGGCCAGTTCTGCCCAACAGGTAGATTGGATAAGAATGGAGAAAGAGGATTGTTCCCCTTATAATATAGGAGCGATCCTTCTTTCCCCGATGAAACTGAACAATATAATATATAAGAAGAATCCAATTATTCACAGTATAATACGAATTTGGAATCAAATAAAATTATCTTTAAAATTAAGAAAATTATCGCTTCTTTCTCCAATAACTACTAATCCCTCATTCAAACCATCCATTATTGATAAAACGTTTATCCATTGGGAAAGATTAGCAATTAAAACAATGGGAGATATGTATGATGTGGGAAAACTTTTATCATTCCAACAATTACAACTAAAATATAATTTGAAAAATAATCAATATTTCAAATATCTTCAAATTCAAGATTATTTGAAGAAATATATACAAGGATATCAAACCCTAACCCCAGATTTATTGGAGGAAGGAATGAATAGAAAGGCAGAATCAAGCAATTTAATATTTTATTTATATAATATCATTTTAAATATAGAAACGCCAACGACAGAGACTATTAGAAGGGACTGGGAACAAGAGTTATTGATAAAAATTCCTAATGATAGATGGGAAATTTTTTTATTATATGTAAATAAATGTTCAATTAATGTAAGACATAACCTAATTCAATTTAAAATTTTACATATTATTCTAAAACTAGACTGAATAAAATATTCTCAAATGTATCCCCCATCTGTGACAAATGTCTTACTCAAAATGCCACTATAGCACATTCTTTTGTCTCGTGTATAAAACTGTATAAATTTTGGAATGAAATTTTTGGAATTTTTACAAAACTATTTAACACAAAATTGAACCCCAATACAGAACTGATTATCTTTGGATCAATGGAAGAGGGAAGTAAACTAACTATATTCCAAGAAGCTTTTCTTAATTACGTTCTAATTACAGCAAAAAAACGTATACTCAAATTTTGTAAAAACGCAACCACGCCAACATTCAAAATGTGGATGTCAAATATGTCTGAAACGCTTCATCTTGAAGAAATGAGATTCCTCCTACTAGGCAAAGTAGACCAATTCTCAAAGACTTGGTCTCCTTTTATTAACTTTTTGCAAGCATATGGTGCAACATAACATAACCTCAGAAATTAAATGGTTTAGAACCGGGTGACGGATGGGCAAAAATACGAAATAGGTAGATCTCTCCTAATCTCTCTTTTCTTTATTTTCTCCTTCTATTTCAATCTTTTCAGCTTCTCTTCTGTGTCCTTTATTTCTTTTGCTATCTGTTTCTACTCGTTTGTCGATCTATTCCGACACTCTTTATTTCTTTTTTCTCTCACTGTCCTTTTATTATCAAATCAAAAGTATGAAGTTGTACAAAAATGAAAATATGTATGTATGTATTAGGTACTCAGGTACCACACTATTGTACTTACTTCTAACAAAAAAAACCAAAACAAAAAAACAAAAAAAAAACATCTTCCATTGCATTTTAAATGTGCCTTTTTATTTCTTGCCATAGAGTCATAGAGTAATACAGCGTGGAAACTGGCCCTTTGGCCCAACTTGCCCACACCAGCCAACATGTCCCAGCTACACCAGTCCCATCTGCTTGGGTAAAATAATTGACTAACCATTCTATCTATGCTCTTCATTTAATTTATGAACTCCCATAAGTTCACCCCTCAGCCTCTGAAATTCCAGTGAGAATAATCCCCACATACCCAACCTTTAATTATAACTACCATCCAATTCCAAGCAATATTTAGGTGAATCCTTCATGCACTCTCTCTGATGTTTCTACATCATTCCTGTTATGTGGTGCCCAGAACTCTACACAGTATTCAATAGTAGTTTAACCAAATATTTTGTACAGACGTAATATAATGTCTCAACCTTTATGCTCAATGCTTCAGCCTATAAGGGCAAACATAGCAAAAGCCTTTTTCACTCTCCTATCCACTTGGTTACCACTTTCAAGGAGCTATCGAATGGCACCCAGGGCTCTCCCTCTGTATATCTATGGTCCCATGGTACTGCCTTTTATTTAAACTTGAGACTTTAAGACTTTGCCTTTATACTGTGCCTTTATAGATGCTTCAGTCCACCGAGTCCTCGCCGACCAGCAATCACCCCTTTCACTAACACTATCCTACACACTAGGAACAATTTACCTATTGTTTACCAATGCCAATTAGCCTACAAACTTGCACGTCTTTGGAATATGGGAAGAAACCGGAGCACCCGGGGTTACGGGGAGAACATACAAACTTTGTACTGACAGTACCCATAGTCAGGATCAAACCCGGGTCCCTGATGCTGTAAGGTGGCAACTCTACCGCTGCGTCTCCGTGCCGCCCATCGTGCCAGTATTATTCTATACACCCTACCAGAATTTGACTGTGTAAAATACACTGCAGTTACTCGCGTAGCCTAGATCTGAGAACTTACCCGTGGCACCCTAGCCAATATCCACCTCTCAACGTGTTTTACTAAAATTTATTATTACCCCAACTAACCTTCTGCATTTTCCCTACAACTGTGTATGCATGTCAACAAAGCTCGCAGAGGGCAGTCCAACCTGCAAGTGGTGGATAAGTCTCAGATAAGGATCCCACTAAAGAATACTTTGAAGTCTTAACATTTGTTTTCTTTCTATGCCTACTTCCTGACCTGCTGGGCGCTTCCAGCCCTTGCTATTTTTAGTTCATCTGCACTTCTCCGATTTTCATAAACAATCACTTGCCTTTCTAATTCAGGTTGGAGACTCCATTCAAATGAATGGGTTGCACTGCTAGCACTAACCAGCTTTGAAGTGGGGCTGAGGGGGGCAATACAATCCCCTCAATACCGTCCATATGTGTTTGGAGTCAGTGGCGGGTACATCAGTAAACTGAGGGACCTGTCACTAAAGGTCAAATACTTTACTCCAACACCTCATTGCCAGTTTTTCCCTGTTATCCGTGTTGCAATGTCCAACACGCATGTCAGACATGAACTGACATGACCACTAGGAGAATGAAGTGAGTACATTTTTGACATTATTTTGGTTGGACTATGAGATGTACAAGTAGACCACTCGGTTTCCTATGTTCCAAAAGTGGTTACATTTCTGAAGTGCGTCATTGCCTGTCAGGCACTTTGAGGTGATTTATAAATGAAAGTCTTTTGAAGGATACAGGTGATCGATGGTTAGCATGGATTTGGTGGGCTTAAGGGCCTGTTTCCATGCTGTATCTTTCAATGATTCAATGATTGTTGAATGGCCCAAACCATCACCTTAAAGTGATGTGCGACTGTTTACGACATTTCTTGTGTCTTGCTTATTATGTCTGACTGCTTTCCCGTGTTTGATTGGAGCATGTCTGACTGATTACTTCACCTGTCTCCAGGCTCTGCGGTTCTAAGGCCCTGACCTACACTGTCGGTAAGGCTCGAGCTTCATGTTAATTTCCGTACTGTCAAAGTCTCACTTCCCTCTGCTGGATTGTGGCTATGACTAATGAAATGCCATTGAATTATCTTGGAATAGGGAAATTCTTTGCATGTAGGAAGAATACCGCTTGGCTGAGCAGGAAATACAGCCCACGTTGTGACCGGAAAGAGATTTGTTCTCAGAAGGTGGGACTGAGTAACACCATCATTGTGCAATGGCTCTCAAGGCAGCTGGCTCAGATAGCACACTGAGTGCAATCCTGCCCTGACAGACACCATCTCCTTCCGTCCACTGCGCCTCTGAAAAGTGACATTGCTATTTAACATTGGAGTCACGGGTGACTTTTCACAGAAAATTATATTCAGAGGAAAATGACCCAACTATTCATGACTAGGAAGGAAATGCAGATGCTGGTTTACACCGAAGGCACGCTACACTTCCTCCCCCCGGACTCTCAGTCTGAAGAAGGGACTTGACCCAAAATGCCACCCATTCCTTCTCTCCAGAGATGCTGCCTGGCCAGCATTTTGTGTCTATCTTTGGCCTAACTATACAAATGGGATTCATCGTTACACTGTTCATGATACACAACCATACAGGTGGCATAGTGGCGTAGCTGGTTGAACTGCTGCGTCACAGCGCCAGAGACCCGGTTCGATCCTGACCTCGGGTGCTGTCTGTGTGAAGTTTGTATGTTCTCTCTCCTTCTTCTCTCATGCCGGTTTCGTCCGGGTGCCCCAGTTTCCAAAGATGGGCGGGTTTGTAGGTTAATTGGCCCTCTGTAAAATTGCCTCTAGTGTGTGTGTGTGTGTAGGGAGATATCGAAAACATGGAATAACATGTGAATGGGTGTTCAATGGTCCGCTTGAACATACAGTAGTTGGCTGAAGGTCCTGTTACCATGCAGCATCACTAAATGAAACCACGCTAAACATATGATCACATACAGCCATCCTGTCAGAAGCCACAGTCGCTGGAAGTCACCATGGCCACACCATTTTGTAGCACACCTGATGTCTCGGGTGCAGCGGAGTCCTGTTGCTCTCAGCGTGACTGTCAGCAGGAGCAGACGGTGCACCGTGTGTCCCGACTACTTGGTGTTGCTAAGTCAGTGGAGCCACAAACTCGGCACTGGGTTCCCCATTGCAACGTTGATGACCCATTAATTCCATCTTGAAACAGACCGAGACAGATAACATGCCCGATTCATGGAGTCAAAGAGGCATACAGCACGGAAACAGGCCCTTCAGCCCAGCCTGCCCATGCTGACCAAGGTGCCCCATCTAGAGTCAAAAAGCACGAGAAAACGCCACGATGCAAAAAAGGTAAAAGCTAAAGGTAAAAGGTAAACACGCACACTGACTGAGGTATGATCCCAAGACATTCCAAAATAAACTGTACAAGAGTAAACACCATCCCAACAAGAACATTCACAACAACACAACATTACCAATGTCTGAAGAAGGTTCTCAACCCGAAACGTCGACCATTGAGTCTGAAGAAGGGTCTCGACCCGAAGCGTCACCCATTCCTTCTCTCCAGAGATGCTGCCTGTCCCGCTGAGTTACTCCAGCATTTTGTGTCTATCTTCCATTTAAACCAGCATCTGTAGTTATTTCTTACACAACATTACCAATACCATTTCTATCTCTGAGTTCACTCAATCATATTTATTTATGTTATTCATTGTTCTTAGAATACAATTAATACAAATACCCATCTTACTAATACTATTCATATCAATATAACAGGCATCCAGGTAACCAGGCAATATACCAGTTATCAGGCAACTGAATCATCCTACCACAACCAGAGCACTGTTGAACTATTAGCTACCTCTTTGATGACCCCCAGACTATCCTTGATTGGACATTGCTGGCTTTACCTTGCACTGAACGTTATTCCTTTATCATGTATCTATACACTGTAAAGGGATCGATTGTCTTTCTTGAATTGTCTTTCTGCTGACTGGTTAGCACGCAACAAAAGCTTTTCACTCTACCTCGTTAGATAGAGTTAGATAGAGCTCTAGGGGCTAGTGGAGTCAAGGGATATGGGGAGAAGGCAGGCACGGGTTATTGATAGGGGACGATCAGCCATGATCACAATGAATGGCGGTGCTGGGTCGAAGGGCCGAATGGTCTCCTCCTGCACCTATTTTCTACGTCTATGTTTCTATGGTACACATGACAATAAACTAAACTAAAATATACCAACATTGCTCATACAAATTGTAGCTATGTCGGCACCATCTGTCTCAATACCACCATCATTGAAACCAGCCACAAAAATGCCCATATCTACTGGTCCTGTCATGAATAACACATTTCAATTTAAGAAAACTTGAGAATGAATGTAGGTTGACTGTATCTGAACGGAGTAATATTTTCATTGTTTCATTGTTTACGAAGGAACTGCAGATGCTGGAAAATCGAAGGTAGACAAAAGTGCTGGAGAAACTCAGTGTGTGCAGCAGCATCTATGGAGCAAAGGAAATAGGCAACGTTTCGGGCCGTAACCCTTCTTCGGACTGATGGGGATATTTTAGATTGTATGCTTAATCCAGGTTTGCAGTGCAAGTCAAAATAATGTAAGACTAATTTCAGCAGATGGAAATACTTTTCACAAGCATTGCCCTGAATCTCGTCATGTTTGAACTCTAGACGGATGTGATTCCAAAGCAGATGTTGTAACAGAATGTGCAATCTCACAATGCTCCCAGATGTTATAGGAACAGCTAACTTCAAATCTAGCTCAGGAAGTGCACAAAATTGAGTTTTGCTGACATGATGTAGGGATGCTCTTCTTGCCTTTGGTCAAAGAGCAGGAATGGAAATAAGAGTCAACTCGAGGCATTGGGAGGTTAGGTTCTGAGGAACGTTAGGCAAGAAAGATAGGGTTTTGGAAACCCAGTGCATAAAAAGGCACAAATAAGCAATATGCATTGCTGTCCTATGCCAGTTTTCATCAAGGCTATGGTGGAGAAATAGACCAATGTGTGTGATGTGCAATGCATCATGCACATGGGTTGCCCAATGGAAATCATTGGTTGAACCCATGGATTTCATTTATGGCAGGGGCTGGGTATGGATTTGGAAAAGAATGGCACTGTGCCTTTGGATTTTGGAGACAATACATAGATTATGGGGGCCCACAAGAAAAAAAGTAGATAGAAAATTGCACGTTTTTGCATCAGTCTTGTGTTGTACCCTGACTGAGATCGCTCAAATATACCTGGTGTGCACCATGTACAAGTACATTGTGTACAGGGAGTAGTTTAGTGTAGTTTATAGTTTAGAGATGCAAGGCGGAAACCGGCCCGTTGGCCCATCGCGTCCACGACAACCCCGCACACTAACACTATCTTACACAGACTAGGGACAATTTACAATTTTACCAAGCTAATTAGCCTACAAACCAGCATGTCGTTGGGGTGTGGGAGGAAACTGGAGCATCCGGAGAAAACCCACGCAGGTCACGGGGAGAACGTACAAACTACATGCAGACAGCACCCGTAATCGGGATCGAACCAGGTCTCTGGCGCTGTAAGGCAGCAACTCTACCGCTGCGCCACCGTGCCGCATTGCTATAATTTCTGGAAATAGAGCATAGAATAGTACAGGGAACAGTGCAGCCCAGGCCTTTTGGACGACAATGTCTGTGATGGACAGAATGTTAAACCAGAAATGCACACTAAGTTCTGATCAAATTTTAGAATAAATTCCATTGCTTAGGACATAAAAATGCTCCATTGCATGATATAACGTCTGGGTTGGGAGATTTTACACATGCGTAATCAAAGTTTCAAGAATGTAATGGAAATTCGCTGGTTCATGATGACAAAGGGGTATTTTTTAATAAATACCAGGGTATTTGTGTCCTTGACACAAAGTGTTCCGTACATGACACAAATGAGATGGAGTACTGGAAAATTATAATAGTTTTACTATTTGGGGTCGAATATAAATATTTGTCAATGGACAAGTTTGCAGAGAACAATTTTCACAGTGCTGACTTCTTTAGCATATTACTGTGATTATTGTGTAATTAAAAAATCAGTCTGTTCTCAATCATGCAATGCTTGCCAAGTCTAAACTGGGCAAGCAAAACTGCTGATGAAACATACAATAACTACTTTGAACATAAATGCCAGGATTCACACAGATCCAAATTACAGTGGGTTTTTTCCTTTCTAATCATTGCCAAATATGACTTATCGACATTCATAGACAATGTGCTTTAAATTGGGAAGTATACTTATAACAATTACTTCAAGTTATTTCAATACCATAACTTCTCAGATACAGCAGATCATTTTGGTTCAGAGATAAAATGTGGAAACAGGCCCTTCGGCCCAATGAGTCCATGCTGACCAACGATCACCCATGCACACATGTTCTATCCTACACACTAGAGACAATTTACAGAAGCTAATTAACCTACAAACCTGCACGCCTTTGGAATGTGAGAGGAAGCCGCCTGGTCACAGGTAGAACATATAAACTCCGTACAGACAGCACCAATAGTCAGGATTGAACCCAGGTCTCTCGTGCTGTGAGGCTGCATCTCCACTGCTGTGCCTCTGTGTCACCCAACTTTGAACTACTTGAATGACTGCAGATACTGCTTCTATGTTTGTTAATGGAATGCTACTGAGTATCTGGCCAAACTAGACTATGCACTGTTATATCTCACACCAAATTTATTGCTAAACTCTCCCAAAGACATTAAAATTTCCATTGGGAATACAGCCACCCTGAAGTGTCATAGCTTTGCATTATCACATTTATAAAGCCATTCTACATAACTACATTTCTACATGTACGTTTCCCCCTCTGTTATCAGACTTCTGAATGCTCCTTCCATAAGTTAGTCTACTATCCCATTCACCTCTACCCCATTGTGGACATTGGACTTTGTCTATGGAGCTGATGCACTACAATTCTGAGAACTATGTTCTGCACTTTGAATTTCCCCCTTTGCTCTATCTATTGTACTTGAGTTTGGCTTGATTGCACTTGTGTAGAGTTTATCTGATCTGAACATGCAAAAAACAAAGGTTTTCACTGTAACTCGGCACACATGGCAATAATAAGCCTAAACCTAGTGTATCCCACCTATTGCAATCAAAGCTGCTGGACAGGGATCTAGTTTGAGAGACAATCTGAGAACCTGGATGTATCTTGACCACTGGTGGTAAGAGTTGGAATTAAAACCATGACCTGAAACCACAGAGGGCAGGATTAAACTGATCAAGAGCCTCGGGACCATATCATGTGCTTTATTTGCCAACTTTGACCGGTTGGCAGAGTTAGGCCTCAGTGAATAGTTGGAGAACTAACCAAGTGGGGAAATAGTCTCTACGTAACACAAAAGGACACAAAGTGCTAGAAAGACTCAGCCGATCGGTCAGCATCGCAGAACAAAATGAGTGCGGCTGTCAGGGATTATGGAGAGAAGGCAGGAGAATGAGGTTAGGAGGGAGAGATAGATCAGCCATGATTAACTGGTGGTGTCGACATGATGGACTGATTGGCCTAATCATGCTCCTAACTCTTATAAACTTATGATAGGTGATGATTCGGGTCAAGATACTTCTTCAGTCTGAAGAAGGGTCCCGACTCAAAAGGTCATCTTTCCATGTTCTCCAGAGATGCTGCCTGACCTGCTGATTTACTCCAGCACTTTGTGTCCTTTTGTGCATTAACCAGCATCTGCAGTTCCTTGTTTCTAGTCGCTAAGTCAGATGGTTCCTGCTGGAAAATCGCCAATGAACACCTTGTTTGTCCACCAAACCACCAGACATCTTGTGTTTTGGTGGAAGCCCAGCTCCAATTCCATTCGTACTCCCTGTCCTGCGTGATAAATTACTCCACAAAAGATATAATAAAAATCCCCGTCAAAACAAGGTTTCTGACTAAGGAGCGGACTGTACGAGACAAACCAGTGTTTTCTTTTGTCTGATGAGGTAATTATTTAGTGGAAGAAACATGCCCCACTTTGCAAAAGCAGCAGGGAGTTCTGGCAGATCTTTCAATGTTGTAATGAGAATCCTTGTTAAAACCTGCCTGGACATTAGAACAAGACAATCACCCTTAAGATGACTGTTCTACATCTTTAAATGTTAAACTGCAATCATTCCGGCCTTATCAATGTGCTATGTTACAATCATTATCATTGTTCAGAAACTTTATGGTCTTTCAGATGTTGACATGAGAAATGTTTCCCATTGGATACTGAAGGTTTGACATGCAGATTCCCAGATTCTAATCGCTGTTTCATGTTGAATTATCCAACCTTGAGGGTATTGAGATGCTACAGTTAAAATAAGGAGCAGTGGTTCATCTTGGATGAGTTGGGAATCAGAAAAGTGTAAACGCGTTGTTGGAATTTGGTTTCCCTCCAACCCACTGCTGGTGTTTTGCAGCTTGTCACGTTGACAACTCACGCTACTTAGGAAAAGACGTGTTTCAGTCACACAGCTAACTTCAAGGACAAACCTCTCATCACCTGCTCTATGCATTTGGTTTTCTCCCTGGGCCACTTTAACATCATTGGAAATCCTACCAAGAGAAGACATTGTCCATATGGCCAGATTAATGATGAGAGCCATCATCTGCTGACTGCTTGCAAGGTAGTTTAAGGAAGACTTCTTGCAAGGTAGTTGTCAGTTTCAGATATTCTGCAGGGAAGTAAACCCATTAATGAATCCTTGCAAACACTGGAAGTCCTTTAGGAAGTAAAATGGATGACGTTCTACTCCAATTTAATGATCTGATTTATTCGTACAGATTGTCAGGCTAACTGGTGGTGCCAACACATATCAGATATTATAATAGGGAATTAGAAAGACAGTGAACAAATGTAAAGGTTTGGGGAAGGGTCAGGGAGTGGAACAAATACATTGCAATAGTAATGGCACTCCATAAATGCATTGGACTGATGACGAGTCGGGTTGGAACCCTTTTGAGTCTGAAGAAGGGACTTGACCTGAAACGTCATCTGTCCATTTTCCTGTCCAGAATCGGCCTGGCCTGCTGAATTCCTCCAGCAATTTGCTTCTAATTAAAGATTCCAGCATCTTCTGTGCACATCCAGTTTCTCCCTGACTATTGGCACAGGGATCGGTTGAAATTTCATCATTATATGAACTCGATATACGGTCAACAGCAATAACAGCATCATATGGATTTAATTGGATTCCTTGGTATGTGAAGAAGACAGGGCAGGGGAAACTATAAGCTTCTGAACTAAGGCTGTGTCCAACACAAATATTTTTAAATCAGGGGAGCAGTACTATTATCTTCAGATCTAAAATTATTTGTCATAACTTAGTTTTAAATGCTTTTGGCATGGAGAGAGATGAGAGAAGCGATCCACAAGTTTCAGTGTGACACAATCCTTAACCCCTTTTGCTTCTTTGTTTACCTGCCTCACACCACATTTATAACCAATTTCTTTGAACACAAAACATTCATGCAGTTTCTGTTCTGGGGTCAATTTTGGCACGGTGACACAGCGGTAGTGTTGCTGCCTTACAGCATCAGTGACGCGGGTTCAATCCTGACTATGGGTGCTGTCTGTACGGAGTTTGTACGTTCTACCCGTGATTGCGTGGTTTTTCCCCGGGTGCTCCCGTTTCCTCCCACACTCCAGAGACATACAGGTTTGCAGGTTAATTGACTTTGGGAAAAATTGTAAATTGTCCCTAGTGTGTAGGATAGTGCTGCTGTATCGGGATCACTAGTCGACATGGACTCTGTGGGCCGAAGGGCCGGTTTTCTGCTTTTCCTCTAAACTAAACTTTATGTCTGACCTCAGAAATGTGCAATAGAGTCCAGTGGCGTGAAACACATGTCCAGCACAATTAATATGCCTTGTGTAGACTAACAAGCCTACTTCTGTTAGACTTAAAGGGTGCCTGAGCAGGTTACCAGCTAGTGCTGGGAATCTGACTCAGTTTGAATCTGACCCATTTGCATCTAATCTGCCTTCTAGAAAAAAAAAACGTTAAAGAAAACATAGTAAAATAGGTGCAGGAATAGGCCATTCGGCCCTGCGAGCCACCACCACCATTCAATATGATCATGGTTAATCATCCAAAATCAGTATCCCGTTCCGGCTTTTCCCCCATATTCCTTGATTCCGTTAGCCCGAAGAGCTAAATCTAACTCTCTCTTGAAAACATCCAGTGAATTGGCCTCCACTGCTTTCTACGGCAGAGAATTCCACAGATTCACAACTCTCTGGGTGAAGAAGTTTTTCCTCATCTCAGTCCTAAATGGCCTACCCCTTATTCTTAAACTGTGACCCCTGGTTCTGGGCTCCCCCGACATCGGGAACATTTTTCCTGAATCTAACCTGTCCAATCCCGTAAGAATTTTATATGTTTCTATAAGATCCCCTCTCATCCTTCTAAATTCCAGTGAATGATTGAATGAATGAATGAATAAATGAATGAATGAATGAATAAATACAAGTCCAGTCAACACTTCTCAATGGAAGTGTCTCCCATTGCCCTCATCAAGCTTACATCCATCACCTAACCCACCTTTCCAACAACTGATCTGTGACCCAGACTGAAACACCCTCTGTCAACATTGGAAAACACCCCCAAACACCAACTCCCAAGGGCAGATGGCATTCCCCAACGACCACCAGCTCTGATGTTCAGAAATCAAGCTTTTGCATCTCGGACCACATCTTTCTTTGCGATATGATCTTAGCAGAGTTACGTCAATGGAAGTGGAGGCAATGCACAAATATCAAAATATATACACATCAGCCTTCTGTTTCATCTCTGTTTACGAGCACATGACAAGAAACAGAAAGACCTCCCTTAACATTGGCTGTTGTGCCAAGTTGAGAGCACAGAAATGGCTATTCGTCCCTGCAACCCCAAGCCCCATGCAGGTCTGTTCATACATATCATATCATTTTATTGACACACCCATCCACTCATTTCTCCTTCCCACACCTAATTTCATCTTAAATAGAGGTTTGATCTTCCCTCAACTACTTTCTGTGGTTCCGCACGCAAACTGCTCTCCCTAATTCCCTGCTGTCTTTTTTAATTATTGCTTATTTTTCTTGCTCCAAGTTTTTGTTTCACTGGCAAGTGGAGAAATGTCTGCACCGATCACATCAAACCATGTCACCATGTTAAAGATTGTATCTCTCTTCAAGGGTGTGGCCCTCTAATCATTTTGCTCTTTCTTCTTAGCTAGTACCATTTATTTCCGAATACTTGTTTTGTGTTGAACTAAAGTGAAAAAAAATCGCCTCGCACTTGCAGCCATCTAATGTCTCACACGCCAGCAATGAACAACAGAACCTACAAATGTTGAGTCTCAAGGTTTTTTTCTCTTTCTTTCTACCTGCAAGCTATTATACATTTGCAATGGGTCAGACCCGCTGAGTTACTCCAGCACGTTGTGTCTTTTTTGTTAACCAATATCTCCAGTTCTTGGTGTCTATATTTATACAAGCATTGAAGTGAGTCCTTCTGATATAAGTAAACTGCCACTGCCCATTGCTGGCACACCTTGCCTCATGCAACTTTATCGGAAAGAAGCTCAGCCCCGATCTACTGGAAGTGAATCCCATCTTCAACCGCAGGAAGCAAGTTTTACCACTAAGCTACTGGAAGCAAGACCAAACCCTTTTGAGTTTTTGGAAAGCAAGGCCACACACCTAACAGATTGCTCAATTTCCATGGTGTCGCAAGAGAAATGATGCAAGATTGGTTATATACCTGATCTCTGGACAAACCTTTTGATGTAATCTGAAATACGAAGTAAAAATATTGAATCTACTCGGTGAAAGGTCACGGTGGCGCAGCGGTAGAGTTGCTGCCTTACAGCGAATGCAGCGCCGGAGACCCGAGTTCGATCCAGACTACGGGTGCTGTCTGTACGGAGTTTGTACGTTCTCCCTGTGACTGCGTTGGTATTCTCCAAGATCTTCTATAACCATATAACAATTACAGCACGGAAACAGGCCTTCTCGGCCCTTCCAGTCCGTGCCGACCATTGTACGTTCTCCCCGTGACCTGCGTGGATTTTCTCCGAGACCTTAGGTTTCCTCCCACACTCCAAAGACTGCAAAGGTTAATAGGCTTGGTAAATGTAAAAATTGTCCCCAGTGGGTGTAGGATAGTGTTAATGTGAGGTCGGTGCGGACCCAGTGGGCCGAAGGGCCTGTTTCCGCGCTGTATCTCTATACTAAACTAAGCTAAACTACTCGTTAATTAGGCCCCATCCTGTGGGAAAAAAACAGATTTGATATTTCAGGTCAATAATCATTGATGAAAACTTATGATCTCAATTATGCCTGCAGTCCTGAGCCAAGATTCCTAAGCAAGGGTAACAATGTTTTCCTCCCCACAGATACTGTCTGATCTTCTGAGTTCCAGGACTTCCTACGTTTTTTATCAAGTTTATGGCCATCGGAGAATTTTGCTCTCCGATGTGTTCAAGACAAGTGGGTTTATTTGACTAATTTTCTCAATTCTGTTAACCCAGACTGCCTCCCCCCCACCTCTCCCTCTGCCCTCTGGCCCTGACATTCCTTCTCCATCTCCCCCCCCCCAGTCGCACTAGCTTCTCATTTTCACACCACAAACAGCTTACAATGGCCTGCTTCCTTTATCACCAATACTTTTTTGCATATCTTTCACTCATTGTTCCTTATCTCTCCACATCACTGTTTATATCTCTCGTTTCCCTGATCCCTGACCAGTCTGAAGAAGGGTCTCGACCCGAAACGTCGCCTATCTCCTTCGCTCCTTAGATGCTGCTGCACCCGCTGAGTTTCTCCAGCTTTTTGTGTAACCCTCGATTCTCCAGCATCTGCAGTTCCTTCTTTAACACTAATTATTTGACTAATTATTCAGAAAGCACTCATCAAAATCAATGTTGGCACTTTCAGAAATCCAATTCTGTTTAAAAAAAAAATCCGTTTATGGTTTCAGAAAAAAAATGACTGTTAAGGTGCCAGACTTTTGTAAAATACTAATGGTTCACTTATGTATTTTAGGAAAATAAATTTGTGTCCTTCATTAACTTCAGTAGTTCATTCTTAACTACTCTCTGATATAATCTTATAAGCCACTGGTTTTGTTATTGGGTAAGATAAGGGCACAATGAGTTTACTGTGCAGAATTACGAAATTGTCCATTTAGTAGGAAATATAGAAAACCTGAACAAGCTAGGTAGGAAGGCAAGTATTGCGTTATATTTTATTAATCAATGATTAGATTATGGGAGCAAAGTAAACCAATTGCTGTTGTCAAGGGTTGTTTGGGACGAGTCCTTAAGTACTGTGTAGATTTTGGGCCCCTTACCCAAGAAAGGATATACTTGACTTGAAATGGGTGCACCAACTGTTCGCGAGATGGACTCTGGAATGGGAGGGTTGACATATGAGTAGATGATCCGTGGAATGGGCTTATATATTCATTGGGCTACATAATTGTTCTCATAATGCTGGAGTTATTCAGCAAAAATGAGATTGAAATTGAATTAATCTGGAGTAAATCACACGTGCTAACATTTCCAAGTTGAATGACACCTATTGAGATTGTTGACTGTGTCCTTATGGCCACTAACAATTTCCATGTCAAGGAATACTTCTGGTTCAGATAAAATTCTTTTTTTTTCATGTTACAAGAAAACTGAAATTTATTTTGTTTTCAGTTTGATATGTCAATAACTGAAATAAAAACAAAAAAAAATCATTAAATGATTCTTATGGAAGTAAAAAGAGAAAAATATTAATTAAGGCCGGGAGGGGGGTGTTTACTGATAACTGCAGCAGGTTTCATAGTGTTTACTTGAATTAAAACGTGTTCAACTTCTCAGCATCTGCGTACAATGGTGTCTGTCTTGTCGCTTCTTGTGCTTCTTGTGCGTGGTGGTGGAAAGATGGGTGGAAACAGGGCCGCGAAGTGAACGCTCTTTCCTTGACCCGTTTAGTTTCGTTTAGTTTAAAGATACAGCGTGGAATCGAGTCTGCACTGACCGGCGATCCCCTACACTAATACTTTCCCACACCCACTGGGGACAATTTACTTTTATACCAAGCTAATTAACCTACAAACCTGTATGTCTTTGAATGACTACTCTTAATTATTTTTGCATAGTGGTGCCAATCTTGCCTAAAAAATGTTTCTGAAAATATATTATATATTTTATATGAAAACTCCATTTCCACAAAGTCAATCACCACAAAGTCAACGTGAACAACTGCTCTCCATAAGAAAAGTGCAGACAACAATCAGATTGTCTGCACTAAAATCTGAGCATAATTTAAAAATTGCTTATTTTTTGTAAGTTGTGTGGCAGAATCAATTTAAATCTGTAAATATATTTAATAGTCTCCTGATTAAATTGTGAAAACAGGCATAGAATCTGTCTTCCTGAATGAACATGCAAACTTCCACTTTATTATGTTTGTCTGGTTCTCTGAGTATAAATTGCAGAAGATACAAAAGGATTTAAAGGGATTATATTAGAATTGAAAGGTTATAATTATCAGCAAAGATTAACTAGACCTGAGCTTTCTTCTTAAGAAATTTGGAGATGAACTACAAATTGTCTCGGTTCACTGAGCACTTTGTTGGGATTTTGGGGGGATTTTAATCTATTGAACTTTTTTTTATTTATTATGTTATCAATGAGTAGTGTGTTTGGGAACAGCTTCATTCAAGACCACAAGAAATTGCAGAGAGTTGCATAAGGTCATAAGTAATAGGAGCAGAATTAGGCCATTCGGCCCAATGTCTACTTCGCCATTCAATCATGGCTGATCTATCTCTCCCTCCTAACCCCATTCTCCTGCCTTCTCCTGACACTTGTACTAATCAAGCATCTATTTATCTCTTCTTTAAACATATCCATTGACTTGGCCTCCACAATCCTCTACAGCAAAGAATTCCACAGAATCACCATCCTCTGACTAGGAGCAATTCCTTCTCATCCCCTTCCTGAAGGAACGATCTTTAATTCTGAGGCTACTACCTCTAGTCCTAGACTCTCCCACTAGTGGAAACATCCTCTCCACATCCACCCTATCCAAACCTTTCACTATTCTGTATGTTTGAATGAGGTCCTCCCTCATTCTTCTAAACTCCAGCGAGTACAGGCCCAGTGCCGTCAAATGTTCATCATAAGTTAACCCATCCCAGGCCATCATAAACCAGCTCCCCTTCTATTGACTCCATCTATACTTCACGCTGCCTCAGCAAGACCACCAGCATAATCAAGGGCCAGTCTCACTCAGTGTTCTCACTTCTCCCATCGGGCAAGAGGTAAAGAGGTTTGAAAGCGCTCACCTCCCAATTAAGAAACAGTTTCTTCACACTGTTATCGCGCAACTGAACAGCGAGAGTGAGGTCATTGGAGACCATTGAATTATCTTTAATCGGACTTTAATGTTATATCTTGCACTGTGTGTTGGACACTTTATCCTTGCACCCTGGACAGCATGATTGTATTTATGTATAGTCTTTACTCTAACTGGATAGCATGCAAACAATACCTTTTCACTGCATCTCAGTAAAAGTGACAATAATAAACTAAACTAAACAGCTTATAAACGAAATTAAAATTTCATTGCTCTGTTTTCAGTACATACGACAATTAAATACACTTGACTCCCGAAAATCTGGTGGAGGCTTTCAAAATTATAAAAGGGTTTCATAGGATAGATAGTATGCTCAAGAGTCAAGCATCATGGCAAGACTGTTTAATTGTCAAATCTACCAAAAACAGAGCAAGATGATTATTGCTTGCAGCAGCGGAACAGCTCTGTAAAAACACAGTACTCATAGATAGCACCAGAGACAAAAGAAAGTTCAATAAAAGGAGTGGAGAGGGCCAAAACTAACAAGTTTCACAACGAAATCTAACATAAATTTCAATTAAATTTCTTTACTCATAGAATGGGGAAATTGTGAAGTCAGGGCCACTTAGAGGGGTTGAGGTTAATTTAATAGGAAGCAAATAAAAATCATAGGAAGAATGAAAGGGTACATTGATGGGACGATAAAGAGGTTGAGATGGAGCATTTGGATTAATTAGGTCAAACGGCTTATTTTTGTGTTGCTAATACAATGTTATTTATGGGGTCAAGGAAAGAGCGTTCACGTCGCGGCCCTGTTTCCACCAATCTTTCCACCACTACGCACAAGAAGTACAAGAAGCACGTCGCCATTGTACGCAGATGCCGAGAAGTGTGTTCAGCTCTGGCTGAACAATCTCCAATCTTGTGATGTGCACTCGATAAGAAGGAGAAGAATGTTATTCATTTAAAAACTAGACAGTGAGAGCGGAGGGAGGCAAGGTTTGTAGGTTTCTCGGTCTCCAGAAATCTAACACAGAAAAATGCAAAGTGACCCATTTGGATAGAAAGAAAATGTACAAAAGCAGTACAAAAAGCAGATGGAAACAGAAAAACCAAGGTGCTTGTTTAAAAAATAATTATTATAAAAAGACACAAAGAGAATTGAATGGCAGTATGCGTTTGGGGCACATATCTGGAGGAAAAATATGGCACCATTTAGTCGTGAATTAGGTTGTGAAAGTGGGACAGGCTGTTGCCCAGGCCATTGTCACACAAGAACATGCCTGAAGTCAGCTGTTAAAGAAGGAACTGCAGATGCTGGAGAATCGAGGGTTACACAAAAAGCTGGAGAAACTCAGCGGGTGCAGCAGCATCTAAGGAGCGAAGGAGATAGGCGACGTTTCGGGTCGAGACCCTTCTTCAGTCTGAAGAAGGGTCTCGACCCGAAACGTCGCCTATCTCCTTCGCTCCTTAGATGCTGCTGCACCCGCTGAGTTTCTCCAGCTTTTTGTGTAACCCCCTGAAGTCAGCTGTGCTGTTTCTAAAGGAGCCACCTGCTGAGTTCACTGCTACTGGAGCAAACAACTCTGTCAAGTTGGATTTTTTTTTTGCCTGGACATATCAAAGATCGACCATGCTCATTCAAGTCGGCAATTAATAGCTTCCTGTTTTTCAATCAACACTGCAACTACACACAGCCAGAGAATAACATCTTTGCTCGCTGACAGTTTGAAGAATGCATTAAAATCTGCAAAGTAAAAAATAGATTGGCGGCTTGGGTCCAATAAACAAAGAGTCCCATTCTTCCAGGAACACGCTAATTACAGGGTAGGTCAGACTGAGGAACAGTATCTACATGTTCCAAGACACACCATCCATCCTCTACGCCAAAGTAAGCTATAATTTGGAGGCATAAAAAAGTCATATAATTCTTATTTATTGATGTTTACATCCCGGGATTATGTTTTCACTGAAAAGCACAGCACATAGAAAGCTGCAGAGTGCCTCATTACAACATACCTTTCAGCATTCTCCTTGCAGCAGTTTCAGGTAAATACATTTCGTTTTTACAAGGAATAGGGTTGCTATGATGAACCCTGGACATAGAAACTGAAAAAAATAGGTTCAGGAGTAGGCCATTCGGCCCTTCGAGACAGCACCGCCATTCAATATGATCATGGCTGATAATTCAAAATCAGTACCCCATTCCGGCTTTTTCCCCGTATCTTTTGATTAGTCCGAAGAGCTAAATCTAACTCTCTCTTGAAAACGGAGTGGCTCCCACCAAGTCAAGAGTCAAGAGTGTTTTATTGTCGTATGGCCCAGAGAGAACAATGAAATGTTTACCTGCAGCAGCCCAACAGAATATGTAAACATATTTTTACAACGCTTGTAGCACCACAGACCCGGGTTCGATCCCGACTACGGGTGCTGTCTGTATGGAGTTTGTACGTTCTCCCTGTGACTGTGTTGGTATTCTCCGAGATCTTCTATTTCCTCCCACACTCCAAAGACGTACAGGTTTGTAGTTTAATTGGCTTGGTAAAAGTAAAAATCGTCCCTTGTGTGTGTGGGACAAGGTTAATATGTGGGGATTGTTGGTCTGCGCGGACCCGGTGGGCCAAAGGGTCTGTTTCTGCGCTGTACCTCTAAACTAAACTAAACTAAAATAACGCAAAAAGACAAAACCAATGCCTCCAAGTTTATATAGTTCAAGCTTATTTGCAAGTGGGGTTTAACCAATTTTTAAAAGGAGGAACCAAAGAGATTAAACTCAATGTAAAAGAAAAACTTCATAGGACAGTTAAAATAAGCATCACCCACAGACCTGATAAGATCAGGGTGAGTTGGATTAAAATAGGGGCCTTTTGAATTTCAATTATAATTCTTGCCATTTCTGATGCTATTTTGCAGTGTGTTTCAAGGAAGGAAGGAACTACAGATGCTGGTTTAAATCGACGATAGACACAAAATGCTGGAGTAACTCAGCGGGACAGACAGCATCTCTGGAGAGAAGGAATGGGTGACATCCGAAATGTCACCCATTCCTTCTCTCCAGAGATGCTGCCTGTTCTACTGTGTTACTCCAGCATTTTGCCTAATATTCAGGGACAGTTTCTTCCCAGCTTTTATCAGGCAACTGAATCATCTTACCACAACCGTAAGCAGTACTGATCTACTATCTACCCCTTTGGTGACCCTCGCACTATCCTTGATCAGAATTTGCTGGCTTTACCTTGCACTAAATGTTATTCCATTATCATGTATCTATACATTGTAAGTGGCTCGATTGTAATCACTTATTGTCTTTCTGCTGACTGGATACCACACAACCAAAGCTTTTCACTGTACCTCGGTACACGTGACAATAAACCAAACTGAACTGATAATTGCATTAACACAATTCCTTTTCCTCTTTACCTGCCTTTCAACTAATATCCTTGACCATTCAAGTACCATCTTTGGTCACCATCAGAATAACCCATCACTGGGAAAGCCTGAACCTTCCCATGGAGAGTTGTGATTAGATCAAGATACAGATACCACCGTACCAACTATGAAAAGGAACTTGTGTGCGGTGTAGTTAGTAGACATGTTGTTTTCACACTAACATATTAGTTGGTCTAACACATTTCATGAGCCAGATTGGGTCTCACTGAAGGTCTTGGGCTGTGTCATCAGTTAAGGGCCTGTCCCACTTTCACGACCTAATTCACAACCTTTTTTTTACTCGTGGACATTTTTCATCAGGCTAGAAAAAACGCCCCGACCTACTTGATGCCACGAGCACCTACGACTATCACGACCTGCTACGACCTACCTACGACCTCCTACGACCTCGTGACTGCGAGTACGAGTCAAGGGCAAGAGGTCGTGAACTAGGTTGTGAAAGTGGGACAGGCCCTTGCCCAAGTCATTGTCACACAAGAAATTGCCTGAAGTCAGCTGTGCTGTCTCTAAAGGAGACACCTGCTGAGTACACTGCTACCGGAGTACCAAGGATGGACTTCCATGACGTCCGTGATTCGCTGCCTTTAGTTGGGGACCGGCTAGATGTTGAGGCAGCGGGAACGGCTTTTATTTCTGGCATAAGAAAGAGTGGAAACGCAAGCTAGGAAAGAAAAGTACATCGAGTCATTGACACCCCTCACCAAGGGCAACCCTGTAGTCCTGGCCAAACCATGTGAACTCTCTGCTTACTGATCCCTGGCAAGTGTTCAGAATCACAGTCAATATCCCTGACATAAACTGTGAGATTTTGCATGTATCGTTAGCTCCAGCTGCATAGAACTGATGCATAAAAGTTGATTCACACAAAGGATGGTGGGTGTATGGAACAAGCTGCCAGAAGAGGTACAGATAAGGTAGGGATCATTGCAACGTTTAAGAAACAATGAGACACGTACATGGATTAGAGGGATGTGGGCCAAACGCAGGTAGGTGGAACAAGTATTGATGGGACATGTTGGTTAGTGTGGGCAAGTTGGGCCTAAGGGCTTGCTTTTACACTGTATGACTCTATGACTATAAACGTTGACCAACATGGGCACCTTGAGAGCTACTACCAATGTATTTCTAGCCTTGTTCTGAATCCACAGTTGCATTCAATGAACAGATACATCCTTCTACTGACGGCCCTTTCCCATCTTCTTCCATTCTCCTCTAGATTCTCCAGCGTCGCTTGTCATCACTTTACTCTCCCGGTCAAGCTACATTCCAAGGAGAATGCCTGCCGATGAACTCAGTTCTGCCACTGGCTTGGGCAAAAGACTGGAAGTCAGCATAATGTCATTCACCATCTGGTATACCACACCCTATCGACCGCTGCAACTTAACCATAGACTAAGCACATAGCATCACAACAACAACAACCAGTAAAATAAATCAATCCACACTAACCTGTTATTAGTTGATCCAAAATAAAAATAGAAACTGTTGGAGTTGCAGAATCACAGAACGGGTGCAGCATTCAATGGTTAAGGCCCATCAGGTCCGCACCTTCTCCATGCAATGGCAGTTCATGTCCTTCTGCCCAATACACCTCCTCCACTGCCTGGCTACTCCCCAGCAGACTTGTGGACCATTCAGGTATTGACTAATATCCAGGAAACTGCTTCAACGAAACCCATGCGGTAAATCAGAGATAGTTTCACCGTTGAGCTTGGGGAAACATTGTTTGAATACCTCTGTTAGTTAAAGAAAACATTGCGCATGAGGGGAATGTTTCATTGCAAGTCAGAGTGTCGGCTCTCCAGTTGGGTGTAAGAAGGTGGAGCATTGCGAAGAGAGGAAGGCTTGTTGAAGGAGCAGTGGGAGGAATGTGCAAGGAAGTGGCTTGAAATAAGTGGTCACGTCATTTGTATTGTAATTAATTTATTAGCCAAGTATGTAAAAACATACAAAGAATTTGATTTGCCATACAATCATAACAAAAAACAACGAGATACACAACTACATAAAAATTTACATAAACATCCACCACAGCGTACTGTGATGGAAGGAAATAATGTATTATCTTCTTCCCTCCTTTTCTTCCGCGGTCGGGGCAGTGGAACCATCCCCAGTCGGGGTGATTGAAGCTCCCGCAGCCGGCGATCGAAGCTCCCGTGATCAGGGCGAGGGAAGCTCCCGCAATCGGGGCAGTCAAAGCTCCTGCGGTTGGAGCTCCCAAAGTCGATCCCCAGCAATGAAACCAACTGAAAAGTGACCCACCAGAGATGGCAGCAATTACTGGTTTAGCGACACTTCAATATTATCTCTTTACTTAAAAACATTAGAGTGTGGTGGATTTTATACTTTACAGATACAGCATGGAAACAGGCCCTTGGCCCCACCAAGTCCACACCGACCAGCGATCACCCCGTACACCAACACTATTCGACGCACTATCCTTCATACTGGGGACAATTTACAATTTAACCAAAACCAATTACCGTACAAACCTGAGTACCCGGCGAAAACCCACATGGTCACAAGGAAAAGGTACAAACCTATTTGTACAGATGGCACCAATAGTCAGAATCGAACCCGGGTCTCTAGCGCTGTGAAGCAGCAACTCTACCGCTGCGCTACGGAGTCACACATTTGTCAATGGATAAAGTGAACTGTACTGGATTCACCAATCTACCTATTCCATCCAATTGGTTAGGGTATAAAATGGGCATCAAATCCACAAAGTGATCATTGAAATCTACCTCAGAAACCTTTTCTATATACGTGATTAGAGCACTTATCCACTGGGTTATCCAAAGCAGGCAGGCTGCATAAATTAATTGGTTACATCAACAATATTGACCAGCATTTACATACTCCTTCTGCTTTAGAATTTTGTCTTTAGACTTTAAAGATACAGCATGGAAACAGGCCCTTCAGCCCACTGAGTCCCCACCGACCAGCAATCATCCATACACTATCACTATCCTACAAACTAGGGGCAATTTTACAATTACAGAAGCCAATTAAACTACAAACCTACACATCTTTGGAATGTGGAATTAAACCAGAACACCCGGAGAAAACCCACGTGGTCACAGGAAGAACGTGCAAACTGCATCCAGACAGCACCCGTAGTCAGGATCGAACCCGGGCCTCTGGCGCGGTAAGACAGCAACTCTACCACTGCGCCAGTGTGCTGCAAGAGTTGTGCAGTCGTAGAAAGATACAGCATAGAAATAGGTCCACAAGCCCACCAGGTCGACTCTGATGATCAAACACCCATTCACGCTAACCCTAGATGAATCACTTTTTTTATTTTTATATTCTCCCCACATTCCCATCAACTCCTCTCAGTTTCTCCCACTCAATCACACCCTTTGGGCAATTTACAGCGAACTATTAACCTACCAACTCGCACATCCTTGGGACGTGGGAGGAAACCAGAGAACCCGATGGAAGCCAAGCCCACAGGGTCACAGCAGGGAGAAAGTGAAAACGCCACCCTGTGGCTAACGCTGTTTAGATAGTGAGAAGCCACTGTTGTCAGTAATGATATGATGAGATATGGGGATACAAAAGAGGGCAGGTGAAAACTTGCAGAGTTTTCAGAAGATTGTGTGATTGTGCGAGGAACTGATCAAGAAGATTGAGATTCTTCAAATTCTAAGTGAACAGGACTAGTAGGGAGATAGCATATAGGAGGCAGAGTTCCCACTTGGCTTGTACAGACAAAGTGGGAGGCTTCCATGAAGATCAATGAAATAGTTGAAGTTAAAGCCCTGTCCCACTGTACGAGTGCATTCAAGAGTTCTCCCGGGTTTGCCCTGATTCGAACTCGGAGATTGACGGTAATGGCTGTTCGTAGGTACTTGGGGTTCTCGTGGACATTTTTCATGGTGTTGGAAAATCTTCACGAGTCTTCCCGAGCTTACCGCGTTTCCCAAGTACCTGCCGTTAGCGTTACGAGCCGCTAAGAGACGTTCCTGAGCTCCGACATACCTGCTACATATATTCACGAGTTTGATTTTTTTTTAACTCTGGAGAGCTCTTGAATTAACTCGGTATAGTGGGACAGGGCTTTTAGAGATTTTAAAAATCTATGGATGAGGGTTTCAGCAGCAGGTAAACTGAAACAGTAACAACTTTGATGAGGAAATAGACAATATTAAGGTTATTTAGTTTACTTTAGTTCAATTTAGAGTTACAGGGCGGAAGCAGAACCATCAGTTCGCCAAGTCCGCACCGACCAGCGATCACCTGTACACCAGCACTACAATTTTACCAAAGCCAATTAATGTACGTACGTCTTTAGAGTGTGGGAGGAAACCAGAGCACCCAGAGAAAGCCTTCGTGGTTACGGGGAGAACATACAAACTCTGCATTGACAGCACCCGTAGTCAGGATCAAAACCAGGTATCTGGCGCTGTAAGGCAGCAACTCTACCGCTGCGCCACCATGCCGCCTGATATGTGGTCAAATATTCTCAGCAATGAAGAAATAGATGCCGAGTGTGGAACCTTTTAGTTCTAAGTATCATCCTTTTCCATGTTCATGTTTTCCTGTGTTTTACTAAGGGAACCTAAAGGGCTCTATCTGACGCAGACTGTTCACACTCTCTCCCCTTAACGCACATTAATTCAGATTAACATTCTTTCCTTTAGATTAAAATAGAATTCAAGGTCTCGGTTCTGTTTCATCAATAATGTATCGCTGCTAATTAAACAGAGGGAAACATTCCGATTTAATCTTTATTTTACCAGGACAGAAGCTGATCTTTTGTGCGAGCAAAACAGGCAATTTAACTTGACAATGTATCAAACAGGAGCAAGCATGACTTTAACCAACGTTAGTTTTAAACAGCGAAACTCCCACGGCAAATGATAGATCTGCAATTACTGGTTCCAGCTGAGTGGGTGAGTACCAACTTGTTGCAAAAGAGTTCATCCCCTCGAAGCATGATCTCAGCTATGTAACATGTCACAGGGGTTTAATTTGTTGACATTGTTTAATTTATTGACATCATCCACAGCCTACTGCCTTTCCCCTGTAGAAAGGGTGGCACAGCGGTACAGTTGTTGCCCGACAGCGCCAGAGACCCGGGTTCAATCCTGACTACGGGTGCTGTCTGTACAGAGTTTGTACGTTCTCCCCGTGACCTGCGTGTGTTTTCTCCAGGATCTCCACTTTCCTCCCACACTCCAAAGGCATACAGGTTTGTCGGTTAATTGGCTTGGTATAATTGTAAATTGTCCCTAGTGCGTGTAGGATAGTGTAAGTGTTCAGGGATCGCTGGTCGGCGTGGACTCAGTGGGCCGAAGGGCCTGTTTCTGCGTTGTATCTCTAAACTAAACTAAACGCAACTAAACTAAGCTAATCTAAAAGTGTTTCACTCCAAAATGTTTGCCTCAGTTCCACTACATTGCACCTGAAATCAGGGTTATTTCATTGGTGCCTTTAACTGACCACAAAGTAGAGAGAGAAGTTATTTCCGTTGTGGATGAAGGTTCCGTTCGAAAGGCCATTCATCTGAAACCTCTCTCTTTCTCCCTGCATAGAAGCTAGCCAACATTCTGCAATCTTTCACAAGAGACTGCAGATGCTGGAATCTTGAGCACAGAGCAAACTGCTGGAGGAACTCAGCGGGTCAGGCGGCATCTGTGGAGCAAACCAGCAAACGACATTTTACGTCGGGACCTTTCGGCAAGACTGGAATAAAGGGGGAGATAGTTGATTGTCAGTGGTGAGCTGGGAGATAGCTTGTAGGAAGAGGTGATATGAGTATCAGTTCTAAAGAGAGAAAACACAGGTCTTGCTCTCGCTGAGTACCAAAATGGTGGCACTCTAATAAATCTGCTACCTTACAAAGAGAACGTTAAACTGTGGCCATTTCTCCCCTCTGAGGTCCCATAGAACGATGTTCAAGAAGAGATGGGAAGTTGCCTCTGGTGTCCAGAGCTTATACTTCTCTCTTAGCCAGTGACAACTGATTAAAATACATTGCAGAAAATACTGGAATCAGTTTGCTGGTCGGGCAGCACCTGTGGGGACAGAAAGAAAATTGACATTTCAGTTTAATAAACTTCCATCATTCTACTTATTTTTAGAATGTCACTGTTTGGTTGTGAAATGTGTTATTTGAAAGCAGTTGGGAAGTGAAGTTCAGTGGGAACCAACCCTGTAAGTGAGGACAGGGTGGGGCAAGCTGACTGATTATCCTTATGCATAAACAACTAGTAGATTTCTTCTGAAGTGGTACACAATGAGTTGCCACGTATCTGACAGGCATCTTATATCGAGTCATAGAGTCCCACAATATGGAAACAGGCCCTTCGGCCTAACTTGCCCACACCAACCAAGATGCCCCATCTACGCTATTCCCACCTGCCTCCGCTGGAAGCTTGTTCCACATACCCATCACTCTCTACATGAACGAGTTGCTCCTCGGATTCCTATTAAATCTTTCCCCTCTAACCTTTAAACTTCCGTCCTCTTGTTTGTGGTTCCCTGACTCTGGTTAAAAGACTCTGTGCATCCACCCTATCTGTCCCCTTCATGATTGATTCAGTATCAAGTTCTAAAAAAATATTGTGTCTTATCTTGGCCTGGAGGCCCATTGTCCTGGCTGGCAACGGCACTGGAAACATAGAAACATAGAAATTAGGTGCAGGAGTAGGCCATTCGGCCCTTCGAGCCTGCACCGCCATTCAATATGATCATGGCTGATCAGTATCCCGTACCTGCCTTCTCTCCATACCCTCTGATCCCCTTAGCCACAAGGGCCACATCTAACTCCCTCTTAAATATAGCCAATGAACTGGCCTCAACTACCCTCTGTGGCAGAGAGTTCCAGAGACCCACCACTCTCTGTGTGAAAAAAGTCCTTCTCATCTCGGTCCTAAAGGATTTCCCCCTTATCCTTAAGCTGTGACCCCTTGTCCTGGACCTCCCCAACATCGGGAACAATCTTCCTGCATCTAGCCTGTCCAACCCCTTAAGAATTTTGTAAGTTTCTATAAGATCTCCTAAATTCTAGAGAGTATAAACCGAGTCTATGCAGTCTTTGTTCATAAGACAGTCCTGACATCCCAGGAATCAGTCTGGTGAACCTTGTCTGCACTCCCTCTATGGCAATAATGTCCTTCCTCAGATTTGGAGACCAGAACTGTACACAATTGGATGTACTGGATGTAGGGGTTGGCATGGCCTGACCCAATCTCTATCCAATTCTTTGCAACCTCATCTGTTGCAAGGAGAACAATTCCCTGCTTTTACATTCTATCATAACTTTCACCATTTAATAAATCTCTTTTGCTTACCCGCTAAAGTCTAACATGCGCTGTTCAATGCTCAACACAATACCCCAGTTGTGGCTGAACAAATGTTTTGCAAAAGGGCTCATCACAGTGTCTTTGCTCTTGTGCTTGCACCCTTTGTGACTCAGAGACCAGAGCATTATCATGAGTCAAGCTGTTGCCGCACATCTGTACATAATATGCAGTAAAATGAGACGTTCCATTCTAATTACCCGGCCATTATTGTAGCAAGATGCTACATGATAATTCACGCCCACACACTGGCCTCATGCACATCCACAACAAGTCAGATCATCAGGGTGATTAAACACATGCAAAGTAACCGCTAACGTTCTGGAAAAGCAAAAAAAAAATCATTTTATAATTAATTGCCAAATTTCCAGTTATTTCCATTGATTTCACAGATGTTTTCTACAAATTAAACCTAATCCCTGTCTCAAACTTGCTGATGGACCACTATGCTTTTTTAATTAATCATTTAGTGTCGGCACAATCCCTGAAATGTCTGATCCCTGTTGTGCAGTGCCCAATGACACATAGAACATAGAACATCGAACGTGGAAAAGTACAGAACAAGAACAGGCCCTTCGGCCCACTATATCCCTGCCGACAAGATGCCACGATAAACTAATCTCATCTGCCTGCACATGATCCGTATACCTCCATTCTCCGCCTATCCATGTTCCTATCAGAAATGTTCTTAAATGCCACTATGATATCCGCCTCCACCATCAACCCTAGCAGCACGTTCCCAGCATTCACCACCATCTGTGTAAAAAAAAATGCCCCGTACATCTCCTTTAAGCTATGCCCTCTAATCTTTGACACTAGAGGTCGTAGCCGCAGAATTAAAGGACGTTCTTTTAGGAAGGAGATGAGGAGGAATTTCTCAGAGGGCGGTGAATCTGTGGAATTATTTGCCGCATAAGGCTGTGGAGGCCCAGTCAGTGGATATATTTAAGGCCGAGAGATATAGATTCTTGATTAGCACAGGTGTCAGAGGTTATGGGGAGCAGGCAGGTGAATGTGGTTCGGAGAGAGAGATAGAAAAGCCATGATTGAGTGGTGGAGTGGACGATGGGCCAAATGGCCTAATTCTGCTCCTATCACATGATCTTGTGATTTCCACCATGGGGAGAAGGTTCTAGCTGTCTACCCTATCTATACCTCTCATAATCTTATAAACCTAGCAGGTCTTCGCATCGTCTCCGACGCTCCAGAGAAAGCAGTCTAAATTTGGCCAACCTCTCCTTAAAGCGAATACCCACTAATCTAGGCAGCATTCTGGTTAAAACAAAAAACAGAATAATAATTCTTGCTCCCATGATGATATCCTCGCATGGCCTTCCCCTGTTCTATCTCTGCTGTTTCCTCCAACCCTACATACCTCTGAGAATAACAATTCTCCAACTCTGGCCAATGTGTGTCCTTTCCTGCACTCTGTCAAACCTCCCCCTTTTACCAGGCTTTTGCTCATTGATATAATCTCTCTATCTCTCTCCCTCTCTCACTGTTGAAAACAGATAGCTCTGTTTCTTCCTCACGTGGCTAATGCTGATCATATCGCTTAGCAGTAACATCAAGCAAGAGCCCTCCTGCTCCTCTTTCCGATCCAGCTAGTTTACACAGGTCTGGGATGAAAATGATGCACATAGCCACAGATATTTCAAGTTTACGGACTGGGTAATTATTCGTGTGGAGCCTCTGAGAGCAAATTCTATTCTATAAAGTTGCTGCAGCTTTGTTTTCTTGACTGGTACAAAATGAACAAAGGAAAATTGCATTAGCATTTTGTACTTAAATCATCTGCTATTGAAATGGCTGTTTTTTTTGTCTCCTACACAGACTATTCATCTCAATTGGTTCATGTCAATGTTTATACTTCACCTCAGCCTCCACTTACTTCCAAAATGCCTGGCCATCACTCGGAAAGATATTTCTCCCCAACTCCCTGGTCAACTCGTCCCTTCCCACCCAAACCACTCCCTCCCTGGGTACTTTACCCAGCAATCGCAGGAGATGCAACACCTGTCCCTTTACCTCCCCCCTCAACTCCATTCAAGGACCCCGACAGTCTTTTCAGGTGAGGCAGAAGTTCACTTGCACCTCCTCCAACCTCATCTATTGTATCCGCTGTTCCAGGTGTCAACTTTTGTACATCGATGAAACCAAGCGCAGGCTCGGCGATCGTTTCGCTGAACTCCTCCGCAGAGTCCGCCTAAACCTACCTGATCTCCTGGTCTGAAGAAGGGTCTCGACCCGAAACGTCGCCTATCTCCTTCGCTCCTTAGATGCTGCTGCACCCGCTGAGTTTCTCCAGCTTTTTGTGTAACCCTGATCTCCTGGTTGCTCAGCACTTTAATGCCCCCTCCCATTCCCAATCTGACCTTTCTGTCCTGGGCCTCCTCCATCGTCAGAGTGACGCCCAGCACACATTGGAGGAACAGCACCTCATATTTCACTTGGGTAGCATACACCCAAGCAGTATGAACATTGACTTCTCTGACTTGAAATAGCACTTGCTATCCCTCTCTCTCTCTCCATCCCCTCCCCCTTCCCTGTTCTCCCACCAGTTCTTACTGTCTCCGACTACATTCTATCTCTGTTCTGCCAACTCCCCTGACATCAGTCTGAAGAAAGGTCTCGATCCGAAACGTCGCCCATTCCTTCTCTCCAGAGAAGCTGCCTGTCCCGCTGAGTTACTCCAGCATTTTGTGTCTACCCATTGCATACAATGCTGGATCTAGACAAGTTAGGTAGTTAGTTGGTTTAGTTTATTGTCACATGTACCGAGTTACAGTGAAAAGCTTTTTGTTGTGTACAAACCAGCCAGCTGAAAAACTGTACATGATTACAATCATGTTGACCACAGTGTACAGATACAGGACAAAAGGAATAAAGGAATAACGTTTAGTGCAAGATAAAATCCAATATAGTCTGATTAAAGGCATGGGAAGGAACTGCAGATATTGGTTTAAACCGAAGATAGCAATTATGAAATAAAATTATAAAAGGACTGGACAAGCTAGATGCAGGAAAAATGTTTCCAATGTTGGGCGAGTCAAGAACCAGGGGCCACAGTCTTAGAATAAAGGGGAGGCCATTTAAGACTGAGGTGACAAAAATCGTTTTCACCCAGAGAGTTGTGAATTTGAGGAATTCCCTGCCACAGAGGGCAGTGGAGGCCAATTCACTGGATGGATTTAAGAGAGAGTTAGATAGAGCTCTAGGGGCTAGTGGAATCAAGGGATAAGGGGAGAAGGCAGGCACGGGCTAGTGATTGGGGACAATCAGCCATGATCACAATGAATGGCGGTGCTGGCTTGAAGGGCTGAATGGCCTCCTCCTGCACCTATTTTCTATATGTTTTTATATGTTTCTATAGACGCAAAAAGCTGGAGTAACTCAGCAGGATAGACAGCATCTCTGTAGAGAAGGAATGGATGATGTTTTGGGTCGAGACCCTTCTTCAGACTGATTAAAGATAGTCTGAGGGTCTCCAATGATGTAACAGCACTGCGGCAGTACTATCATCTAACTAAGTGTATAATTCAAGAAGGTCGCTCAACACTGGGGTACAACATTCTTCTGACACATTTGGTGGATAATTTTAGATTAGACAATTCTGAGACTTAGGCAAGCAGTTGCTTGACTGTGTTGTGAAACAGCTCCTCCTGTTCTGCAATGTCCACAGTGTTAGCGATAAGGCCTTTGTATTTGAGCGTGCTGGGCGTTTCTTTGCCAAGGTTGATGCTAGGAATTCTGTCTGGTTCTGCTCGTGTTATTGTTTTTAGTCACAGGTTTGATTTGGGTATGAAGGCTTGTGTGGGCCAGACACACTGAGGGCAGAATTTTGCCCTGCAGGATAGCAAAGAGTTTTTGTGACAATCAAATGCCGACAATGACATAAGCTTTTTTACTCCATTCTGTCCATTCTTTGTGGCCTCTTGATTACAAGTCCAGTAAAATAACCATTGTGCTTTTAAACTCAATGATGACTAATTCTCCCCTTATGGAAATTATATAATTTCAAAGAATTGTTCCTGTGCAGATTTGATAGGTTTTAGGATGAATTTTAAATCATCTCTGCCTCTCTCTAAAGTGTGCCTTAGTTAGTCATAGAGCCCAACTTCCCCATGCTGGCCATGTGTACTAGTCCCACCTGCCTGCATTTAGCCTGCTGGAGGTAAGTAAAGGGGTTCAGAGAGCAAGACAGAGTCAGAGGGAATTGTGCCAACTCCAGACAGATTTGCAACAACTGCTCCTTCCGCAGTCGAGAGGGGTGGACGTGAAGGAGGAACTTAGAGACGTGAAGGACCGGCAAGCTTGGCTCTTTACCTCTGAATCCTCCAAGATCATCTTCCGATCCAGGGTCCGCCATGTGGAGCAGGATGAGATGTGCTCACGTTTCTTCTTCCATAAGGTTCACAGGGGGAGCTCTGTGATGAACAGCCTTAGGGAGGAGGACGGCTCGGTAGCATCCTCACACACAGACATGCTGAGGATCTGCAAATCCTTTTACACAGATTTGTATGACCAAAAGGCCATAGACAGCACCTCCTCCCAGAACTTCCTGTCCTCGATCATGGAGGTCTTGGAGGACAGCAAGCGGGAGAGTCTGGACCAACCACTGACCCTAGAGGAGCTGACTGGCTCCATCCGTTCCTTTGACTCGGGTAAAACTCCCGGAAGTGATGGCTTACCGGCCGAGTTGTATTCGGCTCTGTGGGACTTGATGGGCCCGGACCTGCTTGAAGTGTACAACGACATGCTTCTAGCTGGTAGCATGTCAGACTCCATGAGGAAGGGCAACATCACCCTAATCTACAAGCAGAAGGGGGAGATGAAGGACATAAAGAATTGGAGACCCATAACGCTCTTGAATGTAGACTACAAGATCCTGTCTAAGGCCATCGCCAACCGGGTCAAGTCTGCTCTGGGACAGGTGATCCACCCGGACCAAACTTGTGCTGTACCTGGCAGGAAAATCTCAGACAGCCTAGCGCTGCTGAGAGATACCATCGCCTACGTGCAGGACAGACGCGTGGATGCCTGCCTAGTCAGCTTGGACCAGGAGAAGGCCTTTGACAGGATTTCGCACACGTACATGAGGGACGTGCTCTCCAAAATGGGTTTTGGGGAGGGAATCAGGAATTGGATCAATCTGCTCTACACCGACATCCATAGTGCAGTCCAAATCAATGGGTGGGAATCAGACAGTTTCCCTGTAAGGTCTGGAGTCAGGCAGGGTTGCCCACTCTCTTCTGTCTTGTTTGTCTGCTGTATTGAACCTTTTGCCGAATCCATCAGGAAGGATGCGAGCATTAGAGGAGTGACACTGCCCGGCAGTGGGGGCATTCAAGTAAAGACCTCCCTGTACATGGACGATGTTGCTGTCTTCTGCTCGGATCCAGGGTTGGTCCGCAGATTGATTAGTATCTGCGACCAGTTTGAGTCGGCCACGGGAGCCAGGGTGAACCGCAGGAAGAGCGAGGCCATGCTCTTTGGCAACTGGCCCGACAGATCTTCCGTCCCCTTCACCATCAAGCCTGACTTCTTGAAGGTGCTGGGGATCTGGTTCGGGGGGGCTGAGGCGTGTAACAAGAATTGGCTGGAGCGGATAGCCAGGGTGGGGAAGAAGCTGGAGCTGTGGAGGCAACGCTCCCTCTCCATAACGGGAAAGAATTTGGTCATCAGGTGTGAGGTGCTCTCGGGCCTGCTGTACTTGGCACAGGTGTGGCCTGTCCCCCCTTCCTACACCACAGGGATCACCCAGGCCGTCTTCCAGTTCATCTGGGGGTCGAGGATGGACCGGGTGCGACGGGCCACAATGTACAAGTCAGCAGACAACGGGGGTAAAAGCGTGCCCAACGTCGCCCTCATCCTGATGGCCACCTTCGTGTGTGGCTGCATCAGGCGGAGTGTAGAGCCAAGGCACGTGGGCACCAAGTGTCACTACTTGCTGAGGTTCTACCTGTCCCCGGTGTTGTGAAGGATGGGCCTGGCGCAGATGCCACGCAATGTGCCAGTCAGCTGGTCACTGCCACCCCATCTGTCGTCTGTGGAAAGGTTCTTCCGGACCAACACCTTTGACCACAGGTCCATTGGGCAGTGGTCAGCACAGAATGTCCTGCAGGCACTGCAGGGAAAAGACGATGGACCCGGTGGCGTGGTTCCCTGAGCAGACTGCCCAGCTTGTCTGGCAAAATGCCTCATCGCCAGAACTCACCAACAAGCACCAAGACCTGGCTTGGCTGGCGGTGAGGGGAGCCCTCCCAGTCAGATCCTTCCTGCACCGTCGGAACCTCACTACCAGCGCATGCTGCCCTCGGGACGGCTGCTATGGAGTGGAGACGGTTGCCCACCTCTTTGCAGAGTGTGGATTTGCCCAAAGAGTCTGGAGAAAAATGCAAGGGTCCCTGGTACGCTTTATTCCAAACAGCTCCGTCACAGAGGACTCTGTGATTTACGGACTTTCCCAGGGACACATTCAGAGACTGACATCAAGTGCTGCTGGAGGGTTATCAACTCGGTGAAAGACGCTCTCTGGTCTGCCCGAGCGTTGTTCACCACCCAGCAGAGCGAGATGTCCGTCGGGGAATGTTGCCGACTGGCCCACTGCAGACTGCAGGAGTACGTACTGAGGGACGCACTGAAGCTCGGTGCAGCCAACGCCAAGGCTCGGTGGGGGAGGGCCACAGTCTAAGGTCCTTCCGCTGCTGGACATGGGGGGCACTGTATGGTAGAGACGCCCCTCAAAATAAGGGAAGGTATCCCATGCCGGGGGGCCACATGAGTGGCACGGGTGGGGGATCAGTTCGTGAAATTTGAAAATTTTGAAAAATGTATATAGACTGTATGGAGACATTTGTATAGCCTCCGAAAATGTTGGATGGTTTTTTTTTTCGCACGGTTGATGTATTGAATATATTTATTACTCGAATAAAGTCTATTTTGAAATTAAAAAAAAAAAAAAAAAAATGGAGGGTCATCAACTCGGTGAAAGTCGCTCCTTGGTCTGCCCGGGCGTTGTTCACCACCCAGCAGAGTGAGATGTCCGTCGGGGAATGTTGCCCACTGCAGACTGCAGGAGTACGTGCTGAGGGATGCACTGAAGCTCGGTGCAGCCATCGCTATGGCTCGGTGGGGGAGGGCCACAGTCTAAGGTCCTTCCGCTGCTGGACATGGGGGGCATGGTACGGTGGAGACGCCCCTCAAAATAAGGGAAGGTATCCCATGCCAGGGTGCCACATGAGTGGCACGGGTGGGGGACAGATTTGAGAAATGTATAGACTATTGAACTATTTGTATAGCCTCCGAAAATGTCAGATGAATTTTTTGCACGGTTAATGTATTGTATATATTTATTACTCGAATAAAGTCTATTTTGAAATAAATGAATTAAAAATATCCTTCTAGGGGGGGGGGGGGTTGGAGGGCAGCAGCAAGGAGGCAGAGTAGTGAGGGAAATGTGTGTATATCTAGGTGAGGCACGGGGAAGAGAGGGTGGGGGGAGAGGGGTTGCAATATAGGGAAGGAGGTGAGTTACCTAGTATTGGTAAATTCAATGTTCATACTGTTGGGCTGTAAACTACCCAAGCTGAATATGAGCGCTGTTCCTGCATTTTGAGTGTGGCCTCACTCTAGCAATGGAGGAGGCCCAGGACAGGAAAGTCAGTATGGGAATGGGAAAGGGACTTCAAATGGTTGGCAACTGGGGATCCAGCAGGGCAACTTTCACCATCTGAAGCGCATGCATCGCCTAGTCTGCATCTAGTGCCTCGCTGAAGCTATTCCGGCATTTTGTGTCCTTTTTTGCAAACCAGTATCTAAGAGATGTTGTGACGGAAGGATTGTTTGGCAGCAATCAGATGAAACTGCTCGACCATTGTGTGACCTCCAGTTCTTTGCCCACGGGAAGACACTGAGAACACATCTGAGTTTTTTGCCAGAGGTAGTGATACAGTATGGTAGAAGTACATTTGTTACATTACAGCAGCAACTAAGCAGTGAATATGAGTGCAGATCCTATTGCTGCTGATTGAGAATCAGATCTCAGGTTGAAAAAAATCAACAGTTTCAATATCAATAAAAGTGAAGGAAAAAAAAGATTTGCCTTAATGTAGCAACATTCACCATCTCAAGCAGTCCCCAGATGCTTAAAGCCAATGAAACTGTCACATAAAAATACAATTGGTTTACTAATTGGTCCTACAGGGAAGAAAATCTGTCATCCTTAGCCAGTTAGAACCTACCCGTGACTCCAATCACAAACCAATATGCTTGACCCTTACCTTGAAGTGACACAGTTACATCAACTACACAATGCAATCATTTAAACTCTAGACCACCTTCTCAGGGCAATCAGTACTCGAAGTTAAGCAAAGAATGTCAGCCTTATCCACAATACGGAGTCAAGAGTGTTTAATTGTCATATGTACCAAAACGGAATAATGACATGTTTACTTGCAGCAACCTAAGAGGTATCAATAGAAACATACAAAAAAATAGCTCAATAAATTTAAAAAAGAACAGCATAGGGGAAATCAAACCAAAGTCCAAAGTCCCTAGTGCAAACAAGACAATTTGTAGTTCGACGTTTAGTTGGCGTTTGTACTGTTTGAGTTTAAGTTTAGATTTTTGTGCACGTTTTGATGCATCATAACTGGTCAGCGGAAAGACAATACATGATTATCATTAAGCTATCTACAGTATACAGATACATGATAAAGGGAATAACGTGAATATTGTTTAATTAGGCAGCAATTGAGAAGAGTAGATTAGGAGCAGTTGTTATTGGGTAAGTCCACATCTGACAGATGGGAGGACACAAGATGTGGCATAACTCAGTGGATCAGACAGCATCCCTGGAGAACATGGGTAGGTGACGTTTTGGGTGAAGACCCTTCTGTCACCTCTTCTGATAAGTGGGAGTTGTTTAAAGGCCGGCTGGTTAAAATTCAGGGCCAGCATGTTCCTGTGAGGAAGAAAGACAAGGATTGCAAGTTTCAAGGACCATGGATGAAGAGAGATGATGCAAATTTAGTCAAAAAGGAAAAGGACGTATATATAAGGTTTATGAAACTGAAATTCAATAGGGCCCTTGAGAAATATAAAGTAACTAGGAAAGAAATTAAATAGGGAATCAGGAGGGCTAAAAGGGGCCATGAAAGTCCTTGGTGAGCAGAATTAATGAGAATACCCAAGTCATTATATACCTACATTAAAAATATGAGGGTAATTTAGGGGGAGATTAGAGAAACCCAAGGAAATGTATGACTGGACACAGAGAAAGTGGGCGTGATATTGAATGAGTACTTTATATTAGTGGAAGATGAATCAACAAGATAAATCTTTGTGGCAAGGATCAAGGAGCAAGATCATTAGATATATTCAATCGCTAAATAAACATTAGTAGTGGGTTACACAAAAAGCTGGAGAAACTCAGCGGGTGCAGCAGCATCTAAGGAGCGAAGGAGATAGGCGACGTTTCGGGTCGAGACCCTTCTTCAGACTGGTCAGGGATCAGGGAAACGAGAGATATAAACAGTGATGTGGAGAGATAAGGAACAATGAGTGAAAGATATGCAAAATAGTATTGGTGATAAAGGAAGCAGGCCATTGTAAGCTGTTTGTGGTGTGAAAATGAGAAGCTAGTGCGACTGGGGGGGGGGGGGGGGGGGGGAGATGGAGAAGGAATGTCAGGGCCAGAGGGCTGAGGGAGAGGTGGGGGGGAGGCAGTCTGGGTTAACAGAACCCATTGTTCCTTATCTCTCCACATCACTGTTTATATCTCTCGTTTCCCTGATCCCTGACCAGTCTGAAGAAGGGTCTCGACCCGAAACGTCGCCTATCTCCTTCGCTCCTTAGATGCCGCTGCACCCGCTGAGTTTCTCCAGCTTTTTGTGTAACCCTCGATTCTCCAGCATCTGCAGTTCCTTCTTTAACAAACATTAGTAGTGAATCATTTTCCACTATCCTTTCAGTCAACACGTTCAAGATCACAGCAACTTGATGTGAAAAACACGTTTCCACCTCTCGACTCTGGCGTCATTGTAAATGCGCTTCAATGTTGCTTCTCTCCCCCCACTGAAAACAGTTTCTCCTTCACTCTATCAATGATAATCTTCACACCTCCATTAATTCTGCCTTTAATCTCCACTCCTCCAATGAAAATAATTGACTTACCTCTGTTGTGAAGAAAAATAAATCTAACTCCATTGTTAGAAAATTAAAAATCTAACTCCATGAACGGAGGAAGTCCAAAAGTGCGTAACTGGGCCTGTTAGCTTTACATATTTTATTGGGCATATACTGGAGTTGATAATCAAGGAAGAACTATCTGGTCATTTACAGAAATTAGAATGTAATCACACCAGTGTGTAGAAAGGAACTGCAGATGCTGGTTTATACCGAAGATGAACACAAACTGCTGGAGTACCTCCGTGGGTCAGGCAGCATCTGTGGAGAAAAAGGGTGGCCCTTCTCACACCCTGAAGAAGTCTTCAGGCCTGAAGAAGGGTCCCGACCCGAAACGTCACCATCCTTTTTCCCCAGAGGCACTGCCTGACCTGCTGAGTTACTCCAGCACTTTGCATCTATCGTCTGCAATCAAACTGTCAGTTTTATGAATGGAAAATCATGTTTGAAAATTTTGCTACAATTCTTTGGTGATATACAACACATTATCAATACCCGTGTACCTATAGATATGATGTATTTGGATTTTCAAAAAGCATTTGCCAAAGTGCCATCTAAAAGACTAGTGTACAAGATTCTCCCTCTTGATATTGGGAGAAATATGTCAGCACATTTGACATTTGGTGATCACTATAGAAGGTAAATTATTTTTCAGATTGGAAGATGCCACAAGGATCAGTTCTCTTTCCTCAATTATTTAACATTTACATCAATGACCTAGAGGAGAGGACAGAGCGTTAGTACCCACTTTGCTAATCTCACAAAAATAGGTGAGTGGGCAGGTTGCAATGATAGATTGAGTGAGTGGACAAAAACTTAGCAAATGGTGTTTAATGTGGCAAAGTGTGAGTTCATGCACTTTGGTAAATCAGAGTGTTCTCTAAACAGAAAAGATTGAAAATGGGCTGAGTACAGGTGAACCAAGGTGTGCATGTTTATCAAAAGCAAAAGGATAGCAGGCAGGAGCCGCACGTGATTAGGAAGCCAGATGGCACTTTGGCGTTTATTACAAGAGCTTCAAAGTCCACTTGTGAAAGTGGCAACACAAGTAGATCGTGGTATATTTGCCTACATCAGTTTTAGTGTCAGGAAGTTACGTTGCAGCTTTATAGGACTTTGGTTTGGCCGCATGTGAGGTATTGGTGTGCAGTTCTGGTTTGTGGATCCAATTATTCTACTGCTTCTCCTTACTTATATTCCTGTAAAAACTCTGCCTGAATCTTCAACTCTGACAGCATAGACCTATGTGGCCAACTGACCTGTTGTCCACTGCCCTCACCTTCCCATATCCTAGAGATTCTGTCATTTTACAAAAGCCAATTAACCCACAAACATGCATGTCTTTGAGATGTGGGAGGACACCAGAGCACAAGCGGGAACCCTACGTGGTCACAGGGTTCACGGGCAAACTCCGCACAGGTCTCTGGCGCTGTGAGGCAGCAGTTCTGCCAGCTACGCTGTTGTGCTACCCGTGCTAGGGTAAAAGACACATTCTACAATGGATCAGAGTAGGAAACCAACTGGGAACTAAAGTGAGGAGAAACCTCTTCACTCAGAAGGTGGTGAGTTTTTGGAATGCTCTACCCCATGGCTCTGTGAAGTGATTAAAACTGAGATCCAATACATTTCTAAAATTTAAGAAAACTGAGAGATATGGGAATAAATGTCATAGATTAATAGTGAGATGCAGGTTCTTCAACCTATTAAATCTGCTCTAACCCGTTTACACTAATCCTTCACCCATCCCATGTTTTCACTCTCCCCACATTCTCATAAACACCCCCTAGATTCTAACTCACTAATACACATGGGCTTATTGACAACTACTGACATGCATGCTATTAAATGTGGGATGAAACCAGAGCACCCAGAGTAAACCAAAGTCCAAGCTGAGGATTGAACCTGGGTCTCTGGTGCCGTGAAGTTGTAGCTCTAGCAGCTGCGCCACTGTCCCGCTCACACCACTAAGGGCAGGTTGAGTTGGGTTTATTGTCATATGGTGAGGTACAGGTATAATGACAATCTTGCTTGAAACAGCATCCGAGGCACTTACAGACTACACGCAAAACCATAAATTGGACATTATTTACATGTGAATGTTATAAGACTCTGAAAAGTAAAGGCAATACAAATAGGCAAGACGTTAAGGCAAAACACAATCAGATAATGTCCAAGGTCGATCAAGAGGTGGTCCATGGTGTTTCAATAGACAATAGACAATAGGTGCAGGAGTAGGCCATTTGGCCTTTCGAGCCAGCACCGCCATTCAATGTGATCAAGGCTGATTATCCCCAATCAGTACCCTGTTCCTGACTTCTCCCCATATCCCCTGACTCTGCTATTTTTAAGAGCCCTATCTAGCTCTCTCTTGAAAGCATCCACCGCCCTCTGAGGCAGAGAATTCCACAGACTCACCACTCTCTGCTTCATTGCTGAGGTGGGATTAGTGAACCTTATTTCATTACTGAGGTGGGATTAGTGTTTTGCAGGTAGAAGATCAGATGTGTTCTTTATGAATAGTGGAACGGCTCAAAGACTTGCATCATCTACTCCTGTTCCTATTGATGTTCTTTAGTTTCTGAGTAGTAAATTTAATGGAATTCATTGAACTAAAGGTATCACCTTCGGGCAGGACTGGTATTATATCAGCCCGAGCTAGACTGGATGATCTGAGTCACACAGTCACAGCCCACAGGGCAGCAACACAATGAAAGAAAGCTTACACAGTGAAAACACACTGCGATAAAGGAACTATCATTGCATCAGCGTCATTTCTGGGAACAGCGTCCGCTTCTCTAGAAATAAGACTGAGGAACACCTCAGATTCAGACTATTTCAGACAACAAAAAGGTTCTTCATGCGGGGGAAGTGCAAAATTACTGGATATAAACATAAACTTGTCATTCATAAGGAGGTTTCAGGTAAATCTTCTTTAAGAGTCATAGAGTCATAGAGTGATACAGTGTGGAAACTTGCCCACGATGGCCAACATGTCCCAGCTACACTAGTCCCACCTTTACTGAGAGAAAAGTGAGAATGTGGAACTTGTCAGGAGTATCTTATCTATCTTCTATCTATATCTATATCTATTTTATTCTATCTAATCTATCTATACATAACTAATACTCTGATCTTGTTATATTCCGTTTTAGCGGTCTTTCTATTTGCGTAAAAACAGTTCGCAATAGCGCTACGATTTTTCGCCAGTTCACTCACCATTCTCCTGTGCTGCAAGTGCGCCAAGCTTCGTTCCGATCGGTTGAATGTCATAAAAGTTAGCGAGGTTTAAAAATATTTAAACCGTGCATGCGCGAATCGATCTATTTTCCTACCAGTCGGCGCCGCGTGGATTAGTCTCTTCCCCTGTCAATCCGTGGGACGGTGCGCCACTTCCTGCACCATCGCGTCTTCACTGGAGCTGAAGGTGGCCGGCAGAGGTTTCCAACCAAACATTCGGAGGACCCGAAGTTGCCCAGCCCCAGCCTCAAGCAGCCTAGCCCCAAGCAGCACCCCAACGTCGGAGACCCAGCCCAGCCCAGCATGGGAGACCCAGCCCAGCCCAGACCTGGAGACCCAGCCCAGCCCAGACTCGGAGACCCAGCCCAGCCCAGACTTGGAGACCCAGCCCAGCCCAGACTTGGAGATCCAGCACAGCCCAGACTTGGAGACCCAGCCCAGCCCAGACTTGGAGACCCAGTCCAGCATGGGAGACCCAGCCCAGCCCAGACTTGGAGACCCAGCCCAGCTCAGCCCAGACTTGGAGACCCAGCCCAGCCCAGCATGGGAGACCCAGCCCAGCCCAGACTTGGAGTCCCAGCCCAGCCCAGACTTGGAGACCCAGCCCAGCCCAGACTTGGAGACCCAGCCCAGCATGGGAGACCCAGCCCAGCCCAGACTTGGAGACCCAGCCCAGCCCAGTATGGGAGACCCAGGCCAGCCCAGACTCGGAGACCCAGCCCAGACTCGGAGATGTCACCAAATGGAGATCAGAGACTCTGTTCCCGGTGGAGAATGACCGGCTGCGAGTCCTCATCGAACCACCAATTCCAGCCACTACCCCTGTGGTCCCCTTCGCTGCCCCCCCACCCTCTCCCCCATGATGCCCCCCTCTCCCCCATCGAACGTCCCCCGTCTTTTCTCCGGGCTCACTCAACCCCGCCCACACACCCCTTCCCCCCACAAGCCCCCCTGCCCACACCACCCCCCGCCCACACACACCCCCCACACACACACACCCCCCACACACACCCCCCCCCACACACCCCCCCACACACACCCCCACACACACACACCCCCACACACACACGCCCACACACACACACCCACACACACACACCCACACACACCCCCCCCACACACCCCCCCACACACACACCCCCCACACACACCCACACACACACCCCCACACATACCCCCCCACACACACCCCCCCCACACATACCCCCCCACACACACACCCCCACACACCCCCCCCACACATACCCCCCCACACATACCCCCCCACACACCCCCCCCACACATACCCCCCCACACACACCCCCCCCACACACACCCCCCCACACACACCCCCCACACACACACCCCCACACACACCCCCACACCCCCCCCCACACACACACACCCCCCACACACCCCCCCCACACACACCCCCCCACACACCCCCACCACACATCCCCCTTTGACTTGGAGGATGTGGGAGGAGTCAAGGAGTTGTTGAGAGTGAGGACCAGCTCCGCTAGGCGGAGTAGAGTGTTAGTAGAGGGACATTGGATGGTTTTGCGGTCGAGGAAGGAACGGAGGGGTTTAAGGGCTTCCTGGTGGAGGATGGAGATGTAGAGTGACTAAACGTCCATAGTAAAGATGAAAGAGTGGGGGCTCGGAAAGCGGAAGTCATTAAAGAGACGAAGGGAATGTGAGGACATAGGATGGGGAGATTGGACCAGGGGGGATAGGATGGAGTCGAGGTTTGTGGAAATAATTTCCATGGTACAGGAGCAGCCAGAAACAATGGGTCTGCAGGGCAGTGTCAGCACGTTTGATTATAATGTCAGGGGTTGCGGAGTGAGTGGAAGGCTGTACGTTCAGAGGGGGTGAGATTAGAGTGGGTAAGGGGAGTGGAAATAACAGACTTCTCCTCAGCATCTTTTCCAATATTTATTCCCTGAACCCATTTAACTAATAACAACTATCTGCTTTATTATCATAATGTTATTTCTGGGACCTCTCTGTATTTTAATTGGATGTCAATGTCATATAACAATGGGTACAATAATCAATTGTGAAATGAATTGAAATGTTTTAAAGATGTGAATGGGCTGAATGAATGCAAGTTCCCATTGGGTTTGATTTTATTTGCAGTTGCCTGAATCACTAACGGCAGTCCTTGCAAATGTCAAAGTTTAAACGTTAAATGAGTCAAAACCATGTAGCCCTCCTTTGGGCTGTAACATGTATGTGTTAAAATCACTGCAGATTTCCAGCAGGATAATAACCAGGGCAATGGAACAATGTCTTGTAATGCTGCGAATGGCCACACGATGTCACCACATCACCATGTAACATTTGCAGATAAAACAGAAAATACTCAGGCAGTATCTGTTGAAAGAGAAGCAGAGTTAACATGTCTTCTGAGTTCTATCCTTCATTAAAACATGGAAAGAGTGAAGAAGGCTCTCGACCCAAAACGTCACCTATTCCTTTTCTCCGGAGATGCTGTATGACCCGGGGAGTAACTCTAGCTTTTTGTGTCTATCAAGAATGAAAACAAGTTAGGTTTAAGTTGCAGAGAGGGATGCATAAGACAATTTAGGCATTTACTTTCTCTGTCACGCTTTCACCAGTCGTTTATTAGGAGTGGCGCTAGTTTCAATTCAATTTGTCACATAAGACCTTAAACCAAGCCCTGCATTTCTTCCTCGACCGCATAACCATCCAATTTCCCTCTAACACTCTACTCCGCCTAGCGGAGCTGGGCCTCACCCTCAACAACTTCTCCTTTGACTCCTCCCACTTCCTCCAAGTCCAAGGTGTAGCTATGGGTACCTGCATGGGCCAGAGGCTATGCCTGCTTCTTTATAGGTGTACGTTGAACAATTCCTGTTCCAGGTGTACACTGGTCCTATCCCCAAACTCTATCTCTGCTACACTAATGACTGCATTGGTGCTACCTCCTGCACCCATGCAGAACTCTTGGACTTCATCAACTTCACCACCAATTTTCATCCTGCACTCAAATTTACTTAGACCATCTCTGACACCTCCCTCCCCTTTCTTGATCTCAGTCTCCATCACAGGTAATAGACTATTGACTGACGGCTATTGCAAACATACTGAATCCCATAACTATCTCAACTACACTTCTTCCCACCCTGCTTCCTGCAAAGACTCCTGGTTAACTCATCCCTTCCCAACCAAACCATCCCCTTCCCTAGTACATTCCCCTGCCACCGCAGAAGATGCAACATCTGTCGCTATCCCTCCCCCCTCGACTCTGTCAAGGGGCCTCGACAGCCCTTTCAGGTTAGGCAGAGGTTCACTTGCACCTCCTCCAACCCCATCGACTGTATCCGGTGTTCAAGATGTGGACTCTTATACATCTGTGAGACCAAACGCAGACTGGGCGATCATATCGCGGAACACCTTCACTCAGCCCGCCTGAACCAACCTGATCTCCCGGTTGCCGGACACTTTAATTCTCCTTCCCATTCCTACACAGACCTTTCTGTCCTCAGTCTCCTCCATTGTCAGAGTGAGGCTAAATGCAATTTTGGAGGAACATATTTCGCTCGGGCAGCTTATAGCCCAGTGGTACGTCAGGATTTGGGACAACGGTCATACTAGTCCTGAGGTTCACACTCTCAGACCTTAGTGCACTATCTGCTTTATTACATGCAAATGTAACTGTTTTGCTATCTGCCCAAAAAGTTCTTAGTCGTTTGTTTACTCCTATCTGGTTGTAGTAGCCCCTAATAAGGGACTTTTTATCCCTTATTATTATTTATTATTGCCTGACTGTATCAGGGATATCTATCAGGTGTAGAAGATAGGTTTCTCTCCCTCTCTCCCTCTCTTCCGTCCAGCGGCTTCTGCATCAGTCTCCTCGCACCCCTCGGTACCTCGGGATCGCCCACGCAGAGCGTCACTGCGCCCATGGAGCCCTCCATCCCGACCCATGCCCAGGGTACCCAGGGAGCCGCCATCGACCATGCTATTCCTTCCTCCGGTTCTGGGGGGGGGTCCTGTGGCATCGGCCTATACACGGGCCACGTGACGTCATGGGCTAGAGGGAGTGTCCTGGTACTTAAGGTCATCTCACCTCGAGTCCTTAGGAGAGTCAACCGGTAGCTGAGCCGGAGAGAACAGCCTCACTCAGCTACAGCAACACAGTAATATAGTTAGCGCGCCAACCTAGCATGTCACCACTGAATAAACACCTGTTTTAACCGGACTGACGTCTCACCTTTATTCACCACGTTTGGTGCCACTACTTTATATCTCTTTGGATTTCCATGACTCTTCACTCGAGCTACAGTGGATGTGGGGCAAGCAGGGGAAAGGGAGAAGGCAGTCGAGGAATCCTCACCATCTGTACCGGATGCAATCTTTGTCCTTTGAGTCCTGAGTTTAGCATGTGGTTACAGTGCGGCTAAAAACACAAACAACATTTATGTTGAATCTTTTATATAGTAAAAACCGGCAACTCAGAGGATAACGTCTTCCAAAGTTGGCCTCTGACCCATATGAAATAATACAAACAGATGAATTTTTATTGTGGAAGAGAGTGAATCGGAGAGATGTGTGGAGGGGATCCAGAACTCGGTAACTAGGCAGCTGTTGGCATGGTGGCCAGTGATGGAGTACCTAAAATTGGAGATAGCGTCCATCTTCAGTTTAAACCAGCATCTGCAGTTCCTTCCTACACACAAAATTGTGGTTGTCATGCATCCTAAATTCTTGTCGAACTGAGAAACTGCAGGTGTGGAGGAGATTATAGAAAGGGTCAGATTCTACCAACGCTAATAAGATTCCAAGGAGTAGTTTCTCATCTGTACTTGAAGATGAATCAATGTATCTTTCAGGCAGGGGGTTACACAAAAAGCTGGAGAAACTCAGCGGGTGCAGCAGCATCTAAGGAGCAGGCAGTGTTGGCATTGCAGCTATAAGGTAATGTACCCTATAATATAGAAATGATCAGATCTATATGTATGCTCACACTCACTTATGGTGAGAGGGGCAAAGTTTAAAGGAGATACGCAGGGCGCATTTTTTACATAGAGAGCTACGGGCAGCACAGTGGCGCAGCTGGTAGGACCCGGCTTCAATATACACTGTTAATAGTTCCTTCAATTCCTTTCTCCCTCATGAACTTATCCCCACAATGTACCAATTATATTTATGTCAGATACTCGAGACAAGTTCCACATTCTCACTTTTCCCTCAGTAAAGAGCCTGTCCCACCAGCATGCAACTCTATGCGATGAGCGCGACCTAACGTGGTCGCTTGAGCCGTCTGGCGTTGCGGGGCCGGTCCCGCTTCGATCGCCGGAGCCGTGCGGAATTGTGTGGAGGTCGTCCCGACATCGCGCCGGGCTCCGAAAAACTGACCATGTTCAAAAATTCCGCGCGGCAACGGCTTGTCGGCTCACAGTCGCCTCGACGCATTACACACCGTCTCGACGTCGTGCCTCCGTGACCCTCTCTATAGGTGCCTCCGTGACCCTCTATGTGTGTGGCTCCATGGCCCTCTGTGTGTGTGCCTCTGTGCCCCTCCCTGTCCTGGCAAACTTACCATTAAGACTTCGCTCCAAGTTTGCCTCACTTTATGCCGCGTTGTGCCACTCACCCGACCTCCACGCGGCCCTCGCTGCCGGTTTGGTCGCGCTTGCCGCATGCAGGCGCATGCTGGTGGGAACGGCCCTGTACAGGGAACAACCCGACCTCCGCGCGGCCCCCGCTTCTAGTTTGATTGCGCTCATCGCATGGAGTCGGATGCTGTAGGACAGGCCCTTAAAGTTGTGGGGCGGAGGTGGAGTCGAGTCGAGTCGAGCCGGTACTGAGAGATGGAGAAATCAATGATGGAAAAGCAGTACCCGGAGCCGGAGAAGGACCTGAGCCGGGTGGGTGAGAGAGGGGGTCCCGGGAGGGGAGGGGAGTGGGCGGGCAGGGCTGGGCTACGTTGGCCGCTGCGCCATCGTGTATTAGTATATTATAATGGAGACGGTGCGGGACAGTTTCACTTTCCATTCTCTGCAGTTACCGAGAGAGGAGAAAATGAAACCTGCGAGAATGAAGCAGCGGGAACGGCAACACGCGGACGTTTCCAGCTCCTCGCACAGCACTCGGTGCAAATGAAAAGCCCACTAACTAATTCGCAGGGTCAGAGCCCAAAACTCGACTTTACCCCTACCTCAAATGCCCAATGCCCAGCCTGACGACAACCGTGAGATTCAAGCCCCAGGCCTGACCCTTGAGTCCAAACCCTCCACCAAACTACATTCTAACCCCTAAACTTAACTTTGAACCCCTAAAACCGGTGTCCGGCCATGCTCTGCGTGGACAGATATCACAGAGTCCGACAGGAAGGAACTGCAGATGCTGGTTTAAACCGAAGATAGATACAAAAAAGCTGGAGTAACTCAGCAGGTCAGACAGCATCACCTATTCCTTTTCTCCAGAGATGCTGTCTGACCCGTTAACTTATTCCAGCTTTTTGTGTCTATCATAGAATCGTACTGGCCCAACTTGCCCACACTGACCAACATGTCCCATCTACTTTCCTGCGTTTGGCCCATATCCCTCTAAATCTGACCAGTCCATGTACCAGTCTAATTGTTTCTTAAACATTGTGATAGTCCCTGCCTCAACTACCTCCTCTGGCAGCTTGTTCCATACACCCACCACCCTCTGTGTGAAAAAGTTATCCCTTGAATTCCTCTTAAATCTTTCCATTCACCTCAAACCTATGTCCTCTGGTTCCCGATTCACTCTGCTTGTCCCTGACATGAATGACATTGCCAATAAAGCAAGACAGTTTCATTTTCATATTCAGTGGGACCAGGACGAGGAAAGTCTGAAAAAGGGCCACAACCCAAAACGTCACCTCACCCTGTTCTCCAGGGATGCTGCCTGACCTGCCAAGTTACTCCAGCACGTTGTGTCTTTTTTTGTAAACCAGCATCTGCAGTTCCTTGTTTCTACAATAAAATTCTTACCTGCTGCAGCTTTACAGACACAATAAGGAATCTACATAACAAATTAATCTCCAGTGGACCATAAGGAAATTAATTATCAGTTATACAAGGTGGCCACAACATAAAAATGCAAACTGAGGTCTTTAGATCAACCTTGCATGTCCATTGGCGTTTAGTTCTGAGGTAGGTTTGTGGAAATACAAGGAACTGCAGATGCTGGTTTACAAAAAAAAGACACAAAGTGCTGGAGTAAATCAGCTGGTCAGGCAGCATCTCTAGAGAACATGGATTTCCGATGGGGGGGTTGGGCAAGGTGGTTCAAAAACCTGATATTTGATGAGAAGAAGCTATTCCTAAACCTGGAGGTCATGATTCCCACGCTCCTATACCACCTTCACAATGGTGGCAGCGGGAGAAGAGAATGGCCAAGGTGGTGTGATTCTTTGGTGATGTTTAGTGTTGGAAGGAACTGCAGATGCTGGTTGACACCAAAGATAGACACAAAATGCTGAAGTGACTCAGAGGGACAGGCAGCATCTCTGGAGAGAAGGAATGGGTGATGTTTTGGGTTGAGACCCATCGTCAGAATGATGTGGAGCTGCCTTCTTGAGGCAGAGCTTCCTGCAGATCCCATTGATAGTGGGGAGGTCAGTACCCATGATGGCACAGAGATGGTGGGCTGAAGAGCCTGTTCAAAGGTTCTTTATTAGTCACATACACCAATTGGTGTAGTGAAATGCATATTGCCATTGCGGCACACCTGTACTGTTATGTTAACAGACTTCAAAGGCTGAATGGACCTGTCCACTCCCTCTTGTGTGCATTGAGTGTCTGCTGAAATGAGTCAATACAATTAGTTTCAATCACTGAGACAATGAATGCCATATTCCCATGGGTGTACCTTGCATGTAAATTAACCTCTCTCAAACCCATCACTTAATCTAATTAATAGATAATCTAATTAAACCAATTGTAATAGATTAATTGTATCTATAACCTTATTGGCTAGGATTCTCCGAACATCATCATTTTGAATGCTGGAGTAACTCAGCGGGGCAGGCAGCATCTCTGGAGAGATGGAATGGGTGATGTTTCGAATCAAGACCTTTCTTCAGACCCGGAACATCACCCATTCCTTCTCTCCTGAGTTGCTGCCTGTCCCCGCTGAGTTACTCCAGCATTTTGTGTCTATCTTCGGTGTAAACCAGCATCGGCAGTTCCTTCCTACGCACGCAATCATTTTCAAGATCGGTATTAGTTCTCTTTGGTCTTCTTTGTCCACCACTTAATGCAGGTGGTGCATTCTTCTTCTTCTGTCGTGTGTCTTTTAGACCTGCAGCTCCGTTGAGGCGAGCCAGGCTAACATGTCATCGTCCAGGTCGATCAGACCTCGTTCACCATCCGGTGGCCGGTGTTTGGGGCGACTGGTGACTATGTGCTCCACTGTCTGTGTTGGGTCCCTACACGCACAGGAGGCGCTCGCTGTCCACGAGGCCCCACCTCTTCATCGCTACTCCATAGCGTCCAATGCCTGTCCTCAAGCGGTTGAGGGTTGTCCACTGCTTTCGGGGCAGGTCCTGGCCAGGGACGTCCATGGGGTCAGTGATGTAATGGTGTCGCCTAGATGGTTCCAGTCACTTCCACTAATCTCTCCATCTCGTCCTGACCCAGGCAGCCTTAGAAGCGTCAGCCGGTGTTGTGCAGAGCAGCTCTTGGGCTTGCGTGGCAAAGGGGTGCCGTGACTTGAGGCGCACACGTCGTGGTGTCTCTGTGACGATCTGGTGGAGGAGGAGGTGCATTGATTGCATGGAATGATGTTATGATGCAAATGAATGAGACTCTTGATCCTGATTGTTTCAGGTGGACGATTACCATGGGGTTAAAGTACCCGACCCCTATGTCTGGCTTGAAGACCCCAACAGTGAACCGACCAAGGTGAGAAAGAACCTAGCACCTTCAGTGTCCTATTTCCACATACTTATACCTTTGTTCCATCAATGCTTCATTGGTACTTTATTCTCACATGTTTCTAAGTATAGTGCCATTTTTTTTTGCATACAGTTCGGTAGCAATCCTGCTATACATTAGGCACAATCATACTAAGTATAAGAACGCAAGATAATAGACTACACTGGGTCAGTACACAAGAGTCACTACATTTTAGCCGTCATCTTGTACCCTTCAATTCCGAATTTTTTTAAATTGTAGAGTCCTGGAAGTGTTATGGAGCAGAGGGATCTAGGAGTACAAGTACACAATTCTACGAAAGTGGCATCGTGGGTGAATTGGGTTCCGTAGAGGCCTTTGGCACGCTGACCTTCATCAGTCAGGGATTGATTATAGAAGTCGGGGCATTATGTTACAGTTGTAGAAGACGCTGGTGAGTTTGAACTTGGAGTATTGAGTTCAGTTTGTTCATCCTGCTGTAGGAAAGATGCCATTAAGTTGGAAAGAATGCAGGGAAGATTTACGAGGAAGTTGCCAGGACCCGAGGGCTTGAGCTATAGGGAGAGGTTGGCCAGGATAGGGCTTTATTCCTTGGAGCACGGGAAGCTGAGGGGTGACCTTATACGGCTGTATAAAACCATGAGGTAGGATGAATGCACAGGGTAGGGGAATTGAATATTAGCGTATATAGGTTTAAAGTGAGAGTGGAAAGATTTAATGGGATCCTGAGGGGGAATCTGTTCACACAGAGGGTGGTGATTATATGAAATGAGCTGCTAGATGAAGTGGCTACAACAGCAGGAACAATAACAACAATTAATAGGCATTTGGACAGATACATGGATAGGAGTGGTTTATGGGCCAAATATAGGCAAATGGAACTAGCTTTGATGGGACATCTTGGTTGGCATGGCTGAGTTGGCTGTGTTGTATGACTCTATGTCTAATACTTCCTGAGAACTCACCAGCACTACCACCCTGATGTCTTCTACAGCTGCACTGCCTTTGATAATCAGAGGCATTCAAAAAGTTTAAATTGATTACAAAAATAATAATAATAAATGTACTTACAAATCACAATTTACCGTTTATTGATAAAAATATATACATTTGCAATAAAGAAAGAGAAGTAAGTTCAGCTACATTTTCTTTAGGAGTCCTTCTAGTTAATCCAGCAATCAGATACAAAAATACATCAGGCCTTGTCAGTTCAGTAAGTTACAGAATACCCCTAGTTTCACTGAAGAACACAGGTTGACAAAGAGGCATTAGATATCCTACATACAACCTCCAGCAGCTTCCATAGTTCAACATACAATGTACAGATGCAGAAGTCCAAAATGTCCTCATGCACACATTGAAGATTACAATTGGTTCTCCATTGTAACTGCCATATTTTGCAACGCAATGCATCAGTATGGTTTGCAGAGCATAAATGGTGCATGAAATATCTGGTGCAGAGAATGCATGTTGCGAATAGAGTACACATGTTCCATAACCTTTTCGCAGGTCAGGAGCAGAAGTTGGTTAAAAACTGTTTAAATGCTCGCCCCAATCAATCGATAGGAATGTCTCTGTATTTCTCCCTCCAACAAGCGGAGTAGATTGTTATCCTAGTCATAACCGGCGCATCTCTTTGTTTTTCAGGCATTTGTTGAAGCCCAAAACCAGCTAACCATGCCTTTCCTGGAAAATTGCACAGTCAGAAAGAGACTTCAGGAGCGCATGACAGAATTGTTTGACTTCCCCAAGTACAGCTGTCCTTGCAGGAAAGGGAAACGGTGGGCGTTTTATCTGAATTTCTCATGACTCCTTGAAATTATCACATTCATAGCATTATTTTTGTTAATTGTGCTAAAAGCCATAACTGGAGATCCCTCACTTCCGTAGTGTGGTAGATATGGTGTTAGATTAGACATTCAGAGAGCAAAGGTTCAATTCTCACTCTGGAGTATTTGAAAATTCAAATTAAGTTATTTTAAAGTCTTTATTTGGGATGTATCAAATTGTTCGAAAGCCTAGTTGATAGATGAATGAGACTTTTTAGTTTAATTTAGAGATACAGGCCCTTTATCACACCGTGTCGATCAACAATCCTCATACACAAGCACTCATATCCTACACACTCGGAACAATTTACAATGTTTACCAAATTCAATGAATCTATAAACCTGTACATCTTTGGAGTGTGGGAGGAAACCGGAGCACCCGGAGAAAACTCACACGGTCACAAGGGAAAACGTGCAAACTCCATACAGACAGCACCAGTAGTCAGGATCCAACCTGGGTCTTTGGCACTGTAAGGCAGAAATTCTACCGCTGCGTCACTAGACTAAGCCCCTGGACTTAGATTTGGGAAGTTACATTTTTACCCGGAATAGACCAAGGCTGTCTCTTTGTTGGACAAGCTAGAGCTCAGAACACACTAAATAGTAGTAGGAGTAGGCCATTCAACCCTAATACAAGCTCCACCATTCTACAAATCCTGGCTAATCTTCTACCCCAGCACAATTCTCCTGCACATGCCCTATATTCATTTATCCCTTTCATATCCAGTAAATATTTGTTTCAAATTTCATCAAGGACTGACCCCAGAGTAGGGACCTTCAAATATTCTCCAGTAACTGTATCATGAAATTTCTCCTCAATCCAGTCCAAAATGGTCCATTCCTTACATTTGTATAACGTTAGTACCTCCACCAATGTAAAGCACTTTGTTCAACGAGAGTTGTTTTTTAAATGTGCTATAGAAATAAAAGTGACTTGACGACAGGATTCAGACTTCTCGTTCTGGACTGCTTAGCCACATGATTTCTTTAGATTAATTCAAGATTCACCATTTCACAATGAGGGGGATAAGCAATAAATGGCATGTTTGCTATGCCCTGTCAACCAAATAAATAAAACCATCGGGAGCCATTGGAAGGAGTTGGTGGTATCTGTTGGTCAACTGTTATTCTCCCTCTGGCTTGCACTGTAAACCCCAGCCTTGAATTCTTACTCAAATCTGCAGAGTGGAACATCAACCCAAATCTTATGAGCTTGAGCCAACCCACTGAATGATGCCTGGTTTCTCAGATGATGAGGGCGGAATAGGGCGACATAGTGGCGCAGCGGTAGAGTCGCTGTCATACAGCACCATGAACTTGGGTTCAATCCTGACCACGGGTGCTGTCTGTAGGAGTTTGTACGTTCTCCCTGTGACCATGTGGCTTTTCTCTGGGTGCTCCAGTTTCCTCTCACACTCCAAAAATGTTCAGGTTTGTAGGTTAATTGGCTTCACTAAAATTGTAAAAGTCCCGAGTGTGTAGGATAATGCTAGTGTACGGGGTGATTATTGGTTGGCGCGGACTCGGTGGGCAGCGGGCCTGTTTCCGTGCTGTATGTCTAAATGTCCAGTTGAGATTCCCGATTTGGCTAATCGACTCTTAAAGACAGTTTGTTTCAGATGAATGAAGCTAGCTGCAACAAGTAGGGAATGCACAAGATTCAACAGGTGGTCCAATAATGAAGATTGAACTGGCAAGGAGAATGTATGGGCTCAGATTGCTCTGAAAATGTGGCCAGACTTGATGCGCGTCAATTTTCTGATTTTCAGGTATTTTTACTTCCACAACTCGGGGCTGCAGAACCAGCATGTGTTGTACGTCCAGGATTCATTGGATGGAGATGCTCAGGTGTTCCTTGATCCCAACAAGATGTCCGAGGATGGGACTGTGGCCTTGAAGAGTAGGTTATCGCCAAGGATGGGGGCTTAATCTTGCTTTTAAAATTTCACTGTTTTAAACATTTTTCAGAGAATCAACGTCTAGATCAAACAAGTTTGTCAATGTCTAATATTGAGGAGAGATCTGGGATTTTAAATGCAGGCCATTAATATCCAGATCAAACAATTTTTTCTCTGCCTTGTTCAATATTGGCGAGAGGTGTAGGATTTAGCTGATCTTAAAAGCTGACCTTCTGACAAGAATATTCCAGTTTCTGTTCTGGGGTCGGAAAGAACATCATGGCCTGGAGGCCAAGTATCGTAGAGCCACCAAAATACCCCAGCGCAAATGATGGAGCAAGTCATATCAGCTTGTTTTGTTATATCTCCTTCGGTTTGGAGGAATGTTTAAACGTACAAAAGAGATTCTGTAAGTTTGATATAGAGAAACTTCTGCTGGAGAGAAATCTTCAAATTAGAAACCCATCCAGGGGACTATTTTACACTCTCTCAGTGAAAGTGTTGCGAAAATCTGAAATTCTCTCCCCCAAGTGGAGTAGACGCTAGATGTTGGGGTTCACTTGGAGCTTTCAAGACTGAGAGAAATACTTTTGAAAAATGCACATGCTGTAAATCTAAAACAAAAGCGGAGAATGCGGGAAATGCTCAGCAGGTCAGTCAACGGGGAGAGAAACCGTTGACATTTTAGATCCGACACCCTTTGCAGAACTGCGGAATATTTTTGGTTTAATATAATTGGAAAAAGAAGCAGAAGGGAAGTGAGGAAACACCAAAGGATTATAGGAGCCTAGAAGATGCAGGAATGTTATGGAATTGGTTTCTAAAGATGCATTCAAAGGCCAATGCACTGAATATTTGATGAGGGTAAATTGAAGGGTGATGGGGAAAAGATGTTGGGTGAGGCTAGACTGAGAAGTTCTCTCAATAGTGGCACATGCCCAATGGACTACATTTCCATCTGAGTGATGCAGTGATTTATTCTAGAAATTAAAAACATATGGATAGTTTTTGTTATGCAAGGCCAATATGTTTTGAAGAACCGAGGTTTGTGATTGAACTGAATGGCCGACCCAAGAGCTGAATGGCCTCTTCCTGTTCCATTGATTAGGAAGAATTTGGTTTGCACGGTGTGACGGTTCCTGTGGTAGGCTTGCATTTCATCAACAGTAGAGTTGTGCTGATCTCTGGTTGTGTTTGTGCAGTGCTGGCCTTCTCTGAAGACAATGAGTACCTGGCGTATGGACTCAGCAAAAGTGGTTCCGACTGGGTCACAATCAAAATCCTAAAGGTCGAAGGTCCTGAAGATCTCCCAGACATTCTGGAAAATGTGAAATTCAGCTGTCTGTCCTGGACACATGATGGAAAGGGAATTTTCTACAATCGTTACCCAGATCAAGAAGGAAGCATGGATGGTATGTGGGAAATGGCATGTTTGAGAAAAGATTGCATTGTTACACTGTGGCTGTCAACTGTGGTCATAGTCATACAGCACAGTAACAGGACATTCGGCCCAACGTGTCCATGCCCACCAAAATGCCCCATCTACAGGTCCCACCTGCCCACATGCCTCTAAACCATTCCTATCCATATACCTGTTCAAACGTCTTTTAAATGTTGTTATAGTAATGGGATAATGGTATAATATATATGGTATATCTGGCTAACAGCAAACCCTTTATATAGTGTTGTGCTCTAGATTCACAGAAGTGACTATCAAAATTACAAATAAATACATCTGTTTGGGTAAAAAACAAAAATTTACCATTCTAATTCACAGAATATATCCCATTGGGTTGGTTAAAGAGAGTGAGATAGTTCTTCCTAATATCCTGCTAAAAATCCACAAATGAGCACTGAAAACAGATTACTTGGTCATTTTCACTTGCTAATTTGGGACCTTGCAATGCATAGATTCCCTGCTGCAATTCTTATATTGTTTACAGTGACTCCACACCCAAAAGTACTGGTTGTAAAACGCTCATGAAATGTACAGTATAAATCTGTAACTGTAATTGAAGAACTTTGTTGTATTCGATATATATTATTTTTACTTCATTCAAGTGTTTTTAGTTTAGAATGCAAAATGCTGGAGTAACTCAGCGGGTTAGGCAGCATCTCTGGAGGAAATGTCTAGGCCGGAAATCTTCAGGTCGGAACTCTTCTTCAAACTGATTGTAGTTGGTGGGGAAGCTGGAAAAGAGAGGCGGGGATGGGACAAAGCCTGGCAAGTGATTAGCAGTAGGCTTACTTTGAGGAAATTTCACAGTGGAGCAGTAAAATGAAGACTCGGGAAACTGCAGATGCTGGAATCTTGCGTCAAACACAAAACTATCATCGTCCAGCCCAACTGCTTTTTCTTTTTGTTTTGATTTTTACTTCCACTTAAGCTAATTCACATTCTGAACTAACGTTTCATTTCCCAAATGAAACCCGTTTGAATCTTTCACTTATGTACTCTACTGCTTTTTCATAGTAATTATATTTGGTGACTGATGCACTGATGGTCCGTCTATTCCAGGCACTGACACCGCATCCAATATCAACCAGAAACTCTACTACCACGTGCTCGGCACCAGCCAGTCAGAGGACATCCTATGTGCGGAATTCTTGGATAATCCCAAATGGAAAAGTGCAGCCCAGGTACTCTATGAATGTCCGCTTGGTTGTGTGGCCACTCTGTCATCCCATGGTTATAAAGTTTTGAATTTGACACCCACTCGAGAGGCTTTAATAGATAACCCAGCTGATGTTTCCAGTGCAGTACTAAGGGAACACTTGTACTACATTGCGTAGGAAGGAACTGCAGATGCTGGTTTAGGAGATTTTAAACTAGAAAGGCTGGGGAGAGGGACTCGGGTAGAGGGGGCTAGGGGACAGGGTGTGGGGCAAGAGGCAGAGAAGGGAAGCACTCGGACCCAAAATGTAGGCGAGAAAGAGGAAAAAGATAATAAACAGAGAATAAGGGATGGTGGGTTTCTAAAATGTGTATATTTTAATGCTAGGAGCATTGTGAGAAAGATGGATGAACTTAGAGCCTGGATTGACACCTGGAAATATGATATTGTGGCAATCAGTGAAACATGGTTGCGGGAGGGCTGTGATTGGAAACTAAATATTCCAGGATTTTGTTGCTTCAGGTGTGATAGAATTGGAGGGACCAGAGGTGGAGGGGCTGCATTGCTTGTCAGAGAAGATATTACAGCAGTGCTTTGGCAGGATAGATTAGAGGGCTCGTCTAGGGAGGCTATTTGGGTGGAACTGAGAAGTGGGAACGGTGTAGCAACACTTTTAGGGGTGTATTATAGACCGCCAAATGGGGAGCGAGAATTGGAAGAGCAAATATGTAAGGAGATAGCAGATAATAGTAGTATGCACGGTAGTGATTGTGGGAGATTTCAATTTTCCAAAAATAGACTGGGAAACACATTCTGTAAATGGGCTGGATGGTTTGGAGTTTGTAAAATGTGTGCAGGATAGTTTTTTGCAGAAATACATAGAGGTATCGACCAGAGAAGGGGCAGTGCTGGACCACCTGTTAGGAAATGAGGCAGGTCAGGTGACGGAGGTATGCGTTGGTGAGCACTTCGGGACCAGTGATCACAATACCATTGGTTTCAATATAATTATGGAGAGAGTCAGAACTGGACCTAGAGTTGAGATTTTTGATTGGAGAAAGGCTAACTTTGAGGGAATGCGTAAGGATTTAAAAGGAGCGAATTGGGACATTTTGTTTTATGAGAAGGATGTAGAAGAGAAATGGAGGACATTTAAAGGGGAAATTGTAAGAGTGCAGAATCTTTATGTCCCTGTTCGGTTGAAAGGAAATAGTAAAAATTGGAAAGAGCCATGGTTTTCAAGGGGAATTGGACACTTGGTTCGAAAAAAGAGAGATATCTACAATAATTATAGGAGGCATGGAGTATAAAGAGTGTAAAAAGAATCTTAAGAAAGAAATTAGAAAAGCTAAAAGAAGATGTGAGGTTGCTTTGGCAAGAAAGGTGAAAGTAAATCCAAAGGGTTTCTACAGCTATATTAATAGCAAAAGGATAACGAGGGATACAATTGGACCATTAGAGAGCCAGAATGGACAGCTATCTGCAGAGCCAAAAGAGATGGGGGAGATATTGAACAATTTCTTTTCTTCGGTATTCACCAAGAAGAAGGATATTGAACTCTGTGAGGTAAGGGAAAAAAGTAGAGTAGCTATAGAAACTATGAGATTCAAAGAGGAAGTACTGACACTTTTGAAAGATATAAAAGTGGATAAGTCTCCAGGTCCTGTCAGGATATTCCCTAGGACATTGAGGGAAGTTAGTGTAGAAATAGCAGGGGCTATGACGGAAATATTTCAAATGTCATTAGAAACGGGAATAGTGCCGGAGGATTGGCGTACTGCGCATGTTGTTCCATTGTTTAAAAAGGGTTCAAAGAATAAACCTAGCAATTATAGACCTGTTAGTTTGACGTCAGTGGTGGGCAAATTAATGGAAAGGATACTTAGAGATAATATATATAAGCATCTGGATAAACAGGGTCTGATCAGGAACAGTCAACATGGATTTGTGCCTGGAAGGTCATGTTTGACAAACCTTCTTGAATTTTTTGAAAAGGTTACAAGGGAAATTGATGAGGGTAAAGCAGTGGATGTTGTCTATATGGATTTCAGTAAGGCCTTTGACAAGGTTCCCCATGGAAGGTGGGTTAAGAAGGTTCAATCTTTGGGTGTTAATGGCGGAGTAGCAAGATGGATTCAACAGTGGCTGTATGGGAGATGCCAGAGAGTAATGGTGGATGGCTGTTTGTCAGGTTGGAAGCCGGTGACCAGTGGGGTGCCTCAGGGATCTGTGTTGGGTCCACTGTTGTTTGTCATGTACATCAATGATCTGGATGACGGGGTGGAAAATTGGATAAGTAAGTATGCAGATGATACTAAGATAGGGGGTGCTGTGGATAATGAGGTAGATTTTCAAATTCTACAGAGAGATTTGGGCCATTTGGAAGAGTGGGCTGAAAGATGGCAGATGGAGTTTAATGCTGATAAGTGTGAGGTGCTACATCTTGGCAGGACAAATCAAAATAGGACGTACATGGTAAATGGTAGGGAAGTGAGGAATGCTGTGGAACACAGGGATCTAGGAATAACTGTGCATAGTTCCCTGAAGGTTAATTTAGAGATACAGCATGGAAACAGAACCTTTGGCCCACCGGGTCCTTGCTGACCATCCATCATCCATTCACACTAATTGCATGTTATCCCACTTTCTCATCCACTTCCTGCACATTAGGGGCAATTTACAGAGGGCAATTAACCCACAAACCCACATGTCCCTGGGAGTTAGACATGGTGGCACAGAAGGCAAGTGTGCCATTTACCTTCTCCGCTTGGGGCATTGAGTACAAGACTTGGGACAGCTGTACAAGATACTGGTGAGACTGGTGCACCATTTTGGTCACCACACTGCGGGAAGAATGTGATTAAGCCAGAAAGGATACAGAGTTACAAGGATGTTGTCGGGACTGGAGAGTTGAGTTCATTGGATGGGCCGGGGCTGTTTGCCGTGGAGCAAAGGAAGCTGAGGGTTGACCATATAGATGATCATAAATAATGAAAGGAATAAGTAGGGTAAATAGTTACAGTCTTTCCTACTAAAACTAAAGAGCATAGGTTTAAGAAAGATGTAAAGGGGACTTGAGGGGCAAGTTTTCACACGAACGTGATGAGTATACGGTGGAAGGGGAAAAGTGGATACAATTACAGCATTTAAAAAAGCACTTGGAAAGTGCATGGATCAGAAGGCTTAGGAAGTTCGGCATGTCCCCTACAATTCTCATCGACTTCCACAGATTCACCATCGAAAGCATTTTATCAGGATGCATCACAGCTTGGTTCGGGATCAGCTCCATCCAGGACTGAAATAAATTGCAGTGAATTGTGGACGCAGCACAGACCATCACACAAACCAACCTCCCTTCCATTGACTCCATTTATACCTCATGCTGCCTCGGCAAGGCCAGCAGCATAATCAAGGAGGAGTCACACCCTGGCCACTCCCTCTTCTCCTCTCTCCCATCAGGCAAAAGGTATTGATGTGTTAAAACACACACCTCCAGATTCAGGGTCAGTTTCTCCTTAGCTGTTATCAGGCGACTGAATTATTGCCACCAAGTGACCAATGCTGAGCTACTGTCTACGTCATTGGTGACCCTCGGACTATACGTGATTGGACTTTGCTAGTTTACCTTGCATTAAACATTATTCATTTATCATGTATCTACACATTGTAATCATGTATTGTCTTTCCGCTGACTGGATGTCACGCAACAAAACCTCGTACACGTGACAATAAAGTGAGGTAGGCGTGTTGGTCAATAGTTGGGCCGAAGGGCCAGTCCATGCTGTTTAATTCTATGACTCCAATTGAGGATTCAGAAATAGTTCACTCCTGTTTGTCTTCGTTCAGGTTTCTGACGATGGCTGTTATGTGCTATTATCTATTCGAGAGGGTTGTCAGCCCAAGAACCGGATGTGGTACTGTGACCTGCACCAGCTCCCAAATGGCATATCTGGTAGGTATTTGCTTCTGCCAGACGCTAATCAAGCCACATGATGATGCAGGAAATCTGCCGTTGAGTGAATCTCTCCTTCTACATTTCACACTGAGTATCAAACTCACAGTGACAATTCTTTGGGACTGGACCCAAGATCAAGCAATGTGAAAGGGCATTGACCCTCTGCCTCTCAGAGCTGGCCCATCCACCCAACATGCAGCTAGCTACCTGTAACAGAGGAGCAAGAAGATGAACATCAGGCCCTCCATCTTCAGTGTTGGTGAATCTGACCTGTATCTCTTCCAAGTATACCTTGTACTCTAATATTATTCGACACACTAGGGAAAATGTAACAGTTTCACTGAAGTCAATTAACCTACAAAATAGTTCATCTTTGAAGTATGGGAGGAAACCGGAGCACCTGGAGAAAACCCACGTGGTCACAGGGAGAAAATGCTGTAAGGCAGCAACTTTATCGCAGCGCCACCGTGCCGCTCTATACTGTGTCGTGTAGTTTGGTTTTACCCACATAGCACTTTGGGACATTCCATTGCTGTAGAAATGAAACTCTTGACTTAAAAGGAGGCCATTCACTCCATCAAGCCCATGCCAAATCTCAGAGCATTCCCATTTTCCCCCTCCCTACGAATGTTATAATCGACGTGAAGCGTACAAGATACCTGCCATCTCTTCCACAACCGGTCCCTAGCAGCAACCCATACATGAGGGCTGCTGCATGGTTATCGCACTTTAGTGGTTGACAAAAATGATGGAGAAACTCAGCGGGTGAGGCAGCATCTATGTGTCAGTGGACTATCAGTCAGAGGCTCAAAATATCAATTAGACAATTACATTCAAAGAACACAGCAGCTACCAGGCATTGTAATGCCCTCACATATATTCCACTATCCCATGCCAAACAGACAAAATCTTGCTGTTTAGTGAGTAAGTTCAAAGGTCCTACGTACAATGTATGTTAATGACAAGATGCAAAGATCAGATCAAGAAATATTGGCATTGGGATCGCAGGAACAGCAGGATGCCATTTGGCCTGTCAAGCTTATTTTTACAATCCACTGATATGTATTTAAATTGGATCTAAGCTGTAAAAAGTTTGAATCATTCATTTAAGATATCCCTCCTCTGCCCCCGTTAAAGTAATTCACTGCTCACCCTTGTGCTGACTGAACTATGATAGTCTGCATTAATTCCCCAGTTAAAAAGCTCTCACCATTTTGTTCAGATCTTATCCTATCTCTATTCAAAGAAAATGCAAATGTAAAAACGCCTAAAGCAAGACATTTCACACAACACTGCAGTGGAACAGTGCAAATTCATTATCTTGGTTACTGCATATTTTTTGACACACAACATCAGCTAACTGCAATAAGTGATTATTCTGCAACCTCTTCCAGCTCCACAGAATGCAGTCAGATTCTGGCATCTTAGGCATCCCCATGTTACATTGGTGCACCATTGACGGCCCTGCCTTCTTTGGCTGTCTGTATCCTAGCCACTGAACCTTCCAGTGAAGACTGCCCTCCCTCTCTTACTGCCTCTTCTCCCTTTAGATGCATGTTAACATTTATTTCCTTGCTCAGGTTTTTAGCTCTAAACTTTCTTCTTCATCGGGGAGGCACAGTGGCGCAGCGGTAGAGTTGCTACCTTACAGTGCCAGGGGCTTGGGTTTGATCCTGACTACTGGTGCTGTCTGTACAGCGTTTGTACGTACTTCCTGTGACCACGTGGGTTTTCTCTGGGTGCTCAGGTTTCCTCCCACATTCCAAAGAGGTACAGGTTTGTAGGTTAATTGGCTTTGGTAAATTGTAAAATTGTCCTTAGTGTGTGTAGGTTAGTGTACGGGGCGATCGCTGGTTGGCGCAGACACGATGGGCCGAAGGGCCTGTTTCCGTGCTGCATTGCTAAAGTCTAAAGTCTCGGTAATTTGATACTGTTTTTGTAAGACTCTTCAGGCTGTTTTACTGCATTAAAAGCAATACAATAATAAGAAAGTAGACAAAAATGCTGGAGAAACTCAGCGGGTGAGGCAGCATCTATGGAGCGAAGGAAATAGGCAACGTTTCGTGTCAAAACCCTTCTTCAGACCCAGGTTCCGGGCCGAAACCCTTCTTCAGACCCAGGTCTGAAGAAGGGTTTCGACCAGAAACGTTGCCTATTTCCTTCGCTCCATAGATGCTGCCTCACCCACTGAGTTTCTCCAGCATTTTTGTCTACCTTCGATTTTCCAGCCTCTACAGTTCCCTCTTAAGCATTAATAAGAAGTCATCTTTGTGACCTCACCATTTTGACCAAGTCTGCCATCATTTTTACAGGCCTTCTTCCTTGGGTTAAACTGATAGACAACTTTGATGCAAAGTACAGCTACCTCACAAATGAAGGGCCTGTGTTCTCATTCAGAACGAACCTCGATGCTCCTCGCCACCGAGTCATCAATATTAACCTGGAGCAGCCAGCTATGTCACAATGGAAGGAACTCATTGCCCAACATCAGAAGGATGTCTTGGGTAAGATCTTTCAGGACGTTGTATATTGATTGAAAGTTTGTACCAAGAATGTCTGATCCAAATGTTCTTACTTGTCCACCTCACAGACTGGGCAACCTGTGTCAACGACAAGTTCCTGGTCCTGAATTACCTCAAGGATGTGAAGGACACCCTCCAACTGTACAATCTTGCCACTGGAGCCTTCCTCAAGGACCTCCCGCTGGATGTTGGCAGCGTCTCGGGATACAGCGGGCGGAAGAAAAACAAGGAGATCTTCTACAAATTCAGCTCCTACCTGACACCAGGTGCGATTCACAAAGAGGCTGATGGCGACACATTCACAAGTCACAAAAAATAATAATTGAACCATGTACTGGGGACAATTTTTGTGAAGAAACAGATTTGGAGAAGTTGAGCAGTGGTCCTAGCACTAGCTTTTGGGAAACTCTCCTGTACATTTCCCTCCTGTCCAAAAAACAACTTTCGCTCGTTTAGCTTCGATTAGTTTTGTTCGCTTTAGATATACAGTGTGGAAACAGGCCCTTGTCCCATCGAGTGCAGGAAGCTTTGAAATCTATCTGTGGAATTCTTTGCCACAGAAGGCTGTGGAGGCCAAGTCAGTGGATATTTTTAAGGGAGAGATAGATAGATTCTTGATTAATACAGGTGTCAGAGGTTATGGGGAGAAGGCAGGATAATGGGGTTAGGATGGAGAGATAGATCAACCATGATTGAATGGCAGAGTAGACTTGATGGGCCAAATGGCCTAGTTCTACTCCCATTCCTTATGCCCTTATGAGTCCGCACTAACCAACGATCACCCGTACCTTAGTTCCATGTACCCCAGTTTTGCATCCTACACACTGAGGCTAATTTACAGAAGCTAATTAACCTACAAACCAGCACAATCTTTTTAATGACCTGATCTATTATGCAGTACCTTAAGAAATATATTTTGGAAGTCCATTTCACGAACGTCGGATGTGCAGAGTACCCAAACTAGTATTTCAACATAGCCTGTCCCAGCCAGACAACGATACTCTTTTACAGTTAAGTCACTATTGTAATCTTAAAAACTCAATACCAAGTTTAATTGGGCAACATCCTAAAACACTGGCAAGGTAAAGGACTAAATAATCTGGTGTAGTGATGATGACTGATGGATAAGCACTAGCCAGGACAACTGCCCAGGTTATCTGTGAACATGGGCAGCAGTTCTTTTACTTCTACTTGAATCGTTGCCATAAAACCACATCTTTGTTAATGCATCAGTCCCCACGAGGCAAGTGTTAATCTAGCCCCAGTGCCCAAGTCTCAAAGGTGGGACTTGAAACATGTCACTCTGCCCATTGAAGCACCAGATGACCATGGTTCCACATGGCAGTGTTTACTTGCGTATGCTAGAAAGATTCAGAGTGGCAACAATCCCCACGTCCTGGGACTGAATAAACAGAAGAGAACTCGAGAGAAGGACAATGATAATTGTTCACGGGTTATTTTACTTTTTGTTTGTGGCAGGAATCATCTATCACTGCGACCTGACTCAAGAGATCCTGGAACCTAAAGTGTTCCGAGAAGTGGAGATCAAAGGTTTTGACTTCTCCGATTATCAGACGGTTCAGGTGAGATGGAAAGGTGCTGAAACCAGGTTAACAGTTGTTTGCAGGTCCCGGGCTCCTAAGGAAAGGTAAAATTGGGCATTGGTACTGGGCAATTGTGGGTGCGTCGGGTCAATACTCGGCTGAAAAGGCTATTTCTCTTTCAGCCCCAGAGAGGCACAGTAGTATATGTAGTAGATCCAGTTCCTCAAACCTTCAGCGACAGTGATCTAGGTTTAATCCTAACATCCTTCCTTTAGCAGGGTGACCACAAGTAAACACAATATTCCAAATGCGTCTTGACTTAAGTCCTTTACAACTGTAACATAACAGCCCAACTTCTATACTCAATACCCTGATTGACGAAGGCCAACTTTCAATTAATAATGCCATTTAGAAGGAAAATTGCTCAACTATGATGCACACTTCAGCATTAACCCTTCCACAACCTATTTCCTCTCCATTCAAGAATGGCCAAGGACTTGGTGAGGTCCAGCCACATGTTGGAACTTGCAGGGTCGGGGTGGAGGGAGAATGTGGGAATGTCTGAGTTGCTGGCTAGGCACAAGGCATGGCCATTTAGGTACTTGCCGATTAGCTTGGTGATGCATGCTTGCTATATCACAGATGTTACTTTCTTCACAAAGGTTTTTTTCCCCAGTAAAGATGGGACGAAAATACCAATGTTTATTGTTCATAAGAAAGGGATAAAACGGGACGGTTCTCACCCAGTATTCCTGCATGGCTACGGAGGGTTCAACATCTCTCTAAGTCCATATTACAAGTAAGTTGCTGGTGCTACTAAACAACAAGTATAATAATGTATTGGAGAGAATTGCAGATGGTTTACACCAACAGATAATCTGTACATTGATCTCATATTTCTTTATGTGAGCTTCTTCAGTCTTTGGAGTTACAGCATGGAAACAGGCCCTTCGGCCTACTGAAGCAAATTAACCTATGAACCTGCACGTCTTTGGAGTGTGGGAGGAAACCAGAGCATCTGGAGAAAACCCACGCAGTCACAAAGAGAACATACAAACACCGTACAGACAGCACCTGTAGTCAGGATTGAACCCGTGTCTATGGCGCAGTAAGGCAGCAACTCTACCACTGCGCCACTGTGCCACCACAGCTTCCTGCAAGTTCAATCCGTTGCCACACTACATTCCTATAGTGGGAATACTTCACTGACATTTCATGAGCTGTAAAACACTTTGGAACATCCTGAGAGCATTAATGGTGCTGTAGATATAATTTAAATTGTCAATTAAGGGTTTGCGGCTTAAATGTATCTCCACCGTAAATAGTTTTAGTGTTCAAATATAATTATTGATAGGCTCAAAATCATCAAATCCAAGTGAGCTACTTGCATTTGAAGGTCTAGATCACATCTAATGCCGGGCCTGCGGACTATATTTATAGGGAGAGGTTGGATAGGCAGGGATTATTTCCATTGGAGCAAAGAAGGTTGAGGGGTAACCATATTAAGGTGTACAGGACCATCTTGGATAGAGTGGATGTGGAGAGGATGTTTCCACTAATGGGAGAGTCTTGGACTAGAAGTTATAGCCTCAGAATGAAAGGACATTATTTTAAGAAGGAGATAAGGAGAAATTTCTTTAGTCAGACGGTGGTGAAACTGTGGAATTCTTTCCACAGAAGGCTGTGGAGGCCGTCAGTGGATATATTTAAGGCTGAGATAGATAGATTCGTGATTAGTATGGGTGTCAGAGGTTATGGGGAGAAGGCAGGAGAATGCAGTTAGGAGGGAGAGATAGATCAACCATTGAATGGCAGAGTAGACTTGGTGGGCCGAATGGCCTAATTCTGCTCCTATCACATGGTCTTATGATGAGGATAAAGTATGGATAAAGTAAACACTCACAATCATTTCCCTAGGGTAGAGGATTGTAAAACTAGAGGGTATAGGCTTAAGGTGAGTGGTGAGAGATTTAGGAGGGACCTCGGGGACAACCTTTGCACTCAGAGGGTAGTCCACATCCAGAATGAGTTGCCAACGGAAATTGGGGAGGTTGGGTCAATTATAACATTTCAAAAACATTTGGATAAGTTCATGGATAGAAAATGTTTAAAGGACTGTGGGCCAAATGCAGGCAAACGGGACTAACTTAGTATGGACCATGTGGGCCCAAGCTGTTTCCATGCTGTACAAATATATGACTCTTCCCATATTAGTTCAAACGGCCAGTTGGTGACATACAATTCCTATGGTTTATTTAATTGCTCCTCTTCCCATCCTGTGTTTCCAGCGTGGCATATCTGATTTTCATCAGGCACCTGGGCGGAATTCTTGCCGTGGCTAATTTGCGAGGAGGTGGAGAATACGGAGAAACCTGGCATCAAGGTAGGAGCGGCTTAAAACTCTGACCTTCACTTCATCCACTGACTTACTGCCTATTATGCCTCCTGGCATGTAGGGCAGTGGCGAAAGTCCTTGTTGATTCCTTCAGTTGCTGTTTCCGTAACATATTTGTTTCACGAGACAGGGTTGGTAGCCCTGTGCTCAACCCTCAACCTGGAGGACCAGTGGATCGATCTTCGTCTCACCTCTACCCTTCGACCAGTCCAGCATGGGAGACTCTAATAGGAGACGAATCTCCCGCTGGCATAGCTCTAGGGGTCACTGAGACACAAGCTCCCCGACCACGACAAGGTTGCAATCCAACAGGGAGTCACTTCATCCACACATCTATTAATTCTGTACATTGAAGTACAGTTTCAATGGATCCCTGTATAATGGAATTTGGTTTATAGCGGACGGACCTACCCCACTGGCTCTGCCTCCCGGCCGCTTACTCCCCTGGTTGCCAACGCCACCCCGTGCACCAGTGACCCCTCCTTCACCCACCGCACCCAGTTGACGCGGTTGTTTTTGCGGCTCACATTGTAGAGCCTGGGGCAGCACTTTGTTCAGGCCGCCTCCACCGACAGGATGTGCCCAGCCACCATGGGGCTCCGAACCCTCTCACCAGCTGCTGCTTCTTCCTGTCGACCCTGCTGTGGGCTGGCTGACTAGTAACTCTTACCAGCCTCAATTGGATCATTTTAACTTTCTAAATTTGTTCTCATAATATGGGCGATTCTGGAAAGAGCAGAATGTCACGGTGATAGTGAGTTTGTTACTTCACCTCTTTAGTTTAGTTTAAGGATACAGCGAGGAAACAGGCCATTCAGCCCATCAAGTCCACGCCGACCAGCGATCCCCACACATTAAAACTACCCTGCACACAATAGGGACAATGTACAATTTTACCAAGCCAATTAACCTACAAACCTGTAGATCTTTAGAGTGTGGGAGGAAAGCAGAGCTCCCAGAGAAAACCCACGCAGGTCACGAGGATAATGTACAAACTCCATACAGACAAGCACCTGTAGTCGGGATCGAACCCTGGCGCTGTAAGGCAGCAACTCTACTGCTGTGCCACTGTGTTGCCTTCTCACCTTGGCCTTTTGATGGTAGTGATCCAATAATATAGTTGGGTTGAGATTTCCAATTTTTTGACCAAGTAATACTGAAGGAGCAGCCAATATATTCACCTGCGAGAGAAGTGGTGGCAGGAAATAACCTCCTCACAGCATTGCTGCTCCTGCTCCACTCTACCCGTAGGTCATCTTGAGTACCATGCATTCATGACATTGTACCCTGATTCAGGTCCTAATTCAGTCTGGTAAACGTGAGCTGTTTACCATGGCAGAGCAGCTCCAGTGGTTTGCAGTTGCTTAGCTTGTGGCTTTTACCTGCTACAAGTCTTCAGTAGTCAATGATTCGTTATCATCACATATACAAATGTACAGTGAAATTATTTTTCTGCATACGGTTCAGTTAAGTGTTGCACAATCAGAATCAGAATGCCTTTTATTGTCACTATACACATGTACAATGAGATTAAAAGCTGCTCCTACTCAGTGCAAAACAAAACAAAAAAAGGGGGGGGGGGGTTAAGGTGCACAGTTTCTGCAGCGCTATATACATATCTATAAAAAGACAATGGATAAATAGGATTCCTATATCCAGTATGGGTTATTGCACATATTGGAAATTACAGTTACAGTACAAATTACAGTAGGTGGCTAGATGAAAGTCCGGGGGTTAGGCTGTGACGTCAGTGCATGTGTGAGTTCAGGGAGATAATGGATTTTGGAAAGAAACTGTTCTTGAGTCTATTTGTCCTTGTGCTGATGCACCTATAGCGCCTCCCTGAGGGAAGCAGGTTGAACAGGCCAAATGCAGGATGGGAGCTGTCCTTGATAATAAGCTGTCCTCAATAATTGAGCTGTCCTCAATCCCCAATTAGTACAAAGTGTATCGAAATAAACTGCGATCTCATGCAAGATTTGCCAAGTTATGGCGCCGTTTTCATATTCCTGCCCAGTCCAGGCGCCCGGTTTTATGAAGCGGCGCTCGATCCGGCCGAGCTCCAGCCGCTGCCTCGGCCCGGATCGGCCCTCTCCTCCCCCAGCCATCTTCAGCCCTTTACCTGGGCTTTAACAAGTCTTTGCCTGGGATGGGCTTCAGCCAAGATTAGAGAGCCTCATCTATCCGTTACAATTGTGGGTTTGTGGTTGCATTAGTCGCCCTCATTGGAGTTGCGCTCAATCACTGTACCAATTGATTCTAAATCATTGTGGACTTAATATTAACCCTTCAGAATCACGAGGGGCATTAATATTCCAAAAAACCTGGAGTGGAAACAAGTGAGCTATGAATGTTAGCTCAATGCTTCAAGAGCAGGGTCTAGTCTTTTAATTGTTGAGTGTGTCCAGCATGATCCCCCCCACTCTGAAACCAGGGGACAGTACTGATGTCACGGATGCTCCCCCACCCTGTGTGTAACCAGTTTTGTTTCTTGCCCTCTGCAGCTGGGATTCTAGGTAACAAGCAGAATGGATTTGATGATTTCCAGAGTGCAGCTGAGTACCTGATCCAGGAAGGATTCACCTGCCGGGAGAAGCTCACCATCAACGGAGGCTCAAATGGAGGCCTGCTTGTTGGTACGCAGCCCCAGTCTAATTAGTTTTGTGTGAGAGTTTATGATTGGTATGGCAGAGAGCTCAGAATTTATTACGCTATTCTTGACCGAGTCATTCATTCTGAGAGAGGACCAGGAGCCAGTTTTGATTCATAATGAAAAGTGGTTCATAAGACCATTAGACATAGGAGCAGAATTAGGCCATTCATCCCATAAAGTCTATTCTGCCATTCAATTACGGCTGATCTATTTTTCTCTATCAACCCCATTCTCCTAGCTTCTCACCGTAACCTATGGGATCCTTATTTATCAAGAATGTATTCATCTCCGCTTTTAAAATACCCAATGACTTGGCCTCGACTACTATCTGTGGCAATGAATTCCACAGATTCACCACCTCTGGCTAAAGAAATGTATTGCTTATCTCATTCTAATGGTGTGCTTTAGTCTGAGGCTGTGCCCTCTGTTACTAGACTCTCTTTATTGCTGGAAACATGCTTTCCACGTCCACTCTATCTAGGCCTTTCATCATCCAGTAGATTTCAATGTGATCCTCCCTCATCCTTCTAAACTCCAGCGAGTACAGGCCCAGAGCCTTCAAACGCTCCTCATATGTAAACCCAATCATCCCCAGGATCATTCTTGTATTCCCAGTGGATCATTTCTACCCACCAGAGATGGCAAGCCAGACCTTGGTTTAATATCTTATTTGAAAGACAATGCCATGCCTCTCAGCATTGCACTGTAACAACAGCCTAACTATTATGTTTAGGTCTCTGTAATGAGAGTTAAATCCAAACCTCTGACCCAAAGTGCTGATCTGCACTACCCGATGAGTTTGTCTAAGCTGACGACTATCATGGTGCTGTTTGGTGGTCACATCATTGCCAAGACAAACTCTAGCCTTGAAGCCAAAGAGCTGTACCCCAACCTTGGGTATAATGAGGTGACAAAGCACAAGTTACTTCCTGTAGTCAAGGAACTCAGTTATGGAGGGAGGTGAGAGAGATTTGTTGCGAAAATGGAAATTGTACATGTGTAAACAGAGGCTGAAGATGGACAGCATGTGGGTGTTTGCTAGGCCTTGCCGGCGTCGAGCATTTGCAGCTCTTTAGCAAAGCCCAGCAAAAGCATGACATACAAGGTTGTTTAAGATTACAACAGGATCTAGATCACCTGAGGAATTGAGCCAAGGAATTGTCGGATGGAATTTAACTTGAACAAGTGGAAAGTGTTGCATTTTTGCTATGTTAAACCAGGCTGTAAATGACAGGGCCCTGGAGTATGTTGTAGAACAGAAAGACCTAAGGGTACATGTACATAGTTACCTGAAAGTGGAGACACAGGTGAAAAGGAGGGTGTAGAATGCAGTGGCTGCCTCGCCTACAGTCTGTCTGTCCTTTCCTTCTTTGTGTTTAAATAGTATGTGTTAAATGCATGTTTTTAGTGTTCGTTAGCTTGTTTTATGTTGGGGGGGGGTGGGGGAGGTGGTTGGGGAAACGTTTTCTAATCTCTTACATCGACGGAGATACGATTTCTTTTCATATCGTATTTCCGTCCGCACTGCGGCCTAACATCGAGGAGTTGACAGCCTTTGCTGGAGACCAACTTTCGAGAGCTCCTCCGCAGGTGGCTACAGGACTTTAACATTGCTCCAACCGCGTGCGCGTGCGGACTTAACATCACAGAGCCCGCAGTCTCTAGTCAGAGACCAACATCGGGAACTTCAATCCACGGGAGTTTTGACCGCCCCGTCGCGGAAGTTTCGCCCGCCGGCTGCTGGAGTTTTGATCGCCCCGACGGATGGTTCGACTGCCACAATGCGGCAGAATAAGGAGGAAGAAGATTGAACTTTATTGCCTTCCATCACAGTGAGGATTGTGGGGAATCCACTGTGGTGGATGTTTATGTTAACTTTTATGTAGTTGTGTGTCTTGTTGCTTTTGTTTTCGTATGGCTGTATGGTAATTCGCATATCACTGAACCTTAATCGGTACATGTGACAATAAAAGACCTTTGAAACCTTAAAGGCATTGGGCACATTTGCCTTCACCAGTCAGCATTGAGTACAAGAGTTGGGATGTCATGTTGCATCTGTACTAGATATCGGTGAGATCACACTTGGAATATTGTTGCAGTTCTGGTCACTAGTACATAAGCAATGTCACAAAGCTGGAAAGGGTGTAGAAATAATTCACAAGGTTGATACTGAGGCTGGAGAGAATGAGTTGTAAGGAAAGGCCAGATAACCTAAGGCTTTTTTTCTCTGGAGCACCCAGGGGTGGCCTTTTAAAGGTATATGAAAAGGTATGACGTGCGTAGATTCGGTGAATGGTTGCAGTATGGGAGTCTAAAACTAAAGGGCTCAGTTTTAAGATGAAAGGAGAAAGATTTAGTGATCCGAGGAACAACTTTTCACACAAAGGGTGGTGGGTGTGTGGAATGAGTTGCCAGAGGAAGTGACCGCGGTGGGTACAATTACAAGGTTTGAAAGACATTTGGACAAGTGTATGGATAGAAAAGGATCAGAGGGATATGGGCCAAACAGGCAAATGGGACTAGCCCAAGTAGGCTAGTCCAAGTATGGACTAGTTGGGCTAAATGGCCTGTTCCGTGCTCTCTCGCACTCTGACAACTTAGTTTGTGTGTGGCCAAAGCTTCAGTCTGGGTGTGAGCTCTGTGAAGAGGAACGGGCTTGACTGAGCACTAATTGAAGCCAAGGACAAGAGAGGCACGCAAACAGGCAAAGGCCAGCTCTACTCCAGAAGCACCAGACATTGAAGCACTGTTTGATTTTGAAAGGGAGCAGATACAAAAGTCTGACGTTGATTCAGAGCAAGTTGTGAAGTTTATAGTTGAAAAATAGTTTAATTGAAAGGCTGTGATGAATCAAATGGCTCCTCTCGTTAACTGTTGTTGCTGTTAACTCCAGTGATGTATACGCTTTATTACTGCCTTCTCTCCTCCAGCTACCTGTGTGAACCAGCAGCCTGACCTATTTAGCTGCGCGGTCATTGAAGTTGGCGTGATGGACATGCTCAAGTTTCACAAGTTTACCATTGGCCACGCATGGACCTCTGATTATGGCTGCTCCGACAAGAAGGAGGAGTTCGAATGGCTGATAAAGTGAGTACGATTTGGGATTGGATTGGTCAGGCTCTCTCGCAACACTGGGCATGAGATTGGCATTGACTCGTTTCATGAACATGCACTACTGTAACCACTGCAGGAAGCAGCTCCGTGTCCACCACTGCCCCATGGACATCACCTCTCTGGTGTGGGTAGGAAGGAACTGCAAGATGCTGGTTTAAACTGAAGATATACACAAAAAGCTGGAGTAACTCAACAGATCAGGCAGCATCTCTGGTGAAAAGGAATTGGTGATTTCAGGTCTAGACCCTTCTTCAATGAATGGTCTCAACTTGAAACGTCACCTATTATTTTTCTCCAGAGATGCAGCCTGACCCGTTGAATTACTCCAGCTTTTTGTGTCTACTTCTCTGGAGTAGAGTTCCGTAACAACTTATGCCTTTCCCTCACTGTGGTACATTTCCATAGCAAATGATATCCATGGTGTACAAGAACCACAGCTAGCATTTATTTCAAGAAGGCCTGTAAACAAAAACAGGGATGTAATATTGAGGCTCTATAAGGCCGCATTTGGAATATTGTGGGCACCTCATCTGAGGAAGGATGTGCTCGCTCTGGAGAGGGTCCAGGGGAGGTTTACTAGAATGATCCCAGGAATTAGTAGGTTGACCTGTATTGAGCATTTGTCAGCACTGGTAGACAAAAATTCTGGAGAAACTCACCGGTGTAGCAGCATCTATGGAGCGAAGGAAATGGGCAACGTTTCAGGCCAAAACCCTTCTTCAGACTTCCAGTAGCCCTTGCTGTCTCCTCCCCTACTCAGCTCTCCCTCAGCTTCTGGCCCCTCCTCTTCCTTTCTTCTTCCCGCCTCCCCACCCTGCATTAGTCTGAAGAAGGGTTTCGGACCGAAACGTTGCCTATTTCCTTCGCTCCATACATGCTGTCGCGCCCGCTGAGTTTCTCCACCATTTTTGTCCACCTTCAATTGTCCAGCATCTGCAGTTCCTTCTTGAACATTTGTCGGCACTGGGCCTGTACTCGCTGGAGTTCAGAAGAATGAGGGGGGACCACATTGAAACATACAGACTAATGAAAGGCTTGGATGTGGAGAGGATGTTTCCACTAGTGAGAGTGTCTAGAACTAGAGGTCATAGACTCAGAATTAAAGGACATTCTTTTAGGAAGGAGATGAAGAGAAATGCATTTAGTCAGTGGGTGGTGAATGTGTAATTGTTTGCCACAGTAGGCTGTGGAGGCAAAGTCAGTGGATATATTTAAGGCTGAGCTAGAAAGATTCTTGATCAGTACGGGTGTCAGAGGTTATGGGAAGGAGGGAACTCCACTGACCCTTTATCATCATCACTTTTTTTTAATATCTTTCATCCATGTTTCTTTATCTCTCCACATCATCGTCTATATCTCTCGTTTCCCTTATCCCTAACCAATCTGAAGAAGGGTCTCGACCCAAAACGTCACCCGTTCCTTCTCTCCAGAGATGCTGCCTGTCCCGCTCAGTTACTCCAGCTTTTTGTGTCTATCCACTGACCTTAAAGTCAGTTACAAAATAAGTGATTGGAAGTGGGGAGGAAATAGTTTAACAATGAATGCTATTTTTTTTCGGGCAGATATTCTCCACTCCATAACATCAAGGTGCCAGAGCCAGGTACCCAGTACCCAGCCATACTGTTGCTGACTGCTGATCATGACGACAGAGTGGTGCCCCTTCACTCTCTGAAATACATTGCAACACTGCAGCAGACTGTGGGCCGCAGTCCCGGTCAGAAGAACCTCCTGCTGATACGCGTCGACACTAAATCAGGGCATGGGGCTGGGAAGCCGACTCACAAGGTGATCGAGGAAGAGTCGGACATCCTCGCCTTCATTGCTGAAACCTTGAAGCTCGACTGGCTGGACTGAGGAAGATCCTAGGCATGATAATTAATCAATTAAATTGACGAGTAATGATAATTAAATAAAGGTTCTGTACCTTTTCATACCTCAAGTTTCCCTCGCCACTAACTCTGTCTGAAGTAGGGGGCTTAACCCGAAATGGCACCTGTTCCTTTTCTCCAGAGATGCTGCCTGACGCATTGAGTTTAATTTAGAGATACAGCACGCAAACAGGCACTTAGGCCCACCGAGTCCGAACCGATCAGCGATCCCCGCATATTAACGCTATCCTACGCAATAGGGACAATTTACATTTATACCAAGCCAATTAACCTACAAGCCTGTACGACTTTGGAATGTGGGAGGAAACCGAAGATCTTAGAGAAAACCCACGCAGGTCATGGGGAAAATGTACAAACTGCGTACAGACAGCACCCATAGTCAAATACGGGTCTCTGGCGCTGTAAGGGAGCAACCCTATTTCTGTGCTACCGTACCGCCCAGTAACTCCAGCATTTTAGCCAATCTTCAATGACAATTAAGACAGACTCTTAATTTTAAGAAGTCAATGAGGCACTTACTTCTTTTGATAAATTTCCCTTTGATCCTGAGCTGGCTTTCAATTCCCCGAGCAAGCTGATATCGTGTTGATCACACATCAGTGGCAGTAAGTCTTGATACTCGACTCGATATAGTGCCGACTTGAGAAACCTATTTCTGCACAATATAATTGAATATTTGAACACTTGAGGTAGTGTGCCCCATGGGAATCCCCTGCTTCACACATATATAATATCGCAATAATGGGCTCATTAGGATTGTGGTATCCCAATCCTCCAATTATCTTTTCCCATCCTACCAGCCCATTGTTTTTCTACCCATTTCTCTTCAAAAAATATCATTTCAGAGAGACCTCAGTAAATAGGATTTAAATCCCACTAAACTCCCATCAGTTTTTCATTCAATGTTCACTTCTTGTCCAGAGTGTATAATATTTTTAAATGGTGTAGCCTCCATTGTCGTCTATCACTCTTTGTCGCATTCAGGTATCTTGACCTAATCAATGCTGTAGGCTGATTGCTCATCCAACATATATGCAGTACATGGGTGATGGTGAGAGGGTACCCAGGGAGGGGGATTGGGGTCTGGAAAGTGTTGTGCGAGGAAGTGGTGGAGGCAGATATTCTCATAACATTTAAGAAGCATCTGTACATGTACTTGAATTCTCAAGGAGTAAAACGCTTATGGACCTAATGTGGGTAAATGGGTTTAGTGTAGATTTGTACAAATGACTGCTTGGGCAGGGTGGATCTAAAGGCCCGTTTCTGTGCAGTATGACTAGGTTGTGGCACTCTCAGGATGGCTTAAGCAGATGTTAATATCCCTTGGCACTTTTGAGGAAAGAGCAGAACATTTGCCCTCATTGTCCAACATTTATTCTCCCAACTCTAGTTTTAATTACTCCAGTTCATTTTATTCCATATTACGGAATTTCAGGTGACTTCATTATTGTGAGGTGTCTTGTTGCGAAAGGCCACATTTGTAAATATCTGCTTTTTGCAGCATTCACTATTACCACTGAAGTGCAACACTGCTCATCATTGTAATAATGATGCAGATTCAGAAATAAATTGTGAATCTTTGTGCAGTGCATGAAATGAAACAAAATGTTGAAAGTCTGAATGAAGCAGAGTGTGTAATGAAAATACAAAACCAGTTTGCCCAGCGACGGAAGAGCTGAATAATATCACGGAGCGCAGGGCAAGATGATGATGATAAAAGAGGTGAAAACAAGTGAGGTGCAGTTTACCATCTTGAGTTGTCTTGATAAATCCTATGGCATTGTTCAAGATAGAGCAGGGGTCTGCACCCTTAGTTAACGTTATCCTTCAACCAACACAGATTTATCTGGCCGTCATCCATTTCTTTTTGTAGAACATATTGCGCACAGTTTAGGCAACTATGCATATAACTTCAAAGGCGAACACATGAATTGCTTTAGTGTGTTTTGTCATTATACAGTCATGAATGATACTTAAGAAATCAAGTCAAACTATCAATTTAATGTGATTGAGGAGTTTCAGGTTAATGGGATCCATGTCACATTTTGTTATAAACACACACAGGATTTGAAAAAAAAGTGACAAAAATCATAGACAAAACACTATCCATTTTTATTCCAATTTCCATTTCAAGTCAAGTTATGAATCACTTCTTGAAAATGTGTTTGTTACAGTTCTGAATTGTTCCCTGGCACTCAATGGCCTTCATACAGCCACCCCGAACATCGATTATAACAGCAGCTACAATCCACAGGGGCTGCATTGCTTTGGTTACTAGCAGTAAATAACACTACATTCTCCCGTCATTTCTTCCTGTACAATCTCAATTACATCCTTTGGTATATCCATCAATCTGTAAACAGTGTCTTTAAAAATGTGTTTCTTCAAAATAAGGTAAACACAACATATAAATATCACATTTTTAGGAGATTAAGTAACAAATTCTAATCTAGGTTACCATACTGTTACATGTAAGACAATCACTAAAAAATGTGTTCACATCTGTCTTATTCACAGGCGCAACTAGAAAGAGATTTGGGCGAAACCCATGGAAATTGCATATTCCTCGTGCAAGTTCCACTCTTTACTCACAGTAACGTAAGCTATCCTGAGGTAGTTCTGTATAGTTATTTTACTTGAAAAGTGTACACACACACCGAGTATACACATTTCGCTTCACTACATAAATGGCATGAACCATCCACTTTCTGAAGCACAGCCTGTGACTTGGGAAGACAAATGAACACTTAAAAAGAGTTCAAATGATTCATGCCTTTCTATCAAATCTATACTAAACGATTCTACTTGTTGCATAATATTGCAGTGTTTACATTCACGCAATGGACACCGTGGACAGTTACATAAGGGAAGTGCAACAGCGATCAGACTGGTAAATATTTATCAAGTAAAGAGATTATGTTGTACTAGGCACCTGCAGTGTGATCCACTGCCAAGCATCTCAGCAGTGCCATTTACGGTCGTCAGAACAAAGTGACCCAAAACATTCATTCTGATTCACTCATGGATTCTGCCTGGCTTGCTAATTATATCCAACAAATTTGACGTCTCAGATTTCCAGCATTTGCAATCTTTTTTGGCTTTGCTAGATTCCATGTAGAACACCTCACCTCCTTCCTAACCTTCCATCGATGGGTAGCTCTGCTTTTCTCAGGATTCTAAGTTACATTGTAAAGAAAGGGTTGGACCATATCTCTGTTGATAGATCTTTATCCACAAAGCTCTTGGCCAGATCTGCATCATAACTGGCTTATTCTTCTATGGACCTTATATAGATCTTCATTGCTTTCAGTAGATGTGCCTCAACCATAAAGTTTGACGAGTTGCATATCAGTTTTACATCCTGCACATCTTGGCTAGTTCTACATTTTATAACTATATATATTCCCAACAAACTCCAAATGCAGCGGATGGAATCCTGTCTGAGCCACCAGTCTCCTGCTTGACCTTCCAACGCAAGCTTGCCCATCATCATTGTTCTGCTGATGTCCACTCATGCTCATTGCCAACGGTACACTTCTGCCAAAATTAATTCCACCTCTGATCTTCACAAGCAATAATCTATCAAGCAATCTATCCGTGACTGCAAAAAAACCTATCATTTTAATCACGTTTAAATTAGGGGCAATATATTTGTACACGATTTACCAGGACGAGCTCTGAGCAGCTAATGCATTTATTATTAAGAGGGAATTGTATCGAGCCATGCAGGGCCAACATTGAGATTTCTTCACTTAGATGAATGTGACTAATTGGAACTCTCTGCCCAAGCACTATGGACAGCCAGGACAAATCCACACAATTTCTACTCACTAAGGTAATCAATGAATATGAAGATAAGAAGGGACGATGGATTGAGGGAAAAAGATCAGCAACAATTTCATAGACTTGAGCAGCTCAACAGGTCATAGTTAAGTTATTTCTAAAGTCACCAGACAAGCCAACTACCAAAATAGGAATCATCTGATTGTGGAGTAGGGTTCTCAACATCTTAACACATTAAGGAGCAACAAAGTGGAGCATTTCAAAACTAATGAATGCGGATTCTATTTTGTTCTACCAATGGCCAATTATCTGGAAGGCTAAGCAATGTTAAACGCAAGGCAATCAACTAATGGCATACAATCAACTTGCCTCGATATATTTTCTTACAACTGATATTTACCAAAACTATAAGATTGATCAAATTGCAATAGACTGGAAATCTGTTGAATTTTGTTCGGCCGATGTTGGGGGGGGAATTGACAATGAAGAACTCGGTTCCCACTTGCACCCCGATTTACTCCCCATGAATCGATGGGTGGATATCCTCAGCTGTTGCACTCCCTCTGAAACAGCCACTTAACACAGTGAGATCAACATTATTATTAAAAATGGTCATTAATCATTTTTTATAAGTTACAGATCACCGGACAGGTATAGAAAAATGCCTGGCCCGAAAGACTAGCAGAAAACTACCATCATACAAAAAATACTGAGAGGTAGATCCAAGGTATATCAGAATTGTACCATTGCAATTTGATTATTCATCAAAACACTACACTACCAAAATGAAATAGCTTCATACAGTCCCTGAGTAGAGCTTTTCATCCTGAGTTACTTGATTGCAGTTATACATTACAATATATAAAAATACAGAAATAATATATTAAAACATAGCCTGCAAGCACTGTATGAGCGCACACTGATATCTGCATCCAGACTTTAAACATTACTTTAAAAAAAAATATCAGTTTCAGCAGAGCTTGTTCCTAAGTTTGGATCAAAGAAATTCCCAGTTATCACAGTGTTGGCTCCATACACCCCTGATGTATTTTTTCAGCTTAACTAGGTGACCTTTACCTATTGTCTACAGAATTCTACACTCTCAGAATCTGGGCTTTCAGTTCCAAGCTTGTGCTGTTCCAGTGTGACAGGGTTTTGACACAGAGGGGCAAAGCCCTTCCTCTTAGTCCCTCATTCCACCCCTAGTCTCAACATTTAATCGGGGGAAGGATTCAACCGGGTTCGTTTTCTTTTACTTTACTAACGTTGAGTATTTTGCAGTTCTCAGCAAATATCTGCCTGATGGGGTGGTGGGCCCAGAAATTCACTGATGCTGTATTTCATTGGCATGTGCTTAATTGGCACAGCATACCACTTGTACTGTATCATGGGAAGAGTCATCCATTGATGCCACATTCCATTAGTACAACATTCCATTGTCATAACAAACCCCATCTTTAATACACATGTAAACTCGGGACCTGCATAATGTGGCAGTGTCAAGGAAAACTGAGTCTCCAGCATGAGCTGAAGGATATGCTAGTTGTAACTCCACTCACCTGTCCAAGTAAAAGACAACTCGTTATACACAGATAATTGGAGTGATCGACTCATGATTGTTCATAAGCCGACTGTATTGAGGATACATTCCCATACCAACGTTAACCAAATACCTATATATGATAATCCAATTTCCCTTCCAATAGAACTTTGGTTAATAGAAAGCTACAACCATTTATTTGCAAAAAGAAAAATATAAATATAAACCCCGTTCAAAATATCCTGCAACTGAATAACCCTTTTACTGTATAGTGGGACCCCAATAAATCCACTCTTCCTTGGGCAGTCAGTTCTTTGACTTCAGGTGCAGACCTTAGCAAGACTGATCTGAGATTAGACAAACTCAAAAGATGAGAGTGAAAATTTAAGAGGTGATGTGCAAAGGAATAGGATGTACCATCATCACTGGCTTATAGGTGGGCTTGCATTCAGCAGTTGACAATAAGCATGTGCTACGAGAGCTAACATAACATCAGGAATGAGTTGCTCCCTCCCAAGCCCAGAATTGCCACAGTGAGCCTTTTATCTCTGTTATCTACTATGGCTAAGCAATAGCGATGACCAGCTCATACCTAAAGCAGCTGACCAGCTGGGATTTGACCTACATTTCTTTAAAGACATTGCAAATCTAGTCAGTTGCTTAGTAATTCCTAAAATCCCTGAGATCAAAATTTCTTGAGGTAAAAGTGAGGCAGTCTCTAGCAAAAACAAGGAGTAAAGCATGAGGACATCATTTACTTGAAAGAGAACAAATAGAATCTCAGTGACAAGATGATCTCCGGCAAAATTTAGAAATGGGAATGGCAGGAGTTGGGAATGGGATCTGTGAAGTGTGCCTAGAGAACTCCATAGATCTGAGCATCAGTGCGGCGGATCACCGACTAGATTAATTACTGACTTGCTCCCAGTCTATATTCTCCAAAATATGTGGAGTCCATCAGTATCTCCTGGACCAACAATATTAAACAAAGGAGCTGAAATGGACCCAGGGCAAGGTCCTACCCCTGGAGATGTCCGTTTCAGATAAATTTTACGTTTGTTGCTTGAAAGTGTCCTGGCCAATAAGAGAGCCCAATAGGGTCCAATAAGGGCAGGAAAATCAGTTCCAGCTGAGATATAGAGTTCCTCGTAAGTTATTTTGGGTCCACACCAAGAAATAGAGTGGTGGGATCCTTTCCCCATCCCCTACCACCCTAAAGATGAATGAGTACTGAGTGATTCAATCCTTTAGAACATATAGGGATACAAATGTGCCCCAAAATGTCATCCAAGATCTAATCCCCCACAACCAAATGATGGCCCCTCACCAATGATCTCACAATCTCCAAAGGGGCGGCAAAGGAGGGCACAAGCTCAAGGTAGCTCCCCGAAACTTGCCCCTTCCACCTGTGGAGCCTTTCTTTATTGTGCAATGTTTTTTAAATAGTGACGAGGTTAGTTTCAATCTCAAACTCCTAGTTCAAAGATAGGAATCTCCCAAAGACTGTAGTTTTTATATAGCCTGGGGTGAGAAAAGGGAGAGATATACCCCATCCGCGCATTCTGGTCGTGGATTACTTGGTGGCAATTATGTTTCTGGCGAGCTCTCCAATCAAACATGAGCTTGAATGCCAGAATGAGATATCAATTTCAGACAAAATAAAATGTCTTGTTAGAAAAGTGACTATGAAATTGCTGGATTGTCATTTTAAAAAACCAACTGGTTCACTCGTGCCCCTCCAGGTAAGGAAACATCCACCCTGATGCAGACTTGAGCTTGAAGAGAACTCCCATCTTCACATCTCCGAAGTGGCCCAGGTGGTCACCGCCAGGATGGACAACAAAGGTCGGACTCACCAGCTTTGTCAGAATGAGTTAAACACCTAATTGTGAGACACTGGCGATTCTTTTAGTTTAGTTTAGATGCAGCGCGTAAACGGGCCCTTCACTCACCGAGTCCACGCCGGCCGGTGATCGCCTTACACTAGCGCTATCCTACATACTAGGGACAAATGTTACAATTTTTACCAAAGCCAATTAACTACAAGTCTGTACATCTTTGGAATGTGAGAGAATACCAGAGCTCCGGGGAAAAAAAGCACACGGTCATGGGGAGAACATACAAACTCCATACAGACAGCACTGTAGTCAGATTCGAACCCGAGTCTCTAGCGCTGTAAGGCAGCAACTCTACTGCTGCATAGCCATGCGCCCCTGATTCAGTCGACTGATAGTTAGTGGTGACTATCGGAGGGTGGGGATTTACGGAGCAGTTTACAGGGCCATAATAAAATTAAACATTACCATTATTATCGAGTAGTGGAGTTCTGCCATTCACCAAGTTAAGTTGCCAGAAATCTTAGCACCGATTTCTTCACCAAATTCATCTTTAAGTGAAAACAATTCCTCAAGCAACCCCAGAAATACAAAAGGATTTTCAAGTTTTTAAATATTCTACCACCAATAGGACAGAATTAATGCTAAAACATTGCGCTATGTAGAACTGGGCAGGACCTCTTCCTGGGTGTGTTATGAAAATTATGCAACTGCGACTATAAAGAGGTAGATCCAACAAATGCTCAGGGCCTCCCCAAGCACATTTGGAGAACCCACATGAAGCCATATGGCCAATGTCACTGCCTGTTATGAACGACTGCTAGGGAATGAGGAAAAAATACCTTGCTGTTGCCAATCAGACAATCTTCTGACTGCCAATGATGGCTCAGCTTACAAGGTTCAGGAACATCCCACTAGTGAGCGGTAGGTCTGGGTATCGATGGCCTGCAACAGGCTGTTCATCAGAACGTCTGTTGCGCAGTTTGTATCTGAGGCTGAGGAAACACCTTGCTTTGGGGGAAACACAGGGAGAAGGGCTGGAATGGAGGAGGGGGGGGGAAGAAGAGGTGGCAGGTGGGACAGGCTGGTTGGGGGATGCGGGGAAGAGAAGGTGGGTGCGGGAGGAGAGGGTCAGTGGGTGGAGGGGGAAAAAGGGAAGTTGGTGGGGTGAGAGGCGAGGTAGGGCGTGGATAAGAAGGAAGAAGGGGAGGTTGGGGGGGGGGGGGGGGGGAAGAGGAGAGACGTTTCCCGGTTCAAGGAGGCTCTACAGGCAAATGTCTTCAGCGTGTAGTTGGACAAATATTTCCTGATAATTGTGTTGGGAGTTGCAACAACTAGTCCAAATGTACCGCATCTTGAAGCACATCGTCCCTTCCCAGCCGTGGGATGTTCCCTACCTCTCTGTAACACTGGCCTAACATTGGTTACATGGGTCTGCCTGGCTGTTGCAGATCCATGGGCACAAGATACATTGAAACGTGGAGAATTTATATGAATCCATTATGGTCGGGTCAAGAAATACTCACGTTTCAATTCTACTTTGGCAATGTTGTTAAACCAACTGGTACTGACCGATAAATAGGATTAGGTCTGGTCTTCACATGGAGCACAGCAATATTTGCCCATCTAAGGAGAAGAGGAAGCTTCCCGTCAAAATGGAAAATAACCACCCCAGACACGAGGACACCCAATTATGTGAGGCATGTTGCTGTGTATTGAAAATCATGAAGGGGGTGTCAGCTTTTCTTCATTGTGACATTGTGTTTGGAGAACTAAAATCCAATTTTTGTCATGGACTGACCAGGAAGGAACCATTGTTGGGTGGTCGATAGTTAGAATACCATGCATGTTAGCCACAGAAGGGTCAAAAGGATGGTCAGCTAGTCCAACCATTGCTAACAATACCTGCGGGGGGGGGGGGGGGGGGGGGGGGGGGTGATTAATGTGGGAAATTGGATGGGAAAAAGAATGAACCTCTTGCTCTTTACTCCTTGGAAAAAAGGACATGAAGAAAATAAATTGTCAACATTAAATGAATTGAAATGAACCTCCAGAGATGTGTGTGGTGAGGGATGGCACAATAGTGAGGTTGGTGGGGGAGGGTTTAGGAGAAGAAGAAATGTGATGTCTAAAAAGGTTTTCTGTTGGAAGAATATCGATCCAAATTCTATTCATGATCAGAATGAGTAGAAGTTGGATTCATATCAAAGTCTTTAGATTGTTTTGGAGAACTGCTAGGTTTAACACTCAGCAGAGAGGGCGAGCCTGAGGTAGTTTTAGATCCTGAAATGGTTCCCAGCACTGACGGTGCGTCAGGTCTTTTTTCTCTTCTGCAAACACGAGCCGGGCCTGCCTGGCTCCTCGGCGGCCTCCTGCAGGGCACCCTCCGCACTCTCAGGAAGCAGCTTCTCCGAGTGCTCACCCGTCTCCTCCAGGAGCAGGTCGGTGCCGTATTCCCCTCCCGCCTCGTGCGGCATGGTCGGCGAGGGTGTCGAGGCCGATGGGCCGGTCGTCGGTTTGCTCTCCTGCCTTCCCTGAGAAGTGGCAGACTGCTGTTGCTGGGCAGCTTTGACTGTGCAATTGGCCACCATATGGCCAATACTTTGGCAATAATGGCACTTCTTGGGCTGAGGGGCGAGCTTACATTCCTTCGCATGGTGATCCAAACCGCCACAGTTGTAGCATCTAAAGCAAATTTTAAAAGAAAACACAAGGATTAATATGTTTCAGCCTAGAATTTCCATTCCTTCAACACAATCTGCATCCAAGCAGTCACAGAATTCCACGTTACCTTTGCCAATTACGTTTACATCACCTTTAGTACAACTTCAAAACATAAGGCTTGAGTTCCAGCTAGAAAACTGGCCACGTCTCCACCATAACATCAAGGCTTGATTCTGCATTTGCACCAGGCCCACAACTTCAAGTTGGCTTTTAAAATTGATCATTGCAAGTATGTATGTGTATATATTGTCACATATAACCATATAACAATTACAGCACAGAAACAGGCCTTCTCGGCCCTTCCAGTCCGTGCCGACCATTTATTTTCCCCTAGTCCCATCTACCTGCACTCAGACCATACCCCTCCATTCCTTTCCCATCCATATACCTATCCACTTTACTTTTAAATGTTAAAATCGATCCTGCCTCCACCACTTCTGCTGGAAGACCATTCCACACAGCCACCACTCTCTCTCTGAGTAAAGAAGTTCCCCCTCATGTTACCCCTAAACTTCTGTCCCTTAATTCTCATGAATATACCGAGGTTCAATAAAAAGCTTGTACTTGCATGCTGCCCAGTCAGCGCAAAAACTATACATGATTACAATCAACAATGTACAGATAGAGTATAAAAGAGTATAAAAGGGCCTAACTTTTAGTGCAAGATAAAGTCCAGTAAAGTTTGATAATCTTTGGCAGCGTGAAGTGTAGGTAGAGTTCTGTGTGATAATCTGGGTTGCGCCCACAACTCTGCAATTTCTTGCTGTCTTGGATGGATCTGTTCCCAAACCATGCTCTCTACGGTGTGAATATTCTTAAGTATTTTTTTTCATCTTGTGTTCAAAGATGTATTGTTGCTTTATGGGAGATTTTTTTTAACTTTTAACCGCGCATAATAGAAATGAGGAAACACACCTTGGCATCTTGTATCCAATCCAATTCAATCCAATAAGGTACAAGAATTCTTACTTTTATGTCTCACCCAAAGGATGGCACTTCTTCAATACTGCCTCTTCTTTGGCATATTATTCTACCAATACTGACTGCCCTCTGTCCATTCAGCACTACCTCAGATCATGGCAGGATGATTTATGAAAGATCCCTGGTTCTAATGCGTTTCCACAATATTCTTATAATTCATCTAAAAGTCTGAACTTTATTTATATATTTTACTGATGTATAGGAGCCGCTGATAGGGGCAGGAAGATATAAAAGTAATTAAATAGCCAGCTTGGGTTCATTCATTCAGCAAGGGATTCCACCTGCTTTATTGCACAGAAACAGTAGGGGGCAATGTCACGCCATTAAACAGCAGGGGCATTATCAAGCCGTAAATAGCAAGGACCTTCAAAGAGCATGTTAACATTTGCCCAAAACCCCGAGATCTCATGCACTTATTTACTTTTACTGCCAACATCTGTGACTATCCCTGCCCATAAGAAGAGTGCTGTAATTAATTGTAATGCTGCCTCCACTCTCCAATCTCTGCTGGCACGTCAGCAGTGACAGAAATAACACATCGTGGTCACCCGCAGTTTCATTTATCAAGTCACATGGACACAATCCATTGGAGATAGTACTCGCACAATGGGTTCAGTGCTATTTTATCCACTTGGCTAGCATTCATACAGCAGCACAATGGCACAGCGTCACAGCACCAGAGAACCAGCTTCGATCCTGACTATAAATGCAGTCTGTGCAGACTTTGTACCTTCTCCCTGTGACTGCGTGGGGTTTCAAAAGATGTGCAGGTTTGTAGGTTAATTGTCTTCTGTAAACCGCTCATAATGTGTAGGATTCAAAAGTGAGGTAACATAGAACTAGTATCTGGGTGGTCAATGGTCGGCGTAGGCTCATTGGTCAGAAGGACCCGTTTCCACACTGCATCTCTAAAATGAGAAACTCTACATTATCAAACTCACCAACAAATGCATTAACAAACTCACCAACAACTGTGCCCACACTAAACAAAAGGCATCCACCAACACATATGGAACATGAGCAAACCATACTCCGCACATTGTAACCTATTATGCCAGGGATGTAATTAAAGATGTGCATACAATCACAAATATCAACGTACGGAGGTTCTGATCAAGACCTGGCTTCTGGACTTGCCTTTTGATTCACGACTCTGGAACAGCTTGAACCCCACAACATTCAGACTCAAGCAAGGGAGTGTAACAAGAACTCCCAATAGTTCTGTGGTGACAAGGTTTTGAATCTGAACAATAAATCACATTTTTGATATCTCTGGCGTAGTGTAACGGGACATTAACGAACTTGGAATAGGAAGTGTGAATTGGCATAAGATCATAGTCAAAAAGTGCTGGAGTAACAAAAAGTGCTGGTCAGCATCTCTGGAGAAAAAGGATGGGTGACGTGTCAGGTCGGGACCCTTCTTCAGAGCGAATGTCTGAAGAAGAGTCACGACTTGAAATGTCACCTATGCTTTCTCTCCAGAGATACTACCCGACCCAGAGAGTTAGTCCAATACGTTGTGTCTATCTTTGGTATGAACCAACATCTGCAGTTCCTTGGTTTCTGCGCAAGATCAGTCATTGTCTATGATTCATTGGGTGATCTTTGTGTCTTTTCCCTGTATTCTGAAACTGCACCTTAGTCATAAATGCCTTTCCTGCATCATCCTTGTCAAACCCTTGAAGAATGCAGCATCTTTTAATAAGTTCTCTTGCTTTTCTAAATGATAGAGAATACTGTACCAGTCTATTCAAATCGTACAAAATTGCAGATGCTGGAATCTTGAGCAAAACGCTAAGTGCTGGAGGAAGTCAGTGGGTCAGGCAGCAACCATGGAGGGAATGGGCACCTGATATTATGGGTCTGGACCCCTTTTCAGGCTGATTTCGTTGGGAGACTATGGCCTTGTGTTCGTCCGTGGGATCAGGATCAACGTGTAGACACGAAGAGATAGCAGACAGCTGATGCCTGACCTCGGCACGGTAGTGGTCAGCCTGCCAGACTACAATGGCACCTTCCTACAACAGGTTCGATGACAATATTGGGATTGATGTTGAATGAGCGGGAGGGCTGTGCATTGATAGGGGGCCAGATTGGAGTGGGTAAGGACAGTGGAGAATCTCGGAAGCGGTTGGAAATATAAAAAGTACAGGAGGAAGAAGGGCAACACAGGGCCCAGGAACAAGAGAAATATTGAAGACCAGAGAAGGGGTTGTCAACTATGGATGAGATCTCCCAGCCAAAGATGTAGGTCTGGAGGAAGATGCAATGGAAGAAGAGCTCAACATCAAGACAGGCTCAGAACTCATTGAGGTGTGTGCTCAGGAGTTCAAAGTTCAGGCCTCTGGTGATGTGAAGATGCACACTGCACTCCACACAGACAGCAACGTCTCTGGCACTGCAAGGCAGCAACTCTACTGCTGCGCTACCACCCCGCCCCAATGTGCCGTGTTCTTGCCCATTCCCTCAGCTTGCTCATATCCCATTGGAACCTAATTACATCTTCCTCCAACTTACAATCTCATCGTGTTTGGTATCGTCAGCCAGTTTTGAAATATGAACAAATTATTGACACACTATGAAGAACTGGCCAAAGACGGACAGCTGCATTAGTCCACTAATTGCAGCATGCCAACCCACGAATGATTTGTTTAATCCCACGTCCCCCTTTCTGTCAAGAGCCAATTCTCAATCTGTGTCAGCGTTTTACCCCAAATGACATGTGGCTAACCTTGTTGATCTTGGACCTTATCAAATGTCTACTGAGAAAGCAAATACACCTCCTCCACTCTTTCCCTCTTATCTATTCTGCCGTCAGGTCCACAAAGAATTCCAGTTAGACTCACCTACTACTCCACCACACTGCTTTTTTAAAAAAAATTCACTTAGTTCTTCATTTCCGAAGCCTTGCTGAACTCTTGACACCGATTTTTTTTTAGATCTCGAAGTGCTGGAGTACATCAGCAGGTCAGGCAATGCCTCTGGAGGAAGGCATGGATAGAAGGGACCCCACCCAAAACATCACCTATCTATGTCCTCCAGAGATGCTGCCTGATCCGCTGAGTTATTCCACTGAGTTACTCCATGATACCAACATCTGCAGTTACTTGTGTCTCCTTGACTCCAATATATATCTTGCAAGTTTTGGGTTTACATCAATGAAGATAGATTGAATATAATCATGTAATTCCTCTGCAATTTCCTTATTCTCCATTATAAATTATCCTCTCAAATCACCTCATCCAAATATAACAACTTTTAACAACAGGTTCATGGATAGGAAAGGCTTTGAGGGATATGGGCCAAATGCAGGCAGATGGGACTAGCAAAGATGGGGTACCTTGGTCAGCATGATGTGTTGGGCTGAAAGGCCTGTTTCTGTGCTGTATGATTCTGACACTTGTCACGTGCCCTTACTGGTATTTTCTTTTTTAATGTACCTATAAATGCCCTTTCAGACTGCTTCCATTTTCTATTTTGCCTTTATCCATTTCCTGGACCACATTTTGAAAAGTTCAAACATTTTTCCAGACCTCATGCCTAGTGCAGGCAAGTACAAGGACAGGGTGAGATTGGGTTGAGCAGTAACTATAGCCCTCCAAGGCATCTGGTTGTGTTCCTGCATGGTGAGATTTGGCTGAGGCATCATTAGAAACATAGAAAATAGGTGCAGGAGGAGGCCATTCAGCCCTTCGAGCCAGCACCGCCATTCAATATGATCATGGCTGATCATTAACAGAGTAAAACACACAAAGAGCGGGGAATAGATGAATGATATTCATCATTTTAAGACTGACCTTCTATTCCATTCAAAATGGATTATAGCTTATAGCTCCATTTGTCAGCTTTTTTCTTATGCCTTAATCGCTTGCACATCTAAATAAAACTTGCAAACCCATTCTCAAAATGGCATAATGGCGCAGCTGGTAGAGAGGCCGCCTCAGAGAACCAGATTCGATCCTGACCTTCGGTGCTGTCTGTGTAGAGTTTGCACGCTCTCCCAGTGACTGCATGGGTTTCCTCCAGGTGCTCTGGTTTCCACCCACATTCCAAAGGCACGCAGGTTTGCAGGTTAATTGGCCTCTATAAATTACTCCAAGTGTTTGTAGGGAGTGGATGAGAAAGTCCGATAGCATAGAAGAGTGTGAAGGGGTGATAAATGTTTGGTGTGGACTTGGTGGGTCGAACAGCCCGTTTCCATGCTGTATCCCTAAACTGAACTCCATTTTTCAGCCTTTTCACTTCCGTCTTAATCATTTTCAGATAAAAATCTTTAAAAATCCAATTGACACCCAGCATCTACAGTTTGGGGGAGACATTTCCTTGCAGGAAACTGCCTCCAGAGTTCACCCCGAATGTCCTGGCTCTAATTTAGATGAGTTTCCATGAGCCTTTATTTCTCCATTCTCAACGATGTAAAGCCTTGGTCACATAAGCATCTCCGTCAACTTGCTCTTCAAACTTGAGCACAACATCTAGCCTGGCGCGTTGATGGTGAGTACTTCCTAATTTCATGCAAGAATGATGCCAACCCATTTATGTTAACCCAGAACCTCATTTGACATTAAACTCTTGGGCAATTCGAAAGAGAGAGAAAAATACATACATTTTTCTAGTACAAAATCACCACAATTGTTTCTATTCAACTTCTGGTCTAGCCAGACTTGTGATAGCAGCAGGGCCATTGTGCTGCCAGCATGCAAGGCTGTCCACCACACAGAGTACCGAGTCTTGTCTGAAAATCGTTGACCAATTATTGAGCTACGGATATTGATACTTCTGCTCAACAGCACAGTGGGATGAACACCTTTACCTATCTAATTGTAGAGGTACAAGGATAGTAAATCCCCACCACCTTCTCAAGGGCAAATCAGGGCAAGACAATGAATGCTCTCTTTGCTGGCAATGGCCAGATACTGAAAATCAATGTTAAAAGAGATCTCCATTGTAGAACTGAGGTGCTGCTGCACTGTTAAGAGATTGACTGAAGAAGGGCCTCAACCCAAAACGTCACCCACTCCTTTTCTCCAGGGATGCTGCCTGATCCGCTGAGTTACTCCAGCCGTTTGTGTTGGTCTACTGTTAGGGATTAATCTTTCAGAGGAGATATTAAATCAAGGGCCTTGCTGACTTAAATGGTTGTTTTAAAAACCAGTCTTACCACACCATTTCAAAAAAGAGCAAGCGTTCCAGCCAAAGTTATCCCTCAACCAGGTTATGTGATTATTATCACATGCCACAATTTCCCACTTTACAGCAATATCTGCACTTCAGAAGAACTGCATTGACATCATCAGTATCCGTAGCTCAGAAATTGGTCAACGATTTTCAGAAAATAGTTTTTTGGGTTCCGAGTCCAGGCTGCAGGTAGGGCGACGGAGTGGCGAGGGTCGGTGGAATCGAAGTCTGAAGAAGGGTTTCGGCCTGAAACGTTGCCTATTTCCTTCGCTCCATAGATGCTGCCACACCCGCTGAGATTCTCCAGCACTTTTGTCTACCTTTGACATCAAATACTTTTGGATGCCTTGAATTTGTAGAAGATCCCCATTCTCTTCACACTTCTGCAATGACTGAAATGTCGAGCTATGAATGTTCAGAGGCTGGGGAGGGCAATTCTGGACGGGAGGTCAAAAAGTAGAGCCTCTAATGATGACTGCTGTTGTGTCAGAGCAGGAACAACAAGAGTCAGCAGTTTTGCCGGAAGGTGACAGGAAACCAAGAGGGAAAATGGCCTGCTCCGTCCGCTCAGCTCAATGTTGGGATCGCTTCCATCACACTCACTGAGGTTGGGGGTGGGGGAGGGATTAGAATGAGGTGCAGAGTAGGAGCCTAAAAGTAATGGTGAACTGACATTCCAGAATGGGCGTCTTACTTTAATCATCACCCCCTGACCTTTAAAGGCAACTAAATAAGTGATGCAAAATAAATAATTCATGAGATTCAATTGGTAAATAAACACAAAGGAGACCGAGGCTCAATTAATCAATGTCATCAGTCTCAATCACCATGGAAATATTAAATGAAAATCAATCACACTGATAAGAGGGGATTAAGGTCATGAGGGCACTCCCCAAACAAAACTACACATCCTCAGGGAGTTGACTATCCTCACCACACTACCCTATTTTTTTTTGATCCTCTCAAATTATTACATACCGACTTGACTCTCAACTTCTCGCTCTCCCGTTCTCTGTGTCATTTTCCATTTCTCGCCTGTTACTTTTAGTCCTCTTTCTCTCGACTATTCTGTGCTTTTCCATCTCATTGTCAACAAAAACCTTTTAGCAAAATGACACCCGCTCCATGACAGCTTGCAGGTTCTTTAACAAACCACCAAATAAAATAATAGAGCATATTGGTGAGGAATATTTGAAGATGCCAGATAAATGGGGCTTTTGTTTTTTTTATTTTTTTATAAGAGGTGGAAAGGCAGGGACACTTTAGGGAGGGGAAAACAACCCCCCAGGGTGGTAGTGGTGCAGCTGGTAGAGTTGCTGCCTCATGGCAATTTGATCCTAACCTCTGGGGCTGTCTGTGTGGAGTTTGCACTTCTCCCTGTGACCACGTGGGTTTCCCCCGGGTGCTCCGGCTTCCCACACATCACAAAGATGCATGGGTTTGCAAACCAATCGGCCTCTGGAAAATTGCCCCTAGTATGTTGGGACTGGTTGTGAAAATGGGATAACATAGAACTAGTGTGAATGGGTGATTGCTGGTCATAGTAAACTCCGTGGGCCAAAGGGTCTGTTTCCATGCCATATATCTAAACTAAACTGACCTCAACTTGGGAGCTGGGGTGGAAGATTGCAACCTTCACGTGGTCCGCCCTGTTTCGACGAATGCAATCAACCCGGTCGGTGTGCACAATCAAATAGAACAAGTTGTCCTATCACTTTAGGCTGTGCACGCCATACGCAAGAAGAAGAATTTAGGAGCTTAGCACAGTTGCCAATGATAAAATACATCAACGGGGGATGCACAGAATTAGGGAAGCATTAGCCCCGACTTCAGGGACACTCACCATGTCTGTCATTTCTCCCACTTTGCGGCAGCTCTCCAGTGTCTAAAAGTCAAGCTCTGCCTAGTATCTGCATCTAACTCACTCTCCAGCCTTGCGATCCCAAGTGCAATAAAGCCTAATCTTTACAATGTTGTGCTTCTGACTCCACATCCTCATTTCAGCTGGATTAGAAGTTTGAATTTGCCCGACCTAATATTAAAGTTGGATGAGTCAAGCAGCCTTGGTGAGCAGAGTGTTGGATTACTGCCACAAACTAAGTGTGATAGCCAATTTTTCTTCAGCCCATCCTCCCTCACACAATTTCCTCCCATTTCTTTATTTGGGAGGCTTCTGAAAGCAAAGCCCTGGCATTTGAAGGACTGGGTTGTGATTGGGATCACTTGCCCCCGAGATGTCTCTCCCACCAACACCTTCATCCGCCTCACCTGTCTCCTTTGGGTCGCCGCTTTTGCACATTCTTCCCTTTAGGCCTCCGTTCACTCCCGATGCAAGAGTTGCCACCTGGACCTGTTACCCGTATCGATTCCAAACCTTTGGAGGATTTCTTGAATGTAAATTCCACTGGCTCTCCTTCTTTCAGGCTGCGGAAGCCTTCCATGTGCAGCTTGCTCTGGAATAAACAACACTCAGTGGTAAGGAATATGATTTCCACTTACAGCAAACTCTCTTCTTACGACTTTTAGAGATGCAGAGTTGCAACCGGCCCTTCAGCCAACTGAGTCAGTACCAACCAGCGATCAGTTTAGTTTAGATATACAGCATGGAAACTCTATGCTGCACAAAGGACAATTTTACAACTTACCAAAGACCATTAACCTACATGTCTTTGGAGTGTGGGAGGAAACCAGAGCGCTGGACAAAACCCCAGCTGTCACAGTGAAAATGTACTAACTCTGTACAAACAGCACCCATAGTCGGGATTGAACCCGGGTCTCTGGCGTTGTAAAGAAGCAACTCTACCGCTGTACCACCCGAAAAGGACAAATCTCCCAATATTTTACTTAAGAGGAGCTCCAGAGACCCGGGTTCGATCCTGACTACGGATGCTGCCTGTATGGAGTTTGTAAGTTCTCACCATGACCTACGTGGGTTTTCTCCTGTTTTCCCCAGAGACGTACAGGTTAGTCATTGAATCGGCTTGGTAAAATTGTACATTGTCTCTGCTGCGTGTAGCATGGCTGGCTAGCATGGACTCGGTGGACCGAGAGGTCTGTTTCCGCATTGTATCCCCAAACTAAACTTACAAACCACAATAAACTGGGAATGATGCTGGGAAACAAACAGAAGGTCAGACAACTTGCTGAACCAGAAACACCTGTGTATCCAGCGCGAGTCCGTGCATGTCAGCCTGACCCATACGGAAGTGTTTGCCATTTGTCTCAGACCTGCCAAAACGGGGATAGTCCGCTGTGGAGGTTTGTCACAATTTGCAACCTTCCTCACTGGCATCCAACCCCAGGGATTCGTAGCAGAGAACAAGTAATTTAATGTTACGCTTCCCCACTGGCTATCGTCCCCAACCCCCCACACTCTCTCCCTGTGCAGGCAAATCTGGGACATTCCAGAGCCACTGATACTGCAGGAGGTGAGTTAGTTAGTGCTGTAAATAATAGCCTGATAATGATAAGCCAGAATAGGCCAGTGTGTCAGATCCTCTAATCACAGGAGCCGGTCTAAGTGAGGGGCCTGCTGAGAGCTCAAGACATCCCTTCACATACACCGTGCTCAAGGCATTCCCAGCCTCTCAACCGGTCTGTCCACTGCACTAAAAAAAAATGCTCCAGGAATTATTTCTCTCTCCATTATGAGCAATAAATTAAAAGGCGAGACATGGTTACTCCAAAATATCGAAACTGCGGGGAAAAAAAACCAAACCTATTTGTGTAAAGCTTATCGCAGCCACTTCTGCAATCCATGCCCGGCTGCCCTGAACAACAATCTGCATAAACCATTGAGGAAAGAATAAACAAACAGGAGACAAAAGGTGAGCCACAGGGAACCTCCGGCAACTGGCATTATCTCCACATCTTGATCCCCTGAGGACAAATGTACTATACATGCATCTCACGTCCCACACACCCCTCTGCCCATCACCCACACCAAGCCCTCCCAGGTGATTTGTTGACCAAGTATTTCTGGCCAATTAGTTTAGTTTTTTAGTTTAGAGATACAGTGCGGAAACAGGCCCTTCTGCCCACCGAATCCGTACCAACCAGCAACCACCACCCTACACACAGAGACAACTTTAAAAAAATTTTTACACACACACCGAGCCAATTAACCTACATACCTGTACCTCTTTGGACTGTGGGAGGAAACCGAAGCGGTCACGGGGAGAACGTACAAACGTTGTACAGACAGCACCTGTAGTTGGGGTCGAACCCGGGTCTCTGGCGCTGCATGGCAGCAACTCTACTGCGGCGTCACTGTGGCAGCCAATTCTGTGAATTGACAACTGGATATTCACAATGAGCTGCCCAATTTTCCTGGGATTCAGGGTTAGAGTAGATATAGAGTTCAAAATGTACCCATTTAAACTTTATATCACTCCTGTGGATACAATGACGAAATGGATTTAGAAAATGGAAAGTCAGAGTCTTACAGCCCTTCAGCCCAACTCATTCATGCTGACCAAGATGCACCATCTAAGCTAGTTTCATTCCCCCCCCCCCCCCCCCCACATAGTCTCCTAAACATTTCCTATCCACGTATCTGTCTAAAGTATCTTTTAAATTTGTCAGACAGATAGATAGATACAGAGATAGATATATATATAAATGTAAACTTGCTTCATTGCCAATGAAGCTCTTTTGAACAATAGCCACTATTTTATAGTACAAAATATCATGGCCAATTATACACAGAAAGCTCCCACAAACAGCAATTAAAATTGTTAATTATAACTATTAAATAAATATTGCCCAGCACACCATGATAAATCTTCTGATCTTCCTCTGGGGAGATGTGATTGAACCAACTGCCCCCGCTCCAGGGTGATGTACAGATGTGATTTCCCTTGTCAGAAGTGATCAACATCATGACTACACTCTGATATGACCGGTCCCAATACTGAATCCAGATAAGTGACCACAGGGCTGTGCCCTAATCTACTACAGGTAGGTGTAGGAAGGAATTGCAGATGCTGGTTTAAACCCAGATAGACACAAAAAGCTAGAGTAACTCAGCTGGACAGGCAGCATCTCTGGAGAGAAAGAATGGGTGACGTTTCGGGTCGAGACCCTTCTTCAGTCTGAAGAAGGGTCTCGACCCGAAACGTCACCCATTCCTTCTCTCCAGAGATGCTACCTGTACTGCTGAGATACTCCAGCTTTGTATCTATCTTCAGTCCCAACCAACTATGATGGACTCCAGGGCTGATATGAATTGGGTGCAGTTTTGGTCTCCTAATTTGAGGAAGGACATTCTTGCTATTGAGGGAGTGCAGTGTAGGTTCACCAGGTTAATTCATGGGATGGAGGGACTGACATATAGTATGATGAAAGAATGGGTCGACTGGGCTTATATTCACTGGAATATATAAGGCTGAGAGGGGATCTTATAAAAACATATAAAATTCTTAAGGAATTGGATAGGCTAGATGCAGGAAAATGTTCCCGATGTTGGGGGAGTCCAGAACCAGGAGTCAGTTTAAGAATAAGGGGTAGGCCATTTAGGACTGAGATGAGGAAAAACATTTTCACCCAGAGTTGTGAATCTGTGAAATTCTCTGCAGAAGGCAGCGGAGGACAATTCACTGGATGTATTCAAGTTAGATAGAGCTCTTAGGGCTAACAGAAACAAGGGCTACGGGGAGAGCGTAGGAACGGGGTACTTATTTTGGATGATCTTCCATGATCATATTGAATGGCGATTCTGGCTCAAAGGGCCGAATGGCCTACTCCTGTACCTATTTTCTATGTTTCTATGAATGATCACAGGCATTTGTCCAGCGCATAACCCAACCAAGCAGAACAGGATGAGTGAATGAAAACACAGGTGTAGCTGCAAAGCTCTGATGTAGGAATAAATAGAGTAAAACGAGATTGGGACTTGAAGGACAGGAGAAAACAAGAAAACTGCAGGTGCTGGTTTATACAAAAGGACACAAAGTGCAGGAGTAACTCAACAGGTCAGACAGTATCTGGAGAACACGGATTGATGATGTTTCAGGTCAGAACCCTTCTTCAGACTGAAATGACCATGCCATGTTCCCTTCGGAAGATGCTGGCCACCTTCAAGAACTGATGATTGCTCCTAGGATTCCTTACAAAACTCCCATCTACCTTCGTCCCATGTCCACTGATTTTATGTACGCTTCTGCCACGGGGAAACATTTTTTACCGTCAACAATCTCTGACCCTCATAATTTTGTGTCCCGTAGATATATGTTCTCCTCGGCGCCCCCCTCCCATCATCATGCGAATGGTATGTTAGCTTTCATAGCAAAAGGATTTGAGTATAGGAGCAGGGAGGTTCTACTTCAGTTGTATAGGGTCTTGGTGAGACCACACCTGGAGTATTGCGTACAGTTCTGGTCTCCAAACCTGAGGAAGGACATTATTGCCATAGATGGAGTGCAGAGAAGGTTCACCAGACTGATTCCTGGGATGTCAGGACTGTCTAATGAAGAAAGACTGCATAGACTCGGTTTATACTCTCTAGAATTTAGGAGATTGAGAGGGGATCTTATAGAAACTTACAAAATTCTTAAGGGCTTGGACAGGCTAGATGCAGGAAGATTGTTCCCGATGTTGGGGACGTCCAGGACAAGGGGGAAATCCTTTAGGACCGAGATGAGAAGGACTTTTTTCACACAGAGAGGGGTGGGTCTCTGGAACTCTCTGCCACAGAGGGTAGTTGAGGCCAGTTCATTGGCTATATTTAAGAGGGAGTTAGATGTGGCCCTTGTGGCTAAGGGGATCAGAGGGTATGGAGAGAAGGCAGGTACGGGATACTGAGTTGGATGATCAGCCATGATCATATTGAATGGCGGTGCAGGCTCGAAGGGCCGAATGGCCTACTCCTGCACCTAATTTCTATGTTTCTATGTTTCTATCACCCTCCATCCCAGGGAACGTCGTGGGAATATTGCCTGTACTCTTTTCAGTGCAATCTTATCCTTCCTGTGGTGTGACAACCAGCACGGCACTCCTGGTCTGGCCCAACCCAAGGTTTACAAAGTTATACCGTTATCCTCTGTGCGCTTATATTCTATACACACCACCCTCCCCCTGATGAAGGCGTGTCAAATACACCATCCTATCTACTGTGTTGCCACCGTCAGCATATACACCAGTGTCCCTCTGTTCTTCAAAACGCCCTCGGTCCTTACCACCAATTCTATACTTCATTGCATTATTATCCCTTCCACATGCATCGCCTCACATTCATCGATGTACAGTCCATTGATTCCATTGATCTACCCGTTCTTCAATATCATTATGTTCTCTAGCATCTCCTAGGACCACCCTTCGCACACTATCAACTTCAACAAGGGTTACACAAAAAGCTGGAGAAACTCAGCGGGTGCAGCAGCATCTAAGGAGCAAAGGAGATAGGCAACGTTTCGGGTCGAGACCCTTCTTCAGACTTCAACTTCAACAACATTACCAATTTTGTCATCTGAAAACTTACCAATCATACCTTCCACATTATCTCCAAGTTGTTAATGTTCATAATAACAAACACTAAATATACCAACACCAATCCCCAAGATCCACTGCTGGTCACAGGTTTCTTGGAGAAACAGCATCTCATATTTCCCTTGGGCAGCTTACAGCCCAGTGGTATGAATATTGAATTCTCCCACTTCAGGTAGCCCCAACATTCCCTCTCTCTCTATCCTTCCCCCACCCAAGTTGTACTAGCATCTCATTTTCACCCTACAAACAGCTTACAATGGCCTTTGTCCCTTTATCATCATTACTTTTTTTGCATCTCTTTCATTCATTCTTCTTTATCGCTCGCTCCACATCACCATCTATATCTCTCGTTTCCCTTATCCCTAACCAGTCTGAAGAAGGGTCTCGACCCGAAACGTCATCCATTCCTTCTCTCCAGAGATGCTGCCTGTCCCGCTGAGTTATTCCAGCGTTTTGTGTCCATCTTCCAATCACAAAAACTAATATTCCTCACAGATAATTCCTCCTATCACCTCAAAGACCTTACTAAAGTCCACGTAGGCTACATCAACTGCACTGCCCTTTATAATCTCTTCAAAAATGTTCAATTGGCACATCAGGGCAGCACGGTGGCGCTGTCTTACAACACCAGAGACCCGGGTTCGATCCTGACTATGGGTGCTGTCTGTACGGAGTTTGTACAGTCTCCCCTTGACGGCATGAGTTCTCTCCAGTATGGGTGCTGCGGTTTCCCCCCACATTCCAAAGATGTACTGCTTCATAGGTTAATTGGCTTTGGTAAATTGTCCCTAGTGTATGTAGGATAGTGCTAGTGTACGGGGATCACTGGTCAGCGCAGACTCGGTGGGCCGAAGGGTCTGTTTCCACCCTGTATTGTTAAACTAAACTAAACGAAACAGGCTCTCACCATAACAAAGCCATACTGACTGTCTTTGAATTAAAACCCCCTTCCAGGTGTAGAATTGGAATTTTCTCCATTAACTTTGCGATTATCAACATTACCCTTACAAGCCCCCTATTTACCAGACTAATCCTTGGAGTCCTTCTTGAATAAAGACACCACAACTTTGTTAAGGCTAAGAAAAGGCCCGTTAACTTTACAATTTGCAGAAGGATTAACACACATCAACTTTATAGTGTACAATGGGATCAAGATAACTATTTTGACAATGTAGTGGAAATTCAACAAGCACAGGATTTATAACTTAGTAGACCGCCGATAAAATCCACAGGAAAACTAGCAAATACTAATTATTCGTAATGAGTAAGATTATCTTGCATCTGCTTCCCATCTATAAATGGGGTTAATATAGCCTTGATGGGATCCAGCATAAATCTAACGGGCCAAATGACCACGTTGGTTTTATTTATTCATTATTTATTAGAATTACAGCTCTAGTGATTCCACAACATGAATCAGCTTTAAAATCTACTGGATAATCAATAGACACCAGCTTTCTAATGTACAAGATACTTGATAGATTTGACATATGTATGGTTTATGATGTGCAGAAGTATTGACTTGCACCAAATTTATGATATATACAAGAGGTTCAACATAAACCAGCTATATAATTTAGAGTGTAAATCAACTTACAATGGCTTTAGAACACAGATGTTTTGCCAAGCACTATCTTTGTAATCTGCCATGCACTGCCATTATTAAATACCAAGGAATCAATTATAATGTTTAAGTGGATTGACAAAAAAAAACTTTATAAAGTATGTGACCTAAAATAAACACCATTTATTACTGCACGACGATTTTGTTTAATAAAAGTTAATGAAGTTCAAGGAGTTCAACAAGGAATGGCTTTATAACATCTCATGGCATTGGTGCTAGTTTACTAGTGTTAGGTGCATGGACACACAGTGAGAAATTGATTTAGCTTGCTGTTCTTGCAAATTATACCACACACCTCAGGCGATACAAAACAAAAAATAACAAGAGTGCAGAACAGAATGTTATATATAAAATGCAGATTATTTTTGAAAATGCATGGACTGCCACAAGGTAGGTTGGAAGATTGGCAATTCATCTCTAGCATATGAGAGGCCCTTCACAAATCTAATCACAGCAGGGAGAAAGCTAGTCTCAAATCTCGTGTTAAGTGTTTTCAAGCCTTTATATCTTCTGCACAATGGGAAAGGAGAGGAGAGCGAATGACTGGGGTGCGAACATTGCTTGATTATATTGCCTGCTTTCCTGAGGCAGCTCAAGGTGGTAATTTGCTTCAATGGGGGGGGGGTGGGGAGAGAGCTGCTTTGCATGGTGGACTGGGATGCATTAACATCTCTCAGCCATTTCTTGCAATCTTGGGCAATGCAGTTTCAGGGCTGTCAACATTGGGTGAGAGTTGGGAGTGAGAATTTGTGAGAGACCAAGCCAGGTGGAATGTAGCAACTGGGGGGGGGGGGGGTTGGAGCTTTTGCAATATGGTGCCCCACCCCCACTCACTGTGGGGATGTATTAAAATCATGTTTTAGTGCATTGTAGAACTATGATTGCAATTATTTTTGTTTTAAGTATTTTTAAGATTTTCTTTCCACACAAAGGCTGGTGGGTGTATGGAACAAGCTGTCAGAGGAGGTTGTTGAGGCAGGGTCTATCCCAACATTTAATGGATAGGTGGATACATGGATAGAGCAGGCTTGGAGGGATATGGACCAAAAGGAGGTAGTGCAGCTGGGATATGTTGGTGGGTGTGGGCAAGTTGGGCTGAAGGACCTGTTTTCACACTGTATCACTCTGTGATTACATTATACCTCCACCATGCATGAATGATTCAAAATGAAGTGGTCGAGTTTTATTGCCATATACTCAAGCATAGAAACATAGAAAACAGTTGCAGGAATAGGCCATTCGGCCCTTCGAGCCAGCACTGCTATACAATATGATCATGGCTGTTCATCTAAAATCAGTACTCTTTCCTTTTTTTCCCCATATCCCTTGATTTCGCTAGCCCCAAGAGCTAAATGCGACTCTCTCTTGAAAACATCCAGTGAATTGCTGTCCACTGCCTTCTGTGGCAGAGAATTCCACATTCACAACTCTCTGGGTGAATAAAATTTGTCCTCATCTCAGTCCTAACTGGCCTACCCCTTATTCTTAAACTGCGACCCCTGGTTCTGAACTCCCCCAACATCGGGAACATTTTTCCTGCAGTTACAATAAGTGAAAATCTAGCAGGCAAGCAAGATGCTTTCTCCAACCACCCCCATTTGAAGGCCACTATCTTCCACCGCTTCTACCCAGTGCTTGGTACTTACTTCCAGCAGCCACTGGTTGTCCTCCAGGATGTACAGTGCCGCAGCCTGGTCCATGCCGGTCCCCAGGGCGAATCCGTCGCAGAGACTCCCACCGCAGCGGCGCAAAGCTTCCGCGCATCCGACGGCCCGGGACTCTTGCACTGAGGCTGCTCCACGGCCAGAGCTGCAGAGAGTGACTAGCCAGCCCGGCAAACACTCGCCAGCCCCGGCTCCCCATCCACATCTGCCCCCGCCGCTGAGTCTGCTTCCATCCCTCCCACTGTCCCGGCTCTCCAACACCCATGGCCCATGCAGTTGATATTAGTTTTGAAATTCTCTTTGAAGACAGAATTTCTCACGACAGAGCTTGAGAAATTCTGTGATCAGCGTGAGAGCTGGGTGAAATGCGCAAGTCTCACGCTCAATGCGCGAGAGTTGGCAGCTCTGCAGTTTCCATAACAAGCTGTGATGCATCTGGATAGGATACTTTCTATAGAGCATCTCTAGAAATTGGTAAAGTCATTGAAAACATGCCAAATGTCCTTAACCTTCGGAGTTAGTGGAGTAGCTGGTGTGCTTTCTTTGCTACAGCATCAATGTCGTTGGACCAGAACAAATTATTAATGAATCTACACAAGGAAGGGAAGCTCTCAAACATCTTCACTTCCACACCGTTGATACAGACTGGGATGTATACTCCAAGGTAGACAAAAGTGCTGGAGAAACTCAGCGGGTGCAGCAGCATCTATGGAGCAAAGGAAATGGGCAACGTTTCAGGCCGAAACCCTACTTCGCTCTGCTTCATGAAGTCTATAGCTAGCGCTTTAATTTTTCTGACTTAGAGGGAGAGGTTATAGACCTGACACCATGTCACTAAGCTGTGTGACTCTTTACTGATCCCCATCTTGTCATTGTTTCCACTAGTGGGAGAGTCTAGGACTAGAGGTCATAGCCTCAGAATTAAAGGATGTTCTTTTAGGAAGGAGATGAGGAGAAATTTATTTAGTCAGGGTGGCGAATCTGTGGAATTCTTTGCCGCAGAAGGCTGTGGAGGCCAAGTCAGTGGATATTTTAAAGGCAGAGATAGATAGATTCTTGATCAGTGGAGGTGCTGGGGTTATGGCAAGAGA